>OX940975.1:85251798-85985048 GCA_954871275.1 Leptopterna dolabrata | reverse complement strand
TCAGGTCCGCTCACTTTGTGGCCGATGACCCTGGTACTGCTGTAGATCTCGTGGTCGTTGCCGCCCGGGTCCGTTTTGTCCCCGAAGAAATGGACAGTTGGATACTCACGGAGGAATCGAAGGCAATACGTTTTGTCCCATCCTTTGGGGAAAACGTCGAAACTTATCTCTCCACCGATGGTAAATGCGAGGGGAGTCTCAGCAAACTTCTCTCTGAGATCGGCAACGAATTTTTCGCGGATTTTATGTTCGGCGTCGTATTTAGCGAATTGTTTTCTTTCTTCTTGGCTGCACGATCTACCAACAGGGCACACGTTGATAAGGCCAGATCTATACTCAATGAAAGTACCGCGTTTAGCTGGCAGCTCCAGTTTTGACATGTACCCCAAACAGTAATTGATAAACTTCTGTACCAATTCTTCTCCCAGAAACTTGCCAATGTTCTGATTTGCAATGATTTCCCCTTTACGCCTGGCAACGAGACCGTTTTCTGTGAAAATATATTCAAACATTGTACTATTTTCCACGCCGGCCAGCTGTTCTATAGCTTTAGCATAGTCAGAACCTCCGACCAAGCCGAACGTGACTTTTTGACTGAGTTCTTTCAAGTATTGCAGCGTCTCATCCTCGATTACTTGTCGGGGTTTGGTTATTGTGCCGTCGATATCGAACAAACAAATTGTACCTGGAATCGGAGGCATCGTGTAGTTGGAAAACGGGCGGTTGGAAAACGATCAACTACACACTGAAGACGAACCACGTACAAACCGAATACGCAAGCAAATCCAACGCGGAATTACTCCGAAGATAAGAAAAACGGTGCAAGTAGAAATTAACCGAAGAAATCGTACACGTTAACCAAAAAATTAGCTCAAGCTATTCGAAAGAGCGAAAGAGGTGATGTTGACTTTCTTATCTAATCTTATCACTGGAGGTAACTTCATTGTTGTCCATCTCAGAATGTCCGCCTCGTACGCGCTCAGACAAATAATAGTGAGCCGTTTATTACCCAATAACCAACTCCCTTATCAAAAATCAGTTTTGTGTCTTGTCTACGTGTTTAATTTATCAATGGCTCAACTCATATAAGTTAATAATAAATGTATTGAACATTTATTTGTATGCGGAGACATTATAGTGTTCAGTCTGTGGTTTCGAATTTAATTGGATTACTGAAATCGCTTGTATAGCAGGATGACGACTTTACGGGAAAAACAGATATCTGCCTTACGAATGATGCTGAATCTGAACCAACCGGAGTCCAAATCGATAGCGCCGGAGCCCGTCTGGAAAATACTCATTTATGATCGTTTCGGTCAGGACATCATCTCGCCGTTGATTTCCGTCAAAGAACTTCGTGAAATGGGGGTAACTCTTCACGTTCAGTTACATTCTGATAGGGACCCCATCCCCGATGTCCCTGCCGTGTACTTCTGCATGCCAACGGAAGAAAATATGGGTAGAATCGCCCAGGATCTTCAGAAGAATGTCTACGATGTGTATTACCTAAATTTCATATCACCAATATCCCGTCAAAGGTTGGAGGATCTTGCAGCCGCAGCTTTACAGTCCAATTGTGTTTCTTGCGTCCATAAGGTGTTTGACCAGTATCTGAATTTCATCTCGTTGGAGGACGACTTGTTCACTCTGAAACACCAGAACAGCGATTCCATTTCGTACTACGCCATCAACCGTGGTGACATAAAAGACACAGAAATGGAAGCAATCATGGACTCGACGGTCGACAGTTTGTTTTCAGTTTTTGCCACTTTAGGGACCGTTCCTATTATTAGAAGTCCTAGAGGAAACGCGGCTGAAATGGTTGCAGAAAAACTTGATAAAAAGTTGAGAGAAAACCTCCGTGACACGAGGAATAGTTTGTTTTTGATGGACACTGCTCAGGCAGGTAATTTCAGTTTCCAGCGGCCAGTTTTGATCATACTCGATAGAAACGTCGATATGGCCACGCCTTTGCATCACACTTGGACGTACCAGGCGTTGGCTCACGATGTCCTGGATTTGGCGTTGAATCGAGTCGTTGTTGAGGAAAATTCCGGTCGATCACCCGGAGGCGGTGTCAGGTCGAAGACCCGTGCTTGCGATCTGGACCCCAAAGATAAATTTTGGTCAATACACAAGGGCAGCCCGTTCCCGACGGTCGCTGAAGCCATTCAGGAAGAACTCGAGGAGTACAGGGCGTCTGAAGAAGAGGTGAAGAGGCTCAAAGCGTCAATGGGGATCGACAATGAAAGTGATGCAGCATTTTCCATGATGACCGACAACACGGCTAAGCTTACTTCAGCTGTCCATTCCCTCCCTCAGCTCATGGAAAAGAAACGTCTCATTGACATGCATACAACAATAGCAACTGGGATTTTGAACGCGATCAAACTGAGAAGGCTTGACACCCTATTTGAGTATGAAGAGAAAATATTAGCTGGAGCCACTTTGGACAAAACCATCATGGAAATCCTGTCAGACACTGAATTGGGGACACCTGAAGATAAAATACGCCTGTTTCTCATTTATTACATTTGCATGGATAACATTACTGAGGTGGAAGTGGATAGGTGCGCAATGGCTTTGGAGTCATCGGGCTGTGATTTGAATCCTTTGCATTACGTGAAACGCTGGAAAGCCTATGCCAAGATGGCGTCAGCCCCCAGCCAGTATGGCGGTGGGGGGACTAAAACAGTGGGGATGTTCTCAAAACTCGTCTCGAAGGGTTCGTCGTTCGTCATGGAAGGCGTGAAAAACCTGGTCATAAAGAAACACAACTTACCCGTCACGAGAATCGTCGATCAAATCATGGAGTCCAAAGGTTGCGAGGATTACAGATATTTTGATCCAAAGCAGATTCGAACCACTGAACCGACAAGGAACAAAACGCCATCCAACGAAGCCATAGTGTTCATTGTTGGGGGCGGCAACTACATTGAATACCAGAATCTCGTTGACTACGCAAAAAGCAAATCCGGATCGTCAGGGGGAGCTGTAGGCACAAGGAAAGTCATTTATGGCTCTACGACCCTCAATAACTCGAAGCAGTTCCTCAAACAGCTGTCACTCCTTGGAAAAGAAATGCACTGACCAGAAAAAAATCCCAGAGAACTTATTTTTGACATTCTGCTTCTTTCACAGTCCTTCCATCCGTGATTGCCCAAATGTAATATTACCCATATTATAGTTGACTATGAAGGTTTATTATTATTTGATAAATTAATCGGAATAAGTTGTGATATTGACATTATTGTATAAATTAATATAATATATAATTTGTTAAATAAAGTGTAATTAAAGTTTTTATTCACCCCCTTCTCTATTGGTGACCAACGTCGAGGGAACATCCTCTTCCACAGTTCAAGTGTTGAGTTCGTACAGAACTAAAATTTGGATAAATTAAATTTTTATGCAGTTCGTTCCAGTCACAAACATTTCCTATGAGTCTTCTCCTTGAAAAATAGGATCTAGATTGTACTGCGCATCAGAAGATGTAGTGAATTCAGGGGGCCTATTCACTAAGCAAAAGAGATCTCTTTCGGTCTGACTGTTTTGGCAAAAGAGATTTTTATAGTATCCATTACAGGGTTATTCAGTAACTTCTGAGAGAGTTGGCGGCCATCTTGGCATTTTTGATATCTCAGAAAGACCTAATTAGGTGTATTTTCTCGAAAGATAAGAGTCTCTCTCATTTCTTGTTTGTTTGATAGTGGCGTTTTGTATCAACCGCTACCATATTGGTCATTTTGTTGTGTATATTGTCATCTCTTAAAGGTAAGTCGATTGATCATTAAAAATATATGCATATTATCGATTCATGAGTAAAAATGTCTTAAGTACAAGTTGAGGTAGGCCACAGGAGGTATTCAGTAAAATAGACGAACCCGGGAGACATAGGAAGAGACTGTCTCCTGAGGGAGATTATCTCTCCCGGGAGACTTTCAAACTAGATAATCTCTTTTCACTACCTATTTTAGTGAATAGGCCCCCAGGAGTTGAGTAAATACCTATATACTTGAATGGATACTAAAACAACGGACAGCCATTTATTCAACATTCCCTTGAAAAAAGTTTAATACAAATTCATATATATGAGCGACTTTGATACGAGCAAGTCATTGGAACTTCATCAAGATGTTGACAATTGCGAGGAATTAATGCACTTTTTATCTTAGGAAAAAACTATTTTTGGCTATTGAAATGAAGATTCTACGTCTCCATTCTACTCCAGTTTTCATACATTTGAATCAAAATTTGTCAGTTGGTCCACTTGTTTTTATGAATAAATATTTTTGACAGTAAATTTAAATACATAGTAATTTCCTGTCTTGATTTATCACTCTGTACCACTGAGGATTTATATAAACTTTTGGTGTTTTGATTACCCAAAAACCCACGTTTGACCCATTTTAAACAAATATGTTCACCTCCTAATGGACCTCAAAAGCCAGTTTTTCTATCTGATTTGGTGAATAGAAATCGGCCCTCGAAACTGGAACTGTTTTTCAATGTTGGTAAGAATCGGAATCTTATTCATGTCGAAGCTAATTTCTTTGTTTTCCCCTTATGGCAGAAAGTGCCAATAGGTCCTCAACGGGACACTCAGAACACGAAAATCACGGGTGTTTTTATTCTGTTTACAACAAAGGTCCTCCACAATAATAATGGGAAACGTTCCAGAGTTGTTCGACTTTCTCGTACTTGTCCCAATCAACGCAGCATCTAATGACGGAAATGTTTCAGCTTAATATATTTCTTCCTATTTAGCAGCACATCGATAAAAACAACGAGGGGAGTGCATTTGGAACAATACTCTAATTTGTATACAGGGTGTCAACGTTAAGGTCGTACCACCGGCCAAGGATCGAGTCTACAAGTAATTTGCAACAAAATATTCCTCTTGGACATTTCTCGAAAAACTCATATAAGATTTTGAGCTATTTTGATTTTAGGATTTTTTCGTATTTTCGACCTTAGCTCACTTAATCGGCCGTAATTCCCTCAATTTAGAGAGAAAAATCAAATCTGGGTATACCGTTGGAAAGAGCGTTCAATTTCCCGTCTCCCTAGCGCCACATCGAATTTCTTTATTAGGATTCAATGGTTAGAAAACACCCAGAAAGTGAAATTTGTAAAATCTTGGAAGTGTTGATTTTTCAAACGTCTCTAAGCCTAACCATTCTACTTGGGTTCTCCCCCCTCTGTAACCCTGGAAGTTGGCCCAGGAGCTCAGCTTTCCAATGGTCTAGTCAATTTTATTTTTACAGTGGAATTTTGAGGTAAATTTCACGTTTCCATGCCCAAAATCGTGGATTTTTCAGTGAAAATCGACCTTTTATAACCATAAAATAAGTTCTGGTTCATTATTGAAAATAATGGATCATGAAAACAATTTTTTAAACTCCCCTCAAAATTTCATGGCTTAGTTTTGAAGGGACGTAGAATACGAATATTGATTAAAAAATTGTCGTCCGTCTGCCGTACGCCTTTTTTGCCTTCACATACCTTGTAGGCTACGAAAAACTTCAAATTCAATTCGTCGCCCCAATTTTTCGGTGGCATGTTGCACGGTCAATCTGCACTACTGTAGAGCTACTATCAATCTGATGGCGGACGGCCCACTGGGCTGGAACGTGACTTACTGGGGATTTGTGGTAAGTCATGCCACCTCAGGTTTTTGGGGGTAGGCGGAAACCTACCAGGGGCCTGAAACCTACTCGTCAAGCCAGCCGACTGGCTCGGCATTTTTTGAGTGGACTGGCCTGCTGCTGGCCTCCAGTGGTGTTTACACGGAGCCAGCTACTGGGGCCAGCGAACTGGCTTCCAGCAACTGGCCTCGTGTAATCGCGGCTTTAGAGTGTCAATATAATTAAAATATATTGAGCTCATTTTAAGGCGATTAATGCCGTGTCCCAATAGTTGTTCGATCCTAACAATGGAGGCTGATCACCAAGAGGTTGCCCAGATGAGCACAATTCACTGGACAACGAACTCTGACAACATTTTTTTCTCTGCCAATACTCGTATGTAGGAGCTTTGTTATCCACCATAATTATTGAGGTAGTACCATTAAGATGGAGGTTAGACACCTTGAAGTTGTTCAGATTTCCGTCCCTGAACCAGAACTTCATACTACTTTTCATTCCCCTTTCCCCCTCATACTTCTGCTACCCAATGTCATTTGAGGAGGGATGTGACAGGGGCTGTTCTCGAGTCGTTTATTGTTCCGGTGAACATGGGGTCGTTTGGTGGAAGCCTAATCGATATCCCTTCTTAACCAGTGATAATCTCGCTAGTCTACAGGGACTCTCGAGGGTCCACTGTCACACATCTGAGAAGACATTTTGTTTGCCTGCCGCCCTTTTGGAATGATTAGAGTACCTAATGCGAAAGCAGATTATGACATCAACTTTCTTAAGGTAAATAGGATAAAACATCAGTGTTCACGTGTTAGAGAAGTGTTGGGAGCGTCACCATTCGATTCAGCCTGAAAAAGCAGGTACTACGTAAAAACTTGAGCCTAACTCATTTTATGGTTAAAAGGTCGATTTTAACTGTAAAATTCACGATTTTTGGCATAGAAACGTGAATTTTCTCAAAATTCCACTGTAAAAATAAAATTGACTAGCACGTTGGGAAGCTGAGCTCCTGGGTCAACTTTTAGGGTTCCAGTGGGAAAAAATCCAATAGAATGACTTAGGCTTACAAACGTCTGAAAAAACTGAACATTTCCAAGATTATACAGATTTCACTTTTTGGGTTTTCCAACCATTGAATCCTATTTAAAAAATCTGATTTGGCCCTGGGGAGATGGGAAATTGAACGACCTTTCCAACGGCACACTCAGATTTGATTTTACTCCCTAAATTGAGGGAGTTACGCCATCTAAGTGAAGTAAGGTCGAAAACACGGGAAAAAAACCCTGCTTAAAATCGAAATAACTCGAGAAACTAAGCGTTTTTCGAAAAATTTCTAGGTGGAATTTTCTGTTGTAAATTAGCTGTGGAATCGAGCCCTGGCCGATGGTACGACCTTAACGATGACACCGTACCTAAACCTACCTAACCTAACATCATAATGGAACGCAACTGGAGTAACATTTTAAGTGGATAACTAACACGTATGTACACAAAGAGTAGATAGCTACCTAAAAACATTTAAAACCACAGCACACGAAAGACGAGAAAGTGAAATAAAACTTCAATTTATTACACTAAACTTGGGTATATTATATTGTGTTATTTGACATGTTCATGAATTCGTTGCATAACGCCTTCATGACGAATGATGAAGTTAGGTAGGTAAGAACGAAATACATCGTACGAGTAAGTAAATAAAAGATACAAAAATAATAAGCGAGCTGATTCATTTCAAATAGAAGCCAACATCTCGAATAAATAAATGAGTAGTTTTCAACTGTGTGTATGTGATTCACGCATGATGTTGATAGATTTCTATACCACAAAAAAAGACATACAGATCTGAGTATCAAACCCAGACCCGAACGGATGATTTGGTTTCGAGCTGGATTTATCGAGGGGATACACAACAGGGGCTGGGGTTTAGGAAGTAGAGGAATCCAAGCTGTTGCCGCCACCAGGAGATTTCGTCCGGGTGAGCCTGTCCAGCTCGGCGGCTGCATCCGAGCGCATGACAGCCTTTTCCACTCCGGCTTCAAGGCTACCTGCAATAAATAACAGGGACAGTTCGGGAGGATTATTAAAAAAACCACACGAGATCTGGAAATGATAGTGAATGCAGGTTTCAACCATAAGTTTGAGACATTTCTTACAGGGAATGTTCATTACAACGAACATGTTCAGCTTGTCAATTGGCCACATTCGAGTGTTATTTTTAAACTTTCTACTTGAAAGCAGAGATTGAGATGAGGGTGTGCCTATAGTACTTCGCAGTGACCATCTGATGGTTATCTGACTGCCAGAAAGGCGTTTGACCGTTACCAGTGATTCTCGGACTCTTCGGACTGTATAGTATCCATGGCCGGCTGTTGGCAATATTTCCTGAATACGCAAAGCCAGTTTTCTGATCCTCATTCCAGTCACAGTAAGTAGGGCGGACGAGAAACTGGCTATACAAGGCCTTCTTGATTCCCAACTGTGGTGATGGCGAGACTGAAGTAGGTGAGGTTTGAGAAGGAAAATTCGGGTATGAGGTAGCTAGTATCCAGAAAGGTTACACCACACTGGCCAGGTCAGAAAAGTTTATCACCACGTTGGATATTAGAGATGTGTCCAGAAAGATTTATCACAACACTGGCTTGCGCCAGAAAGGTTTATCACCACGTTGGGATCTTTAGCGAGAGAGAGGTTAAGGAGAAGGGTATGGTGAGTGAGACAGAAGATGTCGAGTTCGAGTTTGATCGGTAGAATGGCGAGCTGGGCCCCTTATAAAGGCGCCTCTACCCTACCCCGGTCCTCCGACGGCCATTGAAAGCCGTTGGGGGATCATTGGTGGGCGAGCTACCTGACCACGTCCCTTGCATAATGCAGCTAGCTCGCCTTCTCCTTGACTTCATTAGAAACAATCTTATGTGGACATTTTGGAGTGGTATACTATAAGGGTACTATGACACCAAACATTATCAAACTCAATCTCTCCTCAAGCACTCATCTAGATGGTATTGGATCATGGATGGTTTCTTAAGTTTTCTAGGAGTCAGCTAACCGTCACAAAAAGCCAGTGCGAACAAAACGCATGTTTGTCTGAAGCACAAAGGTAAAATGGATTTGTTGATAAGTTTTGTTGATAAGTATAAGTTTGTTCACGGCTATACGACTCATCCAAATAAGGTGAAAATTTTGAAATACATCCAGGGTCCTACTTGGGTTGCAACCATTTGATTTCAAAAATGACCGGGTGGGGAGTTTTTGGGGCCGAAATAGCACGTTACAGGAGATGGAAGCAGTTGAGTGAGAGGGGGGGGGGGGGGGGGGGTTAGGTACTGACCACAGAAACGGTGGATCCACCCAGAAGGGGTATCTAGCGTAGAGGAAAATTATAAACAGTTATGTAATAACTTGCATAGGTTTTCTTTTCTCAACGGTTTGATAACATCAGTGAGCAGCAGCATCGAAAAAACCTTGGTGGAATGGAATCGTGTGGAAGATTAGACAGCATCCATGCAGTAGAATGAGAAAGGTAGGTGGGCAAATCGTTCACTCACTGCACTGCTTTGATACTCCAACATATCTTCATATTGTGACGTATAAAGTTTAAAGAAATTGATTTAAATCTTATAAAACCAGGTAAATAGGTATTTCTGCAAACTCATTCAATTTTTCTAATCAACATCTAATACAAAACGGAGTTCTAGAAAAAAACTGGCAGATTTCCAACGGATGGGTACCCACTGGCAATTATTTGATTGGCGCAGAAGGATTCTAACAGTAAAAATAAGTATACCTCCTGAAATCTAATAAAAAAATTGCGTCTATCAAACATCTTGTCATACCGCTGCTGTTTTCTTCACTTCCGTGGGTCAATATTCAGCCTGGAAGCATGTAAGACCCTTACCACAGAGAGACAGAGGCAAATGGTACAGAATTTCGGCCCATTTTTGGATGTAATCGCTTTGATGCCCCTCATATTGCACCTTTATTGAAAGCTCTAATCACGATATTCCGACTGGTACTAAAAGAATACAAAACGGCAATGTTTTCATAATTGAAAATGTACCATAAGGCCGGTCCTCCACTGGAAGTGATACCAAGCAACCAAGTGACTACGCGTATTCGCCCGTAGGTATACGAGCAACTGATACTACTGCGGTAAAGTACATTCGGGGGCTTCCACTGTACGTGTATTTGAGCAACGGACTGAGGGCGATTCCAAGCGACGATGGATGGATCGCGTTTGGATGGTAGGTACTGGTCGCGTTTTTAAGCGACCTCAGCTCCTCATCACCTCGTCCATTCTTCACCACCTCAACCCCGCACTTCATTTCCACGGAACCCCACTGCTAGACTACCGGTGTTTAGACTACCCGTCTAATGGAGGACCTCAGTCGCATCGTGTCACTTCCTCCAAGTCGCCGCTCATCCCCTTGAATGCTTGGTCACTCAGTATCTTCCAGTGGAGGACCGGCCTAAAGAAGATTACGAGACAGAAAAAGACAATTTCTCGCAATCAGAATTACCTTCCCTCAATGTTTCATTCGACCATTTACATAACCACTTGAGGAAAAACATGAAAAAACACCAACACTCAAAACTTCACGTACTGGGACATACTGTACGACCAGTAGTGGTGCGTGGGGTCTGAAAACGGTGGGGCACCAGACCAGAGCACAAAACCAACAGATATGTCTACAAAATACCCCAAGGCAACAACACCCTTCCCTCATTTACTGATATTACTGATATTCCATTATTTACCAATAGCAGTGGTATTCCCTTATTTACTGATAGTGATATTCAGCAAAGCTTATCTCTTTTAATCAACACTCTATCGTCGTATGAAAACGTCGGCAATTTCTACTGCGAATTAGCCACCAAATTCAAAAATATAGTAAACTAAAATACAGCAAAACAATGACCAGTAGGCTGGTACCTACCTGAATCTTGAATGGAGAGGCTATTGACAAGAAGCTAGGTAGTTATCTGTGTGTTGACGCCGATCAATCCACAAACAGGACAAAACGCATGTAGGTACTACAAATAGAAACCTGTCATCGGAACCGAACTGAACGCAAAACGCGCAAAATTTGACGCAAAAAAAAGAAAACTGACAGGGAATGCGAATGTGATAACGAATCAGAAAACAGATAACTGACAGAGAAAAACAAATCAGAAGAAGCATCTCCTATAGAGATGAAAAATTGAATAGAAGGGATCGAATCAATTGTGAAATGAACGATTTTGGGGTTGAAATCAGATTCTGGGGCAGTGGCCCAAAGTAGGCGTGGCGGATAACATTTTTATTCGACTGAGCTTGCGCGGACGGCCACTTTTCTCAGTTGCCATGGCAACACCAGGTCCCAGGACCTGCCAGTTTCAGGAGCCTAGGTTTCGATTTCGATTGCACGACATCGATTACTGTCACTATATTCTGATAACATGCCGTCTGTGGAGCTACAGGGAGCCAAGACGGAACCACATATTGAATATCGATAGCCAGAGAACTCTGTCGAGTCGCTGTTGAACTTTGTGAAAAATGCTAGGTACAGTTTACGGAGGGAAATTCAAATGCCAACTGAACACATGGTTTTCTTTTACTCTTAGTGTTTCTGGGTGCCGGGGCAGTGGCCCAAGTGGCCTTATGGACACAACGCCCCTGTAGTACGACAGATGCTTTGGAAGAGATTTGCTATTGTGGAAAAACCTCTTTTTGTCGTTCAGTTGAATATTTTTCAACATGAAATAACTAGCTGAAAAGAATACTGTATATCGAAGTAATTTTGAACAATTCATGTCTCCACATAATGGATCAAATAAATTACCTACCGTGGATTTTACGCCAAGCTTCCTATTCGTTTGCGAAAAATAATAATTAAGACAAAATACCTGATTAGGTAGGTATGGTATTCACTAGGATTACAGGACTTCCAGCGATAGAAGTAGGGAATATTTTACAGCAGGTGCCACGAAGCTGATAGACATGATTTATACATGAATTTGGTTTACAATTTTGGTTGAAACCAAGTTATTCAGCCACACTAAACAAGAAGAAGGGATTTTACCTTTCCTCATAGATAGTAGGTCTGGATGCTCGCTGACGCTCGCATCTCAAAAATAAATCAAAAGCATGTTCTCAATAAATTTTTTTAACTATGGGCACAGAAAAGCGTGTAGGTAACAGATAATACAATAACTAGGAAACCGTAAATAACTAAAACCGCAACTGTTCTAGAGGGAGGGCCACGGGAAATGGACTCATTTTGGAACCTTGTCAAATTTTTAATTTAGAACGTACAGGGTTGAAAACAAGCACAATGTGTAGAAAAAATCAGTAAATTTGATTAACAGAACTTGGAACAGGCTTCAAAATACTATTTTTCCAAGAGTGCTGCATTTTTTTCCCACAAACAAAATTGACGAAAATTCCCCACTATTTAAAACTTCGAAAAATCACAGAATAAGAACTACTTATCATAGGACAGTGCGGTAGGTGTCAAGTTCTCAGAATGGAATTTACTTTCACCAGAAAATTATTTAACGGGGTTTAGCCAAACTCCGTTAAGGTTAACGTCGAGGTTTAAACCTGGAAAGGTCTTTCACCAACCCAAATGTCGGTTAAACCCAGTTTGAAATAACGGAGTTTGCCTGACGGGGTTTAGTTAAAATGTCCAAGAAAAAGTTGGACAATATGAAGCGCCGGGACTATACTCGTCAAAACAACAACAACCACCACTCAGCTGATGTTGATTCCCGCTTCGATTGTTCCGCAGTAATAATAAAACGTAAATTGCCAAAGTGATTTATGATTTATGACGACTCCACTCACGAGGTAGCGTACCTATAATATCATTGTGGAATAGATAGTATAGAGTAAATACCAATACAATGCCAACTCGGGTGAATTCATTTCACACCTGTATAACAACAAAACCGATCAGCTGTAAGCTAGGCGGCCATATTGGATCTCACGGCTAAAGGAGATTAGCGACGTTAACTTGCCGGATTTCAGGCGTTTAAACTCGAGTCGCCTCAGTGGAAGTTTAAATTCGCATAGAACTCTGGTGAAAGACAGTGAGCGGTAAACTCCATTAATTTGGAACCTCTTCCGGGTTAAACTCGTTTCAAATTTTTGGTGAAAGTGGGCCTAAAAAAAAAATAAATAAACCGCTTTTGTGATCCACGCCAAATATTCCATTGAATTGTTTTCTTGTGTTAATAAAATTTACCGATTTCTTCTACGCATTGTGCTTACTTCCTTGTGCTTCTTCCAGCCACACTGTATTATTCATTATGTCTACCTATTGGTAGTACGAAGTAAGCTGTCAAGAGAGCACTGAATACAACAAGTAGCCCACAAGCAACATGGCTGGGTCTTATTTCAAAACGTTTCCTACTGAGGTTAGCCACCTACTTACGTATCATAACTCACGGAATTACTGCTAAACAGGGTCGAAAAGTTCACCACAACTATCAGTGCGTTGCTCTTAGGATGTTTCTGATGTACTTATCGAGTTTTAGGACGATTTATCTGGGTAGAGTAGGTACATCTACTCCGAATGATTAGGCGCGGGTGCCGTAGGACTGATCTACGGCATTACCCTAATAATTACCCCACCTTCACCAACCAATATTTGAGAGCTGTAAGTACCTCCGCAATAATTATAGCTAAGTAATTCACATGCGTCAACACTCCAACATGATGGAATCTGACCTACCTGGAGCTTTCGGAGAGGCCGGGGAACCAGCCTTTTTGTGAAGCAGCGAGTTGAAGAAGTTGGCCAAAACTCCTTCTCCACTGGTACTCGTAACTTTGCTGGCATCCACCTGAAGAAATGTTACGGCCTTTGAGACATGGCATGGCGTTCTCACAGTACAGGTAATGGATCTCTATAATTTTGCACTCATATCAATAATCGTTCCAGCTAAAATACCTAATATTTACAACCAAATTAATAGGTAACCGTCTGAACCGTACTTAAGTAGGAACCTCGACATATTTCCAGATTTTCACCGGGATTCGAGTGGTTCGTTTGGCCGTGAACAACAAAATTGTACCCATCAACAAGTAGGTTTAAAAAAGTATCTACTAACAAAATCCAAAATAACCTTCTTTCTTCAAAATGAAATGATATCACGGAACAAAAAAATCGATTGGATAAAGCCATGCATAATTGCAATCAGGTCACTCAATCAATCAATACATTTATTTTTGTAAAAAGCCATCATTTTACTGTTAAAATGATGAACATAATCTGGTGTTTCTTAGCAACGATATCTGGACTGGATGTGTACCCTATGATTTTATGATAACAAAGCCTTTCAGTTCAAACTTCAGGGCCTAAAGGTTCTCACACACTATGCAGGAACAGGACAGGAAACAGCCGCGGGACAAAGGTCGTATTTTTTTGCTTCTGTGTATTTGAATGGAGATAAGCACACTAGTTGGGACGCGGCGGTCACGGCATGGGGTAGGCATAGGACGGTTTACGCCGCAATAGCTCTCGAAGCGGATAACGGTGATGCCTGGCACGGGACGTTCCCCCTCCACCTTCCAATATTTACTTTCCCCACGTTCACGCACGCGTTCCCCGCGTTCACCCTCACACCCTTGCTTGAGACGAGGGGACCATGGTGAGTGGTGGAGGGAAGGGAGTTGAGGAACTTCCTGCCTAGTATGGGTATAGGCGCAGGATGGGACAGCGGCAGCCGGCCGGCATCCTGTGTCCTACCCACTGCGTTTCCTCTCCTGTTCCTGCATAGTGTGTGACAACCTTAACTGTGAAAGAATGGCTGGACGAACTATGCTCCAGGTGGTCTTGAAAAAATCCTACGATTCTGAATCAATTTGATAACTCATTAAAAAAACCATACCCTTCAACCGAAAATTTTCGAGCTACGGCGCTGTGAAAATGTTGACCCCTACTTTTCACCGCTAAGAGATCAAGACCCCAAACGGGGCCTGTAAAACAAATACCATTAATTTCGGTTCATGATAAGTTAGTCAAGGGCTAAGGATAGATTTTTATAATTTGTTCACACTCGATTCTTAAGGTTTATTATTGAAAACAGTAACCAAAACCAGTCGTTTTCGGAAGGACGTCCATTTTGGATTTTGCTGGTAGGTACTTTGATAGGTTGATAGGTACAAGTTTGTTGTTAACGGCCAAACGAACCATCCAAATAGGGTGAAAATTTGGGAAACTGTCGATGGCCCTACTTAGGTTCAGCGACCATCAGGATTTCAAAATTACCGGGTGGGGGCTGAAATGGCGCGTTACACGAGATAGGGGTAGTGGCAAATATATATTTTATGTAATAATACCTATTTACCAACGTTAGAGCCAAAGCTAATACTTGAGTCTGACGGCGTTTTGTCGTGTTTGTGTGTGTACGTGCGTGGGTGTGTAGGCTTTCAACGAAAAAAGCTGCGAGGTCCTTGTCACATGGGTTTATTACTCTATTGGACATACCTAAAGAAATGTTGACTGTTCATTTATTGTTTCTTTCATGTGCAATAACTGAAATAGCAATTTCTGATGGTTACCACCAATTTTGGCCCCCAAAAACACGAACTAGGCTCCTACTTTTATTTACAAATTATCTTTGATAATCGATGGAGCCATTTAATTGTCTTGATTCACCTGTTGATACTATTCTGTTGTTACTAAACAAATTTATGGTGATTTCAACAATTTCCCAGGTTTTTGATTAACAAAAAAAGAACTTTGTGAGCTTCACTCTTTGGTCAAAATCAACTTAACTTGAATTAGGTAGGTACGCTCCTTTTTTTTCAAATTATCTCTGATCATTGATAGTACCATTTAATCGTCTTGATCCACGTGCTGACACTTTTTCTAGTGTTGTCATACAAACTGATGGTGATTTCAGACGATTTCCCAGGTTTTTCACTCATAAAAAATCAATTTTGGGAGCTGAACATTTGGTAGAACTAAATTTTCCACTCTTTGGTCAAAATCGACTACATATTCGGTCTTCTCGTCCCAAAAAACATGGAAAACTATATCTCTGAAGCTCATTTTTACACGTTACTAAAACACAAAAAGTACCTATTTTCATACACATTTTCACTCATAACACCCCTGGGTATATTCCGATCGGGCTGAAAAGTTTCGGGACACAACTAGGGCCCAAATGGAGCATGTGTCATTGCATTTTTGGAATCTACACACTTCGAAACGTAAAAGAAAAAATTTTGAGGGGGTGTTATAAAAATTTTTTGCTGAGCGATTACATAGGTGCATTATTCACAGAATCATAAACCAAAACACTGATACATCACAAGCTTTTGCTCACTAAAACCTCAAAAAAACTTCAAAAACCCCTATTTTTACATCCATTTTCCCCCATAACACCCATGGGAGTATTCCGGCAGGGCTTTGGAGCACAACTAGGACCCAAATGGGGACCCAAACTATGTACGGAAGAACGATAATTTTAGACAACATTTTAATGTACTATAAGGCTAAAACTTGGTTAGAATCTCAATTTTCCACTCTGGTCAAAATCGACTTCATATCGCTCAGCAAAAATTTTTTATAACACCCCCTCAAAATTTTTTCTTTTCCGTTTCAAGGTGCGTAGATTCCAAAAATGCGATGTCTGTACGCCGTATCACGCGTATCTACTCCAATTTCGGTCTAAAAAATTCGTTCTTTCGCTCACAGGCTCCATTCGGGCCCTAGTTCTTTCCCGAAACTTTGCTGCGTAAAAATAGGGGTTTTGGTGTTCTGGTAACCTGAGCTCGTTTCGTTTCCATGTTTTTTAGCACAAGGAAACCGAATATAAGTAGATTTTGACCAGAGTGGAAAATTGAGGTTCTAACGAAGTTTCAGCCTAAATTTACGTTGAATTTTCGTCTCAGATCGTCGTTCTTCTGCACAGTTTGGGTCCCCATATGGGAACAAATTTGGGTAGGTACTAGTTGTGCTTCGAAGATCGGCAGCCCGACCGGCATACACCTAGGAGTGTTATGGAGGAAAAATGGGTGTAAAAATAGGGTTTTTCGAGGTTTTAGTGAACATGAGCTTGTGAGGTGTCGTTTTCCACGTTTTTTTAGGGCGAGAAAACCGAATATGAAGTTGATTTCGACCAAAGAGTGAAGAAATGCGGTTATAACGAAGGTTCAGCTCCCAAAATTCATTTTTTATGAGTAACAAACCTGGGAAATCGTCTGAAATCACCATTACTTGTATAGTAACACTGCAAGTTGTATCAACAGGTGAATCAAGACAATAAAATGGCACTATCAATGATCAAAGATAATTTTTCAAAAATAGGAGCTTATATGGTGTTTTTAGGGGCCAAAATTGGTGGAAACCATCAACAATAGCTATTTCAATTATTGCACATGAAAGAAACAATAAATGTATTCCCAGCATTTCTGTAGGTATGTCCAATAGAATAATAAACCCATGTGACAAGGACTTGGCAGCATTGTTTTTTTTTCAGTTTATCAGACTGGAAACACATTCCTGAACGGACTTGAATGACCCTGGAACTCCAAGAAATGATCTGGACAGCTCTTGACTTGGTACCTATTTAAATATACTTAACTTGAAATATACAAGACCCTACAGAGTCCGTTCATCAGTACTTTTGTTGGAACCAAATAGGAATACAAGAGATGGTTTTACGGTCACAAACGCCATCGCATACCTTCTTCGGAGATGTGAGAGGGCCCTGTACAGGAGACGGTTGGAGTCTGGTGCGATCTCCTGTTTTCTGAACTGAGGGAGACTTGTCATGACCCTGTTGGAGGAGGGAGAGCATCCTGGCAAGGAAAACCTGCTCGTCTTCCGCCACTATCTCCACTTCCCGCATGATACTCTGCGAAATCAGATGTAAATACAACATAAATACTTTGATTATACAATAAATCGAACGGGTCTGAAATGCAATACAGTAATCCCTCGACATTCGCGTTTTAAACATACGCGATTTGAACATTCGCGAAGGGGGTCAATCAATACCTTCCCTCGAGAACCGCGAAATCAACAATCGCGAATGGCTGGTTGCTGTTGTTATTCACAGACCGCGCGTTTCGTTTGACCGTCGGTCTATGAACCGATATTGACTCTGATAGACTGATAGACTGTTTCAACGTCAGTCCTTAAGGCCAAGGCAATGAAAATTGTTGAACACTTGAAACCTCAATTTTCCGAGGATTGTAAGGATTTCAAAGCTAGCTTCAAAGATGATGAGTCTGGCTACAGAGACCGATCCGGACTCCAGCAGAGCTTCTACGTTTCAGGAAGCCATCAAGGCCGTTGCAGCTCCTTACAAAGAGGCCCAAAGGAAGCTAAGAGAGGAAGCGAGTCGAAAAAAAATTACTAGTTTTTTTCAAAAAAAAAAAAAAAAATAGGCAAATTTATGATAAAAAGCGTTATACATACGTAATAAAATATAATTTACATTAGTTCATCGTTATGTGTGCTTATAGAAGGTTCAGAGAAATAAATCCAAAAGAGCCATCATTTTTCAAATGAAATAATATCACAGAACAACCAACTCGACTTCATACTCCGCCAATATAATCAGGTGATCCCTAGCAATGATTTCATCTCCGCCAAATTTCCTATTGTGGGCGCGTCTCTGGTTACGAGATTTGGGTTGAATTGTATACAATTTCATTCACACTGGAGTCGAAAATGCCTGTCGGTGCCAACTTCGGGGCCTTACTGTGAACGAACGGCTGGACGTACGACGATCCGGATGGTCTTAAAAAACTCGCAAGTTCAAGAACTATTTAAAACCGTAAAAATATTCACGTATAAAAATGGTATAGGCGTTTTGAAAATTTCAACCCCTATTTTGAACCCCTTAGAGATGACTCACAGTAACGTCGAGCTTCGAGGACCAACTAGACAGCGAACGGAACCTATAACCCGAATTTCATCAATTTTCTTTCATGGTAACTAAGAAAAGTGGCCCGTACGGCGTACGGCGGACAGACAGAAATATTTTTATTGCAGTTTTGGATTCTACATACCTTGAAACGTAAACCATCAAATTTTGAGGGGGGGTAAGAATTTTTTTTTCATGCTCGATTCCAATGGTTCATTATTGAAAATAATAAACCAAAATGGAAATTCAGAGGTATAAAGTCAATAATGTCACCTTTTCGGAGAACCTTGGGAACGTATCCCCCCTAATGCATTGCTGATACACTGAACATTCGCGAAGGAATTCAGGAACGCATCCCTCGTGAAAGTTGAGGGATTACTGTAGTTGACTTATTTGTATAGTCGGTAAGGTATCATATTGTAAGGAATACCGGAACAATTGTTAACACGGAAGAGCCAAATTATATTGGTTTATTATTTTCAATAATGAACCATTGGAATCGAGCATGAAAAAAAAAAAAATTCTTACCCCCCTCAAAATTGATGGTTTACGTTTCAAGGTATGTAGAATCCAAAACTGCAATAAAACGCTGCAAATCCCTGCATAACGGTTTATTATTTTGTACAGAATACCCTTCTGTTACAGATCACAGCTCTATGTATAGATAACACTTCTATATAATATATGTACTATTCTACACATATATTATGTAGATCGCGGACCTCCGTAGGTTAGTACCTAACCCCGTACTCGTTACTAGGTACCTCCCTAAACCGTTGTGTAATAATTTACCTGTATAGGTTCCACTTCTACGGAGATAGAATAATGAACCGTTGTGTAATAATTTGCCCATCAATAATACTTCAACGGTTGTTCAAGTTGCAAAAGTACCTATCAACAAAATCCAGCCCCTTCTTGGTAGATTAGCCGTTGTGTAATAATTTACCGTTGTGTAATAATTTACCGTTGTGTAATAATTTACCGTTGTGTAATGATTGGTCGTTGTGTAATAATTTGCCATTATGTAATAATTTACCCATCAATAATACTTCAACGGTTGTTCAAGTTGCAAAAGTATCTATCAACAAAATCCAGCCCCTTCTGGGTAGATGAGCCGTTGTGTAATAATTTGCCATTGTGTAATAATTTGCCATTGTGTAATAATTTGCCATTGTGTAATAATTTGCCATTGTGTAATAATTTGCCTTTGTGTAATAATTTACCCATCAATAATACTTCATCGGTTGTTCAAGTTGCAAAAGTACCTATCAACAAAATCCAGCCCCTTCTGGGTAGATGCGCCGTAGTGTAATAATTTGCCTTTGTGTAATAATTTACCCATCAATAATACTTCATCGGTTGTTCAAGTTGCAAAAGTACCCCCTCCGTAGGTTAATACCTGACCCCGTACTCGTTACTAGGTACTTACCTAAATCACGAGGTAAATGTTGCTAAAATAATTCTGTCGATTGCAAACAGTACCTAACAAAAAGAAACGCACATCATTTTTTCAAATGAAATAATATCACAGAACAACCAACTCGACTTCATACTCCGCCAATATAATCAGGTGATCCCTACCAATGATTTCATCTCCGCCAAATTTCCAATTGTGGGCGCGTCTCTGGTTACGAGATTTGGTTTGAAATACCTATACAATTTTGGTTTATTATTTTCAATAATGAACCATTGGAATCGAGCATGAAAAAAAAAATTCTTACCCCCCCTCAAAATTTGATGGTTTACGTTTCAAGGTATGTAGAATCCAAAACTGCAATAAAAATATTTCTGTCTGTCCGCCGTACGGGCCACTTTTCTTAGTTACCATGAAAAAAAATTGATGAAATTCGGGTTATAGGTTCCGTTCGGCGTCTAGTTGGTCCTCGAAGCTCGACGTTACTGTGAGTCATCTCTAAGGGGTTCAAAATAGGGGTTGAAATTTTCAAAACGCCTATACCATTTTTTTACGTAAATATTTTTACGGTTTTAAAAATAGTTCTTGAACTTGCGAGTTTTTTAAGACCACCCGGAGCATCGTACGTCCAGCCGTTCGTTCACAGTAAGGCCCCGAAGTTTGCACCAACAGGCATTTTCGACTCCAGTGTGAATGAAATTGTATACAATTCAAACCAAATCTCGTAACCAGAGACGCGCCCACAATAGGAATTTGTGAATACGGCCAATCATTGGTAGGGATCACCTGATTATATTGGCGGAGTATGAAGTCGAGTTGGTTGTTCTGTGATATTATTTAATTTGAAAAATGATGGCTCTTTTGGAGTTTGTTGGTAGGTAGTGAAACTTGAACAAACGTTGAAGTAGGTATTATTGATGGGTGAATTATTACTACGGTAAATCATTACTCAACGGTAAATTATTACACAACGGTTCATTATACCATCTACGTAGAAGGGGCTGGAGTTTGTTGGTAGGTACTTTTGCAACTTTTTTCACTCCTCATCAACAATTTCTTTTCAGAACTTCATTATGTGTTTCTTTTTTTTAGGTACTGTTTGTCATCGGCAGAATTATTTTAGCAACATTTAACTCGTGATTTAGGTAGGTACCTAGTAACGAGTACGGGGTTAGGTACTAACCTACGGAGGGTCTGCGATCTACATAATATGCATAGAATAGTACATATTATATTATATAGACGGGTTATCTATACATACAGCTGTGATCTGTAACAGAAGGGTATTCTATACAAAATAATAAACCGTTGTGCAGGGATTTGCAGCGTTCATTCACGCTGGAGTCGAAAATGCCTGTCGGTGCTAACTTCGGGGCCTTACTGTGAACGAACGGCTGGACGTACGATGCTCCGGATGGTCTTAAAAAACTCGCAAGTTCAAGAACTATTTAAAACCGTAAAAATATCCACGTAAAAAAATGGTATAGGCGTTTTGAAAATTTCAACCCCTATTTTGAACCCCTTAGAGATGACTGACACTAACGTCGAGCTTCGAGGACCAACTAGACCCCGAACCGAACCTATAACCCGAATTTCATCAATTTTCTTTCATGGTATTCTTAGTTACAAATTGTATACAACAAACGAAATCTCGTCACCAGGGACGCGCCGATTTTATTGAGGGGGTACCTAAGAGGTCGAGTTGGTTGTTCTGTGATATTAGAGAGTTCCTAAAGACTAAAGTCGGGAAGATGTGTTCGGATTTATCTCAACTGCGCATGCGCGTCGCCCAAGTTCAAACTTATTTCCTTAAGTTCGACTTATTCGGCCTTATACATAAGGCGCGTTTTCTCCCAGGGCATAAACTTTAGGAATCGTCTTTAACCTTACTCAGGGGTAACAGTGCACAGCTTTTTGCCGCGTTTTGTCGTTTTTTTTTAACGCGTCATGTGTCATCGGTCCTCGCCATCGCCAGCGTCTTTCAAAGTTACTCCAAACCTAGGGAAAATGGACCCTGTAGCTCCAGTCGACGCATCGCACGAGGATTTTGATGTTCAAAATACACCTCAAAAGCACTTATAATATCGTCATCCGACAACAGTCCTTGTCCGTTGAGGTAGAGGCGAAAAAGATTTTCAAGCTCTTCCATGATGAACTTGAAATAAAATAGAATAAACTAAAAATGAAATGGAAACGGAACGACGAGGAAAGAAAGACAGATGAAGCTGAATGGATTTCGCGTTGTGCTAAGTTAAGTGACGTTACTTTTTAATTCACTCCTACCCCCACCACTTCTGTCAAACCGGACTTATTGGTTAGCATCCAAAGTTAGCATCTTAGCTGCTCGCCTTAGATGTGGCCAAAAGATATGGCCGTTCCCTAATGAACTTATCTCTTAGGAACTCTCTATTATTTCAATTGAAAAATGATGGCTCTATTGGAGTTTGTTGATAGGTAGTGAAACCAATTTTATTGGTGGGGTACCTATGAAGTCGAGTTGGTTGTTCTGTGATATTATTTCATTTGAAAAATGAAGTGCGTTTCTTTTTGTTAGGTACTGTTTGCAATCGACAGAATTATTTTAGCAACATTTACCTCGTGATTTAGGTAGGTACCTAGTAACGAGTACGGGGTTAGGTATTAACCTACGGAGGGTGTGCGATCCGGCTGGATTTTGTTGATAGGTACTTTTGCAACTTGAACAACCGATGAAGTATTATTGATGGGTAAGTTATTACACAATGGCTAATTATTACACAACGGCCCATCTACCCAGAAGGGGCTGGATTTTGTTGATAGGTACTTTTGCAACTTGAACAACCGTTGAAGTATTATTGATGGGTAAATTATTACATAATGGCAAATTATTACACAACGACCAATTATTACACAACGGTAAATTATTACACCACGGTAAATTATTACACAACGGCTAATCTACCAAGAAGGGGCTGGATTTTGTTGATAGGTACTTTTGCAACTTGAACAACCGCTGACGTATTATTGATGGGCAAATTATTACACAACGGTTCATTATTCTATCTCCGTAGAAGTGGAACCTATACAGGTAAATTATTACACAACGGTTTAGGGCGGTACCTAGTAACGAGTACAGGGTTAGGTACTAACCTACGGAAGGTCTACGATCTACATAATACGTATAGAATAGTACATATTATATTATATAGACGGGTTATCTATACAGAGAGCTGTGATCTGTAACAGAAGGGTATTCTGTACAAAATAATAAACCGTTGTGCAGGGATTTGCAGCGTTTTATTGCAGTTTTGGATTCTACATACCTTGAAACGTAAACCATCAAATTTTGAGGGGGGGGTAAGAATTATTTTTTTCATGCTCGATTCCAATGGTTCATTATTGAAAATAATAAACCAATATTTCTGTCTGTCCGCCGTACGGGCCACTTTTCTTAGTTACCATGAAAGAAAATTGATAAAATTCGGGTTATAGGTTCCGTTCGGGGTCTAGTTGGTCCTCGAAGCTCGACGTTAGTGTCAGTCATCTCTAAGGGGTTCAAAATAGGGGTTGAAATTTTCAAAACGCCTATACCATTTTTTTACGTGGATATTTTTACGCTGCCTTTAGAAGATGATGATGATGATTTTTACGGTTTTAAATAGTTCTTGAACTTGCGAGTTTTTTAAGACCATCCGGAGCATCGTACGTCCAGCCGTTCGTTCACAGTAAGGCCCCGAAGTTTGCACCGACAGGCATTTTCGACTCCAGCGTGAATGAAATTGTATAGGTACAATAGGGGTATTCATGGTCCATTTCGAATGTCGAATCGTCAAAAATCGAATTCGTCCTCAAGCGTGGATTTCATGAGGACCCCTTCGAGTTGGCCGTGTCGAATCGTCTAAAATCGAAATGCTCCTAGCGCTCCTTGCGGTCGTCAGCGATAAAAACGTGATAAAACGTCGGAACGGCACAAGACTTGTTTATCGCTTATCAGCGGGATGTGTTTAATTGAGCTGCCACTACGATCGCTGCTGCAATTCGACGTCGAACTCGCAATTCGAAGCTCCCGGCCCGTGGTATTTCGAATCGTGGAGAATGGCAGGGGCGCATGCGCACTGACTCTTTTCGAATTGCTCAATTCGATATTCAACGTAATTCGACGTCGAATTAGCCAAACCATGAATACCCCTAATATTCAAACCAAATCTCATAACCAGAGACACGCCCACAATTGGAAATTTGGCGGAGATGAAATCATTGCTAGGGATCACCTGATTATATTGGCGGAGTATGAAGTCGAGTTGGTTGTTCTGTGATATTATTTCATTTGAAAAATGATGGCTCTTTTGGAGTTTGTTGGTAGGTAGTGAAACTTGAACAAACGTTGAAGTATTATTGATGGGTAAATTATTACTACGGTAAATCATTACTCAACGGTAAATTATTACACAACGGTTCATTATACCATCTACGTAGAAGGGGCTGGAGTTTGTTGGTAGGTACTTTTGCTACTTTTTTCACTCCTCATCAACAATTTCTTTTCAGAACTTCATTATGTGTGTTTCTTTTTGTTAGGTACTGTTTGTCATCGGCAGAATTATTTTAGCAACATTTAACTCGTGATTTAGGTAGGTACCTAGTAACCTAGGGTTAGGTACTAACCTACGGAGGGTCTGCGATCTACATAATATGTATAGAATAGTACATATCATATTATATAGACGGGTTATCTATACATAGAGCTGTGATCTGTAACGGAAGGGTATTCTATACAAAATAATAAACCGTTGTGCAGGGATTTGCAGCGTTTTTTTTTCAGTGATTCTCTCAGACTCTCAAACTCAACAACAAACTTCTTTTCCATTGTCGGCCCCGTAACAACCAATTCAACATCTGGTAACAACATGTGTTCAGGGACTCATGTAGTTACCACTACACTACTCCCTCCGTTCCCTGAGATCTGTCCCCAGGTCGTATTTCCGCGTTGGTCATCCAATTGGCATGAAGTCGGCGTATCTTCCTGCCCATCTGGACATCAAAGAGGACCTCATTGTGGCGTTTCTTAACCACCCACGGCCCTGTCCACAAGGGCTGGAGCTTTGGGCAGACGCCCCTTCTTCTTTTGGGTTCATATACCCAAACCCAATCGCCTTCTTTATGCATTGGACGCTTAGCACGTCGGTCAAACCACTCTTTTTGGAAGCGCATCTTTAGCTGGGCTTCTTCACTCGCGAATCTGCGTACTTGATCGAGCTCTTCTCTTAGTTTCATGGCGTAGGATGTGTTCAGGACTTGCGGATGCTGGGGTGGTCGGACCAATTGTTCTGGTAGATGCAGATCTCCCCCATAGATGACTTGTGCGGGGGAAAACCCCGTGGCACCTTGGGGTGTTGACCGGTAAGCCATCAAGAATAAGGGGATCTTCTCATCCCAGACAGTTTGGCATTCGTTCACAAACATGGCCAGGTGCTTTGTTAATGTCCTATTCAGACGCTCCACCAACCCAGCTGATTGGGGATGTAATGCTGTGGACTGAGTACGATGCACTCCCAGTAGTTTTGACACCTCCTGTACCAAGGTAGCTTCGAAGTTTCGCCCTTGGTCTGTGTGCATCTCTAACGGTATGCCAGTGCGGCTGAAGACCTGCTCAACCAGAGCTGAAGCTATTGTCGCTGCCTCTTGATTTGGGACGGGTACTGCTTCGGGCCACTTGGAAAAATAATCCGCTACCACTAGCACATAACGGTTGCCCCGGTTGGATTCAGGGAAGGGTCCCAGGATATCGACACCTATTCGTTCGAACGGCGCACCGACTGTCATTCGCTGCAATGGTGCAGGATTCCGGTAGCCTGGCCCTTTAAACTTCCTGCAGACTTGGCATGTACGACACCAGGAACGGACATCAGATGTCATGCCTGGCCAAAAGTAGCTCTGCCTGATCCTGGCCAAGCTCTTCCAGAAGCCGAAGTGACCCCCGGTAGGTCTATCATGACACTCTGTCAATACCTGCTCACGCCGCCCCTGGGGGACTACTAGCTGTGGTACTGCTTCCCCTGCTCGTCGGATCCACAAATGGTACAATTTTCCTTCCCTCACTTCAAGCGATTCCCATCTATTTAACAGTTGGCGCACTGTGGGATCTACTCCGGTGAGCTCGGCATTATCCGGGCATTTCCCTTAGCTTTTCCACAATTTGACTTGCTCTATCCCAGGGTCATTTTGGAATCCCTCTTCTTCAGGTACGAGCTGCACTAACAGTGCTTCCAGTTTATCTGTTCCCTCTCGTCGTTGGCAGTACTTGCAGTAAACACCGCAGGGGCGTCTGGACAATCCATCAGCATTTGCATGCCTTACTCCTGCACGATGTACTGTTTTGAAACTGTAGCTCTGCAGCTTCTCTAGCCACCTAGCCAACTGCCCTTCTGGTCGGTGGAATTACGTCAGCCATGTGAGAGCTGCATGATCTGTCAGCAGGCAGAACTCTTTCCCGTACAAGTACTGGTGGAAATGGCTTATGCTGTGTACTACTGCTAACAGTTCACGACGGGTTGCGCAGTAGTTCCTCTCTTGCCGGCTCAGGGTTTGGCTGAAGTATGCCGCAGCATGCTCCCTCCCACCACGCTCCTGGGATAAGACTGCACCAACAGCATGGGCGCTACCATCACAGTCCACTATGAAAGGCTTGCTTAGATCTGGGAAGGCGAGTACAGGAGCCGAGGTCATCGCATCCTTCAATTTATGGAAACTGCTCTTACAAGATTCACCCCACACAAATGGAACCTCAGCGTGCGTGAAATAGGTTAGTGGCTTGGTAACATCTGCAAAATTCTTGACAAATCGGCGGTAATACGAGCAGAAACCCAAAAAACTGTTCACTTCCTTTTTATTTTGGGGCTCTGGCCACTCCCTCACCACCTTGGTTTTGTCGGGGTCTGTTTGAACTCCTCTATCAGAGATAAGGTGTCCCAAATATCTTGTTTGGCGCTTGAAGAAACTGCACTTCTTCACATCTACTTGGAGGTTAGCTTTTTGCAGACAGTTAAGAACTTGTTCTAGCTTGCTCAAGACAGTGTCAAAATCAGGTCCATAAATGATCAGGTCATCCAGGTACGTTAACGCTAGCTGTCGGGGCACTACTGCTTCCATCAACCTCTGGAAGGTTGCCGGGGCGTTTGTCAATCCAAAAGGCATTACTTTGAATTGCCATAACCCCTTCCCATAGATGGTAAAAGCAGTCTTCTCCTTATCTTCTGGTTTCAGCTCCACTTGCCAATAACCAATCTTCTAGTCAAGCACACAGAACCATCTTCATCTGCCTAATGCATCCAGCAGGTCATGGATGCAGGGGAGAGCATAAGAGTCCTTCTTAGTGACTTTATTCAGCCTCCGGTAGTCTACACAAAATCTTGTGGTGCCATCTTTTTTTTGTACCAAAACTACCGGTGAAGCCCAGGGACTCCTGGAAGGCTCGATGACATCCTGCTCCAGCATTTCTTGGATCAGTGTATCGATATGCTTACTTTTGGAGTAGGGTATGCGCCGAGGTGCCTGTTTCAAGGGTCTGGTGCCTCCCGTGTCGATACTGTGATGTACCAAATGGGTACACCCCCCAAATTTACGCTCCGTGGCAAATGCAGCATGCCTTTGGTGGAACAGCCCCTTTAACTTCTTCCATTCCTGGGAGTCTGGTACGAGATCCGACTGTTCAAGAGCCACTCTCACCTACCCTGGCTCCTCAAGCTGCAACTCAGTATCTTGTACACTTGCCACTTGGCTGCGCACTCGCCTACTTTCTAACTGCCTTTTGGGAACACCTTCTACACACTGCCACCGACGCTTTAGCGGTATTTGACTCCCCCGAATTCTCAAAGTAGACCGTGCTAGGTCAACACAGGCATTTACCTTCCGCAGGAAGTCCAAACCCAATATAGCCTTGTCTCGTATCCGCGCTACAAGGAAAGGATGTTCCACTGGTTGACTCCCCAACCCAACCAACACCGTGCATTCACCACATATGGGTATTCCATCGCCCGAGGCAGTATGCAAACTGTTATGTCGAGATTTGTATATTTCTGCCGTAACCTTCCGTGCAACATCTGGGCGAAGTATTGAGACTGTAGCGCCTGTGTCTACCAGCATAAAGCATTCCCGCGCACCCACCCTTGCTTCCACGAATAGCGCGTCCCCATCCGTTCATGCAGTCCTAATAAAAGCATATGGGCCGTTAATGTGGGGAGCCGAGGCATGGCCCAATTCCAAGGCTCCATTCAGTTTTCCGGCTCTAACTGAACTATGTTGGCGGGGCGCAGTGGTTGCTTACTGTTAGGACATTTGGCTCGAAGGTGGCCTTTTTTATTGCACCCCCAACATTCGGGCTCTGAAACAGTGGATTCGCTGGTGGGGGTTTGCCCTTCCATCAGTTGAGCTCTTGTTAGGGCGTCCTGAAGAGTCGTGGGCCCATTGCACAATAGAATTTTCTTTGCCCCCTGATCCCGCAGCCCTCTTAAAAATGCGTGTAAAGCCACTTCATCCCGGCATTGTTCCGGCCAATTGGGGGTGGCCAGGCGCACAATGCGTTCGATGCTAAAGGCTCCTTTGGGCGCTGCCCTCTGGCTTGGAGCTCGCTTTGCCACCTTAGTGCTAAGTGCTGTTGGCCAAATCTGAGCTTGAGGACAGTGTTGAGGCTACTGAAACCCAATCGTTCCTCCGGAGGCACTGTAGCTAGAACCACTCCCAGAGCAGCTCCTCGTAGGGCACTGGCAAGTTTTTGGCCCTTGGACTCGTCGGACCAACTATTGGCAGCAGCCACAATTTCCAGGTGGCCGGCGTAGTCTTCCCACGACGCCTTACCCTCATAGAGTATTAGCGCACCATCGTCGGATGAGCTTGGTTTCTTTTTAAAACTCCTTAGCTGTTGTTGGACTTCCGCTAAGGTCTCAGAGACAGTTAGTACACCGGATGGGGAAGGCTCAGCCTGTGTAAGGGTGGCAACTTCTTTCAACCTCTGGTTTTCCCGCTCCAGCTGTTCAACCCGATCATGGTACCCCTTTAGCTGCTGCTGGATTGATTCCAGGGAGGGCTGTACTGATGCCGATTGATCCTGGTCGGTTGGGGTTGGTGCTGCTGGCTCCTCGTCATCGATGACCACATGAGGGCGGGTGGAAATCGTTCTTTTGGGCAATTGACGTGTTCTTTGATGTGACATGTTGATCCCGGAGCGGCCCCCAAATTGTAAGGAATAACGGAACAATTGTTAAAACGGAAGAGTATTTTTTCAGTGATTCTCTCAGACTCTCAAACTCAACAACAAACTTCTTTTCCATTGTCAGCCCGTAACAACCAATTCAACATCTGGTAACAACACGTGTTCAGGGACTCATGTAGTTACCACTACAATATGTAACTGATTATTACATTGTTACTTGTAGATTAAAACCTCATTCAACCGGAACGGGTGAAATTTCACCCTCCACGGATTAACCGAACTTCGGAACTCCGAAACAGTTGCAGTTTCAGGCTAATGGGTTGGTTCGCAGTGACCATCTGACAGTTACCTGACCATCAGAAAGGCGTTGGACCATTCACAGTTATTCTTGGACTCTTTTCTGACTGTACAGTATTCATGACCAGCTATTTGCAGCGTTTTCCTGACTATCCAAAGTCAGTTTTCTGTATGAAAATAAGGCAGATGAGAACTGGCCATGCACTGCCTTCTCGAATCCCAACTCAAACTCTTCTCAAACGCTCATCAAGACGGTATTGGATCATGGATGGTTTCTTAGTTTTCTTCGAGTCACCTATCCATCAGAAAAAGCCAGTGCGAACGAAACTAATGCCCTGGACCAGGCAGCCCCACTGGGCAATATTATCATGAATTCGGTTTCCATTTTTTCTCAGTTATTTATGATGTGAGATAGACGATAATAGGGCTGAATCCGGACAAATAAATAATGTGCCTCCTTCATATTTTGAGTCTTCCAAACTTTGCGACTTCAAAAAAGAGGCGGGAAAATGGGCCCCTGCTGTCGCCTGTGACCTTGTACAAATATGGTTTCTGATTGGTAGGCCAGTGGCAGCAGATGTCGATGCATTATATTCGTATGACAGAAGTGGCTTCTTTGAATCGCCTTTTTTCTTTAAATGTTTTTCTTCATCTATAAAGCAACTGCCCAACTTTTTCAACCGCGTAGAGGAAGATGATTATGAATTTAGCGGCTATCAAAAGTGTTCTTTGTAGATACATGATAACTGACCATTGAACTAATTATATGAGAAAGTTTAAAAAAAGAAATATTCGAATTAATGGCTATGGTTTTGAATAAAGGAAAACTTCGGTCTAAAATTTGGTTTTCTATGTATATTCTCTTCGTATTTATTTTAATTTGTACGTTTTGTCCATCCTGATTCTACCGTTTGTTTATTACGTCATTGTACTAAGTGCTTATTTATTTGATCGCTGTGGGTAAATTCAAGGAGTTGTACTAATCGTTTGCCTCCCCCTTTTTTGCTTCGAACTCTCGTCTTCAATTAATACTTCTCACATTTTTCAATCTGACCACTCTAAGGGGGTGGGGGTAAGAGTTTAAAGATTATCCTAGTTTTGGGTAATTTTTGCGCACTTTAAATGCTCTAATTTAAGAACGGATTTAGATATCTAAAATCCGATTTCACTATCGTGTTCAGCGTGCAAAAACCTTTAAAATGAGGGGTCACTTGTTAGAAAATAACATTTTGGGGATTTTTGGGTAATTTTTGCGCACTTTAAATGCTCTAATTTGAGAACGGATCAAGATATCTAAAATCCGATTCCACCATCGTGTTCAGCGTGCAAAAACCTTTAAAATGAGGGGTCACTTGTTGGAAAATAACATTTTGGGGATTTTTGGGTAATTTTTGCGCACTTTAAATGCTCTAATTTGAGAACGGATCAAGATATCTAAAATCCGATTCCACCATCGTGTTCAGCGTGCAAAAACCTTTAAAATGAGGGGTCACTTGTTAGAAAATAACATTTTGGGGATTTTTAGGTAATTTTTGCGCACTTTAAATGCTCTAATTTGAGAACGGATCAAGATATCTAAAATCCGATTCCACCATCGTGTTCAGCGTGCAAAAACCTTTAAAATGAGGGGTCACTTGTTGGAAAATAACATTTTGGGGATTTTTGGGTAATTTTTGCGCACTTTAAATGCGCCAAAACCCTCCTTAGAGTAGGCCAATTTCGCCCATCTTCGAACTTAGCCTTTCGATTGCCAAGATAGATTTTTTGTGCAAATTTGAGCTGTTTATCTCAATTCTATCGAGAGTTATCGTCTGGAGTGACACATATATAAATAAATATATATATATATACATATAAAAAAGTGTTAAATTTCAGGAATCGTTTTAGAATGGTCTGAAACGGATTTCTATGAAGAAAATTTCCAAAAATTTATATTATTTAAATTTCGAAGCCATTGCAATAGCTTCATTTTCTTTGAAAATTCGCTAAAACAAAATTTTAAAAACAGGTATATAATACCATAAACAATTATTTTATGCAGAACAAATAATTTTTTCAAAGCAGATGCAACAAAATGTTTGAAGTCGGCGCCAAATTCCACTTAAGATGTATGAAAACCGAAAACCCAAGGGATACAATATGAAGGCTGTGTGGGTTTTTAAAATTTATTTTTTTAAATTAGTTTTATTTAAATTTATTCAAATTTATTAGTTTTTAGTGCAATCAACAGATTTTTTTTAAATTAATTTCGGTAAGGTGCTTAAGAATTACTTTATACTTTTCACTGCGTTTTTCTCATTTTCAAATAATTCGTTTAAAAATTAGTTAAGTACCACCTACACTTTTCTATGCCAACGCCAATACAGACTTGATACTAGCCCAGTAATATACCTCATGCTTTCAAATACTGACACCATCATTACTTGGGCATCCACAGTCTTTTGCAGTCTGTTTTCATTCGTCAAATCATGCAACGTCTGTCAAAGCACCATAACTCTAAGAGTATAACTGGCCTAGTACAGGCCCAGGTCTACTTTTCTACAAAGAGAACTAGCACGAAACCACCGGGGGACAATTCGCTTTCATTTGAAAAATGATTCATTGAAACCGGTCCAGTAGTTTTGGAATAATTGCTGGACAAATATTGAAAACAAAATTTTTAAAAATTAAAAAAAACCATAGAAAGAGGTAGAATTGAGAACCACCTCCTTTTTCTGAAGTTGGTTAAAAATGCTTTAAAAAAAATTGTATTGGCTAACTTGGTAGATTACCTTCCTAGATGGAGGGGGTGCGATAATGTCTCTGTAATAGTCATCAGGTTTCATACTTTGCAAATTTTCACAAACAATACTGATCTTCTTCGTGCTATCCCAGCCAGATGGTCTGAAAAATAACAAGGCCGTTAAATAAAGATGCTAATAGTGGAAATATCAGGCAGTAATGATTAATCAGTAATTACTATGTACCGAACTATCAATATTTTCAAAGAAGATTTCAAGAGACAATTTTCTAGGGTTATAAATTCCTTCGGTTCAAACATTGTTACGGAAATTAACACTTACTGACCACATCATGAGGTGTTTATGTAGGAAAGTCTAGGCAGAGAAGGAGTGTGAAATTTGAATTGACGTATAAGGTAAATTGTCAAGTAGTTCAACTCAAATCCCGCTTACAGCGCTATTGCATCACTTTCAAACGATGCACAGAACCGAATGGATGGATGGATGGAACCGCAAATTTATAAATAAATTTTAAAAACACCTCAAAATCAACCAAGGAGGCAAAGGTTCTACAAGGTTGCCAGGAAGGTTTGCCATTTCTCTTGTTGGGTTGCTGGCAGCATTGAGAACCTTCACCTCTGAGGCTTCCCTCCGCCTCTTTGGGCCAACAACGAATCAGATGTCAATAGACCTGATACACCATTTTTTGCCGCGTTTTTACTTTCAATTGCCCTAATTTAAAAAATACTGCTTATTTTTAAAAACAGGGTTCAATCTACTATTTTCCCAAGAGTTCGTTTTTTTCCCCCAAAAGAAAGTTTGAGGAAAATTCCCTACTTCTGATGAAGGAAGCAGGTTCAAGTTCCGGGAACGATGGTGAAGATTTGAGAAGGCTGCAACATGAATGAGAATCTTTTCCGATAGTTTCTATAAAAAAGGACCCTAACAAAGCTAAGCAGTTAGTTCCTTCAAGCTGCGTCTCAACACACCTGCTACTCTATGCTGTACGCTAGTATAATACGTACAATCAAACATAAAGTAAGATCATCTTCTGACGGACTGTAACTCACATCAACAGTGCCTCCTTCTCGACAACGAGCGCAGGGGTACGGAAAGGAAGGCCGTAAAGGCGGTGAGTGAGGTATTTGTAGAGCAGATCGCAGTTCTTGTCCTCTTTGGCGGACGTGTAGAAGAGCCCAGCTCCGTACTGAAGACAGAACCTCCTCACCCATTGTTGGATAAAATCGAAATGCTCGTCCCGATAATCGTTTTCTTTCTCCAAAGTCGACATGTAGTCCGTCTGCAATAAATCATTTGTTAAATAACACAACTGAAAAATATCAGTGTGAAGTAAATTAGGTACCTATTTGTTCAGGATTTCATTCACCTTCGTGATAACTACAACCACGTCTAATCCCAAGTTGGACGTCAGCACACCTTCGGACAATGGAAGCTGGTCCATTTCGTCCTCCAAATTTCTGGAAGTTCTCCTTACATCCATATCAAGATCATCTGCTTGTTCAACATACTCTTGCCATTTGTTAACGACTATAAGAAACATAAAGCCAATTAGCTCAAGTTCCAATGTGCGCAATCTAATGCTATGATGGATATTCTGTTTTTATATACAGTGGATATCGTTTATAACGTCACTGGATACAACGTACAACACTGGTTACAGCGTGCAAAATCTCCGTCCACATGAAATGTCATAGGAAAAAATACATTAATACCGTTTACAACGCACACACCATGAAGAGCGTAAAAATCGGTTTGAGCGTACACTTTTTTGGGTCCCATGGCGACCAAAATATCGGTTACAGCGTACAATGCATGTAATTCTGGCTCTTGATTGTTGCTAGTCACCTCTAATCTGCAGCCTGCACGCTTTACCTACAGCTATTATACCAATTATAGTTATGTGTTCAGCTGAATTGAATGCTCTGGATTATCTACTGCAAAGGATTAAGTATTCATCTGTCTTTTGAAGAGCTAGGAAACCACGACAACAACTATAAACTGAGAAGTAATTCAGTATGGTTTGCCGTGTTGAAGGTGGCGACTTGTGAATTTCACACGGCTCGCTCAACCATTTCTGGAACTCACTAAGGCCGGAACTTGGAAATGAGATTGATCATCACTCAATATAAATGAGAAGCCTAAGTGAGTTTGCGCTTTGAAATATTCTGAAGTGGGAAGTGCTTTGTTGGAATCGTTCAAACAACAACGTGCCAATAACATTCCTTTGAGTGGCCATATGGTTCAGGCCAAAGCTGAGCAGCTTGCAGAATCACTCAAAGAACCTTCAGTGCAATCCATCCTGGATACATCCATCCTGGCTTCAGATCACGGCATTACATCGGCCACGGAATCATCTCCAGTGAGAGCTTGTAACCGACAGCTACATACCTGATAAAGCACACATGTACAATGTACATAGTAAACGATGTGTTGGATACAACGGACACTGGTTACAACGTACGAAACCCTGAGGTCCCTTCGTGTACATTGTAAACGATATCAACTGTAATTCACGAGCATGAGTTCAAGAATGACTACCTATGTGTAGAGCAGATAAAGCGAACACAGTTAAAGACCTAACTAGATTGAACGCGTACTTCTTTGACGATATTCTTGCAATTTTTCAACGGGTAGTTTTAGAGAGTCAATGTGATCCTGAAGAACAGAAACCCAGTTCTGGAGCTGGTCGAGGATGCCCCAGGGGGTCGTCATGGAAGCGACGAACATGATGAGAGTGTTGGGCATCGCCTCGGCGGGAAGAGCGAACTTGAGGAGTTGGGAATGCGCCTGATGCCCGTCCAAGACCCACACACTGAGGCGAGCGTGATCTGGCACAATCGAAAAAACACCCAAAAACAATATCCACCCATAAAATTGTAATACTAACCAGTAAGGGGAAAATCCCAACTAGACAATACGTACCATCTCTGTACTCATCTCTGACATCTATGTAAGCATACTCCAAAGCAGAACCTTTCTTGGGATCCTCAACACCTTGCAGTTTGGCAATCAGCGTGGTTTTACCAGACTCGTTATCACCTGCGAAATTCGAATCACGATTTCTTGTATCAAACGCATCGGTAATTTAATAGCTTTGTTCGTGCTGTCCCCTTGGGGCTAGCTCCGAGCAAGTTCAGTTTTCGTTTGGTGTAGGGTGAGCTCTGAACACGCTCCCTCAGAGCAGGATGAACCTGAAGCTTGTTCCGAGCACAGGCATCTCGAACGGGTCGAGGGTAGTGATGGGCGTTGAATAACGGAACCGCTTAGAATAACCGGTTATTGTGATAACCGGCTACGAGAAAACCTACGTTATTGGAATAACTACTTCCCTTCTCCTGGCAAGGGAGGTGGTTGCCTTCACTATCCAATACCTATTGTGTGAATGACCGCACATAGGTAACTGTCTCACTCTCGCACCCTTTGATGTTGGGATGGTATTGAGTAACTACCTGTCGCCCTCGCAACCGGTTACCAACTTCCTGACAGATACCCATCAGCTTAGGACCTTTCGCTTCCCTTTGACTTGAGATGGTATTGTACGCTATAAGACACAGCGTACCTATAGCGATCACTCTTTACCCTTTACTCCGTACGTAACAGGTTACCTACCTATTGTATGATGGTAAAAAATTAAGGGTTATTCTTCATTCCCTCAGTTCAAGCTATCGAGTAATAACGTTAAAAATGTTGAAGGGTCTAAAAACTAGTCCCATAATGTTTCGATTCCAGTTTGTTATGATGTAGGAAGTTCAAAAACATATTGCCGATAATTAATTCAAGATTTTATCTACCTATCACATTAAACTGTACACTGACAGGTACCTACCCATAGTTACCGACCTACTAAACTCAATTTTATGAGATCCCAGGGAGGACAGACGGATTTTTTTTTGAGATAAGGAAATTCTAATATTTTTATTCCTCTATCAACAATTCATTTCTAACACATTTATGGTCAGCATTTTTTGTAAGTAAGCCCCATCAGTGTGACAGTTTCACAAAATGAAGCAACAGGTAGGAGGAATCATACAACGAACTTTTCGTCATCGCTGTCACGTGAACATTCATGTTTGTCTCTCTACCCCATCCCTAAACTGGTAACCGCTTATCAGAATAACCGGTTATTGGAACCGGTTACTTACCGATAACTGTTAGCGAATAACGCGTTATCAGAAAATAACGCTTTACCCCATCACTAGTAGAGAGTGCACGCACGGAAGAGCAGTGCTCAGCTGCCACTGGTGTTCTCGTGAGGCACGGGAGGGCTTGCTCACAGCAGCTCGGAGGAAGCACCGTGGCCACCACGAACACCAAATTATCCGGTGTTCATGGACAGCACGGACACCGGACCACTTGGCTTGGAGCTCGCCCTGGGTCTGCACGAACAGCGATTCTTTGCCTCAACCTTACTGCGCATGCCCGGGTAGCTCTGAACAAGCTCTGAGGGACTGCACGAACAAAGCTATCATGCTGACCTACTGTAATGGCACACAACGGCCACCAATAACTTTTGTTCAACCATCTATTATATTATTACTAATTACTGTTTGGTTCGTTTGGCAGTCAGTCCCTTCACATTGTGTGCACGGTAGGTGGATACTCAACTGAAGTACGTACCTAACACCAAGATCTGCTTGTTTGAAGGTAGTTTATTGCTGCCTTTCGTTTGAACTTCTGCTAGTATCGAAGTCCTGCATACAATTGAACATAGTAGTGAGACCGAGAATTCGATTTTATCATAAATTGGTTCACACAATGCCATTTGATGAAATGTCAAACTCACCACAGGTTGTCTTCGGCCTCAGTGGAATCCTTCTTGGAAAGTTCTGTGCCGTTTTTCGGTTTCGGTGACATGGCTGGCAGAAACACGAAGTCAGTAAGCTTGGACTATTTTTGTTCCTATAAATGTATAAGACAAGTAATAAAGATGGTACAGGTTCTTACCTAGTAAGTAGGTTGTATACCTTTAAGGTGGCCACTACCTCAAAGCACGGTCCACTGGAATGCAAAATAATGTAATCCTCTCCCGTCTCTAGCTGCTCGACAAGGCTGCAACACTTTGCTCCTCTTTGTCGATTCACTATTTAAACAAGTAGTTAAAGTCCTGATCCAAATGATAATAATTAGACGAATATGAATGATAGGAGATAAAACCAGACACAAAACAAAAAATGAGTCACCAATGTATGGATATTAATGTATGGATATTAATCTTATCATACCAAAGAGTATCCACACTCCACCTCGTCTATCCAACATTTTCTGCCTTGACCATCACGCCAACAGACATAGGTTAGATGACTGCGCTGTTTATCAGCCGTGCAGGTTTGCCAATTTGTATGATAATTACATTTCTCCTGTTAAGACAGTTTCTTTGAATAAGGCTGGATTTATCGACGGCAACTGTTGAATACAGAAGTGTGGGGCTGACTGAACCTAATAGTGGTGCTTTTATAAACTCACTAAACTTCAAAGGCCCTACACTAAACTGAGTGGCTTCTCGAGTTGGCTACATTGGTCTAGCTGACAACAGACGTTACGCGTTATGCTTTTGCGTCCTCCTTGGTGTGACGTGTTTTTCATTTGTAGATTTTACGATTAGTACACGAGTATATGTACACGTATTTAGTTTAGTTGTTACATCTATGGCCTTTGTTTGGAGCATATGAATGGGATTTGTCTGAAGTGCGGATTAACTGTGTATGTGTACGACTAATCGGTTAGCCGATAGAAATGATGTGTTGTTGAGATTCATAGCCTCAGTTTTGAGTTTTGGTGCTTGTAGTGCGGTGAGTTCGCGATAGTCATCCGTGTCAACTGGACTCAGTGTAGAATCTAAGGTATGGCTGACCAAAAGAAAATATCGGCGTATGGTGAAGGAACGGGTTTCCTTGCCAACATGCTGCACGCTGTTGTCGTGGTTTGTTTCATGCTTCTCCTGTTCTTCAGTTTGCCGAGTCTCGTCACCGGCCAGGCACATGGGCATTCCCACGACCATCATGATCATTCGCATGGACATGCACACGAGGAACCTCCCTCTTTTAAATATTCGCAACAAGCGAACAGCGAAGTCCCTCAGCCACATGCGTCCAAGCCTCCAACTGCGACTGACAGGCAGGAATTGTGGCTGCACGCCTTGGGCTCAACTTTCCTAGTCTCTCTTGCACCTATTCTCATTCTGTTTGTCATCCCTCTGGACAACTCTCCGGGGAAACGTCCTTTCCTCAAGATACTGCTCGCCTTTGCCTCAGGTAGGTCCATCCAGCGCCGGATTTAGGTTTGTTGCGGCCCTGGGCCTATATCTGTAAGCGGCCCCCTGGGTAGGTATAATAAATTCAGTTATTTTATATTCTTATTATTTCAAGATGGGCATAAAGGCGAGATTTAAAGGTGGACATAATACCATATATATGACCATCTTTCGTTCAAAACCCTGTGTCAAGTCAAAATAACATGCACTTTAGCCGTTGTATTGTATATGTATGCGTTTCGTAAGCCAGATTTTTTATTTATACCCTTCATTTAAAAAACAAAAAAAACCTCAGCCTTGCGGCCCAGTCGGCAGTGGTAAGTCTGCCGCTGGGTCCATCAGTATGATTGTTACGAAGTCGAATACAATCATCAAACTGAAAATGTATTTATACCTTGTAGAGATATTTTTGCAGTTTACCGTAAGGTCAAAGGCTTTTTGTACTTTATATTTTTGTCTGGTCCTGAATCTCTGAACTGTGCAGGCTGAGTATTATAGGTAGTCTCATATTCATAGTGAAGTTACGATAGGTGTACAACTATGGTACCTAATTAAGATTCTTGGGTGCCATGATTGGCTTTTTTTAAATGGCTTTTTGCTTTCAGGAGGTCTACTGGGAGATGCATTCCTTCATCTCATTCCTCATGCCCTTGTGGGGCATGGATCTGATTCTGAAGGTTGGTAACGTACTACCTGTAGTATCTGTACAGGGTCATTCACCGGAGTAGGATGGGTTTAAACAAATCATAACTCTGTAATTTTTCAAGATGGAATCACTTTATTGGGCTCAAACTGGTCAAGATGAGTGGACATTTTATGATAATTTTTGAAAATCACTTCAAGCATGTGATGGCCATTGGCCTGAATGCATCCTTTGGGATGTTCTTGATTTCCGTGGTGATTGCTGCTTTCACATTGTCTAGGGATCGTGATTTATCTTTGCACACTCTTTCCTTGAGGTATCTCCACAAGAAGAAATCCCAGGGGGATTGGTCAGGGGGAACATCGCCTCGTCGAGAGGTCAAGCGGCCGGGAAATTTCCGCCGGAGCAACTCCATAACGAAGTTTGAGGTGTGGCACGTAGCTCCATCCTGCTAAAACCACACGTGTCTCGTTGGGATACGTCGACGTTGGAGCTCTGGGAAGAAAAATTCGTTCAGCACCGCCAAATAGCGATCAGAATTGACTGTCACTGTGACTCCGTTTTCTTCGAAGAAATGAGGCCCAATGGCATGTTTTTCTCCAACAGCACACCATGCCGTCACTCGTGGGGTGTGTGGGGGTCTTTTATGAATTTATCTTGGGTTCTCAGCTCCCCAGTATCTGAAATTCTGCTGATTAACAAAGCCATTCAGATGAAAATGGGTTCATCACTGATGAACAGAATGGCATTCTCGTTTTCGTCAAACACTGTTCATCCTTTTACTGAACTGTTTTCGCTGCCCATAATAGAGACTCTTTGCCTGCCTTTCGCAAACCGTAGCAGACGGGAACGTAGACGAAAACCGTAGGGAAATGCAATGTGCGCATGCGCGAGGAACAAGACGTAGCGAAGACGTAAAAAGACGCCGTGAGTCCACGGTCTAACTTTACGGGTTTGTGAAACCGTCGTGGACCATAGTGAAGGCTACTCAACCTTACATCTCTATAAACACTGCTCCATCTAGCACCGTCACGGACTGCCAAGACAACCAACAAAATACCACCACCAACACTGCTCATCAATCTTGTTTGTTTACTTTCCGAATCTGGAATTATTGTATCTCGTGGCTTTCTAATTTTAGTCATTTTATTTTTGGTAAAATGATGGGGGAACTTGATAACTTCCTTCATCTCTTCAACGAAGGGGTGATCGATGAAGAAGAAATGGGTGAGGCACTAGATCGCTATCTGGAGATGTATGCGCAGAGGAGGACCCCCCAATCTCACCCAGTTGGCACGTTTTCCTTGTCCATCTCACCCACTGGAAGATTCAGATTCAATAAAAAACTTCAAACGCAAACAGACAAATTTGAAACTGAAGTGAAATTTGAAGTTGAGGAAGTGGAAGATGGATCTGTCACGTTGACGTGACTTCAACTGTTGTGTCCCGCAACAAAAACCGTAGTGGAAGCCGTAATGGGAGAAGGAAAATGACGTTAAATATTAGCTTTCGAATTTGCTCGCCATGTCTCGGTGCTTACGGTTTCGTTCCTTACGGTTTGCGAGAGGCAGGCAAAAACTCTCTAATCACCTTCCAGCAACTGTTGGCATGTCGCCATCTTGTAAGGATGAAATCGCATGGAGGTTGAGATTTGCAGCTCGAAGTCGGATGGATCGGTTGAGGCTCTGGAGGGTGGTGAGTCGGACCTTCTCAACGTTTCCTGGTGTTTGCGCTGTACAAACACCCCGGCCTTTTTTGCAAAACGCTGCCCGTATCATTAAAGTTACTAACCCGACGAAGGATTGAGTTGCGATTGGGGATCGCGTATTCAGCACGAAAATCCTGTTGAGTCTGGACGATCGACTCGTTATTTAGGATATAATGCCTGACGGCAAAAAGGCGTTGCTACATAGTCCAAACCATCATTGTTACCAACCCAAAAAAAAAACTTCCCTCATTGGGGACACAATGAGACCATCCCCACCCCTGTGAGGAGTTTGGGAGCTGAGTACTAGCCATTTCAAATCCATCCTACTCAGTTGAATGACCTGTATAATAAGGGTTAATATCCACGTTTTTTAAAATTGGAAATACGAACATACTTGGTATGGAGTTGTATTTCAGCGCTGCTAATGTAATTTTACTTCCTCTTTTGGTCTTATATTTATCTGTTCCAGGTGGGCATGCTCATTCTCACTCACATTCGCACGAACCTCAGGGTCACTCTCACAACCACGACGCCGAAGTTAAAGTTGGGCTCTGGGTTCTTGCTGGTATCCTCATCTTTTTGTTTGTGGAGAAATTCATCAGGCTCTTGAAAGGTGGCCACTCTCATTCGCATGCTGCCCCTGAAAAGCCGAAGGAAAAGGGCGGGAAGGGCGACAAAGCTGACAAGTCCAAGCCTTCATCTGATGCTGTTTCCCAGGGTAATCTTGGTAAGAAGATATGTCCCTACTTTGTCTAGGGTTCTTAGTTGAAGAATAGGTCTTCACAACTGCTGCTTTCTAATGTGAAGTTAGTTTTCGTACCCTCCACCGAGTTTCCCCACTTCAAGCAATAACAGTTCAAACAAAAAAATACGATAATAGTTTATAGGTTCTGTTAACAAATCTAACTATTCTTTCGTAAATACCTGATTAAACAGTGTCATCTTATTTCATTCGAAATCCGGGTTTTTATTTTTTCATGGTATTTTTCATCAAAATTGAATGTAAATTGCGTTTACTGGTCCAAGATGTCCTAATGTAAGGGGACGAGTGGGTGGAGGGGTAATAGGTAGCAGTGGTTTGTAAGAAAAATGTTCAAGTAGTTTTGAAATCAGAAGTGTGTGTTTGCTAGAGCCATGGGCATCTCAGTGACCTTCTTCTGAAATTGGAAATTTCGGCCAAATTTGGGGGGTGGCTATTCGTAACTCTTGGAAAAATGATAGTTTGAAGCCTGTTTTTAAAAAAAACTGTTGTTTTATGTGATGGTGATCGAAAGTAAAAATGCAGCAGAACATGACTTACCAGGTCTATTGACATCTGATTGGCTGTAAGACCAAGGAGGCCGAGCAAAGCCTTGGAGGTGAAGGTTCTCAGTGCTGCTAACAACCCAAAATTAGACATGGCAAACCTTCCTGGCAACCTTGTATAACCTTTGCCGTCACCTTCCTCTTGGTTTTATTTTGAGGACGCTTTGTTAATTTATTTATACATTTGCATTTCCATCCATCCATTGCAGTTCTCATTGTTTAAAGTGATGCACTACGCTCCGAGTGGGATTTGAGTTGAATTACTCGGCAATTTACCTGCTATATAATTTCTAGTGGGAACTGAGAAATTCAAATTTCACACTCGTTTTCTATCTAGAATTTCTGACAGACACCTCAGTATGTGGTCAATAAGCGTTAATTTTCGATATTGAACGGAAATTAAAGGAGAAAAAAAAGGATAATTTGTGACCCGTGAAAATTGCCTTAAAGTTAGCTACTACTAGTACTAGTATTTGAGGTTTCTCAAATGATAGAGCTTCAAATAATCGCGGATTTTCATGGTAAATTGCCATGAAAAATGGGCTTAGGTAGAAACACGTGCAACCTTCTTCACAGCTGCTTGGGTAATTTGGCACTCTGTGGAGCTTCTCTAATGCAGAGCCACATTTGATCTTGTAGTAGGGAATAGGGTTCCACAGTGTGGGAACTCAACTAATTGGAACTACAAAGGAAATAACGCTTGAATATAATTTTCTGAGATGAGTGGTACAACAATCGGTTCATGAAGTGTAACGTTTGTTCAAGTTACAGAAGGACCTATCAATAACCATGATTCTTCAAATGAAATAATATCACAGAACAACCAACTTGATTTCAAACAGCCATGGGGTTATAGTTTCCCTAGCAATGCTATCAGGGCTGGATGTATACAGTTTCATTCATGATCCACAATCTTGTTGAAGTTTTCTGGGCAAACTTCAGGGCCTTAAGCTAGGTTCACATGGGGTGGAAGTTCTGCAATGGTACTGGTGGATATTTTCCACTGCCCGAACCTTGCCAGATCTGCGCTAAGGTTACTGAGCGCTCTTTTCCCGTTTGGTTGTTCAAGCCATATTGGAATTCAACATTTGACTGGCTATGATTCCGCTCATGCATTCCAGCTCTGTACTGCCATGTGACCGTCTCTGCCGACAAAATTCTGGCAAACGCGTTGCCGTTGCGATTGCCGTACCTGATTTCTGCCCCATGTTAACTTTGTTTTACTGTGAACGAACGACTCCAGTTGGTCTAAAAAATTCCCAAATTCAAGACAGTTTAAAAAAAGCACGATATAATGAAGCCCTGGAAATGTCAGTCCTCATTTTTCACCCCTTGGAGATGACTGACAGTAACGGCGGGCTTCGTGGACCAACTAGACCCCAAATGTGATCCACAGACCAAATTTCATTAATTTTTGTTCATGGTAACCAAGAAAAGTGCGAAATACGGCGGACGGACAGAAATTTGTTAAACTCCATTTACGGATTCTATGTATACCTTGAAACGGAAACCATCAAATTCGGGGGGGATATTATTCTATTGTTTTTTCTCTTGCTCGATTCCAGAGGTTCATTATTGAAAGTAATCAGCATTCAAATTGTACATAGAGAGTGCTTGGCAGAGAGTATTTTCATCATTCATTGGCTCGTAAGCAGGACAGAGTAGAATGTATGTTTGATAAATGCACGATATTGACCTCTTTAAATTTTCAGTTGAGCGGCGCTACTTCCTTTTATTCACGTCCATCCCTGAACAATCACGCAATCCTGAAAGGCTTTTGGTTTGAAGCGACATTTTCAAAACGCCATAGATCGAACGCTTCCAGTAGGAGGGTATGGGTTTTATGGCGTTTTTAAATTGATTCTGAACTTGAGGATTGTTTTACACAACCTGGAGTTGTACGTCCAACCGTTCGTTTACAGTTAGGCCTTGATGTTTGAACCGAAAAGCTTCGTCAACATGAGTGTGAATCTTGAAGTATACATAACTCCAGCTCAGATATTGCTAGGGAACACCTGATTATTATCACACATAGTTTTATGAAATGGAGGTGTGACGGGAAATTTTTGATTCAAATGTGGCGGCAGCGGGATGAGCCCATGGAAGTGGCCAATCCGTTAATTTCCAAATATTTTTCCCGCGTTTTAGTTTTTCCACAGTTATGGTGGTGGTATGCTCTCGCCATTAGTAATATTAGACTGACTGTTGACTAAGTAGAGTTCTCAACTCGTTATAGTTTGATAGTTATTTTCTCAGTTATTCAAAGCCTCACAGCCCTCAGTGTATACTTGTAAATTGTGAGTTCTCATTATAGTTTTTGTATCTGCAATTATCAACGTTTTCGAGTCATTTCAAAACACCAGGTTTTCCTTTTCATGAAAGCATAAACTGCTTTCACATACTGGCAACCCTTGTGGGGAACTTGGTGCAAGATTAATTTCGATCATGGAAATGAAACGTTTGAAGACAGAGAGAGCTCAGCTGAGACGCATTTTCTCCAAGGAGGCTGCGAAGTTCGAGAAAAATTACAGCAGTGAAGACATCGACTTGAGAACCCTAAGGTCAGATTATGTAAGGTTAGACGATAAAGCCCAACGTTTGTTCAAATCGGATAGTGAGCTTTACGACCTGTTATTCGTTTCTGATCTCACAGAAGATGAAATTAGTGAAGAAGTGGACAAGACAGAGGAGTATAGGGACCTGTATCTCCGTATTGTAAGTCTCAAAGACCAACTAGAGGCCCTAGTCCATGGACCTGTTCTTGTCACACACCAGTCTGATCGTTTATCTGTGAAATCGAATAGATCTGAGTCCAATAAACATAATTTGAAACTTCCTAAGTTGGTTCCCAAGACATTTGATGGAAATTTGAAGGAGTGGATTTCGTTTTGGACCATTTTTAGGCGTAATCACGAAAGGGACGAATTCGATGCTGAAACCAAGTTTCAGTACCTATTTCTGTACACGACAGAGAATTCACCCGCACGGCAGCTAGTTGAAAGTTTTTCTCCGTCATCTGGGAACTACCAAAAGGCCATAGATCAGCTAAAACAGCGCTTTGGTAGGGACGAATTACTTGTAGAACTGTATTCTCGGGAAATTCTGAAACTAGTTTTGCTCCAGGCCAAAGGGGAAGCAAAGCTACCTCTCAGGATTCTGTATGATAGTCTGGAGACTCAGATAAGGGCTTTTGAGACGTTAGGGATGACATCAGACAAATTTTCATACCTCCTGACACCACTTGTTGAATCGGCCTTACCTGATGTCGTACTCAAAGATTGGGAGAGACATTCTGTTTCCCAGCTGTCTGTTTTGACGTCACAAGGTTCCGAGGCTTCCGATGTTGACAAGCTACGACTTCTTCTAGATTTCGTCAAACTAGAAGTTGAGTCTGAAGAGAGATTGTCGCTTGCTCGTGGTACTTTTGCACCTGAGAATTCTAAAATTTCAAGCACGTTTAGCTGCTCTGGTGCTAAAATGAATAGTTCTGATAAAACTAAGAAGACCAAGGTCGCCACAGCTACTGATCTAGTCAATATCAAACCAGTCAAGAACTCCTCATGAATTTTTTGTGGTGATGACGTTTCTCATAGTTCAGTCGATTGTTTCAAGGCACGCTCGCGCACCGTGGAGGAGATTCAGTCTTTGCTAAAAGAGAAGGGGTACTGTTTTCTTTGTATGAGGAAGGGTCACAGTAGAAATAACTGTAAGGTTTCATTAAACTGTATCATTTGTGGTGGACGTCATGTTCCTCTTTTTTCTCCAGATCGCAAATCTGCTAATCGAAAAGAATCCGGTGATCAGGCTGCAACTGATCACAACCTAGCTAATACCTCCAACCAGTTGGTAATTATGCAGACACTCCGAGTCAGGTTGAGAGGATTTCCACATTTGACAGCTAGAGTGCTCTTCGATAGTGGGTCACAACGGTCTTACATTACAAAACAGCTTGCCTCCAAGTTGAATTGCATTCCCACTGGCAAAGTCAAGTTGGAACATGCTCTATTTGGTGGCTCAGTTTCTGATGCCAAAACTCATGCATGTTATAAAGTTCATGTTGAAAGTATGGACAGACGCTATGCTTGTAATTTTGATGTACTTGATTCAGAAGAAATATGCCATGCTGTACCATCTGCTCCCATGTCAAGTTTGTTTTCAGAGCTAAGAAAACACAACATCTCACTGTCTGATTGTGAAGGAGGTCCGATTGACTTACTAATAGGTTCCGACATAGCTGGAAAGCTCATCACTGGAAGGAGAATCATGTTGGAAAATGGACTTGTCGCTTTCCACACACACCTAGGGTGGACATTAATGGGTAAAATACCTACCCCCTGTTCTCAATACATGTCTAACATCAGTATGTTCTCCATTGAAGTTTCAGCACAGAACCTATGGAAGCTTGAAACTATTGGTATTGAGGATCCAGCAGAAGTTCTGACCAGAGAGCAGAAGGCATTGGCGGCCAAAGAATATTTTTTAGATACCGTTCATATTCTGGATGACGGGTGTTACCAGATTAAACTGCCCTGGCGAAAAGATCACCCACCACTCCAACGCAATTTCAACCTAGCACTGAAACGGTGGGAGAGTACTTCGAGAAAACTGAAGGCTACTGCATCTGAAGCTGATTATGTGGGTGTGTTGATGGACTGGCTGCGTTCTGGTGTTATTGAAGAGATACCCAGGGAGGAATGGGATGTAGGACACTACTTGCCACACCGTCCAGTGTTCAAGCAAAACAGCACCACACCGGTCAGACCTGTGTTTGATGCTTCAGCCAAGGAGAAAGGACACCCATCATTAAACCAATGCTTGGAAACTGGTCCAAATCTTATTGAGTTGATACCGTCGGTTTTGCTACGCTTCAGAGAAGGTAAGATTGGACTGATAGCGGATATAAAAAAGGCTTTTTTACAAATTTCTATTGACCCCTGGGATAGGGATAATGTTCGTTTCCTTTGGAAAGACACTGATGGCCAATTAAAAATCTTCCGGCATGCTCGAGTACCATTTGGAGTGTGCAGCAGTCCGTTTTTGCTTGGTGCTGTTCTGGAACACCATTTGGATAGGTGCCATTGCCTTGTACGACGGTACCCTATCATTTGATTTGAAAGTCATTGAAAAGTTGAGAAGATCCATGTATGTAGACAACTTTGTTGGAACTGTAGGCCAAAATGAGGAAATAGAGACTTTTGTTGATCACGCTAAATCAATTTTTGCACTTGCATGTTTTGATTTGCGAGGATGGACCCATACTGATAAGGATTTAGCTGGTGATCCAGATACGCCTGTCTTAGGATTGGTCTGGGATAGAAAGCAGGACCTTCTTAAGATTAATGTACCCAATTTTGATGACATGAAGTGTGAAAATGTTTCCAGAAGAATGTTGTTGTCTGCTGTCCACCGTCTGTATGATCCAATGGGATTAGTTTGTCCTGTCACTGTAATCCCTATGAAGCTGGTTCAGCAAACCTGGCTGTCTGGTGGAGACTGGGATAGCCCTGTTGAGACTTCAGTGAAACAGGATTTTATGGGATGGATTCATGAGATACCAGCTTTAAAGAATATTTCAGTGCCAAGATGGCTTACAAATTTTAACATGCAAGGTTCAGTCATGACACTACATACGTTTTGTGATGCCAGCAAATTGGCATATGCTGCAGTCGTTTTTCTGAGAGTAGAACTGCATGGAGACTCTGATATACATCTGGTGACGGCAAAGTCAAGAATGGCTCCTTTAAAAGCAACAACCATTCCACGGTTGGAGCTCCTGGCTGCCACGGTTGGAGCAAGACTTTGCAAAAGCGTTTTGGGTGTTCTCAGTAACATCAGTGCTACATACTATTGGAGTGACTCATCAACAGCGTTGATGTGGATCAAGCGAGATGAGCCTTGGGCTGTTTTTGTAGGAAACAGAGTGAACGAAATACGGACGTTATCTAATCCAAGTGACTGGCGTCATATTCCAGGAACGTTCAACCCTGCTGATCTCGCAAGTCGTGGATGTTCCATCAATGTATTTATGAAGACAGCTTGGTGGGAGGGACCACAGTGGCTCAAGTTGTCAGAAGACCAGTGGCCCATCAGTTCTGTCCAGATAGATGAAGATGAAGTCTTACAGGAGAAAAGAAAGACTTGCGTTACTGCCTATGCTGAGGTGAAGGAGCCTTTCAGTGCTCATCTTCTGGGTAGCCTCATGAGCAGTTATTGGAAAATCCTGAAGGTCTTGGGATGGATGGTTCGTTTTTGGAAGAATTCTTTCAGAGGTGTCACTAAATCAAAAGGACGTCTGACCCTTGAGGAATTAGCCACAGCCGAGAAGTGGATCTTGGGACTTGTTCAAACGGAGTCCTTCAGCGGTCCTGGTGACGTTTCCATACGAAGATTGAAGCCCCAGAAAAAAGAAGATGGTCTGCTAAGAGTCAGGACCAAGATATGGGCAAGGAAGGACACACAGGATTTTAGAGCACCCATAATCTTACCATCCAATCACGTTATAGTCGAGCGACTTGTTCTACATGTTCACCAGTGGAATGGTCACATAATTGGACAGATGCTACTCAACCAGTTGCGAGAGCGCTATTGGATTGTTAGAGGCAGGCAAACCATTCGACGAATTGTCAAGAATTGTGTTGTGTGTCAACGTTTCGAAGCGCAGCATTTGGACACAGAGAGTCCGCCTTTACCTGAAGATCGTGTTCGTGATGCTAGAATTTTTGAAGTATCTGGAACGGATTTTGCTGGCCCATTGTATCTTGTAGATGGAAGCAAGGTATGGGTTTGCATCTTCACTTGTGCAATATATCGTGCGGTCCATCTAGATTTGGTGTCGTCATTGTCGACTGAAGCTTTTATGTTAGCATTTAGGAGATTTGTGGCCCGCAGAGGTCGTCCTAGCATCGTATACAGTGACAACGGGACAAACTACAGAGGAATGGCTAATACACTGAAGACTATCGATTGGAACCATATCTTTGAACACAGTAAGGCTGATCGAATAGAATGGAGGTTCAATCCTCCCACTGCAGCTTGGTGGGGAGGATTCTGGGAGAGAATGGTTCAAACTCTCAAAGTTCTTCTCCGAAAAATACTTGGACGGTCGTCTCTTAATTTTGAAGAACTGTACCTACACGGTTATTTGTGACTGTGAGTCACTGATCAACTCTAGACCGATCACATATTTGTCAGAAGATCCTGATGATCCTCTGCCAATTTCACCTCGAATGTTTCTACAGGAAATAATGGAAAACGGAGTTCCTGATTGCGATCAACTTAATTCTGAGAGCTTGAATCGTCGTATCAAGTATCGACAAGCCAAGACTGAAGAGTTGAGGCGACGTTTCAGAGTTGAATACCTAGGAGGTCTTACGTTCGCATCAGAAGATACCACCAATACACGAGAGCCTCGCATCGGTGAAATGGTTCTGCTTGGTAGTGACAATACCAAACGCATTGATTGGCCTCTCGCTGTAGTTCAAAGTCTCTCCCATGGTAGGGTTGGACGAGTACGTCTTGTTGACGTCAGAACGGCTGAAGGAAACCTGTCACGACCTATACAGCGAATTTACCCCCTTGAAATTTCCTGTGATATCTCATCGGATCAAGAACAACCAAATAGTGACCTTGATGACAGTACGATCTCAGTGGAAGAAAATTCTCAAGTACCAAAGAAGACTGAAGAACGTCAACCTGAAAAGACTTTTTGCAATACAAGAACCCGATGTGGTAGAGCTGTGAAAATACCAGCAAGATATTTGTAAACCCTAAATTCTATAATATTATTGTATTGATATAATTTTGAGGGTCTGTGATTGGGATTCCTACTGTTTCATTATTCTGAATTTTATGTTGAATTTTTAAAATTGTATTTCAGTGTTTTGTATTTGGGTCTCTGTTGTGAATTTTATGTTGAGTTTTAAATATTTCGAAACTCTGTTACACTGTTTTAATCACATATTGACTGTATTACCTTTAAATTGAGTTGTGATAATTCGGACTTGGAGATTTGTAATTTTAATGTAAATTTCCCGCTAAATTCTATTGATTCATACATTCATCAGGTGGGAGTATGTGACGGGAAATTTTTGATTCAAATGTGGCGGCAGCGGGATGAGCCCATGGAAGTGGCCAATCCGTTAATTTCCAAATATTTTTCCCGCGTTTTAGTTTTTCCACAGTTTTGGTGGTGGTATGCTCTCGCCATTAGTAATATTAGACTGACTGTTGACTAAGTAGTGTTCTCAACTCGTTATAGTTTGATAGTTATTTTCTCAGTTATTCAAAGCCTCACAGCCCTCAGTGTATACTTGTAAATTGTGAGTTCTCATTATAGTTTTTGTATCTGCAATTATCAACGTTTTCGAGTCATTTCAAAACACCAGGTTTTCCTTTTCATGAAAGCATAAACTGCTTTCACACGAGGTTTTTGTTCAGTTTTATTATTTAATTTGAAGAAAGATAGTATGAATTTCGTTGATAGGTACAAGTTGGTTGTAAAAAATGACTGGCTTGGGGTTCGTGGGGCCGAAATGACCCATTACAGGAGATGGGGGCGGTGAAAATGCATATCTGGCTTCGCTGCTCTATCTCCACAGGAAAGTAGTATACCGTTGTGTAATAATAATTTGCAGCGTTTTGGCTACTTTTGAAACTTCTCATTTTTCATGTGCATTAATTTCAGAGATTGATTATTGTTCCGCCATTTCTCCATAAAATGTGTACCATCTATTTAATATAGGTAGGTAATAATGCTTATGTCTAGTTATTAGCGCAGTAGTTACCTATTCCACACAGAGTTGATGTTGGGCAAGGTGCACAGGTTTTGCGGACCTTGAGCTAAGTGAGGCAGTCATTTGAAAGTTGCGATAGGTGATTCTCATCAATTTAAAAAATAATCTGAAAGGCAATGGCTTAAAATAAACATTAATGAAGCCGTATGACAAAAACAGTGGATCTATAATGTATTGAAATATTGAGATATTTGTTCTATGGCGGGAAAGTGAACAAGCAAAAGGGTATCATCTCTCATTGGCCAAGCTGTACAGTGAGACCAACCAAACAAAACGCAAAACAAAGTTCAAAAATTATCTTCCTTTTACGCCTGTAACTATGATGTGTTTTGGTTCACATTTGTTAAAATATCATTGTGATCACAGCTGTCTTGCAGTTCAGTTCTTTTCTTGTCACTTGGGTAAGGGTTTCTCCAGAGCCTTCGGAATGCTGCCTTTGTTCAAATGGCTGAGATTTTGTTCCTAGTCAACTTCACTCCAGAACAATGTAATATTCTTTATTCGTTTCAACTGCTAATTTAATCCAAATAACAGTTCCAAGTACAGAAAAAATGGGTTTTTCTTATACATAATAACCGCCCATTGTGAAGTTATTTCCCTTTTATCCATCTTCTACAACTACATCTAGTAGTGGAACTATCTTTGTTTATCAATCTTGCTCTTTCTTAGCTGACACCAAGATCGCCGGTTACCTCAACTTGGCCGCTGATGTAACCCATAATTTCACTGATGGGCTTGCGATTGGTGCATCGTTCCTAGCTGGGAAAAGTGTCGGGATCCTTACAACACTCACAATCCTCATTCATGAAGTGCCACACGAAATCGGCGATTTCGCTATACTTATTCAGTCTGGTTGCTCCCGAAGGAAAGTAAGAATACATTTCGACTTGAAGTGCTTTCGCGTTACCTATTAATTACTGTTGTTGATTATTTGATAATCCATGTTCATGGTGGAAAGTTGTTATCACCACATCCAGTTAGTTTCTTGGTGTAAATTAATATATTTTTGCAGGCTATGTGGCTTCAGCTGTTGACTGCTCTTGGAGCCTTTTCTGGCACGTTGGTCTCACTAATGGCTGAAGGCTATGGTAGGTTACAGTATCTGATTTTTCTTCTCAACTTACTATAATTCTGTTTACCTAACATCTGTACTGTTTACCTAACATTGGTGCCTAGTTCTGCTGCTGCTGATGTAGTTCTTTGACACTCCACGTCTTCGTTTTTTGTAGATGCCGCTGCCATAGCGTGGATCTTGCCATTGACAGCTGGTGGCTTTATATATATTGCCACTGTATCAGTTCTTCCTGACCTTCTTGAAGACACGACTTTCTTCCAATCTGTTAAAGAGATTATTGCTTTGCTCGTTGGCGTCTACATGATGGTCATCATCGCCTCCTTGGAGTGATTCTGCACTGTTCCATCCATTTAAATTATAGGTACCTCCTACTACATGTTTCCGCTCTGTGATTTGTTTAATTTCCATGTTACGGTAGCCGCCATATCTCACAGGGAGTTGATCCAGGGAAGGAAGGAATTACGTATTAAGTATTTACTCGTACTTGTGCCTCATCACTTGATGAAGGACGTGTGTCTTCCCAATCATTTCTTGGGGTGGCGGCTTGTATTGTCTGGCTGTGAGGGGACGGGACAGGTTCCCACTGGCTGTGTTATTCTGTGCCACCTTTCTTAGTCATTGGATTGCATTCTAAGGCCTCAGCATGTTCAGTTGTACTTTGTCTTTATCTGGAAACATGTTTTCCATTAGAGGAATCAGTCATATGTAGAGTGATAGCGGTTGGGTGGTGGTTAATTTGTAACTGAAATCCAAAGGCTGCTCTACGTTCTCCACATCTAGATAGGTCCTCCCCCCCCCCCCTCTCCATGCGTGTACCACTGTACCTAATCAACGTATTCCCTGCAATAGGCCATTTTAATTCTCCCTTTGACCCCCCATACAGCACCAGCACATGTGGCAGGTTCCCACTCAGCTGTCTCCAACGTTATGTTCGATGTTGTTGTTGGTCATATAAATTCATTTAAAAAAAAAGCTTAGGTAAGGTTAGTATTTTTTCCATTTAATCGCCATTGAACTCCTCAAACCAGTATTTTCGTCCCATCTATAATATCTGCATCTTAAAAGTATGTGTACTTACTGGGATTTTGTGATACCTACCGATTCATCTTCAGCCACCTCCTTCAGCATTGCTTCCACTTATTCCTAAATCATTTACACTCTAGTCTCTAAGTTCATCATCATCATAATATCGATGGTTAATCAGTGCAATTGGTTCATCACAATTGCCCAAAGTGAATCAAGGCATTCTAAATAATGCTAATCACCTTTGTTCTGATCTTTCAGTATCTTGAGTTAAGATTGAATGCAGTCATAGCCCTTGATCATGCACACCAGTGAGCACGCTTTTCTCATCAACCTTAAGTTTTACAACAACCTGACGCCGTCAGCACCCATGTTAGTGCTCATGAATTTGTATTGCCATTACCAGTAGCACATTTCTTGTTATTCGTTTGGTCCCTTGTAAATTGTGCTGGACTGCTCAAGTTGATTTCTACCTATGATTCTACCTATTTTACTCAATACATGAGTAGGCTGTAATGAGTGACCAATAATTTTTATATATAAATGAGTTGATTATTCTGTCATTTCTTTGAATGATTTATGTTGGTTTAAATTATTCATGTGTTCATTTTTAGTTTTACGGTGAAAATAGACTTTATTGCGGTGAAGATAGCTTTTATCCATTGTCCTATTGTTGACAAAGGGAATATCCCTCTTCGAGTACCTAATATTCGTGTTTGAACGGAAACGCAGATTATTTTGGTTTATTATTTTCAATAAAGAACCCTCGAAATCAAGCATGGAAAAAAATGAAAAAAGTTCAACCTCCTTCCCCTCTTCAGAATTTGGTTTGCGTTTCATGGTGCGTAAAATCCGAAAATCATCCGTACACTTTACCATGAACGAAAATTAATGAAATTTTGGTTTTAGGTGCCATTCAGGGTCTAGGTGGTCCTAAAAACTCAGCGCTACTGTCAGTCAGTGAAAAATAGGGGTTGACATTTTCAAAACGCCTTAGCTCGAATTTTTCAGTAGAAGGGCATGGTTTTTATGATGTTTTTATTTTAAATATATTCCCGATTTGAGTATTTTTTGAGACCACCCGGAGCAGCCGTTTATTCACAGTAAGGCCCTGCAGTTTGAACCGAAAAGCTTCGTTAACATGATTGTGAATCATACGGTATACATAACTCAGACCCAGATATCATTGCTAGAGAAAACCTGATATAATCACGGAAGGCTTTATGAAATGGAAATAGTTGTTCAGTGGTATTATTTCATTCGAAGAAATATGATTATTTTGGATTTTATTGGTAGGCACAAGTTTGTTGTTCATGGCCAAACAAATCAATCAAATTAGGTGAAAATTTCTCGATTTACAGCTTTCCTGGGGGAAGCACGAGGGTAAGTATTGACCAGAGAAAACAGTGGTCTACACTTAAGGGTTATTATACAGGTAAATGATAACCGTTGTGTAATAATTTGCATAGTTTTTCTCTCCTGTGGTTGTCATAAGTGGAGTAGGTACCAATAAAAGCGTTAATTAATTGAGTCAGACCACCAACGTGAACATTACCTACGTACATGAACCAGCGGTATGAATTGTTGAATAACATCCTAATGAGGGGTGCACCACACAACCGTGCGGTTGGTGTCAAAATTCTCAGGTTGGAATCTAATTTCATTTAAAAAAATGAAATAAATTTGTGCATGTTGTGACTCCAAATGAGGGAAGGTAGGGAGGGGTCGAGAGGTTGGAGTGAGAGATGACAGTGAGTAGGAAGATGGATGTGGTAGGATGGGATCTTTTGGCTAACTCCCCGCGGTTTTCACCAAAAGCAGGAGATCTTTTGGGATAATATGCTCCCTGCGATTTTCACCAACAGCAGGAGATCTTTTGGGATATGCTCCCCGCGGTTGTCACCAACAGCAGGAGATCTTTTGGGGTATGCTCCCCGCGGTTTTCACCAACAGCAGGAGATCTTTTGGGGTATGCTCCCCGCGGTTTTCACCAACAGCAGGAGATCTTTTGGGATATGCTCCCCACGGTTTTCACCAACAGAAGGAGATCTTTTGGGATATGCTTCCCGCGGTTTTCACCAACAGCAGGAGATCTTTTAGGATATGGGAGAGAGGACGAGAGAGAGGGATTCGAGCGAGAGAGAGAGGTTCGAGAGAGAGCCGAGGGTAAGAGCGAGATTGGTCGAATGGAGAGCTGTGCCAGAGGAGTTAGTTTTATAGGGACCTTTCCACCCGTCTCCCGTCCACAATCGGCCGTTGCGACCGTTTTGGCGGTTGACGGTTGTTTGTCTGGAAGGGTCCCCTCGCCTACTTTCTTTCGGTGTATCCCAGCTCTAGTGATGGGCTAAAGCGTTATTTTCTGATAACGCGTCATTCACTAACAGTTATCGGTCAGTAACCGGTTCCAATAACCGGTTATTCTGATAACTGGTTACCAGTTTAGGGGTGGGGTAGAGAGACAAACATGAATGTTCACATGAGAGCAATGACAAAAAGTTCGTCGTATGATTCTTCCTACCTATTGATTCATTTTGTGAATCTGTCACACTGATTGGGCTTACGTACAAATGCTGTCCATAAATGTAATAGAAATAAATTGTTGATAGAGGAATAAAAAATTAGAATTTCCTAATCTCAAAAAAAAAAAAAAAAATCAGTCTCCTCCCTGGGATCCCATAAAATTGAGTTTAGTAGGTTGGTAACTATGGGTAGGTACCCATCAATCTACAGTTTAATGTGATAGGTACCATATAAAATCTTGAATTAATTATCGGCAATATGTTTTTCAACTTCCTACATCATAACAAACTGGAATGCGAAACATTATGGAACTAGTTTTTAGACCCTTCAACATTTTTAACGTTATTACTCGAACTGAGGGAATGAGGAATAACCCTTAATTTTTTGATGGGCACTAAGCTGAGGTATACCTTCCTAAAATAGGTAGGTAACCTGTTATGTACGGAGTAAAGGGTAAAGAGTGATCGCTATAGGTGCGCTGTGTCTTATAGCGTACATTGCCATCTCAAGTCAAAGGGAAGCGAAAGGTCCTAAGCTTATGGATAACTGTCAGGAAGTTGGTAACCGGTTGCGAGGTAAAGCATTATGGGCGGCAGGTAGTTACTCAATACCATCCCAACATGAAAGAGTGCGAGAACGAGACAGTTACCTGTGTGCGGTCATTCACACAATAGGTATTGGATAGTGAAGGCAACCACCTCCTTTGCCAGGAGAAAGGACTAAAGCTAGGTTCACATGGAGACGCAATTCCGGACGGCAATCCGGCACGGCAACGCATTTGCCGGAATTTTTGCCGCAGAGGCGTTCACATGGCAGCGGAGTCATAACAAAATGCAATCGCAAAAAACAAACAATTGCTCGAACTCGAAACCGCAAAATCAACCACATAATGTCGAATTTCAATATGGCTGAACAACCAAACAAGAGAGGTGTGCGCAGTAACCTCCACGCAGATCCGGCAACTGATCCGACAGCGGAAAATATCTGGAGATTTTGATATAGTATCCATGACACTGCGTTGCAATAATCCATTTTGCGTTGGCCAATAGAATTGTAGAACGCATAGCCTTGCCGGACTGCCGTCCGGAATTGCGTCTCCATGTCAACCTAGCAGTAAGGTAAAACCCCCAAAGACGGACAGGTACCCAATGGCGGACAGGCGCCTCGATTTTATTGAATAACAAGACTTCTATCTTTCCTATGCGATTTTTGTTTGTTATGAGCCAACTACAGTATATTTCCAACATGTGATCGGAAGGCCAGCCGGTAATAAGCCGAACAAAAGCGTCAGGTTACTCGGTGAAGTGAACAGGTGATTTTATAGTTCGTCAGGCGACTGTTCTTAGCAGTTCGAGTAAGGAAGATGTCTTCAAGATTAAGGTATGTTCATGTTATTTTTCATTACCTTTCGTAACAGTGGTGTTCATTGTATTCTTAAACATTTGTACAACAAGTTTATAGTGCAATTTTTCAAGAAATGACATGTTATTGCGGAAATAAAAGGGTGTCCGCTATTGGGTTAATGAATTAGCAGTATACACCAATCCCGGACACCCCTGTCCACCTTTGGATCAAATATGATTTTTTTGTTAGGAAGATTTTTTCAAGTAAATCACCTCATTTTGGGGTGCAGAAAAGGGAGGAATTCGTTTCAATAAGTTATATTATGTCAGTCCAAAGTCGGACAGGGGTGTCCGGGACTGGAGTTTATGGATGACTGCCATTGGAGAGGGGTGTCCGGGATTGATTCGGTTGATGTTCACGATTGGTCTCTTGAAAAAAAAGAGCCAAAGAGTGCGTGTTTTCGCTCGTGTTGGGCAAATTTCTCTAATATGGGGCTTGCCAACCTAATTTAAAATCAGAATGTGTCATTATTCAATTGGGGCATTATTGTGGTCTAATTGTTACTATAAGTACATACTTAGGAGCATTACGATAAGTAAAATTTTCAGCATTATGATAGCGCAATTTTCCCATCGATTAGCAGCATTTTCTAATGTCATTTCAGAAAGAAAACCAATGTTAAGAAACATAAGAAGGGTCCTACAAAACCCACACCATCACCCCCTTACACCGAGGAACAGATGAGAACAGCTGTACAACAGGTGTTGGAGGGAAAGCCTGTGGCTGCTGCTGCTCGCGATAACCATGTCCCTCGAACTTCGCTGCTTTATAAAGCTAAAGGGCTCCGACCCTTGGAAAGGAAGATGGGACCCAAAACCATTTTAACATTTCAAGAGGAAAAGTTTATTGAAAACTGGATCGTTTCAATCTCAAAAGCAGGATTTCCAATCACGAAAGTGGAACTATTGGATAGTGTTCAACGTCTTTTAGGCGAACTCCAGAGAGAGAATCCTTTTATACAGAACCGGCCGGGTAGAAAATGGCTGGAGTGTTTCTTAAAACGTCATCCATCAGTTACACTGAGAACTCCGCAAAACCTTACTAATTCTAGAGCTTCAATTAAGCCTGAACAAATCCTCGAGTGGTCAAGTGCTGTTTACAATTACCTAGTAGAGAATGATTACGCGCAAATACTGCATAATCCTATGCGAGTTTTTAATGCCGATGAGAGTGCCTTCTTCTTGTGCCCTAAGGGTGAGAAGGTTTTGGCCCAAAAAGGGAATAAGACCGTTTACCAATACGTAAATAATGATGAAAAAGAGTGTATTACTGTGCTAGTCACAGCAAACGCTGCCGGCCAATTTGCTCCTCCACTGTTGGTGTTTAAATACGAAAGGATTCCTCGCGAAATACTGGACGGAGTAGACCCTTCATACGGAATCGGGAAATCGGAGTCGGGTTGGATGACAGGTGCTACTTTTTACGAATTCATCACCAACGTCTTCCACCCTTGGCTAGAAAAAGAAGCTATTCAACGTCCAATTATTCTCTTCATAGACGGGCACGTGTCACATATGACTCTCCATACTAGTGACTTTTGTAGTGAGCATGGCATAATTCTCATTGCTCTGCTTCCAAACGCCACACATCTCCTCCAACCCATGGACGTTGCAGTTTTCAGATCCCTCAAGGGGAGATGGAGCAAACGAGTCCACAAATGGAGAAGTGAAACCATGGAATCAAGACCTGTACTTAAGAAAAAAGATTTTGCTCCTTTGTTCAAAGACGTGTTGAAGGAACTAGATCCATCCATTGTGGCGAATGGCTTCAAAACATGTGGACTTGTGCCATGGGATCCCAACTTGGTTGTTAGAAAGTTACAGGGAGAAACAATAAATAACAGGGATGAAAACGTGTCACTCCATCAAGCCATCTGCAACCTGGCCACAATAGAAACTTTGATGGGAAAAGAAAAGGTAGAACAATTTAAATTTTCACAGGTTGCAGTACGTGATGAGTCCTTGTTTTTATTGTGGAAAGAGGTCAGATTGAAGGCTAGGGTAGAAGTTCCCGATGGCAGAGAGCTGGATCCTGAGCCGAACTCAGCATTCGATCTCAATACTTCAAAATCTGTTGACGTTTCTAGCAGCTCAGCGTCCAAAGAAACTGTTACGAGTAACTGCGTCAATCTACCCAGCACCTCAGCAACCATCAATACAGTTACAACACCTAACAAGGCTGCTCCTGATGTACCCAGCCCATTCAAACGGGCGTTTTTGTGGCCTGGCCCTCAGCCTTCGAAAAAGAGAGGAAGGCGACAAGTACTGCCTAGTGTCGTTACTTCGCAAACATGGCGAGAGTATAATACGAACAAAACAGTTAAGAAGTTAGTAGAACAGGAAGCGAAAGCAAGAAGAGCGGATGAGAGAAAAAAAAAAAAAGGATGAACGAGAGCAAATGAAACGGAAAAAGTCAGAAGAAAAAGCATCAATGAAAAAGAAAAAGACAACGCAGAAGAAAAGAAAAAATAAGAGAAGCGTTTCATCTTCTTCTTCTGAAGAAGAATGGGTACCTTCAGATGTTTCCATTGCAGACCAAGAAGGAGTCGGAGGATCCCCTGGATCGAATTTTAATAATGAGGAAGATATTTTACAAAGCAGTGAACCAGGAAATGGAATAGACGAACGAAATGATATGTTGATGGATCCTCATCAAACTGGTCACTTGAAAAATTTGGAATCATACAGGTCTACTGAAATTACTATTGATGAAACGTTCAATTTGGATGGCCTTGATATAATGACTGATGAAGGGTTATTGCTTGATGATTTGCAAACAGAGGATGTCTTACAAGAGAGTGATGGCCTTGGAAGTGGACGTGTTGAAGTCGTGCAGCTCATTCAAATCAATGAAACGAGAGAGCAAGAAGTAACAGAAGATCCTTCTGAAAACCAACAGTATCCTGACAGGTACCTCTGCCTAACTACTTTTCAAAAATAATTATGAAACTCCTCATGCCCCACCTTAGACTTATCGCTCTGTGAATAAGTAAATGTTTTTGATTAGGAAGGAAGTGTTGAAACTATTACCGATTTTTTGTATTTATATTTAGGGCTCTCTCATATCCATGCACTAATTTTTACAGGCAACGCGAAAAGGAAAAGGATGAAGGTGAAGTCATCGAAGCAAAGAGAGATGAAAGAAGAAAAACCCAGCTCACACCTGAGGCTTCAAATAAAGAAAATCAGATTAAAGCACCGAAAAGTGAAGACTGCTCAGCCCCCGACTTCCCAGAGAGAGGCGGTCACCGATATACTCAGTAATTTTATCATGATACTAATAACTAGGTTACCTAATATATATTAAGTAATAATATTAATTTGATGGCTGAAGTTGCTTTTAATCTATGCTAGGTCACTCAATACTATATAATATGTTACTGACTGTGGAGTTAGAGTTACTTCGTCGATTGAAGGAGTATTCTTGATGAGTACCTAGCATTATAGAAATTTTCCTTAAATCAGTTGTTTTTAAGTGCTATTTTACCTATGTGCTTACATATATGTACCTAATTATTGTCTTTATTTAGGCAACAAGCGAAGGAAGGTTCATTCATAATAGCAGTAATGAAGAAGAAGAAAATGGTGTGTCAAATTTTAAGCTTTGAAAAGGACTGTACAACCGTGCAAACATTTATTCCTGCATCAAGGATAGGAAATGTTTTCAAAATAACAAAAAATATTAATGCAATTGCTAAGGACCAAATAGTAGATATCCTACCTCAGCCATTTTACTTGGGCACTGGTTGTACGAACCAAATTCAATTTCTAGATGCCCCTTTACTTTCATAATTTTTAGATAGGTCTTTTTATTAATCTTTATGACGAATGTGCTTTAATAAATACAAGTTTTAACTAATTCCCAGTTGATTTAAATTTAGGTATGTATCCATACTTATTCATTTATATTACAAACATTTTGAACTAAGCTGTGATATGAAATCTCGTAAAATTGTGAAAGATGACATGGAATGAATGAAATTTGATCAATAAATTATTATTTTTGTTACTAAAATGTGAGTACCTACTTGAAATACCCATCAGCCCCTTGTAAAGTGCTTATTTTCATTCTTCTAGAAGTGAAATAAGTATTAGTTAAGTAATACTTGCACCTGTCCGCCTTAGGATTTCAAACGTCCGCATTAGGAGCTCAATGATTTTTGTCATGTCCGCCATTGATGCATATATCTCTTATCGAAAATTCTCAATAATTCGATATTTTAATAATGTTTAATCAATTTCCAGCAATTAAGGGGGAAAGATAAATAATTTGTGGTCCCAATCACGCCCTCAGAATTTGATAATTGAACAAACATAATAATATACGGAAGAACGAAGTTGGAATTTAGGCTTAGCGTGTCCGCCATTGGGGGTTTTACCTTAGTTATTCTAATAACGTAGGTTTTCTCGTAACAGGTTATCGGAATAACCGGTTCTTGGTCAATAACCGGTTATTCTAAGCGGTTCCGTTATTCAACGCCCATCACTACCCAGCTCAACATTGCCTTTGTTTATTTGGTTAAGTCGATTTACAAGTATTACAGGAGTGATTTGAATGAGGGGATCACGACAGTGTGCATGCCCCATCCGGCATCAGTGACTCAAGGTCAAACTTCCAGATTCAGTTGATATTGAGGTCATAAATGAAAGGAGCGACCGACCTGGTAGGTACCTACCTACCGCTGTGAAGGTCATGACGTCGCATAATCCAGAATGGCTGACAGTATTATTTAATCACGTATTGCCACGTGTTTACAAAAAAAAATCAACCAATTACCATATTTGCGGAACAATCACCTGTAAAGAAGTTCCCTACAAATCCTTGTTCTGCATGAAAGTGAGTTCACTAACGTGATTTATGCAGGTACCGAAGAAGAACAGAGGAAAAACAGGACCGTTTTCCTTAGGAATTGTCCTGTGGAATTATTAGGTCAAATTTGGGTTTTTAGTGGGTCAGAGATCGGTAAAAACGGCTAAAATTACGAGCAATTTATATAAAATCACTGAAAGTGGTATGGGAAGGTTAGTAAAGACATAAATATAACAGGCTGAGCAGCCTACTGATCCAATATCTCACTGATTAGAATCACAATATCCTCAGTTTCCTGTTTTAAAAAAATTAGAAAAGAATTCGTTTCCCTGCTGTCAAAGTTCCCACCTGATAACCTCGGTCGAAGTTATTGTCGAGCGCTCAGTCGGAAAAATATGAGATCACTTTTAGAACGCAACTCGCTATCTTTGATCAGGACTGGGCCCATTGTAGGTATTTGGGATCAAGTAAGGCCGGTTTCACCACAGTTTTCAGTCTACGTTTAATTATTATTAAATCGGTGATCTCAACGATGCCGCATTTCATCAACCTCGATCAATCAATGATGAAAACTAACCAGCCGATTTTGGATGGCCAGCCTAAACAAATGGTTTTTATCACATCCATACGCCACTTTCTGATCTACTGTTTTCATACATCTGCGAACTGCGAACCAATTTTTTTTTTTAAATTTCCTGCATATACCGAAAGTTCAAGTCATGCAGCATGGCTGTATGAGCGAATTTTCAGACATTTCGTGCTATTGTGTAGTTATACAGTTTTTTCGTAGTTGTAGCAGTTTTTCCCGATTTTTGACCCTTAAACTCTTTTTGAGAAAAATATTTTTATCATAGATCATTTTTATCCGTCGTGATTCACCATCTCACAGGTCAGGTGAATTAATATTGACTTAAGCCCTTAATACCAATTGCTTACCCCCAAAAATCAAAATTCGATCCATATTCTATGAAAAACAACTGAAGTAGTATTTTTCTGTCTTTACTAACCCTCCCATATCACTTTGTGATTTTATATAAATTTTTCGTAATTTTAGCCGTTTTTACCGATTTTTGACCCCCTAACAACTCAAATTTGAACCCCTTAGAATTTTTGGAAATTGTTCATCCACGAACTCATCCTTTTGTTTGGCATTACGAACGTTTTGGCGAAATTCAGAATTTCTGTCGTGCACCCAAGGACAGATATCGTCTGGAGTTACACATAAATAAATAAATACATATACCTATAAATTTTTGTTAATATCTGGGGATAAATTCAAGATGCTCTGAAAATGTTGTACCCATTGCAATTATTATAGCTTCATTTTCTTTGAAAATTCGCTAAAATGAGCCATAGGGGATATGATTATAGCATTTCGGTTGGTGTTGATTGAACAAGAGGATGACTTCAGCATTCGGTGGATCAGGGAGAGAGAACTAACTCTGTGATATCGAGGTCGATGGAATCGATTTCGTCACAAGGTGAGGACTTTCAAAATCAGCCGTTTCGTCTTTCCTCGGACTTAACATAGGATCGAGTGCAAGTAGGTAGTTGTTTAATAGCTTATCTATTAAGGTAAGCTAGGTTATTTAATAGCGTAATAGCTTACCTGTTAAGCTAACCTAGGTTATTTAATCGTTTTATAGCTTACCTGTTAAGCTAACCTAGGCTATTTAATAGCTCACCTGTTGGTAATCTAGGTTATTTAATAGTTTAATAGCTAACCTAGGTTATTTAATTACTTACCTATTACAAAATGATCAAGTGACGTAATTTTGAGCTGAAGGGGGAGAGACAACTTTACTTATGAACCAAAAAATTCCAGTCATGCAGCTAGACCACTATGAGCGAATTATCGGAAACCCCTGTTCTGATATGCGATTTTTGAACACAAAAACTTTGAGTGTTTTGGAGGCTTCAAAATGATAGGGTTCAATTCATTCTGTTCTATCAGTTTTGGTTGATTTCAGTTCATTTTTTAGCATTTATTGACGTACACTTCATTGACGCAGGTACACCTGCGAAAATTTCAGCAACACCTACTCAACCGATCTGAGGGAAATTGGACCATACGTTCATTAAAAATCGGCTGTGCTAATTATCTGATCGCAATGGAGTTTATAGAGTAACCTCAACTACCCACCAAATTAAATTAAATTAACAATATATTAATTAAAACAAACAAATGAATTAAAATAGGATACTTTTTTCGTGGAACGTCAAATACTACGTTTTCAACAGTTATCACGGCCAATGCCTTCTACTTGGCGGAGAAATGCTATCACGATACGTTTGACTCGTGAAACCCACCTCTCCTTGAACCAACGTTTCAAATCTCCAATTCCATTAAACAATTGATCTGTTTTCACCGTGGTTAGGAATTAATTATTGGTGAAAAGTCTCAAGGCTTGTTCCGTAGGTACCTACCTACTTTGTTAGGTGGTACAGATAGTACCTATGCATTCTCCACATACACCAACTTACGTAAGTATAGTGTGTATTCTTTCAAGTCATAATCAATTTCTACGAAGGTATGTACTTAATTTAAGAAAATTAACATGATTGGAGTCTGTCCCATTTTCTGGAAACAGCTATTTTTGACTTTTGAAGATGAATTTGGCTTACCTACTCACAGCGGTCCATAACTATTACTACACGGGGTATTTGTCGACTCATTTTTTGACCAGAAACATTCACACCAAGTTCACGCATGAATTTATTGAAGAATGAGATCACAAACCAAAAAACACCAATTTCACGCATGAATTTATTGAAGATTCAGATCACAAACCAAAAAACAGAGTTTTGATTTAAAAAAAATAAATATTCAACTCAGTTTGTTCAGCGTGACGTTTTTGTATTGCACTAAAGCCCGACTCGGGTCGAGTCATTTCTTATTCTGTATAAACGCTTATTACAGGGAAAATCGAGTACAAAGTTCATTCGTTGAGATATTGTACGGACGACGTAATGAGAACATGGCGATGGTTCAATGTCAGGTATTAGGTAGAAATTTACCTGAGTACAATAAAAGCCGAGTTGTGATTTTCAAAGGAAAATCCGTATCCAGGTAAAGGAAAAAGGACTCGATTAGTTGACCCAGCATTATTAGAATAAAAGGCCATTCAAGTTTTACGCAATTATAAATATTATGGTTAACTAGGTTTATTTTTAACCCTGTGGGTTATCCAGGTGATGAAGTAAAGGGTCTAAAGTGCAGCGACGGAAGTCCAGTTAGACTAAAATGTGAAGTACGATAAGAATGAAGGTAACATTCGGAATCTAGTAATAGCAAAAAAGTCAATATCAAGGGTTTTCGATGACACTTTTGTAAGCACAACAGGACGTAGACGAATTGACTGTTGTCATTGTCACCATCAACTGGACAATCACTGATTAGTGAAAATTTATATTGCTCCCAATCAGATAAAGGTTCTGGTCGGTCAGAAAGCTCATTACAAAAATGATGGTATTGTTCATTGCAGGTAGGTCAGCACTGTGCAGTTGGGTTCTCAAATCGGGGACCTAAATTTGTGACGGGCAAATTCGTACAACCTGCTGGCAATCGATTTTTGTCGGAAGCTTACAAACGAACCAGAACCTCTTATCGCGACTCCTCAAAACATTACATACAAAACGAATTTATTGGTCGAACGAGTTGGAGAATCTTATTTGGTCTTCTTCGCCTTGGTGACCTGCTTGGGGGCGGCCTGCTTGTACAGGAAGAACTGGGAGACGATTATGGCGTTGCCGATGGTCGCCAGGGCGTAGGTGAGGATCACGATGAAATCCCCCGTTTCCTGGATCGACGTGAAGACTCTGGCGGTTGATCCGAAGAGGAGCATAAAACACGTGGCGGCCGACAGCTGGCCGGTGCCCTTGTTCTTGTAGTTGGTGTAAGCCTGTATCATCTGAGGGGAAATGAAATCTCTTATATTTTATCCATTACAACAAGCAAAAGAATTGTTATGAGACTTGCTATACACATATTCACTAAGCCAAAGAGACGAGCGATAAATCTTTCTAGGCACTGTAGAAAACTGTCGGTGCTCAGATCCATAACTACTTCTAAGTGCACCGCCTTGGTGGCAAAGCAAACGAACACGGCCAAGTACATTTCTACTTTTCGTGCCCCACGGAGACCGCTTACGGAGACCGAAAATGGGCCGGTGTAATCAATGCTGACCTGATCGGATGTGAACGTTCCCTGAACCCGCCCTGATGGGAGCTGACCCATTTCTGGTTGAAAGGCTATGGGCTTGATCGAAAAGCAGCGGGTGCATTTTGCAAGAGTTCTAGCGACCGCATTCCGACCATCTATAATCCAGAACTTCGTACGCAGGTGAGCTAGGGTCGCCCTCGGACCGACATGCAAACAGCTCTCATGAGCCTGACGAATGATAAGTTGGGTGAGCGGATCCTTGGCTGGTAAAAGTGCTGGATGCCTAGTCTCGAATGCGCTACTGCTATGCTCCAAACTTTCCCACTCTAATGATGCCGTGTCGTGATCGAAATATAGCGAGTTGTCTCATGAGCTTGGTACGGGGAGTGGAACGGTCTAAGGCGGAATGAATATCCTGAAAGTGTCGACTTTGTGCGCGTTGTACTAAAACTAGATCAGCTGCCCGCAGCTCTTCAGTTGCCAATGGTTCGACCGGAACTCTCCGAACTGTTGTAAACCTAACTCTTCGACCGCGGGAGTTTCGTCCGAAACGTAAGATCCAGGCAACCACTCTTCTCAGCCGACCGAATGAGCTGAATTTTTTCTCCAGCTCGTCAGTCGTCTCCAGAGGGGTGGCATGCGACCTGACCGTTCTGATCTCCTCAGCCACACTCGTTTGACTGAGGTTGGGCCTAATTCTGCGAATAGGCCACAGGGACCGGTCTGAGCTCAACCAATGAGGACCATTCCACCAAAGCTCATTCTGGATCAGTTTATTGGGCAGGGCTCCCCTAGATGCTATATCAGCGGGGTTGTCCTGCGTCTGAACGTGGAACCAAAGCTCCTGGGGCAAACAAGAGAGAGTCTTGGCTACACGGTTTCCCACAAATACCTTCCATAACGGCGCTGGGTCGGCTGTGAGCCAGGACAGAACGATTGTGCTATCAGAGCACGCAACCAATTGAGCATGAGTGAATTGTGGCCGAATCTTGTTCATGGTCTTTCCTAGCAATTCGGCCGCGAGTAGTTCTAGCCTAGGTATTGAAACCTGCTTTATGGGGGCAATTCGAGCTCTAGCGGTGACTAGCCGGGTCACAAATGAACCTTCTTGTGCGCAGACATGATAAACCACAGCTGCGTATGCCTTTTCAGAGGCGTCCGCAAATCCTTCTAGCCACTGAATGGGACTAGACACCTGAACGTGACGGGGAATCTTCAGCTCTGTGAGCGTATTGATGGATCTAGCGATGTTCGACCAATCAGCAACTAAGGAGAGGGGAAGAGAGGGGGATCGTCCCAGTCAAAACGTGCATGGCACACCTCACGCTGGATCATTCGAGCGAAGACCGAAACCGGCATGACCCAGCCCGCGGGGTCATAAATTCTACCAACCTCACTAGCCAACTCCCTCTTGGTTCGAACTACAGGCGTAGTTGGTACTTTGAAGAAGAACGTATCAGTACGAGGGTCCCAGGCCACTCCTAACATTCTAAGGGGCGTGCCTTCTGTGGAATCCAAGTCCACTGTTCCGCCCGATATCAGGCAATGATCTTGGGGAATACCCTGAAGCAGATCGGGGTGATTAGCGGCCCACTTCCGCATCTCAAAACCCGCGGAGCCTACCAGAGCAATAAGTTCGTCCCTAACCTCACGCGCCTCTTTGATCGAGGCACCTCCTCCATGAACGTCATCCACATAGGTTTGCTCGAGTAGAACTAGGGAGGCACTGGGGTAGTCCTTGGCATGAGTCTCTGCCAAATGTTTAAAGGTCCGGTTCGCCAGGAACGGAGCTGGAGTTGTACCATAAGTGACTGTACAGAGCGCAAAATCCTGAACAGGGTCATCCGGTGAATCTCTCCAAACAATACGGAGAAGATCTTGATCCTCTCTAGGATGTAAGATTTGGCGGAACATTTGTTTAAGATCGCCAATGAACACATAGGGGAACGAGCGGAATCGGAGGAGAATATCGCAAATGTCCGGTTGTAACTTCGGACCCACGTGTAAGATTTCGTTCAGTGATCGACCATTTGCCGTCCGCTGGGACGCATTAAAAACTACACGGATCTTATCTGCTGGATCCCCTAGACGACGAACCGCATGATGAGGCATATAGTAATGAGCGAGACCTGGCACCGGGGGATCGACAGGTCTCATGTGACCCTGAGCGGCATACTCATGCATGAACTTTTTATACGGTGGAACAAGATCAGGATTTCGCCTAAATTTACATTCCAATCGATAAAGTTGCCGTAGTTCTATTGATCGAGAATGACCTAGCGAATTTCGATCCTGTGCAAGGAGCAATGGAACGGTGTACCTACCTGAACCGTCCCTGCGTACCTGATCTAAGAAAATATTCTCAGCCTCCCGCTCAGCAGGTGTCCAAGGCTCCACCTCCTCAACTGACTCAATCTCGAACATTCGCTTTAGAAGAACGTCCGTTTCGTGAACGGAACTCTGAACCTGTATGGGTGCAGAACTCAGGGATCCAAAATTCACCTTATCAGGTACTACCCCCCTTGAAACCAAGCTGAACAATGGTGGACTAACTGATGAGAACTCCACTGGGGGCACTACAGAGAATAAATTGCGTACCGGCTCTAACAGAGCACCCTTGGAGTGAAAAAGTGGAACTCCTGAACGAGGGGGAGGAGAGCGACGTTCCTTAGGTGGAGCAGGGGCCACCCCTGAACGTTCTCCCTTTCGTACACTGCCTCCACCAAAGGTTTGTCGGAATGCTCCAATAATGTCCTGAATGGCCCACTTACGATATTCAGCTGACCGAACGTCCTTCCATGCCGGCTGCGCTGTACTCACTAGAGCGGGACTGGAACTAGCGCCAATTTCGGACTTGAAGGGAAAAACTTGACTAGGGGCTTCGGTTGGAATGAACCACTGAAGGTGATTCTTATCCCCGAACTTCACTATCTGTCCCTTCCGTGTTTCGATTCGACCTAGCACCAACCAGCCTACTTCAGAACGTAATAGCCATGGTGAGTTGCCCACCGGAGGTACGCGTTCCCCTTCTATGAGTTGTATGACTAGATCGGCACTTAGTAAAAGGTCAACTTCACCCCTAGTGTAAAAAGTCGGATCAGCCAACTCAGACCCTAACTCCCATATATGGGGCCACTGATCGATAGAGAAACTGCTTGACAGGATAGGAGCTGTCACCTCGTCTAGGACGAAGGCGGTGACTGGAATGTGCCTACCTGAACGTGTGAACAGTCCGAACGAAGTGAATCCTGGAACAGGGTGTGAATTTCCCCCTACTCCCACTATGCGTCGTTCTGAGGGGAGGACCTCCAATTTGAGCGCTCGACAGAATTTGAGCGTAATTATATTTACCTCAGACCCAGTGTCCAGGAGAGCGCGCCCTACGAGGCCCCTAGTTTTTTCCCTTTTGGACACATGCACGAGTGCGGTAGGTATTAAGCCTCCTGATCGTGGATGCCTAAGACATGATCTAGATAATGAACCTAGCGCCGGAAGAGAACTTCCCGCCACTAGCTGAGCGCCTGAACTAACTTGGTCCCGGAAATTAGTTTCCCTACTACTGAACGCATGAGACTCCGGAAGGTTTCTCGCTACGTTCGACGGTCGAAGCTCGTCGTGTGCACCTGAACTAACACCTACTGGGGAAGGCTGCACAAAACAAGAGGGACTTCTAGGAACTAACTTAGAACTAACCAGCTGAGTAGTGCAATGGGAAGCTCCACTCCTGGGTATATCACCGCAAGGTTTCAACAGAGTGGGGCCCCCTTCCTCAGTGGTCCTAGGTAAGACCATGCGCCTACCTAAAGCGGCAGCCGAGCTACTGCCTGGGAACTTACGATTGAACATCCTACCTGTGGGACCGGATAGGTTATTATGATCACTGCAATGGGCCCTATTGGAACGAACGAATATTTTAGTGCGACTTGAACAAGGATCGATTATTATAGCATCTTTCCCCCTGGAGGGATCAGACCAATCACTCCGGACAGAACGGGTCGGAGGATCGGCCCGATCCCATCCAGTGGGGCAGCCTCATTCGCAATCGGTAAAAGATCTAGCCGAACGGAACAGAGGGTCAGCCACCTCTGAGCCCCCGACCTCCTCCGAGGCCCACTCACACAAGTTGATCTCAGAGAGGGCCGGTGTGCTCGTAACCGGTGGTGACTGTGCCAAGACAGGCGAATTGCGCCTTTGGCACGATCCCCCCTTTGAACTATCAGATTGGGGAGGAAGACCCTGAGCACCCCTCGACATTACCTCCCTTTTTGAACGATGAAGCCAGGCATGATGTCTTCGTCCACAGCCGCAACGTCGTCGAGAAGGGCAGTCTTGAAAGTTGTCATGTCGGTAGGAAAAGCAGTTCTCGCAGAGCTTGTGTAGGCGAACGAATTCCCACTTCTTTTCCACGGGAACGGTGAAGAACTTGGGGCAGCGATATAGGAAATGGTAATCCTCGCAATAGTGGCACCGGAGTCGAAGAGTATCTTCCTGAATGCTCAACAAATGAGGAGTAGGGGATGATCGACGGGCCTGTCTTTGAGCCGAATTTGATTTTTTATCACAATCGAATGAACCCTGAAAGGTCGAAGGGATCATTTGAGCGATCTTGAGCTCCTTGTCTAGGAACTCCAGCAGTTTCCGATGAGTCGGAACCACATCCTCGACCTCCATTTCTTGACGATTAAATTTATCCCCCAGCGTGGTGTCGATGCGAGCGAAGAGAGCCTCAAACAGCAGGAACGACTCGAGGTTGTGTGTCTCAACCTCTTCCATTGAACGGATCCAAGACCGGGCCGCACTCAGGAACGCTTCCAACTGCTGCACATCATTTTTCTTGATAGTAGGTACGAATTTAAGGTTCGAAAAGGATCGACGTGCGAGACGATACCGACCGGAATTTTCCGCGATCAAGGAGTTATAAAGAGCCTGATAGTCCGATCCGTCGGAACGATAACTAGTAAGGGCCGAACGAGCCTGACCAACCAGCTTCTCGACGAGCGCCCGATATTTAATCTCGTCCGGTAGGTACTGTACATTGTGAACCGCTCGATCGTATAAACCGCGAAATGAGGCGAAATTCGTAATGTTCCCATCGTATGATGGAACTGTAGGCAGCATAACATTCATGTACTTTACTGCATCGAACGTGAGTTTGTTCTGATCGTTCGAACTTTCCGACAAACGTTCTAAAGGCTGCAAAGTCGGTGTGGGTAGTCCTATCTCTAACGCCACTTGCAGATCGGCTACTTGGGATAAAAGTGACTCACTTACGTCCCAATTGAAATCGGCGGATTCGATCTGCGAGAGCAGACTGTCGGCAGCTTTCGCCAAATCGCCCGCACATGATCGGGCCTCCTCGGACCACTGTGACAGCTTCAACAACGACTGGGCTTTAATCGCCCATGAACAGAGTGTTTTATAAAGCGCCTTTTGATTGGCCTTAAACCTCTTGATGACTAGCTGAGACCTCAATTCCTTGATCAGGGATGACCACGTTGGAACTCATCGTCAAGTGAACGAAAGGAACGAAAGTGAAACACTGGAATGTTCTCAGCTATTCCGCTAAATTCCCGGGTTTTGGCACCAAAAATGTATGATCGGGAACGAAAAACACAGTCCAAATTCACTTGAGCGAATTTAATTGCACAACGGGTAAGAACAATTAACTTGGATACAATTTATAACAACGATAAAAAACTTTCTCAACTTTCACTTTTTGAGGTTGAACGCCATCTTCCCGTTCGAGAGGGGCTCAGGTTTGTAAAAACCAAAGAACTACATGAACGTACATTGTTTTCAACTCTGGTCCGTCGGATCGAAATTGCACCGCCCATGGCTGGCGTGATGCTTGATGCAATTTACTAATATAAGCACAATTACATTCGTTCGTTCTAAGACCTAAAAGAAACCTCATGTTCTGATCGACCGCTAGCCGCAGCTAGCGCTCGAACGGACACTAGACGCACTACTTCGGGCGTTTATGTACCTACGTCCGAACAGTCATTTTGATGTGTATTTGTTCATCTCTGAAAGGTAAGTCGCTTGTTCATTAAAAATATATGCGTATTATCGATTCTTGAGTAAAAACGTCCAAGTAAGGGTTGAGGTAGGCCACGGGAGCTATTCAGTAAAATAAACGAACCCGGGAGACATATTAGAGTCTGTCTCCCTAAGGAGACTATCTCTACTGGGAGATTTTCAAAATAGATAATCTCTTTTTACTATCTGTTTTAGTGAATAGCTCCCCAGGGTGTAACATCGCTGCCCGCTAAAATTTCTCGTCTCAAACTGAAGAATTCAACGAGCTGAGCAAAACCCAAAAGGAAAATCTGAAAAAGACCGTATTCTGAGGAAGTTGTGTCCATTTGAAATTCCAACGTGCGAACTTGGGGCCTATTCACTAAACCAAAGAGACATCTCTTTCAGGTCCGACTCTCTTTTGGCAAAATATATTTTTATAGTATCCGTGAAAGGGTTATTCAGTAACTTTTAAAAGAGGGAGTTGGCGGCCATCTTGGCATTCTCCATCTTTTTCAGAGAGACAGCTGATTAGGTGTCTTTCCTCGAAAGAGAGAGTCTATTTCTCATTTGTTTCACAGTGATCGTGTAATATCCTCGTTCATCCACAACCACATCGGTAATTTTAATCGTGTATTTTTTTCATTTCATAAAGTTTTTCATTTCATAAAGATTAAATTTTTCATTTCAATTTTCATTAAAAATATACAAATTATTGATTCATGAGTAAACACGTCCAAGTATGGATTGAGGTAGGTAGGTACCCATTGAATAGGTATTACTAAGGAATGCATTCATTTTATTAAGGAATTGAACTCCCAGGGGCACAAACATCTCACACTTCATGGATACTATGGGATTTTCATGCATTAGGATCCATATCTCTTTCTCAAGGTCACTGGAGCTATTCTGTAAAATAGGCGAACCCCGGAGACATTGGAAGAGACTATCTCCCAGGGGAGACTATCTCTCCCGGGAGATTTTCAAAATAGATAATCTCTTTCCACTGTCTATTTTAGTGAATAGGCCCCCTGAGCGACACCAAGCGGAAAACCGTCTAGAAACTCGTTTTGAGCTCTTCTGAACAAGATTCCACGGTTTCCTCCAACACATATTTTTGGCGGTATCACCATATGCAACCTACCTACTTCCATTCCTACACAACAGGAACTTGGAAGTGAGATCTTAATATGAAAATAATCTCAAAATAAGGGGGTTAAAAAGATTAAAAGGAACGTTTTGTTGGAAATTAGCTGTAGAATCAACTGCTGAAGTTTTAGCTAGCAGTGATGCTACATACACCCTGTGTAACAATTCTTACAAGTCGCGTAGGTAACAATTCTTTTGCTTGCTGTAATGGATAAAATAGACGAGTCGATTCTACAGCTAATTTCCAACAAAAAGTTACTCGTAACTTTTTAACCCCCTTATTTTTAGAGTATTTTCATATTAAGATCTCACTTCCAAGTTCCTGTTGTGTAGGAATGGAAGTAGGTAGGTTGCATATTATGGTGATGCCATCAAAAATACGTGTTCGAGAAAACCATGGAATCTTGTTCAGAAGAGCTCAAAACGAGTTTCTAGACGGTTTTCTGCTTGGTGTCGCTCCGTTCCTACGTTGGAATTTCAAATGGACACAACTTCCTCAGAATACGGCCTTTTTCAGATTTTCTTTTTGGGTTTTGTTCAACGAGCTGAACTCTTCAATTTGAGAACGAGCTTTCTATGTGAAAAAAGTAAGGGAGTTACGATGGGTTTTCTGATTTTTCGATTTTCAAAGATAACTGCTGTAAAAATGGACCAAAGTTGGTGCGGTTGGTTCCAGTGTCCGTTATGATGTATAGCTCATGCCTATGATTTTGAGCTCGATCGCATTGCTTTTGGACAGCAAAAAATGTCAGTGGGTCCACCATTTTCTATGTTTACTAGCTAGACGAAGTTGGTATGGTATCAGAAAATGGTTGAAAGTAAAATTTCTTTGCAAGTACGGATTTTAACCGATTTTGGCAAGCCGCAGTGGTCGGCATATCAGGCTGAAATAAGCGGCCCCTGCCGCCAAACTTGTTTCAGTATATTGTCACTAAAATGGCCTTAAATCCCTTGAATTACACTGTAAAATTAAAAATAAGGACACCTTTGGAAAGAGCGTTAAATTTCCCATCAGAATATGGCCATGACGTAAATTTTGGAGTACATTCAGCCGGCGAAGAACTGGACCGAAACGAACGTTTTCTCAAACGGCTCTACGTTTCAAAAATGATGGGTGCTTCAACGTGCACGTGAAGGGGAAAACTTCCTCAGAATCTCAGCTTTCCAACGGTGTGGTTTTTTCTCTTCATTTTACTGCACTAATTAGGGGAGAAAATCACGTTTGAATGCCAAAAAAAAATGTGTTTTTCGGGGAAATTGAGTGTTTTAGGGTATTTATGACATGACTGGAGGAGTTCGGTGTCGTTTTCTACGTAATTTCTCACGCTGAATCGAATGGTGACACTCACCGACCGTAAAATCATCGTAGTAATGTTTGTTACACCCTGTGTAATAATGATCAACCCCGTTTTGGAAAATATTCGGAGAAAATACGTTATTCCAATGGATCCAAATTTTGGTTTATTATTCTGTGAATAATACACCTACCTATGTATTCGCTCAGCAAAAAATTTTATAACACCCCTTCACAATTTTTTCTTTTCCGTTTCAAGGTGCGTAGATTCCAAAAATGCAATGTCCGTCCGCCGTACGCCGTATCACGTGTACAGGCTTCATTTTCGGTCTAAAAAATTCGTTCTTTCGCGCACAGGCTCCATTTGGGCCCTAGTTGTGTCCCGAAACTTTGCAGCCCGATCGGAATATACCCAGGGGTGTTATGAGTGAAAATGTGTATAAAAATAGGTACTTTTTGTGTTTTAGTAACATGTTAGTAACATGAGCTTTTGAGGTATCTTTTTCCATGTTTTTGGGGACGAGAAGACCGAATATGAAGTCGATTTTGACCAAAGAGTGGAAAATTGCGTTCTACCAAATGTTCAGCTCCCAAAATTGATTTTTTATGAGTGAAAAACCTGGTAAATCGTCTGAAATCACTATAAATTTGTATAATAACACTGGAAAAAGTGTCAACACGTGGATCAAGACGATTAAATGGCACTACCACTTATCAAAGATAGTTTAAAAAAAAGGCGTACCTGATTTGTTTTTTAGGGGCCAAAATAGCTATTTCGATTATTACGCGTGAAAGAAACAATAAATGAACAGCCAACATTTCTGTAGGTATGTCCAATAGAATAATAAACCCATGTGACAAGGACTTCGCAGCGTTTTTTAATAGGTACCTACATACCTAACCATGGCCTTGACATGGTTAGTTTGAACATGTATGTCGAACACTACCTACCTACCTACCCTATTTCAAGACTCATGATAAATCAACGTTATTTGATATGCAGCCAAATGAATAAGCAGTTAATGGGTCGTGATCGTTTGGCACACCTTATTGTTCGTGACAGGCCCGCCCTTGAAGTTGGATATGGGAAAGGCGGACACAAACTGGGTCCTGATTGCACAAGTATGGATTGTATTCGCAGGAATCTAATTCGTTTCTTACTCCAAATGTTCTTAAATCACGGAAAAAAAACCGAAGTTTAACCGTCTAAAAAGTCGTTCAAGACGTAATAATGAAGAAAACCACGGTTGAAATAGGCCGTTGCAGTGGAGTTGATTATTGAAGGTTAGCAGAAACTCACTGGTTATAAACTTTTAAATTTACCTACCAATATGTGAAGAATCCAGAAATACGAACGTCGAAAAGTTGTAGAGGAAACGCCATTGAGCTTGAGTTCTACTTCCTATTGACTGCCTATTTCAGTATTTTAAATTCAACAGCTAAGACCAGTAGCTTGACACAGTTTCACTACCGCTGTTTTCATGATATATCGAATGTTTTTAATTTTTTAGCATGTTTCAAGTAGTTGACAAAAACAAATTTTCAGACTAATTTTTTATGGGCCAAAATATTATCATTTAATAATGATCAACAGGACGTTTCCATTTGTTTTCCGAACGTCACGAGCGAGCGTCACTTCATGGCACAAGAAATTGCACCATCGAAATTACATCATGTTACTATGTTGGTTGCGAGCGTCACGTGACTATGGTGGTTGCGAGCGTCACAAAACGGTATAAATAAAGAGGCTGGAAAAATAGTTTCGTTGTGCCTGCAGATATAAGTAAAGTGCGAGAAAACCCAAAACCTAATAATATTTGGAAATTGACGGGAGGTGAAACAAAAACGTTTTCACCTTTTGATGCTTTGCACCTTGAGCTGCAAAGTTTCCATTGACGGAAATTTTGGCGAAACAAACGCTAATCTTTATTAAATGATCTGACTGTAGAACCGTAGGTCTACCGTACGTTTTTTTGTCATAAAAATAATATTACCTAACAAAATAAAATATATTGTACAAGAAGATTCATGCTAAAATGTTTGGAGCCATTTTAATAGCATAATATTACTTTCGAAAAAGCACCAGTCTTGACCAGAACTATAGTCTACGCAATAATAATTTAGAAGATATTTTCTCAGCACTTAGGGCGGGTTTCACCACCTAAAGTGCGAGTAACTTGAGAGTTACAGAAAACAAATTTATGCGTTAGTGTTACAGAAAAAAATTAATACGTTTTTCATGCCTTTTTCTTCTATAACTCCTAGTTAACACCGGCCAATTTAACTCTAGGTGGTGAAACCCGCCCATAGTGGTACCTTACAACTTACTTGGCATGTAAACATTGGCAGTGGTGTAAATTGAGCAAAATCATATTGTTAGTAGTACTTGAAAAGGATTTGTGTGCATGACCTCGAACTATGAACCTATCTACCTCTGGGCTACATATTTTATGATTAGGGACTGGAATTATATGCACAAAATTTGGCCAAAATATGCACGCGAAATGAGCAGAATATGCATCCCAAGCAAAATTACGTTTAAAAACATTTAAAATAATTCTAAAAAGTACTAAATTTTGCTGTGAGGCGTCCTTGAGTGATGGCGTGGTATAAGTACTAATTATTCAGCAACTGAGCACACAAACTGACAACTAACTCCAACGAAATTCTGAGACTAAATGAATTCTACCCATAAGGATGAGAGGTATTTATAGGGAAAACGGGTTGATAGGGTAGGGTTATTAGTAGTCGTGGGTGCTGATCGAAGTGACGTTTTTGTAGCCCGAAAGTGAACGACAATCCCATTCAGGGGTAAATGGTAAGGGCGCGCCTAAGCCCTAACAGGTACATGGATTAAACGGTTAATGGCCTAAGAATATCCTTGACCCCTTTTCAGAAACACATGTCTCGGAGGATTTGGCGACTGGAATGTCAAAAAATAGGGAAATTCCCCAATTTCGATTAAAAATGCAGAAATATGTACAAAACGGCCAAAATATGCAAAAATCTCCAAAATCGAACAAAATATGCTATTTAAATTTAAATTTAACACACGCTGAACGCTTCAGATACCCTCAAAACGGAAAAGCAGAATGATATACCTACACGGTAAAAATCAAAAATGCAAAATATGCAAATTCCAGTCCCTATTTATGATCATGTTACGTTACCTATTTGACTATGCTTTTCAATAGTATGATCCAACCATAGAACTTACTTTCCCGACAAACATGATGGGTACGCTGACGGCTTGCATGGCCCACAAGGTGTTGACCGGTGTCAAGCCACCAACGAGCACGTAGACAGTGATGAGGTACGCAAGTGAGAACAAAGATGCGGACGAAGACGAAGCGTTGAAAAACAGCACCAGCGCAGCTATCACGAACGTCTGAACCCCAACGAAAAAGCCATCTCCGTATGCACTGAAAGCGGGAAAATGGTGAAATCAATGGCATTAGGATAATGTGGGCGAAGGTACAGACAGGGTTTCGTTTGAATAAAATAGTAAGTAGATAATACCCCAGAAAGGATAGGTATTAAAATAAACAAGTCGGTTGATTGCTCAAACGAGAAGAAAAATCTGGTTTCTTTATGAGCAAGTTACAGTACGAGAGAGAAAACGCAGTATGTCCTTTTTGATCCCAAAGCCTCCGAGCTTCCCGAAAGGAAAAGTAAAAACATTCCAGGACGGCGTATTCCATTGGTGGATGGCATTTAGTAAGAAAATCATCTGCCAATCACGATCCTCCTTGTAATGGCAGTTTTGGCAGTGTCTGGATGTTGCTGTACTTGGTCTTTGTGGAATTAATAATGGATGCGGCCTGCCATATTGAAAGGTGTGGGGGACCCACCAGCGAGGCTAAAGAGTGCCATAGCTTCAAATAGTTAGGATGTTTTCTTGGCTGTTCCCGATAAGTATTAAATTATACATATGCAGGTACTCAACAGAGGCTAGTTATATTTTAATAAGTTGTATATATAGACATTACCTGAAAGGGAAGCCTCTCACGAAACTGTAACACGTGTAAGTCGTGACGGCGTAGAGGTCAGTGAGGCACGAAACGAAACTGACGCCTTCTGCACTCCGGTTTCCCCAAAGTTTTGTGATTTGGGGAACTTTGACTGCAAAAACATAATATTTTCATCTCAGATACAATGGAGGGGGAGGGGGGAATTATAATTAAATAGGTGATGGGGTATGCGCATAGGTCACAGAAGCGGTTTATATTATTTTTTTTAATGAAACAAGATTCCATTATAAGTACTTTGACACCAACCGCACTGTCCTACGATAAGTACTTCTTTTTCTATGATTTTTTTCAAAGTTTCAAAGTGCCCAATGGTGCAATGACGCCAGAACTGCTGGAATCTTTCAAAAAGAACTAATCATCGTATATATGACAGTGTGGTTGGTGTCAAAATGTCAAAATTCTCTGGATGGAATCTGCTTTCATTTAAAAAAATAAATACATGCGCATACCCCATGGTTTTCAACTGGAAGACCACTGACAAAGATAATAGCAGCCTCGAGCCTGGGAAATCCTGAAGGATAAATAATTGATAAACATTGATTCCAAAGCTTCAAACTTGTGAGCTTTAGGAGGAGCAAGTCAACTGATATTCATAACAACTTTATAACTATTGGAAAACTGCTGGAAAAATAAGAAGGCAGCAATTATTGAAACCTTAAATTGTTCAAATAATATTAGACCAATTGCGTCTGTAGTAGAGATGTTATCGGATAAACTAAATAATTGCTTGAAATTTCTTACCCATGGTAGATCCAGCTACGATGGCGAGTCCCAGACATTTGCTGACCAGTGCTTTGAGACAAAATACTAGAAACAGAAAGAACGAGGAAACAAATTAGAATAACGTGACTTGATGAATTTTTAGGGCGGCGAGTAGATGAATATGTGATTTTAAATCATAGCAGGAAGAGTTCTGCCTTCTTCCATAGACCTCCAGTACGAAGACAGGCAGACAGGTACCTAGGTAGCTACGAGTACTTCAATTTCGGTACAAAAAATTCGTTCTTTCTTACAGAGGCTCCATTTGGGCCCAAGTTGTGTCCCGAAACTTTTCAGCTGGATCGGAATATACCCAGGGGTGTTATGGGGGGAAAAATGGTTTTTTTGTGTGTTTTAGTAACATGAGCTTGTGAGGGATTCTTTTCCATGTTTCTTAGGACGAGGAGACCGAATAGGAAGTCTATTATGACCGAAGAGTGGAAAATCGAGGTTTAACGAAGTTTCAGCCTTCAATGTACGTTAAAATTTGGTCTAAAATCCTAGTTCTTCCGCACTCAGTTTTTAGCCCCCATTTGGCTCCTAGTTGTGCTCCGAAGCTCGGCAGCCCGATCAGAATACACCCAGGGGTGAAACATGGCTGTAAAAATAGGGGTTTTCGAGGTTTTAGTGAACATGAGCTTGTGAGTTATCGTTTTCAATGTTTTTTAGAGCGAGAAGACCAAATATGTAGTTGATTTTGCAAAGAGTGAAGAATTGAGGTTGTAACGAAGGTTCAGCTTCCAAAATTCATTTTTTTATTAGTGAAGAACCTGGGAAATTGTTTGAAATCACCATAAACTTGTATAATAACGTTAGAAGTAGTTTCAACACGTGAATGAGGGCCACTTTCACCAAACTGCCTCTAATGTCTGATTAACCTAACGAAATCGTAACGGGAACATGCAGGTTAACCGGGGCGTCAGAGATTTACATTTCACCACAGTAATCAGGGCATCAGTTTGATGTCGGCGTCAATTTGATGGCGGCGTTAAGGATTCGTTAAGTTAACGATGCAGTGTTGCCCGCCGACGGTTTTTGTGTCCGTTTTCGACGAAACGATGCCTCATCGGGACAGTAAACGGGTGAAACAAATGCTCTCAAAATCCACTTCCATGGTACCCAGTCCCGAGACTATATTACAATACTTAGTCAACGTTACCGTGTTGAACGATATATACCAAAAATCAGAATATGCAACAGGTGCGCGAGATATGGCCACCTGGCCAGTACCTGTAGAGCTGTCCATGCGCGTTGCAAACTCTGTGCTGCTAATAACCCCTCTTCACATCATCAATGCGATCTGTCGGCTGTTAAATGCTTGGCCTGTAGTGCCCCTGATCATTCTATCGGCAGTAAAACTTGTCCAATTCTAAAATTCTTAATACCTCGGGCTATAGAGCTACAGGAGAGAACTATCACTTTTCGGGAGCTAATGCTGCAGTATCAGTCCAATATGGACCGTCCCCTAGCCTATCGTTCTGGACCAGGTTATGATAGTTGTGATATCCCCAATATGGAATATGCTGCTGTCTGCAGGACACCTTCAAGAAAGTTTGGTCGAGACTCACAATACAATTACCCATCATATAAGTCGAGTCAAAAGGCTCACAAAACATTCACTCATAACACCTTGAGTAAAAATAGGGTGTCTGGTCCAGGAGATGATACATTGAAACCACCATGGCAATCATTCTACCGTACCCAACAGAGCAACAATGATCGTCTGCATTATTCAAATAACAAAGCTTCGCTCACACAACGTGGCAAGCTCTCAGAATCTAATAATGAGATTTTCAACAGCTTTGCACATGACCTGGCCCAGACTAATATGAACTTACTGGACCACAATGATACAAATGACATTAACTCCAAAGATGGTCTACTGATAAATGCCTGTCTTCTCATTAAAACAATTATGCAACTGTTGAATGAACCCACTTCAAATGATAAACTTACGCCTGATCTTGGAATGCGGGCACAGATGCGAGCAATTTGTAAACAATTCGATTCACTTATGACCTGCTATGGTAAATAATACTGCAGAACATAGTACAAAAAAGTTTGTCACTCAACATAACATAAAAATAATCAGTTGGAATGCTCGCAACATAAAAAATAAAAAAAGGTGAGATTGAGCTCATGGCCACAGAAAACGTTGATATATTCCTAGTCCAGGAAGCTCGATTGAAACCAAATGAAGCTTTCAACGTAAATGGATATTCTACGATAAGAAAAGATAATGCTGGGTACTGGGGATTGAGAGGTCTAGTAACACTCATCAAAAACTATATTACTTATGAAAATGTGAATATTGAATTAGGGAACGTTGAACTTGAAACACAAGTAGTAAAACAAGTAGTAGGAGGAATGGGACCTTACTACATCATAAATATTTATGCGTCACATGAGTATCTACCTCCCGCTAGCTTTCAAAAAATATTTAGATTTTGCTGGGGTAAACACTTCATTATCACTGGAGACTGGAACGCACATCATGAAGCCTGGAGTCAAGCAATTCCCAATGTAAGAGGCTTGTTTCTATACGACATGATACAGGAATATGGACTCACGTTGCTTAACGATAGATCCACCACCAGAGTCAACTGCCCGGGTATGAGAAACACTTCACCTGACATAGCCCTTTCTGACGAGGACACTTCTCTTATAACGGCATGGAATGTTACTCAAGACGCCCGAGGCAGTGATCATCTTCCTATTACTATTGAGGTGAGGAATGAATACCACACTCTGGTAAACTCCACTAAAAAATGGAAGATGGAAGGTGGAGATTGGGAATCTTACACTAAGGCAGTCTTAGAAAAACTAACAGCTCTCAATGGTCGACCTCTTACCAATGAAAAAAAATACAAACTACTTATTGACGCTATTTACCACACTTCTGATGAACATCTACCAAAATTAAAAGGAGATATTACTCGATATTCACGTAATACTCCCTGGTGGACAGATGAGTGTGGCGCTGCAGTGTTGCATCGTAGAAATGCACTTTATGATTTTAATACGCACAAGACCCTTGCTTATTTCAGGATCTATCAACGTCTAGATAATGAGGCAAAAATGATCATCAAAAGGGCTAAACACGAAGGCTGGCAAAGATTTTGCAGTGAGATGCGTACCACAGATCCGGCTGACACCAGCATATGGCGCTTAATAAAGAAATTTGGAGCCAATAGGAGCAAAACTTCCCAATCTGGCATTGATCCACTGCACAACCAAGACCTTTGTTCCAGCGTCTTGATGAAAATCGCTAACACTGACCCCAGGCCGACTCCCCCCTGCCCTCCATACCAGCAATCATATGACATCGAACAAGTCACCTTGCATGAATTGAACTGCGCCATCTCTAAGTGCAACAAAAAATCAGCCCCAGGTTTAGACGGTATTACCTACAAAATGATTGATCATCTTCCCACTGCAGCCAAAATAATTCTGATAGAAATCTACAACGTCTGCTTGAAAAATGCTCTTCTTATTCTTGATTGGAAAAATATCAAGATTCTCTACCTCAAAAAAAATCCTAACCAGAAATCTAATCTCACCTCTGCAGACATCCGGCCTTTGGCTCTTATTTCTTGTGTAGCCAAACTTTTGAATGGTATTCTAAAAAACAGGATAGATCGTCATATCCATCTTAACAATTTGCTTCCTTCCAATATGCACGGCTTCAGAAGAAGACACAGCACCAACAATAACTTGTTGACTCTCACTAAGGATATCATATGTGGTCACAACAATGGCGAGTCCACTCAAGTTTTGTTTTTGGATGTAGTCTCTGCTTCATGTTCGAATAGATGTACTTCATAAGGAAATGGTGAGGCTCAATTTCCCAACCTATTTAGCCGACTGGGTAGCAAAATTCTTTACAGGTAAAACCTATACGGATGGTGCACACTACATCTACAGCAACGTTGGATTAGATCAAGGCTCAACCCTTTCGCCTATCCTTTTTAACATCTACTCTGCCACCTTACTAGGAGAAGTTCACCTCACAAAAATAATTACATATGCGGACGATATGGCCATGTATGCTACCGGCAAGAAGGTTCACGAAAATTTGGACCGACTGCAGTCGGACCTTTACTCCATCACTGCCAGCCTGGACAATCTGAACCTCCACATAAATTATGGAAAGTCCAACATTGTTGACTTCTCATTAAGACACGACCGTAATCTTATCTTGACCATCTCGGGCAGCACTGGTGTTATTGAACAGAAGAAGACCGTCAGATACCTGGGCTTGTTATTCGATGATAATTTGAATTGGGGTGCTCATGTTAAATACATTAAACAAAGAGTAAAAATGGACATAGATGCTCTAGCATATTTGAAGGGAACCAAGTGGGGAAACCATCCAGACGATCAAATGACTCTGTACAAGTCTGTCATTCTCCCTAAAATCAATTATGGGGCCTTCATCTATCTCAATCAGTCATCGAATGCTGTTAAACACCTGCAATGCTCGCAAAATGCTGCTCTTCGAAGAATAACTGGTATGTTCAGGACTACATCTGTAACCGCAATTCATGCTATAACTGGCGTTCTGCCAATGGAGTTTCAAGCACGTCATGCAGTATATCTCCAGTATGTAAACTTATACATTAATAACATGCTAGCTAGGCAGGAACTGAACGAACTCCAAACAAATTTGTACTACAGATACAGCAACAAATACCATCGGCTCCAAGTTAGTATTCAAAGCATGAAGGTCTTTGCTGAAGAAATGAAAATGTTTCTTCCAAATGAACAGCAACTAAAAATCATGGTGCCGAGTGGAGGTTGGGGGTCACTGGTCACGTCGTCAATTCCAGGAATAAAAAAAGGTGAAGGAACACCAGTGGAACAGCTGTGCAAAACTAGAGAATATCTGGTATCCAAATACCCGAATTTTACACAAATATACACAGATGGTGCCAGAGGTGTGGAGGGTGTGGCTGGAGCAATGTGGTGTGGGTCGCATGACTTGGGTCGCGGAGTGAAGCTCCACCCAGTTTCCACTAGCTATCAGGCTGAGCTGGAGGGCCTAACATTAGCTTTATCGCATGCCTCTGCTCATGACAAGAAGGAAAGACTTGTCATCCTTACAGACTCAAAATCCGCTCTACAAGCCATTGCCAATTTAAAACAGGGTGATCTGCCTCCTGTATGCCTCTTACGTCTGATTCAACAGCTCCAACAAAGGCTTGACGAGGGATACACACTCCGTCTCCAGTTTGTACCTTCACACATAGGATTGACAGGAAATGAAAAGGCAGACTCCCTCGCCAACCAGGTAAAACGGTCAGATCAAATGCCTACAGGGCTCAGGACCACATACGTCGACTGTGCCAATGAAATGCGGAGCAGATTGAGAGGGGAATGGGTTGGGAGTTATGGGCTGGGGGGTGGAACTGGGGAATGGACCAGAGCCATATATACCATTCCTGCCGTAAAGCCGTGGTACTATAACCACAGAGACATCACCAACAGGCAAATTACTGACATAAATCGTATACTATCTGGGCATGCCAATAACAACCTATTCAAACACCGCATGAAGCCTACTACTCAAAGCCCAATCTGTGACCAATGCAATGCAGGGGTTGCACAAACGGTTTCACATACCTTAACTGAGTGCACCAAATATCTCAATGTCATAAAAAATGTCCTTGACGGCTCTACCCAGATACATGAGTTCCTGAAGTTGGCACTTGAGGATGTGGACAAACTGACAAGTTTACAGGGTGTTCTCATGGAGTGCGGTGCTCCAATCTGATAGACAGTAGGGTGAAGATTTACATAGACGCAAACACCAACATAAAGGGCTGACAGAGCGAATAGGTAGAGAGGGTGAATCGCTGAAGAAAACTTGAAGAGAGGATTGAACAAAGAAACCATAAGGATCGAAGAACATAACCAGTGACCACGCGGCTTGACCACGGTCAGAGGAAGAGAAGACAGACAGACAGAAACACTTTGTAGGTACTCGCGAACGACTTCCGACTATGACATACGAATGACGTCGCCTTTCAACTCAAACTCAAAATAGGACTTCACGGCTCAAAACGTAAGTGAAATTTCAGAGATTTCTTTTCAATATCCTACCAAGCACTGCTGGCAATGCGTTCATGTATGCTTACATGTAGTATCTAAGTACTGTACTTACGTGAAATTATCTGGAGGATCTGACAAGAATCAGAACGCAAACTAACATGTAATATCCTTTATAGTACATGTACCACCACAATTATACACAATTTTAGGGAAATATACGAGAGATGCTATGTACAAGCTAAAGCTTTTAACCGGAACTCAGTCTCACAAAGAATCATGCACTCAACAGCGGAACAGGACCAAAACGTTAGTTCGCAATGCCAAGAGGAAACATCATCTGGCGAAACTTAATCCCTCACTTGGTATGAAGCTCTTATAGCGTAATATCGAGAGGTTGGGTCTTAAGGGTGATGCACCTGATGAACTCTCCCGCTTTTCTGCTGATGATCTTAACAGGCACTTCTCTAAAGATCAGCAACCCCCAGTGAGATTTGATCCGTCTACTATCCCTTTTGCGGATGGTTTTTCCTTTCGCTGTGTGGAGGAAGAAGATGTTGGTTTGGCCTTCTTTAAAATCACCTCTGAGGCGGCTGGATGTGATGGCTTCCCCCTTAAATTTTTGACCCTGTTGGCTCCTGTATTATTCAAGTATTTAACGTATATAATTAATAGTTGTATCACTTTCTCTCAATTCCCTCCTCAGTGGAAGCATGCAATAGTGATCCCGATCAGTAAAGTTTCTAACCCTACCTCTGCTGCCGAATTTAGGCCCATTTCTTTGTTGTGCATACCATGTAAAGTTTTTGAGTAAATTATATCCGACCAACTTACGACCCACGTAAATAACCAGTCCCTTTTAAGTCAGTTTCAATCGGGTTTTAGAGAGGGGCACAGTTGCATGACTGCACTGGTCCATGTATCCCAACATATACTTCAGGACTTTGAGAGGGATCATGTGACTGTTGGTGTTCTTTTGGATTTCCATGATGCCTTTGGCTCTATCAACCATCGCCTATTTTTAGATAAACTAATGCAGTGCTTCAATCTCTCTTCCTCGGCATGCAAATTGGTAGCTTCATTTTTTGCGGACAGAACTCAGTGTGTTCGTGCAGAGGGGTCTCTCTCAACCACTACAACCATTGCCCGTGGTGTTCCCCAGGGTTCCATTTTAGGCCCACTGTTCTTCTCTTTATATGCCAATGATGTAGGATCCTGTTCCAAATATCCTATACCAGCAATACGCTGACGATATCCAGTTTTATGTATCTTCCACTGTTGAACACCTGCCTCAGACACAAGATATAAATCAAATTTTGAACCGCATCTCTGTCTGGTCACAAGCTAATTTTTTAAAGTTGAATCCGCGTAAAACTCAGACAATCATATTTTCTGCTTCTGACTTGGACACCACTGTTCTTCCTAGTATTGTTCTTGACAACTGCCCACTACCTTATAGTATGGCAGTCAGAAATTTAGGGGTCATTTTTGATTGCCATATGAACTGGTCAACCCAAGTCACTGCCACCTGTAGGAAGGTTTATGGAGCGCTTTCCTCCCTCAGGCGCCTCTCCATTTACACTCCTGACACTTTAAAAATTCACTTGGTTAAGGCTCTGGTAGTTACGCTTTTTAATTATGGTTCTATGTTGTATTTAAACTCCATCAATGCTGCTAACAAAAGAAAACTGGAGGTTGCTTTCAACTGTTGTACCCGTTATGCATTTAACCTTAAATCAAGGGGTCACATCTCGGGACATAGGGATAAAATTTTAGGTTGTGGGCTTCTAACCTACCTCAAGGTTCAGTATTTAAAATTTATTTTCAAATTGATCCATCATGAAAAGTATTCCATTCCTTTATACTTATGTAGCCTCTTCCAGAGAGGTCTTAGTACTCGGTCGCTTACTCTCAAGCAAACTTTTACCACAAATAAGTATTACATTAACTCGTTGAAGGTCCTAGGGGCGAGGACGTGGAACTCCCTGCCGCCTGCGACCCGCGGCATGCGCTCGTTAGGTTCCTTTGGTGACGCTGTACTCCGATTCTTGAATAGGTAGCCTTTTCTATACTCCCTCTTCCTCTTTCTTCTTTCTTTGTCCTCTTTCCTGTCCTCTTTTCTTCTCTTTTTTTTTTTTTTTTAACTACTGTCTTCTCTTTTAGTTTACTTATTATTCCTTTCCAAAAAAAAAAATTAATTTGTCTCCTACGATTCTGCCATCAACACTGCATAATTATGTTATTAGTATGTACAGTATAATTACGGGGTTTTTAACCCTACAGCTGTGTAACCAATAAAGAGTTTAAATATAACTTGATATTAACCTTAACGTGACCACTTTGCCAGCGCACCCCAAAATTGGTCAGCTTCTGCTGTGTAACTCTTATGCCGTTTTTGAAAATATGAAACAATACAATCTCAATCTGAATCTATTTCTGACGTGGTCTTGGTTGTTCCAGGAATGGAAAAAATATGCTCCTAGAAAACTGTGGGCCCCCACTTCTGCGAACAGGAAAAACTTATTCGTTACGATGTTTTGATGTATCAGTTGTGAGGTTATTTTGGTTGCTGTACTTCCTTTTTTGAAATACAATACATTTTGTTCTGTTAATAAATAAGCATTATTATCACCAGTGTGAAATTAGCCATAGAAATCCCAGCCATAGATTCGGTACCCCGTATGAATTTGGTGAGTGGGAATGTCATAGAATGTGTTGCGTATTGCATGCTTTGCGCCCCGAATCTATGGCTGGGATTTCTATGGCTAATTTCACACTGGTGGTGAAAGAGGCCATCAATATAATTAAATGACGCTATCAATGATCAAATATAATTTGTCAAAAACAGAAGCTTATAGTGTTTTTGGAGGCCAAAATTGGTGGAAGCCATCAACAATAGCTATTTCAATAATTTATTGCACATGAGAGAAACAATAAATGTATTTCCAGCATTTCTGTAGTATGTCCAATAAACCCATGCGACGAGGACTGTAGCGTTTTGTTTATTCCACGTTGTAAAAATAGGGTTTTTATTGTTTTAAAGGGTTTCAGTAAACATGAGGTTGTGAGGTACCGTTTTCCATGATTTTTAGGGCGAGAAGACCGAATATGAAATTGATTTTGACCAAAGAGTGGAAAATTGAAGTTGTAACGAAGGTTCAGCTCCCAAAATTCATTTTTTTTTAAGTAAAAAAACCTGGGAAATAGTATGAAATGACCATAAATTTGTATAATAACACTAGAAGTAGTATCGACAGGTGAATCAAGACAAATGGCACTATCAATGATCAAAGATAATAATTTGTCAAAAATAGAAGCCTAATTCGCGTTTTTGGGGCCCAAAATTGGTGGAAACCATCAAAGGAAGCTATTTCAATTATTGCACATTAAAGAAACAATAAATGTACAGGCAAAACTTCTGGAAGTATGTCCATCAGAAAATAAACCCATGTGACAAGGACTTTCTTTTAGTTATGTAGCTTACTGTCAAGGAAGTGGAGTTTGTAGAAGAAAGTCTCGTAGCACTTGTCCGACATGAGCATCAGCATGGCCTGCTTTATAAACGGAACGTCAGCACCACTCATTTTGACAGCGATTGGAATGAAACCACTGAGTACCAAAATTCACTTGACAAAACCACCTGATCCGAAGCTGTAGGCAAACAGATCGCCTCTACCTCGATGACTGGGGAAATACCGAGATCGCAGGGGAGTGCCGGACCTGCGATATCGCAACCTTGATCGTTTGAACCGGCCTTTCACGCTCACCTCTCCGTTCGGAAAAAATGGAGCGGTTCCACCTACTTCTAATGGGTACAAATTAATACACCTAAGCCGAATGAGTTCTGTTGTAACTTGTGACGAGGTTAGGTAATCAGTTATTTTTTTATTCATCTCGTTATCAATGTTGAGTTGTTCTCGTTTGCAAACTTTCTATGGCGGACACAGCAGATGTAGCACTTCTCTTGCTGAAGTTCGATAAACAAGCAGTAGGTAACTGATCAATTCTTGAAGTTCATAATTGGGCAATTTTTGAAATTCTTGAAAAAAAATTAGCACAAAACGGGAGAATGAATTGGTCGATTTCGTATTTAGCGTAGCCTCTACAAAAAAGGATAATTGCATCTTCCACGAAGTATCATCCATGTAATACCTTCTGTGTGTTTCTTCCAGGGTTGCGTGGTTATGCAACGTAATACGCACAGCTGTCTTGCGGGTTTGAATAGAGCACCAACGAAGGCGCTCGTCAAGTTTAACAAAATCAATTTGGCATTACTGCCATAGGAACAAGTGTAGTGCTACCTCGTGCTTGCACCAAGATACTACTGAGATTACACAAAAAATGTCTTCATAGTGGTTGGCCGCTGAGAGGTGAATTCCAAATGCTCTTCTATGTAAGTACGTAGGATAGGTTGGCAAAGAATATAGACGTAGGCACATACGCAGATACTTCATCTAAGTACACTATAATATAAGGAGAACCTACCTACCTACATACATCACTGATTTCACACATAAAGAGAGCCAAGTACATAATTATTTATTATGAAATGTGTAGGGTTACTACATATGTTCAGCAGAAGCAGAGCAAGCCTTTCAGGAAGTAAAACTCAGAATAAAGAATTCGGGAGAGATGGCACACTACTCATTGGAATTGCCGCTAGGTGTCACTGCGGATGCAAGTGCAAGAGGAGTGGGTGCGGTGTTGTGGCATAAGTTTCCAGGAGGAGAAGAAAAACCCATTGCTTTTGCTTCCAGAGTTCTGTCGGCGGCAGAAGCAAAATATTCAGCAATCGATCGGGAGGCGCTGGCATTGGTCTTTGCCGTAAAAAAGTTTGATCAATATTTGCGAGGGCGAGAATTTACGCTGAGAACGGATCACAAGCCGCTAATGAGGATTTTGTCAGAAGAGAAGGAGATTCCAAAGATAGCAGCTAATAGACTGGTTAGATGGGCCCTGATATTGCGTAGCTACGATTTTAAAGTGGAACACATACAGGGGAAGGACAACTGCATTGCTGACACACTATCTAGACTACCAGTGGAAGGGGTCGAAGCATCAACCATTGAGAAGCAGGGTAAGCTTAGAGGAACACATCTGATGCACATCAGATTTCAAGGTAGCCCCATTACAAGAAGACAGCTGAAGGATGCGATCAAGGAGGATAGCATGCTGCAGAAGGTCATCCAGTACATTGATAGGGGTTGGCCAGACAAGAAAGATCTAATCGACGGTATGTGGCCATACTTTGAAAAGAGGGAGGAGCTCTCATTTGAAGAAGGCGTACTACTGTGGAATGGGAGGATAGTAGCTCCAAAGGCGGTGCAGAAGACTTTCGTTGACATGTTGCATTCTGGTCACCCGGGGGTGCGAGCCATGAGGGACATGGCCAGGATACACGTGTGGTGGCCACATATCGATGCAGAGCTCGAGCGCTACGTCAGAGAATGCGGGTCGTGCCAAGAAGGGAGGCAGAAGCCGAAGGAACTTCCAATTTACTCCTGGAACGTCCCCGAAATCCCTTGGACAAGGCTCCATTTGGACTACGCCGGACCGTTTGAGGGGTTCTACTGGCTTATTGTTGTGGATGCAACGTCAAAGTGGATGGAGGTGGTACCATTGAAAAAAACGACCGCAAAAGCTACAATAGAGGTACTCAAGGATTTATTTGCGCGTTTTGGGATTCCTGTGTCGATGGTGTCTGACAATGGTCCCCAATTTACGTCAGAGGAGTTTGAAACTTTTTGTACACGGATGTTGATTAAGCATATACGAGTATCACCCTACCATCCACGTTCAAACGGGTTGGCCGAACGAGCCGTGAGAACGTTCAAAAGCAGGGTTAAAGCGGCAAAAAGCGGAGGTGGTACGATCGTAGAGAAAGTCAGGGACTTTCTTGTTACGTACCGAGTAACACCCCACAGTACCACGAAGCGGGCACCATCAGAAATTTTGTTCCGGCATCGCATGCGGACACCATTGGATCTTCTGAAGCCATCGGTGGGAAGAAATGTGGAAGAGGCGCTCCTGAAGCAGAAGATCGACCGTGATCGAGGGACAAAATTTCGTGAGTTTGAGGAGGGACAAGAGGTATGGGTACTGAACAAAACGAAGCCAGGTTACACAAAAGGGGTGGTGAAATGCCGAACCGGTGACGTTTCATACCGTGTGTTAGTGGATGGCCGGGAAGAGAGAAAACACGCTGATCATCTACGAAGGACATGAGTTAAGGGGGGAGTAATGTAGGATTACTACATATGTTCAAGTGACTGTTGCATGGCAAAGCCATAACATAATCTATTGTGAAATGTTCGTTGCCAAATAAATATTAGTTTTCGATTCGTAATTGATTGAAGATATTACAAAATGTATAAATTATGTGTGGTTTTGAAGCAATATTTAAATCGGAGCATTCCAAAAAACGCTGCAAAGTCCTTGTCACATGGGTTTACTATTCTACTGGACATAACTACAGAAATTTTGGCTGTTCATTTATTGTTTCATGTGCAATAACTGAAATAGCTATTAGCGAATTTTCAAAGAAAATGAAGCTATTGCAATGGCTTCGAAATTTAAATAATATAAATTTTTGGAAATTTTCTTCATAGAAATCCGTTTCAGACCATTCTAAAACGATTCCTGAAATTTAACACTTTTAGCGAATTTTCAAAGAAAATGAAGCTATTGCAATGGCTTCGAAATTTAAATAATATAAATTTTTGGAAATTTTCTTCATAGAAATCCGTTTCAGACCATTCTAAAACGATTCCTGAAATTTAACACTTTTTTATATGTATATATATATATATTTATTTATATATGTGTCACTCCAGACGATAACTCTCGATAGAATTGAGATAAACAGCTCAAATTTGCACAAAAAATCTATCTTGGCAATCGAAAGGCTAAGTTCGAAGATGGGCGAAATTGGCCTACTCTAAGGAGGGTTTTGGCGCATTTAAAGTGCGCAAAAATTACCCAAAAATCCCCAAAATGTTATTTTCCAACAAGTGACCCCTCATTTTAAAGGTTTTTGCACGCTGAACACGATGGTGGAATCGGATTTTAGATATCTTGATCCGTTCTCAAATTAGAGCATTTAAAGTGCGCAAAAATTACCCAAAAATCCCCAAAATGTTATTTTCCAACAAGTGACCCCTCATTTTAAAGGTTTTTGCACGCTGAACACGATGGTGGAATCGGATTTTAGATATCTTGATCCGTTCTCAAATTAGAGCATTTAAAGTGCGCAAAAATTACCCAAAAATCCCCAAAATGTTATTTTCTAACAAGTGACCCCTCATTTTAAAGGTTTTTGCACGCTGAACACGATAGTGAAATCGGATTTTAGATATCTAAATCCGTTCTTAAATTAGAGCATTTAAAGTGCGCAAAAATTACCCAAAACTAGGATAATCTTTAAACTCTTACCCCCCCCCCCCACCCCCTTAGAGTGGTCAGATTGAAATATGTGAGAAGTATTAATTGAAGACGAGAGTTCGAAGCAAAAAAGGGGGAGGCAAACGATTAGTACAACTCCTTGAATTTACCCACAGCGATCAAATAAATAAGCACTTAGTACAATTACGTAATAAACAAACGGTAGAATCAGGATGGACAAAACGTACAAATTAAAATAAATACGAAGAGAATATACATAGAAAACCAAATTTTAGACCGAAGTTTTCCTTTATTCAAAACCATAGCCATTAATTCGAATATTTCTTTGAAAATTCGCTCATTAAGTCATGCTGCATGACTGGTTTTTTTTATATGTATATATATATTTATATATATATGTGTCACTCCAGACGATAACTCTCGATAGAATTGAGATAAACAGCTCAAATTTGCACAAAAAATCTATCTTGGCAATCGAAAGGCTAAGTTCGAAGATGGGCGAAATTGGCTTACTCTAAGGAGGGTTTTGGCGCATTTAAAGTGCGCAAAAATTACCCAAAAATCCCCAAAATGTTATTTTCCAACAAGTGACCCCTCATTTTAAAGGTTTTTGCACGCTGAACACGGTGGTGGAATCGGATTTTAGATATCTTGATCCGTTCTCAAATTAGAGCATTTAAAGTGCGCAAAAATTACCCAAAAACCCCCAAAATGTTATTTTCTAACAAGTGACCCCTCATTTTAAAGGTTTTTTTACGCTGAACACGATGGTGAAATCAGAATTGCGATATCTCATTCCGTTCTCAAACTGGAGCACTTTGAAGATTAAGGAACGTGGTTATTTCTTCGAAAATTCGCTCTTATAGCCATGCTGCATGACTGTGGTTTTTTTAAAAAAACCTCGAAAACCACTATTTTTTGATGGTTTCCACCAATTTTGGCCCTCCAAAACACGAATAATTAGGCTCCTATTTTTTAAGATACAACTTCTAGTGTTACTATACAAATTGGTGGGGATTTCAGACAATTTCCCAGGTTTTAGACTCGTAAAAAATGAATTTTTGGTGCTGAACCTTCGTTACAACCACAATTCCTCACTCTTTGGTCAAAATCGACTTCATATTCGGCCTCCTCGCCCTAAAAAAGATGAAAAACGGTACCTCACAAGCTCATGTTCGCTAAACCTCAAAAAACACCTCGAAATACCCTACTTTTACCCCCATTTTTGTTTATTATTCTGTGAATAATACCCCTATGTATTCGCTCACCAAAACATTTTTCGAACACCTCAAACGTTTTGCATCCTCACTACCGAAGGTCGGGAAGCCTTGGATTCGTGATTGAGTATTTAAAAAAAATTATTTCCTCCAAAATTTAAATTTCCAGTACCATTTTGGGTTTCAGACATCGAGGAACATTTTTGGTTCCGTGTGTCTTTCTGTGGTAATTCCTTGTAACGCCCATAACTACCCGAAATAATTGTCGAAGTGGGCTGGAATTTGGAGGGTAGGTGCGGGTTGGGTCACAGATGGTCCCGTACCAAAATCATTGAAAAAGTACCGTAACGTTGGTCTGCGCATGCGCAAACGTGAAATACTTGAAAAGCTCATAACTACCCTAAATATCGTTTAAATGAGTTCAAACTTAGAGGGTCGATCAGGGATACTACTTTGACAGTTCCAAATAAATTTCATTGGAATCGTACAGTAACTTTCGTGTTCGCATGCGCTAACATGAAATGTAGACAAGTTCCTTGTAACGCTTCTAGCGACGCAAAAAACAGTTGTACAGAGTTGAAATTTTGAGGGTACGCGCGGGGGTTGATTGCAAATGGTCCCGTTTCAAAATTATGAAAATCGTTCCGTACTTGAAACGCCCGTAACTACTTTAAGTATCGTTGAAATGAGCTTAGATTTGGAGGGTCGATCAAGAATAATTCTTTGGTAGTTCTATAAGAATTTCATTCGTCTGCGCATGCGCGAACATGAATTGTTGCCCGTTTCCTTGTAACGCTTCTAACTACGCGAAAAATAGTCGTAGAGAGCTGAAATTTTGAGGGTACACGCGGGTTGGATCGCAGATGGTCCCGCATCAAAATGAAACTACCCAACTAGTCTATACGTTCATGTGATTCAAGTGAGGAAGCTGTACTGCCTACTCGAATTGGCAGACGCTTTATTTTACTTTCAAGGTGCGTAGATTCCAAAAATGTAATGTCTTCCGCCGTCCACCGTATCATCCATATCTACTTTATTTTCGGTATAAAAAATTCGTTCTGTCGCACACAGGCTCCACATGGGCCCTGGTTGTGTCCCGAAACTTTGCAGCCCGATCCGAATATACCCAAGGGTTACGGCAGACAAATTGGTGCAAAAATGTTTTTTTTTTGGTGTTTTAGTGAACAGGAGCTTGTGATGTATCGTTTTCCATGTTTTTTAGGACGAGGAGACCGAACATGAAGTCGATTTTGACCAGAGAGTGAAAAATTGAGGTTCTACCAAAGTTTCAGCCTTGAATTTACGTCAAATTTAGGTCTGTGATTATGGAAATGAGAGAGAGAGAGAGAGAGAGAGAGAGAGAGAGAGAAAGTTTATTTTCGACAGAAGAACACAATGTTGAACATTGAAATATTATTGAACTAAGCGGGTATCTCTAGGATTGGAAACTACCTCCGACACAAGCTCTGGCGTGCGGGGGGAGGTTCTCCAGCTCACATAATGCGATCTAGAAAATTAACATCTAACTGCATGATTTCTGGGAAATTGATATGTCCGGTATGAATCAGCTGGACAACAACTTGAAGTATACGAACCACCACCTGTTATCAGTTTAGTTTTTGCAGAATAGATTGAGTTCATTCGGTTTACATCTTTATTGTACCTCTCTTTTTCCTTACATTCCAATATTAAATTATATTGTAGCACGTACATAAAAGTGGCGCAGTCAATTTCCGAATCTACGTGCAGTTTACTCCGTGTCTGTTGGTAAATCCTGAAAGGTCGGTAACTCTCTTATCGCAATGGAGAAGATAGAAGGCACTATTTCTACTGCGGATTTGAAAAAGATGATTTCGGATCTTGTAAAAGTTGTTGCTCTACAAAGTCAACTTTCTACGCAAAGTGCGAATAGTAATCGCGGAATTTCGGGAATAAGTTTCGATCGGTTCAACGAAGATGAAGAGGACTTCGCTACGTACATCGAAAGACTTACGGCTTTCTTCGAAGTTCAAAATGTTCCCGACGATCGGAAGGTCTCGTGTTTTGTTTCCTTGATTGGACCCCGTCTGTTCGCACTTCTCAAGAGCCTCTTATATCCAGCAAAATACACCGACAAAACGTTCAACGATCTCAGAAGCCTTCTTCAAAACCACCTAAACCCAGCACCCTTACAAATACCTGCACGACACGCGTTGTTGAACCGTAAACAACATGAAGGTGAGCCTCTTTCCACTTATGTAGCCGAATTAAGAAGGTTGGCAGTCCCTTGCAAATATTCAGAGGAAATGTTACCCATCATGCTAAGGGATGTTTTTGTTAGTGGGCTTCGGTCCAAAGCAATTCTCGACCGCCTATTTGAGAAAGACGATATTACGCTTGATGAAACGTTGAGGTTGGCCTACGCGATGGAAAAATCTACTTCTGGCGCAAACGAAATACTACAGAACGAGCAACCAAACAAAATACATCGTGTTGCCACGCAAACAAATACAAACGATTGATCCAAACGTTTTGACCAGCGGTATCGTCGCCAACAGGGTCAAAATCAAAATAATTCGTCCCAGAGTTACAAGGAAGTTAGTTGCATGCGATGTGGCAAACCAAACCACACTGCTCGTACGTGCAAAGCTAATAATCTTTATTGCAACTATTGCAAAATAAAAAATCACGTGGAAACTGTATGCTTTAAAAAGAAGGCAGATCAGAGCGTCAAGGAAGTCAATGAGAATCTGGGAAACAATCCAATGGATGACCCAACGGATGACAATGATCCCCTTCCACTGTATGCCGTCTATGATAACAAGAGAGTACCACCAATGATAGTTTCCGTACAAATGAACGGAAAATCAGTTCCCCTAGAAGTCGACACTGGGGCAGCAGTAACAATTCTCAGCCGCCAGGTTTTTGATACAATTCCCCACTCACAAAGTGGAATCTTGACCCCAACGACAACTACCTTCAAAAGCTACAACCAACAAAAGATTACGCCAATGGGTGAGGCCGTAGTTCAGGTCTCCCATAATTCCATCACAAAAAACTTGAGACTATATATGTTGTTGATGGCAAATATACTAGCATCATGGGTCGAGAATGGATAAATGCCCTCGGAATTCTACCTATTCCTATTAACCAGGTGTCCAGCGTCAAGACCCTAGATAATCTACTTTGCAAATATTCATCACTGTTTGAAAAACAGGTCAATGCAGTAAAGAATTACACTTACTCAGTTGAACTACTTGAAAATGCCAAGCCAATCTTCAAACGTGCTCGCCCGGTTGCGTTCACACTCTTGCCAGGCGTTGAAAAGGAGCTTCAACGCATGGAGGATGACGGGATTATCTCAAAAATTACAATTTCAGACTGGGCTACACCCATTGTACCTGTACGTAAGCCAAATGGCGATATTCGCATCTGTGCAGACTATTCGGGTACTGGGAATCATCAGATCAAAATTCCCCATCATCCATTCCCAAGCTTTGAAGAAGTCTCAGCAAAGTTGAACGGAGGCCAGGCGTTTTCTACCTGTGATATTACAACAGCATTTCTACATCTACCAGTATGCCCAAAGTCCTCGGAGATTCTCACGATTAACACTCATAAGGGCTTATACAAAGTCAACAGACTACTATTTGGCTGCAGTTTGGCAGAGGTACATTGAGAGTGTGCTGAAAGACCTCCCAGGCACTGTTGTGGTTCATGACGACATCATAATTACAGGGGAAACAGAGGCAATACATCTGGAGCGCCTGGAACAATTGTTCATGCGTCTTGCACATAATAGTATACACCTAAACCCGGCCAAATGCAAGTTTCTGCAAAAGGAAGTTAAATTCCTTGGACACATTATTTGCAGCAATGGAGTAAAGAAGACCTCAGAAAGAGTTGACGCTGTAATCAATGGCAAAACCCCTACTTGCGTGAAGGTTCAATCATTCATGGGAATGGTAAATTTCTATGGGAAATTTGCCAACAACCTGGCCTCTCTAGCAGAGCCCCTCTACAACCTCACACGATCAGACGTACCATTTGAATGGAGGCCCGAACATCAACAAGCTTTTGAGGAAATTAAGGATGAGATCTCCTCAGATCGGATCCTCATGCACTATGACCCAAGATTGCCCCTAGTACTCTCGGTGGATGCCTCTCCTGTCGGCCTGGGCGCGGTGCTGGCCCATAGAATTGGAAAATTAGAACGTCCAATAGCATTTGCTTCCAGGACGTTGAATTCTAGTGAAAGGAATTATTCCCAGATCGACAAGGAAGCCACCGCGATTCGCTGGGGTGTGGACAAGTTCTATAACTATTTGTTCGGAAGGAAATTTATACTGGTCACGGACCACAAGCCCTTGTACCACATTTTTGGTCGTAAAAAACGAACCAAATTACCTTCTCACACAGCAACCCGCCTGCTGCACTACGCCATATACCTACAAACCTTCGATTTTGATATAGAATATAGGAAATCAGAGGACAATGGAAACGCAGACTTCTTATCAAGGCTCCCAAGAAATTCCAAAGAATTAGAACCGGCAGAAGACGACTCCAAGTATGATGATATGGCCGTTTTCCATCTAGAACAGATTAACACCTTACCAGTGCTCCCCAAGGATATTAAAAAAGCTACTCTAGAGGATGGGCAAACGCGAGAAATCTACCAAAAGCTCCAGCTAGGTCAGTCTATTGGGCCAAATACTACTCAATATTCACTTCAAGGAGGCTGCATATTCAATGGAATTCGCGTTTACATTCCTACAACACTCAGGAAAAAAATTCTGCAAGAACTCCACGAAGGACATGTAGGCATGGTTAAAATGAAGGCCCTAGCAAGATCGGTTGTCTACTGGCCAAAAATCGACCAGGATATTGAAGAAACTTCAAGGAATTGCACTGATTGCGCTAGGATCCAACGGCAACCATCCAAAATCGAAAAACATTTTTGGGAGTACCCCACCTATCCCTGGGAAAGAATCCACTGTGATTTTGCAGGCCCGTTCATGGGACACACATTCTTCTTGGTGGTGGACTCCCACTCAAAGTGGCTGGAGGCATTCATTGTGAAGTCTACGTCATCAAAGGATGCAATAAACGTCCTGGAATCACTATTTTCACGATATGGCCTACCTCGCACGCTTGTCTCAGACAATGGAAGTGCCTTCACAAGCCAGCAGTTTCAAAAATTTATACAAGTTCATGGTACAAAGCACATCACAACTGCACCCTTTCACCCAGCATCAAATGGGCAAGCGGAGAGATATGTGTTCACATTGAAACAAGCTCTTAGAGCAATGAGAAACCATGAAGGAGGAATACAACATCGCCTGAATGTATTCCTAATGACTTATCGGCGAGCACCTAACATTACAACGGGCGAATCTCCTGCTATGCTTTTCCTAAAACGAGAAATACGAACAAAAATTGACGTTTTGAAGCCAGATCCCGTTCGAGATGTGGCAGACCGTTTGAGGAAGAATACTACAACATTTTCAGAGAGAATTTACAGGGAAGGAGAGGTAGTAGCAGTCCGGGATTACCTTTCACCCGACAGAAGATGGATCTTTGGTAGGGTTGTAAGCCGAGATGGCAATGTGCAGTACACCGTGTCAGTGGACGGCCAAATATGGAGAAGACATCTCGAGCAGATGAGACGCTGTGGACCGCTAGCTAACGACCTTATCACGTCACCTCCATTGGAATTTCCTTCCTCACCAAACGAGAATGGTTATGTACCGCAGTCTCAAGAAAGCACATCCTTGTGTGATTCCAGCAAGTCTGTCCCAATGGAGTGTCTACCCAAGTCGAATTGCTCCCAGAGTCCCAAAGTACCCCAACAATCTAACCCATGCTCGCCTCAGAGACCAACCAGGACTTCCCTTTTGGGCGCCTGACACTGTGTCATTCGTACCGTCACCCAAGGATCAACCAGTGGAAAAACCACCGGATCTGCGTCGATCAACCAGGGAGAGGAGAAAGCCCCTTCGATTCAGATTGGAAAATGAATAAACCTTAGTTCCTCTTGGACTCTAAATTCACTTTATAGATTTATTTTCTTGCATGCCTTTTTCAAATTTGTGTCTTGTTTTACTCAAAACCGTGTAAATTTAAAGCTTTTCTTTCAAGAGGAAGATGATGATATGTCCGGTATGAATCAGCTGGACAACAACTTGAAGTATACGAACCACCACCTGTTATCAGTTTAGTTTTTGCAGAATAGATTGAGTTCATTCGGTTTACATCTTTATTGTACCTCTCTTTTTCCTTACATTCCAATATTAAATTATATTGTAGTACGTACATAAAAGAAATATAATAATGAAAATGAAAAACTTGGTGTAATATATCGCTAACTATAAGATATAACAAACTAGAACATTATAATCGGTAGATGCTTACCAAGCAAACATTCGAAGCTACAGGTCCCATATTATACTAACCATGACAAAACTCTCTTTTTGTATAGGTTTCTGCTAAATGCTAAAGGGGTCCCAATATCATTGTAAGTATGGCGAAGCAATAGAGGAAGTTTACAGAACATAACGTGGTCCTGTAGAAAATAATCTGGACCTAGGGGCGGCAATCATTGTATCGGTGGTGGTCCGTAAAATGTAGTGGCGGGAAGAGCAATCTCTCACGTCAAACCAGTCGCTGTGTCTGTGGTAAAAAACGCTGCAAAGTCCTTGTCACATGGGTTTATTATTCTACTGGACACACCTACGGAAATTTTGGCTGTTCATTTCTGTTTCTTTCATGTGAAATAATTGAAATAGCCGAAATACTATTTCTGATCCACAATTTTGGCCCCCAAAACAAGAATTAGGTACGGTCCTTTTTTTTCTTCTCATAATTATTATCTTTGATTACTGGTAGTGTCATTTAATCGTCTTGATCCACGTGTTGGCACTTTTTCTAGTGTAATTATACAAATTGATGGTGATTTCAGACGATTTTCCAGGTTTTTGACTCATTAAAAAAATCAATTTTGGGAGCTAAACATTTGGTAGAACCTCAATTTTCCACTCCTTGGTCAAAATCGACTTCATATTCGGTCTTCTCGTCCCCAAAAACATGGAGAACGATACCTAACTCAAAAGCTCATGTTACTAAAACACAAAAAGTAGGTACCTATTTTTTACACATTTTCACTCATAACACCCCTAGGTATATTCCGATCGGGCTGCAATGTTTCGGGACACAACTAGGGCCCAAATGGAGCATGTGTGCGAAAGAACGACTTTTTTAGACCGAAATGAAGCCTGTACACGTGATACGGTGTACGGTGTACGGGTGGCATTTTTCGAATCTACGCACCTTGAAACGAAAAATAAAAAATTTTGAGGGGGTTTTATAAAAATTTTTTGCTGAGCGATTACATAGGTGTATCATTCGCAGAATAATAAACCAAAAGGAGTGATGGCTTGTTATATAGCTGGTTTAGAGTGAATACAGGTATGTGGTTGAACAAGAGATAGGTGGGGTAGCGCTTCTTGTTTCTAGACAAGACTTTGATGATAGCCTTTTGGAGTGTGAATAGAGGCTCAACGACCGACTTATACGCCCCTCCCCAAGCGATAATACCGTATAGCTCAAAATAGGCTGAACTAGAGCTCTGTAGACTTGAATCAAAGAGTCAACACTCATGACGTTGGGACGTTGGAGAGCCTGAAAAAGGAAGTCTGCCCAGTTCTTGCGGAATTTCGTGTGCCCAATTTTGGTACACCTCAGCTGACTCGGGGCGCTCTTCTCAAATGGTGAAAACTGGCTGCCACTGGATAGATACTGCCAAAGGCAACAACGATTAGTTCGATCAAGTTCCGCGTGCTGTGGCATCCCTCCATTGCTGCCTTGATTGTTCCTTGGGGCCGGGGTACCTTAATCCTCTGGCACTATTTCACAATAGTTTACGCCCGCAGCTTAATAATACAGGAAAATTAGCGAAGGTGACCAATAAATATGGAATAAATTAGGTATTAAAATCGTAGGAATTCAAAAATAATCATGTACAAAAATGCGCATACTCCGACAGACGGGCATAGCCCATAGTCAACATCCATGTATATTACATATATAATTTAAAATTTCTAAATATGTTACATTCAAATAAATGCATGTTTCTCTCTCTCTCTCTCTGCAAGGAAATGTGCGGCTATGGTTATGGGGCACCCAAGGCTCCTTGCTAACATGTCTTTCAGCTCGAGCAATATGCCCAAGTTATTTATAGACGGAGTACCTTTAGAATATCGCAATGAAATAAAATGTCTTGGAGTGAAACTAGAGAGGGGGTTGTCTTGGAGTGCACAGACGAAGGCGTTGAAAGGGAAAATGTTTTCACACGTTTACTCCTTCAGAAAACTACTAATTTACAAATCGACGAATCTCAAAAGTACCCTAGCGAAGAGCCTTGTAGTCCCGCAACTCCTATATAATCTGCCGATTATGACGGATTTGAAATACGAACAACTGAACCGGTTGCAGCGAGCCCTAAATGAGTGCATCCGTTTTATCCTGAATTTGAAATTTGATGATAGGATATATGACAAATTTAAATTGCTAGGTATGCTTAAGGTAAAAGAAATGCAGGATTACGTTGTTTCAACTACCATGTACAGAATATTAACAAATAGGAAATCGATTTATTTATATGAGAAGTATCAACAATTAATGCCTGCGCATAGCATGGGGACTAGAAATAAGGATGTAATGATCCGCATGCCACCTTGTCGTACGCAAGCATTCCATGATTCGTTCTTGGTTCGAAGTATAGGAAGTTACAGTGGGTTGCCAAATGAATTGAAGAATGCAGGAACAATTGTAACTTTTAAGAAGAATCTTAAAATTAATGTAATTAAAAAATATTGACCAGGGAACTAAATTGATTTTAGCTAGCTTTAGGATGTTGAACGCAGTAAATATTATCTGCTTTACTTTTTCGTTTTGTTTTTTGTTTACTCAAGTTGCACATTGGCACGCTGAACTTACTCAAGTCTTTTTTTCGGTTTATAATGTATTGTTAGCGCAATTGAAAATTAATTTAAGATTATTTTGATTTAAAGAAGAAGACTAATGAATATTTTGAATGTATTATTGTACTTCTCGTTAATTGTACGAATGGTCCGCTAACTGGACCAAAATTTGCGAGATCTGTAAATAAAGCGTCAATCAATCAATCTCACTCATGACGTTGCAAATTGGGAGACATTTCCTTAATCTTTTTATCATCCCTTGAATACCTATGTGGTTCCCACCGGAGATCGCTGTGGACCTACATTCTTCAACCCTACTAAGCTCGGGGCAATCACAGGGTGAGTTGAAGCCACACAAGTGCATTTGCAACTTGAAAAGAGGATCTTTATCCCTGGACCGGGTGAATAGCCTGTACATAGACTTAGATGCATTGACAGTTAGGATAGTGTTGGTGACCCATTTATTAATTAGGCCAACATCTTTATGACAGGCGTGAAAAACCATGAATCACCGTAGCATAACAGAGCCAGATCATCAGCGAATAAATAAATCTTGCCATTGATGGGAAGATCGACTATATTATTATTGATAAACATCAAGAAATATATTGGTCCGATCGTGCTCCCTTGAACTATGCCATAATCGACTGTTTCTTCTGAGCCAGTACATTTCTCAACGGTCAACCGCTGGCGTCGACTCATACAATCCTACTCCAACGAAGGCACTTGAGTAAAATTTGCTAATTTCACCTGATTTTTCGAGTATAAACCGACAATTCCTTCTCGTCCCTCAGCGAAACTTTTCTCGATTCCTCCGCATCACTTTCTAAAAGGCCACCTCATCCCGCAAACACCCGTTGCCTTCGACGAATATGACGATGGAATTCCTTAGGGAAAATCTACGAGGTCGATCCGCTCCCAATGCACGCACCGGCATGCGGACGCGCGGATCCGATGTGGCTCCGGGGCCTCCCCGGCAGAGAATTATTAGCCAGTGAAAACTCTTTCTGGGGGTCGGCACCTTTGACTCGCCCCTGTCATTGTCACCCGCAAATTGAAAAACCCCGCCGGACAAAAGGCCGCTCCCCGTCGGACGCGTGCCGTCGTCCACAATGACCGTCCGCGACGTTTTTCCTGACCTTTTTTCTTCAGCAACAACTTTCAACAACCAGTTTTGGTCAGCTGTGGCGAATTAGACGAAGCGGACACGTGAAAAATATTTGATTTTTTTTGTTATGCAGTTTAAAATGAAGCCAGGACTATTTTTCTTAAAAAAAAAAATTTCAACCTCAAAATAAGTAGGTACCGCATTGCTATAAATAGTTGTTAATCAACATTGATGCACAGAGAAGACGCACTAAAAACGCTGCAATGTCCTTGTCACTTGGGTTTATTATTCTATTGGACATACCTACAGAAATGTTGGCTGTTAATTTATTGTTTCTTTCATGTGCAATAATATTGAACAAGTAATTTTAGATGGTTTCCACCAATTTTGGACCCCAAAAACACGACCTCGTTCCTTTTTTTCCAGATTATTTTTGATCACTGATAGTGCCATTTAATTGTCTTGATTCACCTATTGATACTACTTCTAGCGTTATTATACAAATTTTTGGTGATTTCGGACAATTTCCCAGGTTTCTGACTCATCAAAAATGAGTTTCAGGAGCTTAACCTTTGTTACAACCTCAGTTCTTCACTCTTTGGTCAAAATCAACTTCATATTCGGTCTCCTAGTCCTACAAAACGTAGAAAACGATACCACACAACCTCATGTTAGTAAGATACGAAAAAAAAAAACGCTGCAAAGTCCTTGTCACATGGATTTATTATTCTATTGGATATACCTACAGAAATATTGGCTGTTTATTTATTGCTTCTTTCGTGTGAAATAATTTAAACAGATATTTTTATTGTTTCCACCAATTTTGGACCCAAAACACGAATTAGGTACCTACGTCTCTTCTTTTTTGTTTTTTCTCAAATTATCTTTGATCACTGGTAGTACCATTTAATTGTCTTGATTCACCTGTTGACACTTTTTCTAGAGTTATTATACAAATAAATTGATGGTTATTTCAGACAATTTCCCAGGATTTTGACTCATAAAAAATCGATTTTGAGAGCAGAACCATTGGTAGAACCTCAACTTTCCACTCTTTGGTCAAAATTGACTTCATATTCGGTCTTCTTGTCCCAATAAACATGGAAAACGACACCTCAAACGCTCATGTTACCAACGTGTTACTTAAAGACAAAAACGCTGCAAAGTCCTTGTCACATGGGTTTATTATTCTATTGGACATACCTACAGAAATTTTGGCTGTTCATTTATTGTTTCTTTCGTGTGCAGTTAATGAAATGGCTATTGTTGATGGTTTCCACCAGTTTTGGCCACCAAAAACACGAATTAGGCTCGGCTTTTCCTTCCAACAGATTATTTTTGATCATTGATAGTACCATTTAATTGTGTTGATTCACCTGTTCGTGCAACTTGTAGTGTTATTCTACAAATGTATGGTGATTTCAGACAATTTCCCATGTTTTTGACTCATAAAAAATGAATTTCGGGAGCTAAGACCTTCGTTACAACCATAATTCTTCACTCTTTGGTCAAAATCAACCTAATATTCGGTCTACCCGCCCAGGGACCGCTCTAGTAATACAGGCGCCCTAGGCAAATGATAAAAAAAGCGCCCCTAAAAAAATTCGCGCGGTCGGCGCCCGCGGCGCCGACCGCGCGAATTTTTGTTATTGCTATCTTTGATATCATAACAGGTACAAATAAACAACAAAGCATTTTTTATTAGAGGATAAATATTACTTTAATTATGTTATAATGACATAATTTTATATATTTCATTTTATATAATTTACTTTCTATCATTAATATCTTGTTAATACTTAATACATTGCTGATAAGCTTTATCGTGCATTTTTTTTTTCAATTTTTTTTCTTTTTTTCCCAATTTTTTTTTCTGTCTACTCGCCATTTTGGCGCCCCTCAAATTTCGGCGCCCTTCACTTTGCCTAGTTTGCCTATATGGTAGAGCGGGCACTGTACCCACCCTAAAAAACATGAAAAATGATACCTCACAAGCTCATGTTCACTAAAACCTCAAAAATCTCTCGAAAACCCCTATTTTTACACCCATTTTTCTCCCATATCACCCCTGGGTGTATGCCGATCGGGCTGCCGTGTTTCGGAGCACAACTAGGAGCCAAATGTGTTCCCAAATGGGGATTTATTTTTTATTTTTTAAATATTTACAAATCTATATTATTATTTTGGCAGTGTGAGATCAACAACACTATATGTAGGTTCATAACTCATGCCGAAGTTTTGGGGAAAATTTGACTGCGGCCGGACCATGAAATTTCAGGAGGCTCATTATGTACCGATAATTTGCTTGTGAAACTGATAGCAAACTTGAAAGATAAACCCACGAGTATTTGTATTATATCAAAACAGCACTTTGTGATGTTAATTGCAAGTCGAAAAATAATAATTGCACCAGAAAAAACGCTGCAAAGTCCTTGTCACATGGGGTTTATTATTCTACAGAAATGTTGGCTGTACCTACATTTATTGTTTGTTTCATGTGAAATAATTGAAATAGCTATTTCTGATGGTTTCCACCAATTTTGGCCCCCAAAACACAAATTAGGTAGGTACGATCTTTTTTTTTTTCAAATTATCCATGATCATTGGTAGTGCCACTTAATCGTCTTGATCTACGTGTTGAAACTTTTCCTAGTGCTATTCTACAAATTGATGGTGATTTCAGACGATTTCGCAGGTTTTTGCCTCATAAAAAACGCTGCAAAGTCCTTGTCACATGGGGTTTATTATTCTACAGAAATGTTGGCTGTACATTTATTGTTTGTTTCATGTGAAATAATTGAAATAGCTATTTCTGATGGTTTCCACCAATTTTGGCCCCCAAAACACGAATTAGGTAGGTACGATCTTTTTTTTTTCAAATTAACTTTGATCATTGGTAGTGCCATTTAATCGTCTTGATCCACGTGTTGACACTTTTTCTAGTGTTATTCTACAAACTGATGGTGATTTCAGACGATTTCGCAGGTTTTTGACTCATACAAAATCAATTTTGGGAGCTGAACATCTGGTACAACCTCAATTTTCCACTCCTTGGCCAAAATCGACCTCATATTCGATCTTCTCGTCCCCAAAAACATGGAAAACGATACCTCAAAAGCTCATGTTACCAACATGTTGCTAAAACGCAAAAAGTACCTATTTTTACACACATTTTCACTCACAACACCCCTGGGTATATTCCGATCGGGCTGAAAAGTTTCGGGACACAACTAGGGCCCAAATAGAGCATGTGTGCGAAAGAACGACTTTTTTAGACCGAAAATGAAGCCTGTGCACGTGATACGGCGGACGGCGTACGGCGTACGGCGGACGGCGGATGGACATTGCATTTTTTGAATCTACGCACCTTGAAACGGAAAAGAAAAAAGTTTGAGGGGGGGTTATAAAAATTTTTTGCTGAGCGATTACATAGGTGTATTATTCAGAGAATAATAAACCAAAACGCTGCAAATCCCTGCAAAACGGTTTATTATTTTGTACAGAACATGTATTAAAAATATTCGATTGTTAATCGATTAACCGATTGTTTCTTGTCGATAGCATCGAAACAATCGATTGTTGGCTACTATCGACAATCGGCCACCCCTACACATAAATGAGTCGGGGAGGAAGAACGTGTCAGAGAGGCAGGTCTGCCAGTTCGTCACTCGCGAAAAACCGCTGTCTCCTTGAAGGGCGGTGCGTGGGCTCTGAAAATGGTGGGCCACCAAACCGGAACACAAACTAACAGCTTTTTCTATAAAATACCTGTAAATTTTTTCCAACAGTGGAGTCTTCTTATGAGAAATGAGTGGATTTTAATCAACCGCAGCTCTTAGCAAGTCAGAATGTAAGCACTGTGTTCACAATAGTTCTGACCAGCACCCGGGATTACCAGAAGCTAAAAGTTCTATAGCTCTATACTGACTAATACTCAGCAAAGGCCTATCTCTTCCTAAACTTTTAATCATCACTCTATCTATCCTCGTAGGAAAACGTCGAAAATTTCGACTGTAAGTTAGCCACCGAATTCATGTGGTACAAAAATACAGAAGCAAATAAACTAAACAACAACTAAAACAACGAACTAGACTTAAATACAACGAAGTAATGACCCGCCGGCAGTACCTACTTGGATGGAGAATCAGACTAGAAGCTAGGTACTTATCTGTGTATGTTGACGTCCATCAATCCAGAAAACCACAGACAGGACACAATGCACTTAATTATCGCAAATCCAAATCTGTCCCGGGAACTTGAATAGGAACATACAAAATTCGAAACGTAAGCAGAAAATTGAAAACTCAACATAGGGACAGAATGGCGAAAGTGATAAGAATTTTTAGGGGAGGACAGATCGAAGGACGAGATGACAAGATGAATTGAAAAAATCCTATCGATTGTGAACACAAACGATTTTTGGATGGAAATGTGGGCCCCGGGCCCAAAAGGGGCGTGGCTCACCAAATTTTTACTCGACTGAGCTTGCACGGACGGGCCACTTTTCTCGGTTACCATGGCGACACCAGGTCCCAGGACCTGTCAGTTTCAGAAGCGTAGGTTTCGATTTCGATTGCAAGACATCGATTAGTGTAGCTATATTCCGATAAAATGCTCGAATATCCATAGCCTGAGAACTCTGTCGAGTCGCTGGTGAACTTCGTGAAAAATGCTAGGTACAGTATGCGGAGGGAAATTCGAATGCCAACTGAACAAATGGTTGGCATTTTTTTGGAGTTTTTTGTGTTTCTGGGTGCCAGGGCAGTGGCCCAAGTGGCCTTATGGACGCAACGCCCCTGAGGGCTAACGACGAGAAGCGATACAAATCCAAGTGTTATCACGTGATTTTCTTTACCCACCAATTTGCTCAACTGTTGTTTGTTTTTAATGGGCTTCCGGAGTCGCAGATCCACCGCCCTCATCTTCCCTGTCATATCGATCTGAGTTTTCAAGTGACGAAGGGAAAGTCGGAGGGGGATCAACACTGTTTGTGACAGCCTGCGGTTTCCGGATACAGTACCCCCCCCCCCCCCCCCCCTCCGCACCACCCCTCACAATACTCTTCACGCCCCTTTCCGATCGATGACGTGAAATAATGTGGCCTTTCACGCAGTCGTTCGGTAGTAGGTATCGTATTGGTGGTGAAAGCGTCTTTATAACCGCCCGCCCAACGTGTGAGGTCATTTAAAGACAGATTATAATGGCATCAAGTCATCATCATTCCACGCCTATCGTCATACACATTTAAAATAAATAAATAAATAAATAAAATTCAAAAAAATTAAAAACCAGCCACGCAGCATGGCTATAAGAGCGAATTTTCAAAGAAATATTCGTGTTATTTTGTAAAAAGATGATATAGCGCGAAACCATCACTTTTCGTACAGTTATATCATTTTTACCGATTTGTCACCCTTATACATTCAGATACAGCCAATTCTGACCCACTCGTTTTTTTAGGACAATTTTTTATGTCTGGTGAGTTAATAGTTATTTTAGCCCTTAATACCATTGTTTGACCACCAAAAATCAAAATTCGATATTCTATATGAAAAACAACTGAAATTGTATTTTTCTGTCTTTACTCACCCTTCCATACCACTTTCAGTAATTTAATATAAAATGTTCGCGATTTTAGCCGTTTTTACTTACTTTTGACCCCTGAAAACTAAATTTGACCCCATTTTTGAACATTGCTCATCTTCTAACCCATCCTTTTGTTTGGCAATACGAACATTTTGGAGAAATTTTGAATTTATATCGTGTACTTACCTAAGTTCATATATCGTCTGGAGTGACACCCCCCCCCCCCCCCCGCACACACACACATACAATGTATAAGTATATATTTTTCTTCTTTTTTTTTAAATGCATAACATGTATTTAAAAAAAATCGGAATTAAATTCCTCAGCGTAGTTTGAAGAAAAGTTCCTGAAACTTTTCATCAAAAGCAGGCCACTGATCGCAATAAACTGATTATCACGGGTTACGTGTTTGCGCATGCGCAGTGGTCATAACAATGAGCCGAGCGTTTTGATGTACATATGGGACCATCTAGAAGCTATACTCTAACTACCTACCCACAAAATTTGAGCAAAATCGGGCTGTTCATTCTTGAGAAATTGATGAGTACCTCGTATTCGCGTTTGCGCATGCGCAGTGGCCATCGAATTGATCGGATAGATCCGATCCCATTGATTGATCTGAAATGATCCAAATGGGATCTACAAACCAGATTTCATTAATTTGCCTTTCTGGTATCTAAGGAAAGTGCGAAGTGCGATGGACGGACAGAAATTTTGCTTCCACGCCACAGTCCTATATCAAATTCATTAAAAAGCAGTGTAACTTTTATCTGCGCATGCGCAAACGTGAAATCCTTGTAAAGCTCTTAACTACCGTAGAAAAGAGCTGAAAATGAACAGTCGATGCAAAGTGGTATCCTGATGGTTCCACATCGATTTCATCAAATTCGGACTGTAACATTCGGATGCACATGCGCAAACATGGAATGTTTGCAAATTCCTTGTAACGCCCATAACTACCCGAAAAAAATATTCGTGGGGTGAAATTAGGTGGCTATGCGCGGGTTGGAGCACGGGTAGTTCCATATAAAATTAATTGAAAAAGTACTGTAACTTTCGTCTGCGCATGCGCCAACGTGAAATCCTTCTCGGGCCCGCAACTACCCTAGAAATCGTCGTGAAGCGATGAGATTTGGAGAGTGAGTGGAGGTTGGCCCACAGATAGTCCCGTAATAAAGTCATTGATAAAGTACAGTAACTTCCGTCAGCGCATGCGCAAAAGTGAAACCCTAGTAGAGCCCATAACTACCTTAGAAAATGCGTTGAGATTTGGAGGGTAGCTGGGGGTTAGGTGTCGGATGGTCCCGTATGACTTCCATCAAGATTAGACCGTAATTATCGGCTGCGCATGCGCAAACACAATGAATTCATTACCAGTGATATCTTTTCACTGCTGTTATTTTCTCAGTGAACGATTCGCTTGAATAATAACGTTTGATCATAATGCTTTCCATTTTGGTAATGGGCAGTGCGTGTCTACAGCCGATTCTTTCAATTTCAGAATAACTAAGTTCTAACTATACCTATGTATAAGTCCGTGTTACACAGGTAAGGAAGCCTCACCGCCTCACAGCTGTGTGCCTACGTGACTTGGACTTTTTTAAATTCCATTTTCGGATTTATTTTTTGCTCGACGACACGTGCATAGTCTAATGTCCAGCAGCATGCGATAGGACTGAGGACACACTACTTTCCATAGGTATGTTGTATTTAAACTTACTCTTGTTCATGTAAATATTCAGAATAAAAATATTCTATTTTATAAAACATTTTACAACGGTAAAAAGCTGGAGAAAGTTGAGAGTGGAGTGTCCGATTTATAGATCCCCATTTGAGATTTATAAAAGTTCAAAAGTTCTCGACCCCCACCAATATGCATGCAACGGAAAAACGTCTTCCAATTCGAGTAGGCAGTACAGCTTCCTCACTTGAATCACAAGAAACGTACATAGAATAGTTGGGTAGGTTCCTTTTGATACAGGAATCTGCGATCCAACCAGCATGTACCCTCAAAATTTCAGCTCTCTACGACTACGCTTCTAGTAGTTAGAAGCGTTACAAGGTAATAGTCAACATTTCATGTTCACGCCTGCGCAGACGAAAGTTACTGTACGATTCTAATGAAATTCGTATGGACCTATCAAAGTGTTATTTCTGATCGACCCTCCAAGTTTGAACTCATTTCAACGATATTCAGGGTAGTTATGGGCGTTTCAAGTATTTCCCGTTTGCGCATGCGCAGACGAAAGTTGCCGTAATTTTTCAATGATTTTAGTACGGGGCCATCCGTGACCCAACCCGCACCTACCCTCCAAATTTTAGCCCATTTTTGACCATTATTTCGGGTAGTTATGGGTGTTAAAAGGAATTACCACAGACAGACAGACAGACACGGAACCAAAAATGTTCCTCGATGTCTGAAACCCAAAATGGTACTGGAAATTTAAATTTTGGAGGAAATAATTTTTTTTTAATACTCAATCACGAATCCAAGGCTTCCCGACCTTCGGTAGTGAGGAAGCAAAAATACTTTCAGCCCTTCCGTCCAGATCGCTGTCTTCTGCACGCAATACCCCTGAAGTGCCCATAATTAGGAAACTTAACCATCAACTTTCTTTTATCTGGTAAAGCTGTTCGTGGGGTTGATAGTAGGAAATTTCATGAAAGCAGTTCGTGGGCCCGTTCCCAACTAAGTGTTCTGTACATTTAATCACATAGTAAAGGGTTTTTAGAAAACGTGAGCACATGGATTTATTCATGATGACCTTATTTTTAGCTTCATGTTCTGTAGGTACATGAAGGTAGGCACATACAGGTATGTAATGTAACAAGGTTGTAGCGCATGGCCGTAACCGTGGACGGAAAAATCAGGGATTTGATGAATAATCAACACAAGAAGTAGGTACTACGTCGATGTATTTTCACAATAACTGTCTGAATTTGCTGCACAATTTAACACTTCCTAGAATTCAATGAGGATTCGAGAAGAGGGAGATAAGTAGGTTTATGCAATTTGAATATATCTAGTGAAATTAATATAATGTTTGAGGTCATAACGAAGAGGGCTCTGCATATTCACTGCATAGTGTTTTTGGGATTAGGAGATGTTTCGCCTCTTCAATTCCTGACCTGTTACAGGACAACCGTATATAAGGTACCTGCTTACCTATCTATACTCACATTAATTATTATGTACGTAGGTAATTTTAATAATTTAAGGTAGGTATTAAGAAATTTTAATATTCAATTTTTTGCTTCCTCACAGCCGAAGGTAGGGAAGCCTTGGATTCGTGAGTGAGTAAAACAATTTATGTCCAACAAAATGAAAATTTCCACAACAACTTTTCGTTTTAAGCATCCAGGAACATACGAACTAAATCACTCGCGACGAAATCGTGGAAACCCATTTCAAAGAAAAACGGAGTTATTGAAAAATAGTCTATTTCCACTAATACACGAAAAACACAAAAAAAAAACTGTTATACCGGTTTCGGTGATCAAACCATCGTCAGTAACACACAATAACTTAGAGTTATTGTATGTTACTGACGATGGTTTGATCACCGAAACCGGTATAATAGTGTTTTTTTTTACTAATACACGAAAAACGCAAAAAAAAAAAAAACACCACCGAAACCGGTATAACAGTGTTTTTTTTTTGCGTTTTTCGTGTATTAGTGGAAATAGACTATTTTTCAATAACTCCGTTTTTCTTTTCTTTTATCCAGGAACATGTTTGGTTGCGTGCCTGTCTGTCTGTGGCAATTCCTTGTAACGCCCATAACTACCCGAAACAATGGTCGAAATTGGCTGTAATTTGGAGAGTAGATGTGGGTTGGGTCACAGATGGTCCAATACCAAAATCATTGAAAAAGTATGGTAACTTTCTTCTGCGCGTGCGCAAACTTGAAATAATTGAAACGCCCATACCTACCTAAAATATCGTTGAAATGAGTTCAAACTTTGATGGTCGACCAGGAATAATACTTTCATAGTTCCAAATGAATTTCATCGGATTCGTAATGTAATTTTCGTCTGCGCATGCGCGAACATGAAATGTTGGCCATTTTCTTGTAACGCTTCTAACTACGCGAAAAATAGTCGCAGAGAGCTGAGATTTTGAGGGTACCCGCGGGTTGGATCGCAGATGATCCCATTTATGGAAATCGTTCCGTCTGCGCATGCGCTAACGTGAAACAATTGAAACGCCCGTATCACGCAAATATCGTTGAAATGAGTTCAGGTTTGGAGGGTCGATCAGGAAGAATACTTTGATAGTTCCATATGGGCTTTCGTCTGCGCATGCGCGAACATGAAATGTTGACAGTTTCCTTGTAACACTTCTAACTAAGCGAAAAATAGCCGTAGAGAGCTGAAATTTTGAGGGTACACGCGGGTTGGATCGCAAATGGTCCCGTATCAATACGAAACTACCCAACTATACGTTCATGTTATTCTAGTGAGGAAGCTGTACTGCCTACTTGAATTGGCAGACGTTTTTTATGTGTAACGGTTCAAGGACTGGAGCGGACCACAGGGTATGGGCACAACGTTTCCTTATCAGAAAATAGTGAGTCTGTACCTATTCTCTATTTTTCAGCCTTCCCTCCATCCACATCCGAAACTAGACGGTTTTGACTTTGAACAAAAATCTTTGGGTGTGTTCTGCTATGACTAAAACAATAATTAACAGTCGTATTATACAGATAATGAGTTCATTTCACCAGTTCTATCAATTGATATTAACTCGGCGAGGGCTGGTGCACTGGTGGTGATTCGTTGAGGGAGCCTGGTGAAGAAAGTGGGCTGCCCTGGTGAGATTGACAAGGCGGGGATTCGTGGGGGTGGTGTAGAGGTTTCCTTCCCTCTCGACAACTCCCTCCTCGCACACCCCTTCAGTAGGAAAGAAGATTGGTTTCGTCCCCCCGGATAAAAGAGGAGGAGCAAAGTACTGGGAGGAGAAGGGAAAAAAAAGAGAAGGAAAAAAAAAACTCGTCCCGGAGAACTCACGGCGAAGACACAGCGGCCTCTCCCCATCCACCATGTGATTGAAAACCTTCTGGGTGATATCTGGCATTATCGTAATCCTGGAATTGAGAAGTGGATGGTGGAGGCGAACTGAGAGCGGCGGTTACGAGAAAGAAAAAAAAGTGATAGAAGAAGGGTAAAGGAGGGGATGACGTAATGCCCGTCCTCTGATTAGCGAGGACAATCGAGGGCGGTTTTCAGAAGGGCCTTCATTTCGGTTGTATTACACTCCCTTCCCCTCCCTTTCGCTCTTCCCACCACTATTAGCGCAAAACAAAAAAAAAGTATCGTGAAGAGGCCGCATTTGCCCCTCTCGGAGACGAAACGGTGGACGTTAATCTTTCCAAATCACTCCCTCGCTCTCAAATCCCTCCCTCACCACCTCCCTGAACGTCAAGAGTTCATTGAGGGGCCCAAAAAGCGACTTCTGAGTGGACGAATTTTTAAATTGAAATTTGATGAAATTTATTGGAATTCCGCTTCCAAGTCATCACAGGTACCTAACCAAAACCTTGTGATCGCTGCTGGGAAAGAAAAACTTGTTTCCTCCACAAATCGAGATTCTCTCTCGTGTTTTGCGTATAACACCTGTGACAGAGTGTGGCAGTGGGGGTGGGCCCTCGAGAGTCCCCCTCCTAGAGCAGCGAGATTATCAACGGTTAAGAAGGGATGTCGATAAGGCTTTCGCTCACCGATCCCGTCTCCACCGAACCAAAAAGCGACTCGAGGGCAGCCGCACTGTTGTAGTAAGAAGTTCTGGTTCAGGAAACGACAGCTGAACAACATCAAGGTGACTAACCTCCATCGTAATGGTACTACCTCAGTAATATTTACTGGTGGAGAACAAAGCTCCTACATACGAGTATTGGCGGATAATGTTGTCAGAGGTTGTTGTCCAGTGAATTGTGCTCATCTGGGCAACATATAGGTGATCAACCTCCATCTTTAGGAGGTTGATCAGCTATTGGGACTTGTAAATTGGGACACGGCATTAATCGTCTTCAAGTGAGCTCAGTATATTTTAATTATACTGACACTCTAAAGGGAGGAAAGGGGGTGGGGAAGCCAATAGATGTATGTATTATGAAAGGGACAGGTTGTTTAGTAAAGGAATCCTTCTGGGAAACCTTTGGGCTTATCCTTCTGGTAAGCCCACAAAAAGTGGATGGGTATGGTGAAGTGCTCAGCGCATACTACCGAACCACGCTCTGCTACCATGTGACAGAGTGTGGCAGTGGAAGTGGACCCTTGAGAGTCCCCCTCCTAGACCAGCGAGATTATCAACGGTTAAGAAGGGATATCGATAAGGCTTCCGCTCACCGATCCCGTCTCCACCGGACCAAAAAACGACTCGAGAACAGCCACACTGTTACACACCTTTCCTAACCATTTTGGTTCTGTATCTGTCTGTCTGGTTTAAAGTCGATAGTTACCTTACCTACTCGACGGACCGAAGCAATACCTCTACCTAACCGTTTAAAATGGGAAGTTCAGGCAAGGGTTCAGGAAGTTGTTGGGGACTTATCTGTACAGCGTGTCCTGCCAAGACATCCCTCTCCAGACTTTGCAGCGTTGTATGTTGTATGCGGATGACTCGGTATACGCTTTTAGCGACACAGCGTCAGAAAATCCGTCCAAGTACATTTGGGGCCGTATTCATAGTCCTGACTTAAGTAAAAATAATAGGTACTTTACTTCTGAAAATAAAATCATTTCTTAAGGAAATGCTTTATCTGATTTCGCTTTCATAGATCCCCGAAGTAAAGACAAATCTTTACTTATGTCAAATTTTTTCTTTTACCTTATAAAATTAAGAAAAATCTTTATTTAAGTCAAAATTTTTCCAACTCTCTGGTTTGAGCTTAAGTTGGCAGTTCTGGCAGGGTGTGTGGTTTTGTTGGTTTTCCGTTGTTTTGTACGCCGATGTCCTCCCTGTGTCAGGACAAGTAACAGTGGAGCAAGCATATTTTGAAAACATTTCTATTATACACTTGGTGCTCGCGTTTAGGTGTTTTGACGTGTGTTTACTTCTCCCTTTCCCTTCTGTATTACTCTTCCCTTCTGTTCCCTCCTTCCTCCCTTTTGTTTTTACTCCCTCTTTAACTTTTTTACTTTTCCTTTTAAATATAAATGACGTTTTTACTGTAGTTCCTTGGTTTGCCTTTTCAGTGGAATCAACTACCAACATGGTCATATTGGTCATGAGATGTACTGGTCTTCGAAAAAGGAAATAATTGGGTTTTATCCTACTTTTGGTCAGGTAGAATCTTATTAGTAGGCAAAGTCATAAAGTTAGTCAATAATGAACAAATTGGAAACTTTTGGAACAATTTTTAAGGAACTATCAAAATCGATGGCAAACTCCCGGCTCACGTTAGGATTACTTCGAAGAGTGAACATTTTTTACAAAATGCAAAGGAAATTGATAAACAAAGTCCTTGTCACATGGGTTTATCGTTCTACTGGACACACCTACAGAAATGTTGGCTGTTCATTTAACCAATTTTGGCCCCCAAAACACAAATTAGATACGCTCCTTTTCTTCATTATCTTTGATCATTGGTAGTGCCATTTAATTGCCTTGATTCACCTGTTGATTCTATATATAATTTGATCTGTTGCTATGCATGAATATAGGTTTTTGAGAACTTAGTACATCGGGATTCGCGTTTGCGCATGCGCAGTGACTATGCCAATGATCCAAACGTTTTGAAATTCATAGGGGATCATCTTGGGCCTAATTCACGTATTCCTGAAAATTTCAGCGAAATCAGATTTGAATTGAGGAGTTTATGCTTCTGACAAGGATTTGCGACCAAAATTTGTTCAGAAAGCTCAAAACAAAAAACTCGAGTGTCCAAAATTTTGATTTTGGACACAAAAAAATTTTTCCTCTAAGAGTGAAAACGCAGCTTCCGCTACCTAGGTAGGCTCGAAAGTTAAGCCACCGGAAAATCATATACCTACCTAGTCACCTAAACCTGCAAGACTTATCGAACCATACTGGTTCTACCGACTCACACCCGTCCATCCTGCAGGCTACCTTCTTCTTACAAGTACCTTGGACTCCCTCGACAAAAGACTTTATCGGCCGGATAAATCTTCCTAACTGGTCACCGATAAACCGGCTCTTATCGTACATCTTTCATTTTCGGAGAACATGTCAGTGAACTCTTGAAACGTGTGAGGATTCACAACAGGCAGTAGAAATCGTTGCTACAAAGCCCACACGTGTCTTAAAAATGAGGTGATCATTTACAAAACAATGATACGCCGATTTGGACTTACGCACTGAAGGTCTAGCGCATTCGTTCCAAATCCCGTTTTCAATGAGTTGAGCAGCAGCAAAACATTGTATTTCAGAGGTCGATATTGTTCAAGCTCCTTCGTATGCCAGAAATGGGACGATTTATAGCGACCTCGAAACAGATTGCTCCCAGTGTATGGTAACAAGTCGCTCTACAGAGTTTTGGTGTCAAAAAGTTTTCACCCCTCCGATCACCAACGACTACAACGCTGAGACATGCTGGACATAATTTAAAGTGAAGTTTTTGTTGAGGAAACTGTACGTGAAAAATTAGTTGTGTCTGTCTTATGAAGGGCTATAATTATGTATAATTATGAATATTTTATTTAACGGTCTCGCAGAAAATAAAACAGAAAGCTGGCAGTTGGCTGTTGTATGTCTGTAAATAACGCTTGTCACGCGCATAACATATGAGTACAAGAAAACGGCTGTAATGCTCTGAGATTTGGAGGATAGGGCACACTCTTGACTGTCCTATGGGGAGCCCATCAAAATTAGACCGTAACGGTTGTCTGCGCCTGCACAAACGTGAATTTCCTACTAAAGAGCATTCAAATTATTTTTTGAGGTCACTCGAGTATTTCTGATTGGTAAAAATGTTGAAAATTAGCCTCAATTTGATGAATATTCGTCAAAAACCGATAGGAAGTAAAGCTCGGTTCACTCCCGAGTGATCGATTCCCCTAATCACAACGAATGTGATGAGGCACCTGTCAACCATGTAGAGAGCACTGATCTCTGTGATCGTGATCTCTGAGTTTGCACATCTGCGTTACAGTGCACACCCTCACGCGTTTCGTTATGTAGGTAGTTCGTGGCACCGTATCACTTCAACGGCGAATGACTTCACAGATATAGCATTAAATGATTAAGTAGGTACCTAAACTAAGGTTTAGGCACTGCACTAGTACCAACGGCGTCTAGTACAACCATATGCGGGCTAAAGATGATAGATTTTATAGCAGTTCAGAATCACCCAGTAGAATCCCCTCTGACAGGAGGTATATCAGCAAAGGAATTATCTGTCATTATCTGTCATTATGTAATAAGTTGTAGGGTTGTTCAATCCAATTGATCCCTCCGTCTTGATTCATCTCCCTCCCAAGGCTGCGACGACACTGCTCAGGACCAATTTTCGAATTAGTCCACTGCGTGCCAGCACGAATCTACACCAGTCTGTGAGTTGATGTGCCCACGTTTGTTTCGACACATTTCAAATATTCAGTTCTATGACTTGAACGTAGAAGCTACATTTGCGTTTTGTTCATTCGGTATTCAAAAATGATATTGACTTGAACGTGAAATTTATTAACTCGTACTTTAATGATGATGGTACCTACTTCCTGAAGTTTGAGAGCTGTCAATTTTTTGAAATAATCCAATCAGTGAGGAAGTCGTGTAAGGAAGTTGTGAAATAATCTCACAACTGTAAAAGGTCGTGGCATTGCACTTGAAAATCAACAAGTCTGACCGACGACTGAGTTGTTGTGTTTCTGTAAAACTGACATTCGAGATCGCGATGCGTTGCAGTGCTGTGTTTGTGTTTGTATCCGTCTTGGTTTTGTTCGAGTATGTGGACGCGGGTTCCAAGGGTCGATCGGGCGGTAGTTCCCGTGGCAGGTCCGGTGGGAGGTCACAGAGCTCATCGCGAGACTCGGGTAGGTTCCAGCAGCAGGAGAGAGAGCGGGACAAGCACGGATCCAGGTACTCTGATAATAACCAACCGAAACCCCAAGCAGCTCCAGTTGATACCCACGGCGGAACGAATGGACACGGAATGAAGGATCCCAAGGAGCCGCCAAAAGCGGGGTGGAACGTACCCCCGTCCAACTCTCAGGGTTTGCCTCCACATAACAGTGGCAGCGTAGGATCTCCGAATCATGGTCCACCTTATCCAAATCCTGGTGGCCAAGGTTCGCACAGCGCGCCGATGCCAAGTAACCAGGGATCGTACGGTTCTCCACCAGCATATCCGGGATCTCAATATCCTCAAGCTGCACACCCAAGCGCTCCCCTGGCTGGGGGTCAAGGATTTCATGGTAGTATGCCCATGCCAGGTAATCCACCTCCATATAATCCTGCGGGCGGCCATTCAGTATACAACGGTCATCCTGTTGGAAACCAAGGCTCCAATATCCCAATGGCTGGCTACCCGGGCCAACACGGTTACGCACATCCTGGTAACCAAGGTCCTTACAATGTTCCACCTCCTGGTGGCCAACCATTCAACTATCCATCGGCAGGCTACGGTAACCAAGGGTCGTTCGGTTTCCCCAATGCAGGAGGGATGAGCTCTTATCCGGGTCATCATCAACCAGTTGGTCAGGGGGGAAATCCAATCAGGAACGGTCTAATGGCAGCAGCCGGAGGGATGGCTGTAGGAGGACTCGTAGGGGCGATAGCAGGGAACAGTATGGCAGGGCGTGGCAGGGAACGATACAACGATCCCGATCCAAACCATGCGGCAGTAATCTCCACTCCTAATCCTGACGCACTCCCAGGTAATGTGACTCCAAATCCAAGCGGTCAAGTACTGTACGGCGTAACAGGAGCCGACGGTAGTTACATCCCAGTCGCGGGGAACCCTGGTTTTCCTATGGCAGGCAGCCCAGGCCAGTACGGTTATCCACACCCTGCTAACCAAGGTCCGTATGGCTACCCATATCCCGGTTACCCGGGTCCGTACAATGTTCCTCCTGGTGGACAGCCTGCAATGGACCCCGCTCAATTTCCATCAGCCGGGAATGGTGGGGTTATTCCATTGGTAAATAGTCAAGGTCTTTCTAATGTAGCTTCTACCACAACCACTTCACCCCTTATCACCGATACACCATCTTCAGGGACAACTGCAGTGCCCGTTTCAACTGAATCCACCACCAAGTTTGACGGCGAATCAACTACATCTACAACAACAACAACATCAAGTATTTTATAGAAATAATAAATTACTAGAAAAAGTATATGTCATTGTACGTCAATAAAATACTAAAATATTTATACAAGGGTACTACTTAATCATGTTGGCCCTGTATTCCCCACAGTGTGTTCGTATGGTAGTGGTAGTTCTCTGTACATATTGAAAACATTTCTCTATATTCATATTTCCCGCCTTCTTAAAAGAACTCTGGTTCACGATTTTATTCAATAGAGCCATAGTATTTCGATGCAAATCAAATTTGAAATTCAACAAAAACTATTAGGTACCTACGTCTCATGAGATATTCCTTCAAGCTGGTTGTAATGGTTGAAAATGGCAATTAAAAAAAAAAAAAAAACAATAACAACTTCGTCAACATGAGTGTGAATCATCCGGTATACATTCAGCCCAGGTAATCATTGCTAGGGAGAAGCTGATTATAATCACGCATGGCTTTATGAAATCGAGTTGGTTGGTTGTTACGTGATATTATTTCATTTGAACAAAGGTGGTTATTTCGGATTTTGTTGACAGGGACCTATTTCCGCAACTTGAACAAATTTGGTTCGGTGTCCAAATTTTATCTATTTTCACTAAATTTCATCTTTGGACAATATTTCATGGGTCAAATCAATTTGTAATTGATAAAAGGCTATCATATTGTCTTGATTCTACAGCTTGTATAATATAAGAAACGGACATCTACCTACTACCAATTCAAAATTCAAAATTTCGAAAAAGTAGTGTTCTTCCTAGTTTGCTCTGCACTGCGGCACCTAGAATTTTTTTTAACGTGATACCAGTAACATAAAAACTGAGCCAAGCCTATCAAGTTAATTGAATTTATAATTATTATAATTTTGAAATTACAATCAATTTAGTTCTACAGTAGGTCCATTACCGATGTTTCGTATTCAAGGTTTCGCGTGAGACTGAATCGAGAGTGGCAATATTTTTGTACTCTGTTGAAGAGTCTTTTATCATAATCCACTGATGCATAAGGTAGACATAGTGATTTTTGAAAGTCAGTCCGTGATGATTAGGGACTGGAATTCGCATATTTTGCATATGTGTTTTTTTTTTTCGTGTATATCGTTCTATTTGTCCGTTTTGAGGGTATCTGAAGCGTTTAGCGTGTTTTAAATTGAAATTTAAATAGCATAAATTTTGCTGGATTTCGAAGATTTTTGCATATTGTGGCTTTTTGTGCATATTTCTGCATTTTTAGTAGAAATTGGGGAATTTTCATATTTTTTGAGATGTGTTTCTGAAAAGGGGTCACGGATATTCTTAGGCCATTCGCCGTTTAATCCGTGTAGCTGGAAGGGTTAGCAAAAAAAAAAAAAACGGCATCAGGATACGGTGTTGGTTGCTCGGAAGAATCAGCCGAAAATGCAGCAATCTGACCTCTCATCTGGCCTTACCCCAGGTGAACTCTCAGCATTAAAACTTTTACCCATGACGTCGAGAGGTCGTTTTCTGCCTTAAAGTTGCTCTTCACCGACAACCGTAGGAGATTTACTGTTGACAATTTGGAAAAATCAATTGTGATCCAGTGCTATAATAATTGTGATAGCGAGTAACTTATTTTGTATAAACGTAAATATTGTATAGTGGGGCAAAAAAAGGTATGTAAATTTTCATTCCATTTTATTACTTGATCCTTTTCTATAATTTTTTAAGGAGCGATAATAACTGGAACATAATGTATAGACTACCTGTACTTCTCACAGCAAAATTTAGTTCATTTTAGAAATATTTAAAATTTTGTTGAACGTAACTTTGCTTGGGGTGTGTGCATATTTTACCCATTTCGAGTGCATATTTTTGCCAAAATTTGTGCATATAATTCATCTTAAGTAACATGATCTTAAGAAAAATACGCGTAAGAGTTGTTCAGGAACAGATATAAAAAACGCTGCAAATCCCTGCACAACGGTTTATTATTTTGTACAGAATACCCTTCTGTTACAGGTCACAGCTCTCGGTACAGATAACCCGTCTATATAATATGTACTAGTCAATACTTATTATGTCGATCGCAGACCCTCCGTATAGATAACCCGTCTATATAATATATGTACTATTCTATACATATGATATAGATCGCACACCCTCCGTAGGTTAGTACCTAACCCCGTACTCGTTACTAGGTACCTACCTAAATCACGAGTTAAATGTTGCTAAAATAATTCTGCCGATGACAAACAGTACCTAAAATGGCAAAAAGAAACGCACATAATGAAGTTCTGAAGGGTAATTGTTGATGAGGAGTGAATAAAGTTGCAAACGTACCTACCAACGAACTCCAGCCCCTTCTACGTATAATGAACCGTTGTGGTTGTGTAATAATTTACCGTTGAGGAATGATTTACCATTGTGTAATAATAATTTACCCATCAATAATACTTCAACGTTTGTTCAAGTTTCACCACCTATCAACAAACTCCAAAAGGGCCATATACACTGCCAAGGTGATGGCACAGGAGCTTCCTCGTCACAATCAGAGTGACCCATTATAAAATAGAACAGACTCGGAAGCAAAATAACATAACATTACATTACATTACATTACATTACATAACATTACATAACGTTAAATATACATATTACATAACATTACATTACATAACATAACATTACATAACATTACATGAAATATACATATTATACATAACATGACTTCCATAATACATTACGTCCATTATACATAACTAGCCTGACCGCTCGCTTCGCTCGCTATCCGAGATTCGCTGTACGCAGTATCGTGGAACCAACAAACGACGGAAAAATCCCATACCCTACCGGGCATTTGTGCCCAATTTTATCAAAATCCGTCAAGCCATTCAGGAGTTGACCATGGTCGACCATATTTCCGCTATGGTCAGGGAATTAAAAATGCGCCTACGTTCAACTTGGGAGGCTACCGGATATTGGTGCCAAATTTGGTCGATATCCGTTGAGCAATTCGGGATTCGACCATGGAGAGGCCCATGGATGCGCTAAGGTCGACCGCGGGGGTAGTCCGAAGGGTCGATCGTAGATAGAATTTCACGTAGATTACGAATACGCGATAAAAAATAGGGGTTACCATTTCAATTAACGAAGTTGACCATGGTCGACCATAGTTCCGCTATGGTCAGGGAATTAAAAATGCGACGTTGCACAACTTGGGAGCCTACTGGATATTCGTGCCAAATTTGGTCGATATCCGTCAAGCCATTCTGGAGTTGACCATGGTCGACCATAGTTCCGCTATGGTCAGGGAATTAAAAATGCGACGTTGCACAACTTGGGAGCCTACTGGATATTCGTGCCAAATTTGGTCGATATCCGTTGAGCAATTCGGGATTCGACCATGGAGGGGCCCATGGATGCGCTATGGTCGACCGCGGGGGTAGTCCGAAGGGTCGATCGTAGATAGAATTTCACGTAGATTACGAATACGCGATAAAAAATAGGGGTTACCATTTCAATTAACGAAGTTGACCATGGTCGACCATAGTTCCGCTATGGTCAGGGAATTAAAAATGCGACGTTGCACAACTTGGGAGCCTACTGGATATTCGTGCCAAATTTGGTCGATATCCATCAAGCCATTCAGGAGTTGACCATGGTCGACCATAGTTCCGCTATGGTCAGGGAATTGAAAATGCGACGTTGCACAACTTGGGAGCCTACTGGATATTCGTGCCAAATTTGGTCGATATCCGTCGAGCCGTTTGGCCGTGCATAGAAGGACAGACAGACAGACAGAGCGCATGCGCAGGGCGAACCGCTGGCTCTATTATGTTGAAATTTATATGGGACCTCGATGGGCCCCACCCGCTTAATCCCTGAGAATTACATTGAAATTGGGTGAAATCTTTGGTTACTACGGCTGTAACAAGGAAATTGAATCTATTTCACGCCAGCGCATGCGCAGAGCGCACCGAGGGTCCGATCATGCTGAAATTCATACTGGAACTCACTAGGCCTTGTCCAAACAACCCTTGAAAATTTGAGCGAAATTGAATCAAAATTGTGAAAGTTATGCGTGTTTGTTGAATTTAACGTTAGCGCATGCGCAGGGCGTACCGCTGGATCAATCATGTTGAAATTTGTATGGTACCTCAAGGGGCGTTATCCGCACCATCCCTCAAAATTTGAGCTGAATCAATTCAAAATCGTGGAAGTTATGGCTGTAACAAGGAAATGCGGACAGACTCACAGACTCACAGACTCACAGACTCACAGATTCACAGACTCACAGACTCACAGACTCACAGACTCACAGACTCACAGACTCACAGACCGACAGACACGGAACCAAATTTTTTCAGTAGGCTTTGAAACGCAAAATGCAAGTGGAAATTTTGATTTCTGAAGACAAAAATTTTTTGGCTCACGAAAGTGAACACAAGGCTTCCGCTGCTTCGCAGACTCGGAAGCAATAATATCACAGAACAACCTACATACTTGACTTCATACTCCGTAATTATAATCAGGTGATCCCTAGCAATGATTTTATCTCGGGCCAATTCCCGATTGTTAGCGCGTCCCTGGTGACGAGATTTGGGGTAAATGTATAGAATTTCATTCATCCTCCTGTCGAAAATGCCTGTCGGTGCAAACTTCGGGGCCTTACTGTGAACGAACGGAGGGACGTAAAATGCTCCGGGTGGTCTTAAAAAACTCGCAAGTTCAAGAACTATTTTTAAAACCGTAAAGAGATTCACGTAAAAAAAAGGTATAGGCGTTCTGAAAATTTCAACCCCTATTTTGAACCCCTTAGAGATGACTGACAGTAACGTCGAGCTTCGAGGACCAACTAGACCCCGAACGGAACCTATAACCCGAATTTCATCAATTTTGTTTCATGGTAACTAAGAAAAGTGGTCAGTAAGGCGTACGGCGGACAGACAGAAATATTTTTATTGCATTTTCGGATTCTACATACCTTGAAACGTAAACCATCAAATTTTGAGGGGGGTTAGAATATATATTTTTTTTCATGCTCGATTCCAGTGGTTCATTATTGAAAATAATAAACCAAAATCAAACCAGAGATCAAAAAGAACTTTGTGTTCCGAGTGAGGCTGGAAGAGAAGGGAAGGATTGGACGGCAAGACAACGATCAGGGTTGAGGAAATGAAAAAGACGATGGTGGGGGAGTAGGTACGAGGCTAATGAAGTGAAGGACCCCCCGTCGACCCGTCTTTTCTAATTACTTCTCAAGAGCGCCACCTCTTTTGTTTCCTCCACCTATTACTTTTGGTATAAGGTTGAAGACGCTGGTGATGTTGATGATTGGGATGGTTTGGACATGAGGCGCCACCCTCCTACGTCATTTATCTGGCGGCGGCATCGGCGGGCGCGGCGCCTGCCAGCGCCGTCGCGATACAAGCGGGGCAGTCAGACTGGGATTTTTCGGGGTACGATCCGTCATCTCATTCGATTAACTGGCGGTGGACCTGAGTCGGATTTGTTCAACTGGGAAGTCCTGACGGGAAATTACAGGACAAATGAAAATCTGGGGGCCTATTCACTAAAATAGATAGTGGAAAGAGATTATCTATTTTGAAAATCTACTGCGAGAGATAGTCTCCCCTGGGAGACAGTCTCTTCCAATGTCTCCCGGGTTCGTCTATTCTACTGAATAGCTCCAGAGACCTTGAGAAAGAGATATGGATCCTAATACACGAAAATGCCATAGTATCCGTGAAGTGTGAGATGTTTGCGCCCCCGGGAGTTCAATTCCTTAACAATGAACGCATTTCTTAGTAATACCTATTCAGTGGGTACCTACCTACCTCAATCCATGCTTGGACGTTTTTACTCATGAATCGGATAAAAGTTTAAATGAAATTGAAAAAAGTCTCAATTATAAAAAGAAAAACGCTGCAAATCCCTGCACAACAGTTTATTATTTTGTACAGAATACCCTCCTGTTACAGATCACAGCTCTCCGTATAGATAACCCTTCTATGTAACATTATGTACTACCTTTTCTACACATATTATGTAGATCCCGGACCTCCGTAGGTTAGTGCCTAACCCCGTACTCGTTACTAGGTACCTACCTAAACCGTTGTGTAATAATTTACCTGTATAGGTTCCACTTCTACGGAGATAGAATAATGAACCGTTGTGTAATAATTTGCCCATCAATAATACTTCAACGGTTGTTCAAGTTGCAAAAGTACCTATCAACAAAATCCAGCCCCTTCTTGGTAGATTAGCCGTTGTGTAATAATGTACCGTGGTGTAATAATTTACCGTTGTGTAATAATTTACCATTGTGTAATAATTTGTCGTTGTGTAATAATTTGCCATTATGTAATAATTTACCCATCAATAATACTTCAACGGTTGTTCAAGTTGCAAAAGTACCTATCAACAAAATCCAGCCCCTTCTGGGTAGATGAGCCGTTGTGTAATAATTTGCCATTGTGTTATAATTTGCCATTGTGTAATAATTTAACCATCAATAATACTTCATCGGTTGTTCAAGTTGCAAAAGTAGGTACGTATCAACAAAATCCAGCCCCTTCTGGGTAGATGAGCCGTTGTGTAATAATTTGCCGATGTGTAATAATTTGCCATTGTGTAATAATTTGCCATTGTGTAATAATTTACCCATCAATAATACTTCATCGGTTGTTCAAGTTGCAAAAGTACCTTCAACAAAATCCAGCCGGATCGCACACCCTCCGTAGGTTAGTACCTAACCCCGTACTCGTTACTAGGTACCTACTTAAATCACGAGGTAAATGTTGCTAAAATAATTCTGTCGATTGCAAACAGTACCTACCTGACAAAAATAAACGCACATCATTTTTCAAATGAAATAATATCACAGAACAACCAACTCGACCTCTTAGGTACCCCACCAATAAAATCGGCGCGTCCCTGGTGACGAGATTTCGTCTGTTGTATACAATTTCATTCACCCTGGTGTCGAAAATGCCTCTCGGTGCAAAATTCGGGGCCTTACTGTGAACGAACGGGTGGATGTACAATGCTCTGGGTGGTCTTAAAAAACTCCCAAGTTATATAAAACTATTTAAACCAACAACTATTTAAAACCGTAAAAAGATTCACGTAAAAAAAAGGTATAGGCGTTTTGAAAATTTCAACCCCTATTTTGAACCCCTTAGAGATGACTGACAGTAACGTCGAGCTTCGAGGACCAACTAGACCCCGAACGGAACCTATAACCCGAATTTCATCAATTTTGTTTCATGGTAACTAAGAAAAGTGGTCAGTAAGGCGTACGGCGGACAGACAGAAATATTTTTATTGCATTTTCGGATTCTACATACCTTGAAACGTAAACCATCAAATTTTGAGGGGGGGTTAGAATATATTTTTTTTTTTCATGCTCGATTCCAGTGGTTCATTATTGAAAATAATAAACCAAAAGTCGAATTAGGGGGCTGCTTGTATTATATATCTACACCTAGTGACCGGCCACTCTTAGGTAGGTACCTTCCTACCTCAACCCGTACTTGGACGTTTTTACTCATGAATCAATAATTATGTATATATTGCTTCCGAGTCTGCGAAGCAGCGGAAGCCTTGTGTTCACTTTCGTGAGCCAAAAAATTTTTGTCTTCAGAAATCAAAATTTCCACTTGCATTTTGCGTTTCAAAGCCTACTGAACAAATTTGGTTCCGTGTCTGTCGGTCTGTGAGTCTGTGAGTCTGTGAGTCTGTGAGTCTGTGAATCTGTGAGTCTGTGAGTCTGTGAGTCTGTGAGTCTGTGAGTCTGTGAGTCTGACCGCATTTCCTTGTTACAGCCATAACTTCCACGATTTTGAATTGATTCAGCTCAAATTTTGAGGGATGGTGCGGATAAGGCCCCTTGAGGTCCCATACAAATTTCAACATGATTGATCCAGCGGTACGCCCTGCGCATGCGCTAACGTTAAATTCAACAAACACGCATAACTTTCACAATTTTGATTCAATTTCGCTCAAATTTTCAAGGGTTGTTTGGACAAGGCCTAGTGAGTTCCAGTATGAATTTCAGCATTATCGGACCCTCGGTGCGCTCTGCGCATGCGCTGGCGTGAAATAGATTCAATTTCCTTGTTACAGCCGTAGTAACCAAAGATTTCACCCAATTTCAATGTAATTCTCAGGGATTAAGCGGGTAGGGCCCATTGAGGTCCCATATAAATTTCAACATGATAGAGCCAGCGGTTCGCCCTGCGCATGCGCTCTGTCTGTCTGTCTGTCCTTCTATGCACGGCCAAACGGCTCGACGGATATCGACCAAATTTGGCACGAATATCCAGTAGGCTCCCAAGTTGTGCAACGTCGCATTTTCAATTCCCTGACCATAGCGGAACTATGGTCGACCATGGTCAACTCCTGAATGGCTTGATGGATATCGACCAAATTTGGCACGAATATCCAGAAGGCTCCCAAGTTGTGCAACGTCGCATTTTTAATTCCCTGACCATAGCGGAACTATGGTCGACCATGGTCAACTTCGTTAATTGAAATGGTAACCCCTATTTTTTATCGCGTATTCGTAATCTACGTGAAATTCTATCTACGATCGACCCTTCGGACTACCCCCGCGGTCGACCATAGCGCATCCATGGGCCCCTCCATGGTCGAATCCCGAATTGCTCAACGGATATCGACCAAATTTGGCACGAATATCCAGTAGGCTCCCAAGTTGTGCAACGTCGCATTTTTAATTCCCTGACCATAGCGGAACTATGGTCGACCATGGTCAACTTCGTTAATTGAAATGGTAACCCCTATTTTTTATCGCGTATTCGTAATCTACGTGAAATTCTATCTACGATCGACCCTTCGGACTACCCCCGCGGTCGACCATAGCGCATCCATGGGCCCCTCCATGGTCGAATCCCGAATTGCTCAACGGAAATCGACCAAATTTGGCACCAATATCCAGTAGGCTCCCAAGTTGTGCAACGTCGCATTTTTAATTCCCTGACCATAGCGGAACTATGGTCGACCATGGTCAACTCCTGAATGGCTTGACGGATATCGACCAAATTTGGCACGAATATCCAGTAGGCTCCCAAGTTGTGCAACGTCGCATTTTTAATTCCCTGACCATAGCGGAACTATGGTCGACTTCGTTAATTGAAATGGTAACCCCTATTTTTTATCGCGTATTCGTAATCTACGTGAAATTCTATCTACGATCGACCCTTCGGACTACCCCCGCGGTCGACCTTAGCGCATCCATGGGCCCCTCCATGGTCGAATCCCGAATTACTCAACGGATATCGACCAAATTTGGCACCAATATCCAGTAGGCTCCCAAGTTGAACGTAGGCGCATTTTTAATTCCCTGACCATAGCGGAACTATGGTCGACCATGGTCAACTCCTGAATGGCTTGACGGATATCGACCAAATTTGGCACGAATATCCAGTAGGCTCCCAAGTTGTGCAACGTCGCATTTTTAATTCCCTGACCATAGCGGAACTATGGTCGACTTCGTTAATTGAAATGGTAACCCCTATTTTTTATCGCGTATTCGTAATCTACGTGAAATTCTATCTACGATCGACCCTTCGGACTACCCCCGCGGTCGACCTTAGCGCATCCATGGGCCTCTCCATGGTCGAATCCCGAATTGCTCAACGGATATCGACCAAATTTGGCACCAATATCCGGTAGCCTCCCAAGTTGAACGTAGGCGCATTTTTAATTCCCTGACCATAGCGGAAATATGGTCGACCATGGTCAACTCCTGAATGGCTTGACGGATTTTGATAAAATTGAGCACAAATACCCGGTGGGGTATGGGATTTTGCCGTCGTTTGTTGGTTCCACGATACTGCGTACAGGGAATCTCGGATAGCGAGCGAAGCGAGCGGTCAGGCTAGTTATGTATAATGGACGTAATGTATTATGGAAGTCATGTTATGTATAATATGTATATTTCATGTAATGTTATGTTATGTAATGTAATGTTATGTAATATGTATATTTAACGTTATGTAATGTTATGTAATGTAATGTAATGTAATGTAATGTTTTGTTATTTTGCTTCCGAGTCTGTTCTATTTTATAATGGGTCACTCTGATTGTGACGAGGAAGCTCCTGTGCCATCACCTTGGCAGTGTATTTTTAATTAAAATTTAAATGAAAAATTTAATCTTTATGAAATGAAATATTTTATGATGAAAAACGTAATGAACTGAAAAAAATACACTATCAAAATTACCGATGTGGTTGCGGATGAACGAGGATATTACACGATCCTGAAGGACCTGAAAGAGATGTCTCTTTGGCATTTGGCTTAGTGAATAAGCCCCCTGGGGGCCTATTCACTAAGCCAAAGAGACATCTCTTTCAGGTCCGACTCTCTCTTTGGGCCAAATAGATTTTTATAGTATCCATGACAGGGTTATTCAGTAACTTTTCAAAGAGAGAGTTGGTGGCCATCTTGGCATTCTCGATCTCTTTCAGAGAGACACCTAATTAGGTGTCTTCCCTCGAAAGAGAGAGTCTATTTCTCGTTTGTTTCACAGTGATCGTGTAATATCCTCCTTCATCCGCAACCACATCGGTACTTTTGATCGTGTATTCTTTCATTTCATAAAGGTAAGTCAATTTAAATTAAAAGTATATACATAATCATTGATTCATGAGTAAAAACGTCCAATTACGGGTTGAGGTAGGTAGGTACCTACCTACCTAAGAGGTTCATTAGGTGTAGATATAACACAAGCATTAAACGCCCCCTAATTCGACTTTTTCTGTTTATAATTGAGACTTTTTTCAATTTCATTTAAATTTTTATCCGATTCGTGAGTAAAAACGTCCAAGTATGGATTGAGGTAGGTAGGTACCCATTGAATAGGTATTAAGAAATGCGTTCATTATTAAGGAATTGAACTCCGGTGGGCACGAACATCTCGCACTTCATGGATACTATGGCATTTTCGTGTATTAGGATCCATATCTCTTTCTCAAGGTCTCTGGAGCTATTCTGTAAAATAGACGAACCCGGAGACATTGGAAGAGACTGTCTTCCCGGGGGAGACTATCTCTCGCGGGAGATTTTCAAAATAGATAATCTCTTTCCACTGTCTATTTTAGTGAATAGGCCCCCTGAATAGCTCCAGTGACCTTGAGAAAGAGATATGGATCCTAATGCATGAAAATCCCACAGTATCCATGAAGTGCAAGTTGTCTGTGCCCCCGGGAGTTCAATTCCTTAATAATGAACGGATTTCTTAGTAATACCTATCTAATGGGTACCTACCTACCTCAATCCATGCTTGGACGCTTTCACTCATTAGTCAATAATATGTATATATTTTTAATGAAAATTGGCTTACCTTTATGAAATGAAAAAAACACGATCAAAATTACCGATGTGTTTGCGGATGAACGAGGATATTAAACGATTTATCACTGTCAAACAAACGAGAAATAGACTCTCTCTTTCGCGGAAGGACACCTAATTAGCTGTCTCTCTGAAAGAGACTGAAAATGCCAAGATGGCCCCCAACTCTCTCTTTATAAGTTACTGAATAACCCTGCCATGGATACTATAAAAATCTATTTTGCCAAAAGAGAGAGTCGGACCTGAAAGAGATGTCTCTTTGGCTTAGTGAATAGGTCCCCAGGACGACGAGGCAAGTCGGGAGTGGCATTTCATGGGAAAGAGATACACAAAATCAAAAATCAAATAGAGATACACACAAAATCAAAGATAATCACAAAATACAAAAATCAAATTTTTGGATATTTGAATAGCTCTGTTAAATATTGAAATTCAAATTCAAATCGCATACACGACAGATGAACAACTCTCCTCGGTGATATACTCGGTGGGCCCCTGAGAAGCCAGCGGGAATTCAACCGTCTGGCAAGTTTGTCAGAAGTGGACCAACTCTGTTCAAGTGAAAATGTTTTCAAGAGAAAGGCCAAATTATTATTATTTTGAAACCATATTTTATTTTATTTTATAAATAAGGTGTATTATTCGGAACAACGTGATTTTAGGTGTTAGTTAATAATACTTTGTAAATTGGGCAATTTTTGCCGGTATAATAATAATAATTATAATAAATAATACTCCTGCACTCACCTCGCAATCATTATACCTACGTATTTTTTGTGAGTTTGTCGAATGTGACAGGCTCATTACAAGCAGTCATCAAATACACTGATCACTTGATGTAGGTATCAATTCAATTGATGTAGAATTTGTTCTGTAGGTAAAATAGGTTCTGTAAAATAGCATAGCGTGAATAAACCCATTTACTACCACCAAAAATCTGACATTATTTATAATCGGGAAGTGATTTGCTACGACGATGGTTTCAAAAGAGCGTGGAGAGAAAATTACAACTATTGGGTTTCCAGTATCCACTCTCAGCAAACCAACGTGCCGCATGCTGACCATCAGATTACTGAAGGTAAGTAATATCTTAACTACTGGAAAAGTGTGTGATGAAGACTTCAGCTAGCACTATACCTGATAAACACTTCAGTAGCATAAATATTTATATAGGCACACATTCTGCATCTGACCGTACTTAGTCATCGGATGCTGCTATGGAGAATATGACTGAAAATTAACTCATGCCGAAACCGTTGTAGGTATGTACTGGTATTCTGGTATGATTAATATCTACGCTGATTCCTGTAGAACACCCCATTCATCGGTTGTCTCTTTTCAGTTTCGAAATTCGAGGTTCTGGTGGTTCATTAATATTTGAACACTGATTTGTTTCGTGCTGGTTTCTGGAGCGAACTCACTTTTAAGTCAGCTGGTAGCAGTACAGGAGTTCGTAATAATAATAATTATGGGATTACAGATGGGAGACCGTGAAATTAGTAAGGAAGGAGAAGGAGCTTTTTTCTTCCTATCTAAGGTCGTCAGAACTGAGGGTTTCGAAGTTTTACAGAGTCAGTTTCGATGTTGGCCCGCTTTTGATTATTCTCTTTGTCTGTTATACACTATTTATACATTACTTACGTTTATGTATATTTTATTTCATACTATTCATTCTCCTTCAAAGATGACCAGAAATAATTGATTTTGAAACGTAAATTTTAAGAAAAAAAAAAAGAGACGAGATTGTAAAAAGGAGGTGGGAGTTCCTCACACACGGGATAACTCAACCCTTGTGACGAATCGCACACAATACTCGTCAAGTTTCAAGGACCTCAATCTGCCCCGGTCACCAGAGTAATTGCTACACCTGATGAATTTCTCATCTCGCCAAGGCTCTGAGTCTCACAAAGGCTGCTGCGTACTTTCAGTTTTCATTCCATTATCCTGACTGAGACACGATACGTTTCCACGAGACGCCGTCAGTCATCACTCATCAGTGTAGGGCTACCATACGTAAAACCACGATTCGATAACATTCGTAGTCGGTATACCTACGACGATGGAAATATACATGTTTTTAGCGAATTTTCAAAGAAAATGAAGCTATTGCAATGGCTTCGAAATTTAAATAATATAAATTTTTGGAAATTTTCTTCATAGAAATCCGTTTCAGACCATTCTAAAACGATTCCTGAAATTTAACACTTTTTAGCGAATTTTCAAAGAAAATGAAGCTATTGCAATGGCTTCGAAATTTAAATAATATAAATTTTTGGAAATTTTCTTCATAGAAATCCGTTTCAGACCATTCTAAAACGATTCCTGAAATTTAACACTTTTTTATATGTATATATATATATATGTGTCACTCCAGACGATAACTCTCGATAGAATTGAGATAAACAGCTCAAATTTGCACAAAAAATCTATCTTGGCAATCGAAAGGCTAAGTTCGAAGATGGGCGAAATTGGCTTACTCTAAGGAGGGTTTTGGCGCATTTAAAGTGCGCAAAAATTACCCAAAAATCCCCAAAATGTTATTTTCCAACAAGTGACCCCTCATTTTAAAGGTTTTTGCACGCTGAACACGATGGTGGAATCGGATTTTAGATATCTTGATCCGTTCTCAAATTAGAGCATTTAAAGTGCGCAAAAATTACCTAAAAATCCCCAAAATGTTATTTTCTAACAAGTGACCCCTCATTTTAAAGGTTTTTGCACGCTGAACACGATGGTGGAATCGGATTTTAGATATCTTGATCCGTTCTCAAATTAGAGCATTTAAAGTGCGCAAAAATTACCCAAAAATCCCCAAAATGTTATTTTCCAACAAGTGACCCCTCATTTTAAAGGTTTTTGCACGCTGAACACGATGGTGGAATCGGATTTTAGATATCTTGATCCGTTCTCAAATTAGAGCATTTAAAGTGCGCAAAAATTACCCAAAAATCCCCAAAATGTTATTTTCTAACAAGTGACCCCTCATTTTAAAGGTTTTTGCACGCTGAACACGATAGTGAAATCGGATTTTAGATATCTAAATCCGTTCTTAAATTAGAGCATTTAAAGTGCGCAAAAATTACCCAAAACTAGGATAATCTTTAAACTCTTACCCCCACCCCCTTAGAGTGGTCAGATTGAAAAATGTGAGAAGTATTAATTGAAGACGAGAGTTCGAAGCAAAAAAGGGGGAGGCAAACGATTAGTACAACTCCTTGAATTTACCCACAGCGATCAAATAAATAAGCACTTAGTACAATTACGTAATAAACAAACGGTAGAATCAGGATGGACAAAACGTACAAATTAAAATAAATACGAAGAGAATATACATAGAAAACCAAATTTTAGACCGAAGTTTTCCTTTATTCAAAACCATAGCCATTAATTCGAATATTTCTTTGAAAATTCGCTCATTAAGTCATGCTGCATGACTGATTTTTTATATGTATATATGTATTTATATATATATGTGTCACTCCAGACGATAACTCTCGATAGAATTGAGATAAACAGCTCAAATTTGCACAAAAAATCTATCTTGGCAATCGAAAGGCTAAGTTCGAAGATGGGCGAAATTGGCCTACTCTAAGGAGGGTTTTGGCGCATTTAAAGTGCGCAAAAATTACCCAAAAATCCCCAAAATGTTATTTTCCAACAAGTGACCCCTCATTTTAAAGGTTTTTGCACGCTGAACACGATGGTGGAATCGGATTTTAGATATCTTGATCCGTTCTCAAATTAGAGCATTTAAAGTGCGCAAAAATTACCCAAAAATCCCCAAAATGTTATTTTCTAACAAGTGACCCCTCATTTTAAAGGTTTTTGCACGCTGAACACGATGGTGAAATCGGATTTTAGATATCTAAATCCGTTCTTAAATTAGAGCATTTAAAGTGCGCAAAAATTACCCAAAACTAGGATAATCTTTAAACTCTTACCCCCCCCCCCCCACCCCCTTAGAGTGGTCAGATTGAAAAATGTGAGAAGTACTAATTGAAGACGAGAGTTCGAAGCAAAAAAGGGGGAGGCAAACGATTAGTACAACTCCTTGAATTTCCCATTTGACATATAATTGTTATGATACCTTCATAGATAGACAAGTACCGGCCCACGTATTACTAGAAGGAAGACGAAAGAAAAAATCTATTTCAAATTATTCAATTTAGGTACTAACAGTAGGAGGAAGAAGTTTTCCTTTATTCAAAACCATAGCCATTAATTCGAATATTTCTTTGAAAATTCGCTCATTAAGTCATGCTGCATGACTGGTTTTTTATAACCTTCGCGAATCAACGCCATAGTTACTAGAATATTAGGAGTAGACATTTTTGGATACTTCCAGCTCAGACACACTTTTCTTATAACTTAAATCACTTGCGGCGGTGTAGTGGAAATCCGTACCAAAAAACTACAGGATAAAAATAGTCTATTTCCACGTAAGCTAACAAACTGTAGACCGGTTTCGGTTGTTAAACCATAATCAGTACACAATAAAATCACACAATACAGTAGGTACACAATAGAATTTTTTTCCCTTACTTTTCTTGTTTAAAATCATCAAAGGCTTGGTGCCATCATATTTCTCCTGTTTGATCTCTCTTGCCATAATCGTCAAGATCGAATGCACTCAGGATTGCGCAGCATAGATCAAGAGCCATAAGCCAGTCATTTGGTGTGGTTGGTGCGGGACTGTGGAACTCCTTACCTCTCCAAATTCCCTTCCCTCCATAACCGTACTTAAAAGCGCTGCTAAATAAAAACGGAGTTATTGAAAAAATAGTATATTTCCACTAATACACGAAAAACTCAAAAACACTGTTATATCGGTTATTGTGTGTTACTGACGATGGTTTGATCAACGAAACCGGTAAGTATAACAGTGTTTTTTGCGTTTTTCGTGTTTTAGTGGAAATATACTATTTTTTCAATAACTCCGTTTTTCTTTGAAATGGGTTTCCACGATTTCTTCGCGAGTGATTTAGTTCGCTGCTAAATCTTTAATCGCCCAAAACAGCTAGCTGGCCCCTTCTACCCATCTTCTACTGTCTTCCTTACTTCCACATCCCCTTCCTTCGACATCGATCTCTCTCAGCATGTTCATTGAATTCAAATTTTCCTAATTGTAATACTTTTAATATTCTTTATTATCTTACATTTAATATTTCTTATATTGTGGTTTTTTTTTTCATTCCAACGAAAGTTTTATTTTGTTCTTCCACAACCTTTGCAAATAATGTACACTATGAGGGGCAACAGCCCTATATACAATAAATGATTTTACATTTTTACATTTTAGGGATGTATGGCAGTACTATGGGGTTAGTTCTCGGTAAAAAGTTTTGTGGAACCAGTCTTTATGCTATTCCAAAATTCGAGAACGTCTCAAGAGGATCTGAACAACCTCTTAGTATCCTGGGATTTTCAGAATTCGATTCAATTTCTTGGACAATATTTATCTACTTCAGCATACGTCATTGGATAGAGCCCACCTGTTGCTACTCCATATTACGTTGATTTTAAATTTCCCGTTGTCATTATTATCTATTTGGTTTCTACTTCATAATCTTCACACACAAATGTGGAAAGAAAGAGAAGAACCTCGAACATGAATTCAGAGATCTGCCCACTCACAGTTCATCCGAGCCAAATGTGGAATGTTGGAAGTATGTTGGAAACAAATGGTCAATTGAGTGAAATTTTTTCATTTAATTCATTCAAGATGTGTTCAAAAAATTGAGCGTTACCCGGTTGACTCCCAGCGGACTAGAACTGGGAGGGCGCGATCAAAGAACAGTCCCAGTTGACTCCTGGAGGCCTGAGCCCGAAAAATTTTAAACCGCCTGCTGATCCGGTTGACTCCTGGGAAAATGACTCTCTCCTGAGCCAATAGTTGAATAGTTGATAGAAAAATTTATAGAATCTGCTTTTTATGACAACGTTAGAAACTTGCATTATTATTATTATTATTATTTTATAATTATTATAACAGCTTTCAAACATTTATCCTACAATGGTTACCTCAAAAATTGACTTAGGACATCGCAGTTTCCTTTTGGATAGGTTCAAATGTTGTTGGCAGAAAAAGTGAATGTTATTGTTGATAGTCTCGCCTGTTGTCGTCTTAGTCACGATAAGGAGGTCACGTCGGTTGAGGCATCATCAATCTGAGAAGATAATCTTATCCTATCCTCACATTCCTATCCTCACCAAATCAGTATTGTTCGAATCGTCGAGCCGAAATGGAGTAAGTGATAGCTGGTGGAACGAAACGCTGTTTATTTTTACGTTTATTTATTTGTTTTTACGTTCATTTATTTATTTCTCATGACGATCTGTTGATTCAACAGACATGAATTAGGTTAGTTTTCATTGGCGAAGTGTTTTTCAGCATCGCAAATTTTTAACCACACCTGCATGTTGTTGTGCAGACAGTCCTAAGTCTGTGAAGTGGGAAGGAAAATTTGTGGAAAACTGTCGTGCTCACGCACTGTGGCCATGGGGGGTCAAACGGGTCATGATTTCGGTTTGCATCCCCCCAGGAGTCAAGCGCCTTCCTAGAGGGAGTCAAACGGGAATTTTAGTTTCGCTTCCCTCGGGGAGTCAACCGGGAAACTCTACAAATTTACTAGGCAATTTTGGTTTATTATTTTCAATAATGAACCGTTGGAATCGAGTATGAAAAAAAATTCTAACCCCCCCTGAAGTTTTGATGGTTTACGTTTCAAGGTATGCAGAATCCGAAAATGCAATAAAAAAATTTCTGTCTGTTCGCCGTACGCCGTACTGGCCACTTTTCTTAGTTACCATGAATACAAATTGATGAAATTCGGGTTATAGGTTCCGTTCGGGGTCTAATTGGTCCTCGAAGCTCGGCGTTACTGTCAGTCATCTCCAAGGGGTTTAAAATAGGGGTTGAAATTTTCAGAACGCCGTAGCTCGAAAACTTTCACGTTATTAAATTTGTCTTGAGCTAAACAATTTTTTGAGATCACCCGGAGCATTGTACGTCCAGCCGTTCGTGTGCACCAAAAAGCTTCGTCAACACGATAGTGAATCACACGGTATAAATCCGGCCCAGATATCATCCCTAGGGAGCACCTGATTATAATCAAGGATGACTGCATGACGTCGAGCTGGTTGTTCTGCGATATTATTTCATTTGATAAGTGATGGGCTATTGGATTTTGTTGGTAGGTACTTCTGAAACTTGAACAAACTTAGAAGTATTATTGATGGGTGAACTATTACACAACGGCAAATTATTACACAACGGTAAATTATTACACAACGGTTCATCTACCAAGAAGGGGCTGGATTTTGTTGATCGGTACTTTTGCAACTTGACCAACCGTTGAAGTATTATTGATGGGCAAGTTATTAATCAACGGTTCAATATACTTGACTACGAGGGTAGGTACTGACCACAGAAAACAGTGATCTACGCAGAAGGGGCATCTATTTCACTCCACATCAACAATTTTCCTTCAGAACTTCATTATTTGCGTTTCTTTTTGCCATTTTAGTTACTGTTTGTCATCGACAGAATTATTTTAGCAACATTTAACTCGTGATTTAGGTAGGTACCTAGTAACGAGTACGGGTTTAGGTACTAACCTACGGAGCGTCTGCGATCTACATAATATGTTGTGTAGAATAGTAGGTACATATTATATTATATAGACGGGTTATCTATACAGAGAGCTGTGATCTGTACAGAAGGGTATGCTGTACAAAAGAATAAACGGTTGTGCAGGGATTTGCAGCGTTTTTTTATACAAGAAGTTGGTGTCAAGATTTAATATTTTATTACTGTAATTGGTTAATTTTGCAACAAAGTGGGCTTCATGGGTATGGCTGATGGCTGATGCTAACTGAAGAAATAACTTCATAAATCTCATGAGTTCAACAAACTATATAATTTGGTTGTTCTGTGAAGTTCAACAATGGCACCAAGTTCCTATTATTAAAAACGCTGCAAATCCCTGCACAACGGTTTATTATTTTGTATAGAATACCCTTCTGTTACAGATCACAGCTCTCTGTATAGATAACCCTTCTATATAATGTAATATGTACTATTCTATGCATATTATGTAGATCGCAGACCCTCCGTAGGTTAGTACCTTACCCCGTACTCGTTACTAGGTACCTACCTAAATCACGAGTTGAATGTTGCTAAAATAATTCTGCCGATGACAAACAGTACCTAACAAAAAGAAACACACATAATGAAGTTCTGAAAAGAAATTGTTGATGGGGAGTGCAAAAAAGTTGCAAAAGTACCTACCAACAAACTCCACCCCCTTCTACGTAGATGGTATAATGAACCGTTGTGTGATAATTTACCGTTGAGTAATGATTTACCGTAGTAATAATTTACCCATCAATAATACTTCAACGTTTGTTCAAGTTTCACTACCTACCAACAAACTCCAAAAGAGCCATCATTTTTCAAATGAAATAATATCACAGAACAACCAACTCGACTTCATACTCCGCCAATATAATCAGGTGATCCCTACCAATGATTGGCCGTATTCACAAATTCCTATTGTGGGCGCGTCTCTGGTCACGAGATTTGGTTTGAATTGTATACAATTTCATTCACACTGGAGTCGAAAATGCCTGTCGGTGCAAACTTCGGGGCCTTACTGTGAACGAACGGCTGGACGTACGACGCTCCGGATGGTCTTAAAAAACTCGCAAGTTCAAGAACTATTTAAAACCGTAAAAATATTCACGTAAAAAAATGGTATAGGCGTTTTGAAAATTTCAACCCCTATTTTGAACCCCTTAGAGATGACTGACAGTAACGTCGAGCTTCGAGGACCAACTAGACGCCGATCGGAACCTATAACCCGAATTTCATCAATTTTTTTTCATGGTAACTAAGAAAAGTGGCCCGTACGGCGTACGGCGTACGGCGTACGGCGGACAGACAGAAATATTTTTATTGCAGTTTTGGATTCTACATACCTTGAAACGTAAACCATCAAATTTTGAGGGGGGGTAAGAATTTTTTTTTTCATGCTCGATTCCAATGGTTCATTATTGAAAATAATAAACCAAAATGTTATGTATCAGGGGATTTACGCCGATTGTGAGTATTAATGCATTTCCAATTAGTAAATTACATATCTACTGATGGTAATTGATTGAGCGAATGTCTTAGGAACTGCTTAACAACTCGCATTTACGCAATTTTATTCGTCCTTGTATACTATAATAATTTCAACAATAAAATTGTACATTGTATAAGGACCTGACGAGTTTGTAAATCACCTCGAAATCGAAATTGAAAATATCTCAGAATCGCACAGTACGTAATATAGAAAATAAAGGTAGGCATTTTCCTACAAGTTAGGAACTACTTCAAGGTTGGGAACTTGAAATGTTTGAAAAACCACATTTTCTTACAACTGGGATCAACATAACTGCGTCTGCAACGCTGGCTGCTCGTTCCATAGTCAATAACCATAGGATCAACAAGTCCATTCGCGGTCAAAATCATGAATCCTCATTCATAAAACCTTGCAAGAAAAAGACGAGGGAAAAAAGCTCCATAAGGGATGGAAGACCACACGGTGTGAAGCACCCACCACCCAATCGAAAGCAAGAACACGAGGGAATCCTTCCGTTGATTTACTGCTCACGATTCCTTAGGCGGAACCTGACAATATTATTTTATTGGCGACGTCTTTCACGCCACTTGTCCCGGCAACGTAAATAACAGTTATTTTCTCTTCCTAATGGGACCAATGCGCGAGGGCAGAGCTCCGTAAAAACCTTGCAGAGCCTCCTCTGAATCTTCTCTGCCCTTTTCTTTGGTTGCAGATTTTTCTTTGCAATGGGTTTGTACAGAGAACTTGTTGAATTGGAAAAATATGTCTACAGAAAATTAACCACCTTTATAAATTATATTCTACTAGCCTTGCGTCAAACCCTTCGAACAGACGAATGATCCAAAAAGCTCCTGGGCACATACAGAATTGGGCAACTGTGCATATTCGTAATTGATATTTTTGTTCTATACCATTAAAATATCGTTCGAATGGATGTGGTAAAACTGGTACATACCACCCTCCTGAAAACAGTGCACAAGTACTTCGGTGTGAAAATCAAACCAACGGAATTGAACCTCAATTCAAGTAATGTGGCAATATATGCCGGATCCTGGCATATATTTCCAGCTAATTAATATAATTATAATACTAGTAAAACTTATTAAGTCAGTTGTTTGAGGTGAGATGGCTCTTGTTCGAGGAGCCACGACGGCGTCGTGTACTGGTAAGTACCGAGTAGTCTCAGGTTCTCGGGCTTGTTTATTCAGTTATTATAATACTTATTTATAGTGGACTGTTCAACGCAAAGAAAATAAGAACCATACAAAAATTTTGAACGTCTCAAAACGGCTTTGCTACATTACATATTTATGAGGTTTCAACCTGAATTCGGGCCGGTCAAACCCCATCCAAAATTGCAACCATGAAACTGCAACAGTGAAAAATTTACTGTGCAAGATATTAGGATTTAACTGGTTTGTAAACGTTAAATCCAGCGTTTAACGTACAATTTAAGTATTTTCCGATTGGATTTTAATGTTATAGAACAAGAAATATTAATTACGAATATACACAGGGGGCAAATTTGTATATGCCCAGGAGCTTTTGGGAGCATTAATCTGTCCGAAGGGTTTGACGTATGCCATTATAAAAGTAGTTAAGTTACTATAGACATATTTTTTAGGTTCCAAAAATGAAGTGGTGATGGTGAGGTGGTAGCTGATCAATTTGAAACAGAAGATAAATAATTAGGGGCCTACAAGCTTCGCTTTTGTGCGTTTAAATGTTCGAATTTCGTGAAAAATCCGGAGTGCGCACGTACTCCTGCCAATTAGTAAAATTGATTTTTTTAAACATACTCTACAACACCAGACTAAGCTAAATGAAATATTTCCCTTCTGCAGCATTCTTCAACATCAATCAAATCAAAATAGATGGGTATTTACTTCAGAAGAAAAAATTTGAACTCTCGCCCACTGCAACTACCATAATATCTCTATGGATAACAATGCAAATGAGCTGAAATTGGGGGGAAAAATTTGCAGATGGTCATTAGATAGGTAATTTAGGATCGTTACGTGCGCCAGCTAATATGAATTCATGACGAAATGCGATTAAAACCTGCTCAGCAGGTTTGTTTCGATGCTTGCATGTAACTATACAAGGCAACACGTAGTCACACGAGGCTGCGCATGAAACTTAGCAGGATGGTTCAGTAAGTAATTATTTTGAGGAGGCTGTATAATGTTCAAATTTGTTGGCGAGTGAACGAGTCCAGAAGGCAGCCATAGAAAATTTGGAGGATTTTGAACTGCATTGTTTCCTATCTATTTCCAACCATATATTTGATGGAACACACTCATTCCGGACCTCGTTTGTCTGTTGACGTAGCTCACTTCACTGAACGACAGTAGTACATGATGGGTTATAGTAGAGGAACTATGAGTTGATATTTATATTATCAGTATATTTATTGAAGCATGGGAAATAAGTACTGCCAAAAATAGGTCAGTAAGACTATATTTCATCGTTACCTAGGGTCCTAGGGGATAGTTTCAACCCATCCCGACATTTTGCGTTTCACTGGCACATTGTGGGGACGGAGTCCTCAGTTTTTGCAGAGCCGGCTCAGACCGGCACGGACAGAATCCTGTAGGTACTTTTCCTAAGCCGATGCAATTTGTTAATGAGGGTTTGGGACGGATTCCTACCCCGCCCATCAGCCCGCTGCCACCTTTAGTAAGCTTAATTAATTGCCTTCGAAGTTTTAGGTTGCTCGATTACCTATTTACTACAACTTAAATCACTTGCGGCGGAATAGTGGAAATCCATAGCAAAAATACGGCGTACGGCGGACAGACAGAAATATTTTTATTGCAGTTTCGGATTGTACTTACCTTGAAACGTAAACCATCAAATTTTGAGGGGGGGTAAGAATTTTTTTTTCATGCTCGATTCCAATGGTTCATTATTGAAAATAATAAACCAAAACTACAGGATAAAAATAGAATAGTCTTGTAGTGAATGCATAGGTGACGCACATTCACTACTGGAGGCGTCATTAGGATAGGTTATGCCCGGTCTGGTTATAGCACAGAGTCTACCACCATGCCCGGGATCTTTTAGGTTAAGTAGAGAGAGAGGAGGAGCGAGGTAAGAGAGTAAGAGGAGAGCGTAGAATGAGCTGGCAGGTGAAGGAGTCGAGATTTTGTAGCCCCTGGGACTATCTCCCTCCATCCTCCATACTGGTGGAGGATGGTGGGGATCCCCACCAGGTTCCTAGGACCTCCTGCGTCTGCCACCTCGTTCCATGGTTTATTGCGAGATCTTACAGATAATACAAGGAGTGGTTCTGGGAGGATACCACGATAAGTCTATTTCCACATAAACTAGCAAACTGTAGACCGGTTTTGGTTGTTAAACCATCATCAGTACACAATAGAATCTATTGTGTAATGATTCTATTGTGTACTGATGATGGTTTAACAACCGAAACCGGTCTACAGTTTGTTAGTTTACGTGGAAATAGACTATTCTATTTTTATCCTGTAGTCTTTTTCTTTTCACCTATTTACTATATTTCTACATAAATTATGTAGAAATATAGTAAATATTATTGTGAGGTTGTTAAGCCTGTCTTAAGCCTTATTTAATAAGCTAGGTACGTACCTTTCCTAAAATCTCTTGAAGTGAATAGTCGTAGGCCGTCCAGCTGTATTAAAACCCTTGTCGTATCCTACTAATAATCGTCAGATATCCTGTATAGGGACTTGGAGGGTGTGTAGTTGAAAAATATGTTTGTTCATAAAAAAGGGGGCGGTTTGACGTTAGGTGCGACGAGAAGGGAGGAGGTTCGGGAGGTGTTGCCATTTAGAAGAGACCAAGTGAAGAAGATTGGTTGATGGATGACTGGGATTAATAAGGGTGTTGAATGTCGCCGGCTAATCGTGGCCCTACGGCTCATTAGGCGCCCTGGGACAAAAGGGAGAGCGGATGAGAGGGATGGGGTTGAGGCTTGGGCGATGATGACGACGATGGCGGAGGAGGTGCAGAGGTTTCCCTGGGAAATGCCAGCGGTTGCGATGGGGCGCCCTGGCCGTTTGACAGAGCAAAGCCCCACCTCGACCGCAGCGCAAATTCATCGTGCGACTGACGAATTGGCTGAAAAGATCACGCAGGTGTCGCCCTCAGGTGATTTGTGGCGGATCGTCAAAGTGACAGTCAACGGACTCAGCCCCGGAGTGTAAAACAGTGTTCAGACAACTAACGAAATGAGTCCCCTTTTTGGTTTATTATTTTCAATAATGAACCTCCGGAATCGAGCATGAAAAAAATAATAATAAAAATTTAACCCCCCCCCCCTCCCTCAAAATGTGATAGTTTCCGTTTCAACCTATGTAAAATCCGAAAATGCAATTAAAAAAATGCTTCGAATCCCTGCACAACGGTTTATTATTTTATACAGAATACCCCGAACAAAACCTATAACCCGAATTTCATCAATTTTTTTTCATGGTAACTAGGAAAAGTGCTCTGTACGGCGTGCGGCGGACAGAAAGCAATATTTTTTTGCATTTTCGGATTCTACGTACCTTGAAACGTAAACCATCAAATTTTGAGGGGGTTAGAATTTTTTTTTTATGCTCGATTCCAAAGGTTCATTGCTGAAAATAATAAAACAAAAGAAGATGTTTAAAAGAGGATTCCTTCTGGAAAACCTCAGAGCTCTTCCTTCTGGAGAAGCGCTCAAAAAGTATAAAGAGGAGGGGGTACCGAGGATAAAATCCAGTACGTACCCACCAACCTTGTAAGGGATGAGGGGGTTAACTTCGCCGCCCATACAGCGTAGTTTTCCCCTTTCCACTCAAGAAAGGGGCTCCTCGGAGACACTGGTTTGATTATAACGCAATGCCTCCAGGAGTCGACGATTCGTTTTCGCGAATCGACCACCCCTTCAGCCGCGTGTCAAAAAGATCTGGAAGAGCCCGGTTCCAATATGGACGGGGTTCCCATTATACCTTCACACTCCTCCCCTTAAAAACATACTTCTTTGGAGAAGAATTATGTGAAGTTAATAGCGACACGGGACTGAAAGTAGTATGGAGTTCTGATTCAGGAATGGTTCATCTGATGAAAAACTCCAAAGCTGATAGTTTCCATCGTAATGGTACTACTGAGAATTATTTACTGGTGGAGAACTTAGCTCCTTATAAATATCACTTGGTGGATTTGGACACAAATAAAAGGAGAAAAGTAACTGTCCGAGGTTCTGGTTCAGGAAAATTCATCTGAAGAACTTCTAGGTGACTAACCACCATCATAAGATGGAACAACTGAAATACAAAAAATACAAAGGAAAAAGATACAAGAAATACAATAGGATGGCATTGAACGCCAGTCATTGAGCGCTTTAAGAATAATAGCTCGATTTGGTGAGGAATAGTAAAAGGGAAAAATTTAGAGCTATAAAAGAAAATTGAATGGCCGAAGTGTATATTCATAAAACAAAGGGTTAATAAAAAAAGGAGATGCTAAAAAGAGGATTCCTTCTGGAAAACCTCAGAGCTCTTCCTTCTGGAGAAGCGTTCAAAAATATAAAGTGGAGGGGGTACCGAGGATAAAATCCAGTACGTACCCACCAACCACGCTCTGCTACCATGCAATAGATAGGGATGGGAAAAAAACGTGAAACTGTTTTGAGGAAACAGTTTCGTCAAAAGAAACGACGAAACAGTTTCTCAAAACCTGAAACAACTGTTTCAAAAGAACGGCCACAGACGAAACGAGTGTTGTGGTCTTGATTCGATTTCGGGTCCCAAGGTTACTAATAATCCAACAGGCCAGTTGTCATGGACTATTCCAAAAGGTTCGCTATTGAAAATAAAAAAACAAAAAAACAACAATACTGCGTTAGGAAAAAAAATACGGGTGATTAACCGTTTCCATTGGCGACAGCTTCCGAGCAGGAAAAATGAAGAAACAGTTTCGTGGTTTTGTTGTTTATTGTTGCCGAAGCTGTTATTTTGAAACAGATTTCCCGAAACTGTTTCATACAAGAAACGAACTGTTTCGTTTCATTTCTCAAAAAGAACAGAAACGCCCATACAGTGTAGTTTTCCCCTCACCACTCAAGAAAGGGGCTCCTCGGAGATACTGGTTTGATTATAACGCAATGCCTCCAGGACACCCCTTCAGCCGCGTGTCAAAAAGATCGGGAAGAGCCCGGATCCAATATGGACGGATTCCCATATACCGTCACAATACACAGGGAAGTGGCCTGTTATAGTGATCAGAAGGTCGGTTATAGCAGTCAATTTTGAGTTTTTGAGGGTCAGAAGTCGACAAAATAGGTCAAAATGGCTGAAATCTCTGAAAACTGGTATATATTCACCGAAATTGGTATTGAATCACGACCCGAAACAGAAGATAGGTACCTAACTTTATCGGTTTTAATAAACATTTCGTTTAAAAAAATAGTTAATCAAAAGTAGATCAATTTTGGGGGTCATAATTCGTCAATATCAGTGAAAATGGCTAAAAAAATCCCCCCATACGTGCAGAAGAAGTCGCTTATAGAGATTGATCGCGTAATGTGATTGTTTCCGGTCAGTCCCAGTTCCAATTACAAACAAGTTTAAATTAAGATTATACTAATGAGCTTTCGTACCTATTTGTCTGTATTGAAAAAATATTGAATATAAACTAAGTGTATTTACTAACTACTTAGAAATAACCTAAAAATATTGTTATAAATTCTTGATCTATCTAACTCATTCTCCTAGCACTTACGGTGTGCTGTTTCAATGAAACTGCGGATACATGTACATGCGCAGAAATAAATAGCAGTGGAAGAGACGAGCCTGGACGGTTCACTGACCTTAGGCTCATAAACCACTATGAGTTTAGAACTTGTATTTTATATAGACATTCTAAAACTCTTGATATGTGTTGTATAAAGTTTTTGTTGAATAAAAAATTGAAAATAGAAATTGAAATATTCGGGAAATTACTGACCCCAAACCTAGGGCCTGCCCTCAATATTTCGTAGTTAGTAAGATCGTTTTGCAGCATATCGTCAGTATTTCTAGGGTAATTCGAGGAGAAGGAATCTTGACGAACGGGTTGCCTAGTGGTAGAGAAAATAATAACCTGCTTAGAATAATTAAAAGCGGGTACCCTACTTCAATGAACGGAAGGTTAGTCATGTTAGAAATGATTCATTGTACGCATTTATGCCCAAAATACACGAATACAAAGTTTTATATTAATTTGATTGTGGAATCGTAAACAATAAAATTATTATTTACACCTATTTATGCAAAATCCGCCGAGGCCCCTCTCCTAGTTCACGTCAACAGTCATCATTGATTGGAATTATTACAACATTTTGGTGTAACTTGGTCATGTATACGTTGTTCAACAATAGCACCAAACTCGTACGCGTGAATTCTATAATTCTAAATTTGCGATTATAATGAATTTTTTGCGTGTGTGAAGGACGATGTGGTGTTTGGCGTGACAAAAATCCCCACACGTACTGCGTAAATTCTCTTCGTCATCCCCTCGTCGGAAAACGGGATTTCGACAAAGTCGAACAAGGTTTTGACAACTCCAACCCCCCCCCCCCCCCCCCTCGGTCACAGGTATCTGATTGGAAAGAATGCCTGCGAATGGGAGCTGCACTCCTAAATTCATGAATAATTCAAATGAATTATTGAATAACTTCAATTTAATCTCGGGAAGTTTTGAGGGGCGGCACTCACACGTCAGTTGTCACCGCCTCCGCTCCCATCACGTGCCGAATGACACGTGTCGTTGTGAACGCCCCGCACGTGACTGGACGATCGCACTGCGTGACAAGTATTAACAGAAGGAGAGCGAGTTTTAATAGACTTAGCCAAGTTCAGGGGTTCGGGGGTGGATTATCTCAAGAACGGCTGCTCTTGTTTGACTCTTGAAATCCTCGAAAATTCATGTTTGCTTCATAATCGGGAACATCACAGAAGCAGTTGCATTCCTCCAACTACAAGCCACATAAGACTCTGGTTGGATATATTTTAATTTAAATCATTTTATTTTAATAAAAAATTAATTTAAAATTAATTTTTAATTTTTTTTTATTTTTAATTTTTTTAATTTTTTTGTTTTTGTTTTTTTAAGGCTGTCCCAGTTCCTTCTTGAGAATCTCAGGGAATCGATTCTACTCTTCGTTTGGAACAAAAAACCGGTAGAGTTAGTTACCTTGTAACTACCAAGGAAATGGAGAAGGAGAACTGTCGGGTTGAGCCCCTCAAAAGCTGTCTGGCAAGCTTCCTGAAATACGTTCCAGAAACGATTTTCTTCAGCCCAAAAACCTTTGGAATGAAGAATTTTACCATAGCCTTTTAGATACTTCTAAATTTGGCGCCTAGTCCTTTTCTCATTCAATTTGCCTTGCCCATACCACTTGAAGATTAGCTAACCGTTTTCACAATGTAAACGATTAGTAATTTCTACACAGGGTGTCCCAGTTCCTTTTGGAGAAACTCAGGGAATCGATTCTACTCTTCGTTTGGAACAAAAAATGCTCAGTAGAAAATTTTCGAAAAGTTCTTCGTTTTAAAGATATCCGAAAATTTGTGTTTTCCCAACTTTTCATTACCTTACCACATAAAAACGCGAATAAATTCGAAAATATTAGGACTACAACAAATCTAATGACACCGTTTGAAAGAACGTTAAATTTCCTGTAAAGTTATTCTGTTTTCAATGGTCAGAGTTACTTAAAATTTGGCCAATATCAGTTGGAACATTTGAAAATTTCAAAAGTTGAAATTGTGAAAAAGATATACTGAGGTTACAAAAAAACCTACAACTTGTCAAATTTCCCAAAAACTTCTTCATCTAACAGGCTTTACAAGTATTGTAGGTATTGCTGCAGTTACAGTATCCACACACGAGCAGCATATCACGGTACTCCTGATTTGAGAAATAAAGCGGCATAACAACTACCTTTCCATGAGACACATTAAATTGAACTGGTGGAAGAGAAGCGTTCTGTTGCAGTTTGATAAGATGTTTAACCGAGGTTCATAATTTATTATTAAGAAATACTTGTGCAAGCAAAATCACGTTCTAGTGACACCTCCCTGTCCTTTCTCGTTGAATTTTGGATCTAAAAATCATTCGTTGTTGTTTGAACTTCGATATGTCTCCTTCATATTCCAGCATTAGTTTTATTCAACCAGTCAAGGAAGCGTTAGTTTTATTTTACGAGGTCTAATTAATTCCCCCCCCCCCCCTCCAAATTCACCTCTGCTCACGTTTTCAAACGTTCAATTATCATTTTTAACTCTACTACAACGTTATTTTTAAATTTAAGTATATCAATGTAAAGCTTATTAGATGAAGAAGATTTTGTGAAATTTTACAAGTTGTAGGTATTTTTTGTAACCTCAGTAGAACGTACAATCTTTTTCACAATTTTAAATTTTGAAATGGTCGAATGTTCCAACTGATATCGGCCATATTTTAAGTAACTCTGACCATTGAAAACAGAAGAATCTTACAGGAAATTTAACGTTATTTCAAACGGTGCAATTGGATTTGCTATGGTCTCAATATTTTCGAATTTATTAGCGCTTTTATGTGTTACCTAAGTTAATAAAAATTTGGAAAAACACAAATTGTTAGATATCATTAAAACGAAGAACTTTTCTAAAAATTTCTACTGAGCATTTTTTGTTCCAAATGAAGAGTAGAATCGCTTCCTTGAGTTTCTCCAGAAGGAACTGGGACACCCTGTATATACAGTAGAAGTCGCTTTGTAGAATGGCGGTTAAAGGAATAAGTCGGATTTAATGCTAGAAACAGTCAGGTCCCGATCGGCTGTATGTAAACACACAGGGAATTGGCCTGTTATGGTGATCGAAAGTCAGTTATAATGATCAGTATTAGAGTTTTTGAGTGTAAAAAGTCGAACAAATAGGTAAAAATGGCTGAAATTCCGAAAATTGGTGCATATTCACCAGAAGTGGTATTGAATGATGACCCGAAACAGAAGATAATTTTATCGGTATTAATAAACATTTCCTAATAAATAATAATAAAAATACATAATCAAAAGTGGGTCAATTTCGGAGGTCACAATTCGCCAATATCCAAAGGTAATTTGTCATAAATAGGAGCCTAATTCGTGTTTTTGGGGGCCAAACTTGGTGGAAATCATGAAAAAATAGCTATTTCAATTGTTGCACATGAAAGAAACACTAAACGTACTTCCAAAATTTCTGTAGGTATGTCCAGTCGAATAATAAACCCATGTGACAAGGACTTATCAGCGTTTTTGACTTTTCGCCTGTGGCAAATTTTTTTCTTTTCTATAAATTGTCAACACGAACTGTGGGATGTTCGCACGTAAAATATTTACCTGCCTGAGGAAGGGAACGAGCATTCCTGAAAGCACCAGCCAATGAATATACGCGTTTAATGAAAAAACTTGACTGCGCTATTGAGCCTCCTTCACGTCCACTCTAATGTGGAGGTAGAAGTGGAAACGTGGAAAACTAGGTGAGTTGAAACGTGTACGATTTATGAATGCAGCTTTTTAGTCGCATTCATTTTTCCCTAGCAATGGTTTGAATCTCCCATCCTCAACGCTGCACGCCGTCTGTATGATTATGAAGGTGCGTTGGGTTTTATGTAACTGATAGAGGTGTGCGAGATGTTACAGTAAAGAGTAATGCGATAGAACGTTGTTTATTCATATTCAGAAGCAGTTTCTCGTTGTAACAATGTGTGGAAGGCTATTACTTAGTGTACGGCAGCGCCTGAGAAAAGTTCGTGAAGCTACGGCTGCATTGGAGGTTAGCGTATACGAAGGACTGCAGGCACTTTTCGAGCGTCTCCCGACGTCAGACCACGATTCTCAAACGACTGCCAATTCGAGTAGGCAAACATTTCATGTTCGCGCATGCGCAGACGAAAGTTGCAATACGATTACAATGAAATTCATACGGAACTACCAAAGTACCTATTATTCCTGATCGACCCTCCAAATCTGAACTCATTTCAACGATATTTAAGGTAGTTATGGGCGTTTCATGTATTTAACGTTTGCGCATGCGCAGACGAAACGATTTCCTTGATTATGAAGCGGTACCATCTGCGATCCAACCCGCGTGTACCATCAAAATGTCATCTCCTTAAAACTATTTTACGCGTAATTAGAAGCGTTACAAGGAAATTGTAAACATTTCATGTTCACGCATGCGCAGACAAAAGTTACTGTACGATTCCAGTGAAATCCATGTGGAACTATCAAAGTGTTATTCTTGATTCACCCTCGAAGTTTGAACTCATTTGAACGATATTCAGGGTAGTTATGGGCGTTTCAAGTATTTCACGTTTGCGCATGCGCTGACGGAATTTGCCGTAATTTTTCAATTATTTTAGTACGGGACCATCTTTGACCCAACCCGCACCTACCCTCAAAATTCCAGCCCATTTCGACCATTATTTCGGGTAGTTATGGGCAGGGGGCGTTGCGTCCATAAGGCCACTTGGGCCACTGCCCCGGCACCCAAAAACACTGTATAGGTAAGTTTAAAAAAAAACTCCATTGTTCTGTTGGCATTTGAATTTCTCTCCCTACACTGTACCTAGAATTTTTCACAAAGTTAATCAGCGACTCGCCCGATTTCTCTGGCTATGGAATGGAAATTCTATGGATATTAAAAATTCTAGTAGAGCATCCATGGTGTGCTCCCACTATGCCAAGCTCCTAGCCTTGGCATAGTTTCTGTGCCAAGAAAGCGACAGTAATCGATGTCCTGCAATCGAAATAGAAACCTAGGCTGTTGAAACTGGCAGGTCCAGGGACCTGGTGTCGCCATGGCAACTGAGAAAAGTGGCCCATCCGCGCTTGCTCATTAGAGTAAAAATGTTGTCTGCCACGCCCACATTGGGCCCAGTCCCCAAAATCTGATTTCTACTCCAAAATCTTTCGTTTTCACATCGATTCGATCACATGAATTCGGTGGCTAATTTGCGGTAGAAATTGTGTTGATTGAAAGGGAATTTGCTGAATATCAATCAGTAAATAAGGGTGTTTATTGTTGCCTCGAGGTATTTGTAGACAAATCTCTTGGTTTTGTGTTCTGGTTTGGTGCCCCACCGTTTTCAGAGCCCACGCACCGCTACTGGTTATGGGCGTTACAAGGAATTACCACAGACAGACAGACACTGAACCAAAAATGTTCCCTGATGTCTGAAAAGCAAAATGGTAGTGGAAATTTCATTTAGGAGGATTTTTTTTTTTTTTTTTACTCAATCACGAATCCAACGTCCACAAACTGCACAGTAACAACAGAAGGAGTATGTAAACGATTCAACTAGCAATTACGAACATACAACTAAACTGAGACCAACTGATACAAAATCAAAAATCTGTACCTTGTGGTTACACACTGGCGTCTAGGGATCAAATTTGAAAAGAATTTGTGCGTAGATGAAACACTCGTCTCGTCTGGTCTAACGAAAGCAGACTATTACTGCAGCAGATGGCTGCAGGCCCGAGATAAGTGTGGACCAAAATGGCTCAGATTCAAAAACAACCGCTGCTCATTTTAACTGAGGTTAATCTTCATTCGAATCAATTGCATTGACAACTTGAGATTCAGACTCGCATTGACGACTTGACAATTTTATGAACTGGGACATCTTATAACATAGGTACTTTCTTATTGCATTTGAAAAAGGAGAAAACTAAAGGTTCTTCAATTTTGATTTGCAATTCGTTGCATTTTCTCAGCTTGGAATTCAATTTTTGACAAACTGAACCTAAAAGGTGAAAATAACCTCATAACGACTTCAACGAAGTATTTTGCTTCTTCACTATCGAAGGTAGCAGGAAAGCTTTATTCGTGCAAGAGTCGAAAAAATTTATGTCCTCCAAAATGAAAATTTGCACACTCATTTTACGTTTCAGAGATCAAAGAACATGTTTGGTTCAGTGACTGTCTGCCCGCCGGTGTGTCTGTGTGCGGTCAATTCCTTGTAACGCCCATAACTACCCGAAATAATTATAGAAATAGACTGAAATTTGGAGGGTAGATACGAGTTGGGTCACAGATGGTCCCATACAAAAATCATTGAAAAGGTACTGTAACTCTCGTCTGCGCATGCGCAAAGTGAAATACTTGAAACGCCCATAACCTACTACCTTAAATATCGTCGAAATGAGCTCAAACTTGGAGGGTCGATCAGGAATAATACTTTGATAGTTCCATATGAATTTCATTGGAGTCGTACTGTAACTTTCGTCATGCGCGAACATGAAATGTTGAACGTTTCCTTGTAACGCTTCTAACTACGCGAAAAATAGTCGTAGAGAGACGAAAATTTGAGTGTACACGCGGGTTGGATCGCCGATGGTCCCGTATCTCTAATTAATTATTGAGGTATGGTACCCCTTGCTCAGATGAGTTTCCGTCAGCCCTTTAGTCTCACTTTTATCTCCGTCTGACTAATTGTTCTTGATTTTCATATTATTAGCTAGCAATCTGCTAAGAGCTAATCTGAGCTTTAATTAATAAGCAATTAAAATAACGCAAGGTAATCATGTTGCTGACTGTAACTTATCTACGTTGGTCCAGCAGTCTGCTGGAATTGGCCATACCCAAGTTTTCCCCATGAATGATTTATCCCGTCCTTTTGGAATATTAAATCTAGATTTTACGTCTATAATAATTATTTAACCGTTGTATATTATTATTGCATAATGGTTACTTTAAATTCTCATTGTTAGTCATACCGCCAAGAACACAAGAACAAGAATTTGGTATTGTAAACGAACATTTTTGGTAACGGGGTATGAGTACCTATTTATTTATTTTATTTTATTTATATTTATTTATTTTTTTTTAAATGAAAGTAGATTTTATCCTGAGAATTTTGAAACTAACCTCACTTTACTACGATAAGTAGAACTTTTTCTATGATTTTAGCGAATTTTCAAAGAAAATGAAGCTATTGCAATGGCTTCGAAATTTAAATAATATAAATTTTTGGAAATTTTCTTCATAGAAATCCGTTTCAGACCATTCTAAAACGATTCCTGAAATTTAACACTTTTTTATATGTATATATATATATATATGTGTCACTCCAGACGATAACTCTCGATAGAATTGAGATAAACAGCTCAAATTTGCACAAAAAATCTATCTTGGCAATCGAAAGGCTAAGTTCGAAGATGGGCGAAATTGGCCTACTCTAAGGAGGGTTTTGGCGCATTTAAAGTGCGCAAAAATTACCCAAAAATCCCCAAAATGTTATTTTCCAACAAGTGACCCCTCATTTTAAAGGTTTTTGCACGCTGAACACGATGGTGGAATCGGATTTTAGATATCTTGATCCGTTCTCAAATTAGAGCATTTAAAGTGCGCAAAAATTACCCAAAAATCCCCAAAATGTTATTTTCTAACGAGTGACCCCTCATTTTAAAGGTTTTTGCACGCTGAACACGATGGTGAAATCGGATATTAGATATCTAAATCCGTTCTTAAATTAGAGCATTTAAAGTGCGCAAAAATTACCCAAAACTAGGATAATCTTTAAACTCTTACCCCCCCCCCCCCCCACCCCCTTAGAGTGGTCAGATATGGAAATCACATGAGAGGTGCTTAGGTATACTGCACCATTGGTCCTGTTTACATCGTGAACCATAACGTGGAATGGAAAGTTGCGATGTATCCGTACAGGCAACTTTCGATTCCAATAATTCTCAAGCAGTTTCAGGTCCACTCAATGTTGAATACTAGAATAGAACAATATTTCAACGTAGCACCCACATGTTTTTCCAAGTGATCCTTCCAGAAACCACATCCTTCCTTCATAGTTTATTTCAAGATTGAGCCTGCATGAAAAACAACCTGCACTTGAAGCACTCATGATTTTCTATAACAACTCCTTTACCTACTGCACTCTCTTGAGTAGGTAAGTCAAAAGTCCTAACTACCCTATCCTACCTAATATGAACCCACAGCGATCAAATAAATAAGCACTTAGTACAATTACGTAATAAACAAACGGTAGAATCAGGATGGACAAAACGTACAAATTAAAATAAATACGAAGAGAATATACATAGAAACCCAAATTTTAGACCGAAGTTTTCCTTTATTCAAAACCATAGCCATTAATTCGAATATTTCTTTGAAAATTCGCTCATTAAGTCATGCTGCATGACTGGTTTTTCTTTTTCAAATATTCCAGCACTTCCTACGTCATTGCATTCCTCTAGCCTCGGCGGGACCAGGGGGGTGTGCAGGGGGCACACTGTGACGTAGGAAGCGCTGGAATCTTTGAAAAATCATAGAATAAGAACTACTTAACGTAGGACTGTGCGGTTGGTTTCAAAATTCTCAGGATAGAATCTTGTTTAATTAAAAAAATAATATAAACCACTTTTGCCACCCAAGCGCACAGCCCATTGATGACGGCCCTCCAGCCGAAGACGAGTCTCAATAGATATCCTCGATAGGAGGCTCCTGAAAAAGCGAGGGTTACGAACGGCTTAAATCGGCAACCTCGACTTCCTGCCTAGACGTTAGCCTTAACGGGGAGAGATTTTTCATAAATTGGCGGATCTTTAAGCGAGTTCCCTCCCTAACAAAACATCTGCCCTTCTCCATCCATATTCCGACTCCTGAGTGGAGGGAGTCCCCAAGGGATTGGCCCATTAGTTTTTATCGCTACCTACTTGAGTCTTACTTACGATCGTGCCTTTATTGTCCTTGGCCGAGTATAAAGTTGGTTACAAATTGACGGGGAAAAGGGATTGTCGCAACCGTTGCGATGAAGTGGGGGGGTGTTAGATACTAAGTCGCAGACTTGGGCGTGAAGATCGTATTTATCATATAATTGGCAGAGTTGGAAGGGTTTTCGACGGTGAGATTAGACTCAGCCACGGTAACCGCAAATTTTAAGGGCTCAGAAGAGCGGAATACCAAGTGGGTCATAGCCTGGATTTGAAGAAAATAGGAGTAGTGTTTATTCGTCCGTTGCATATTTTTTACAAACGTGTTCAGCTGTGCGGGAAAAACGAGGGACAACGAACCTATCGGCGGAATGAAACGGAAATGAAACATGAAATATCGTGACTAATGCAATTAGGTTAGGCAGACAAAATTACGATTTTACCTACTCAATAGGTTAGAGTCAACTCCTATATTTTGCTAACTAGTTGACACATAAATTCTACTTACAAAAGGCAAAATTTATTATTTAGGCTTTACAGACGGAAATCACACATTTGTTGACTTACTTATCAACACGGCGATGTTGTATCTGGTGTAATCCTCCCCAAATTCATCATACATTTCTGTGACCAGTCTGGGCAGCGAGGGTGCTCATGTTTATATTTCACACTCCTTTTCTAGAAACACAATTGCTATACTCAGAAAATGCATGAAAACATGCACAGTGCCTACTTCACCAGTCCTTCTTCCTTGTATCTATGCTGTTTTTCCTATAATTTTTCCCATAAAATTTTTATGTACAAAAATGCATATATAAAACAAGAGTACAGGAAAATTCAGTTCTGCGTCAAGTGAGGATGATGATCATTCGATAAAACACTACCAGTGAAAGGCATCACATTAGTTAGGCTGTCCTTTCATTAACATCAATTACGTATGTAAGAAGTATAGCGGTATGTAGTCGAGGTGATATAGGCGGCGATGCTGCTTCCTAACCAGTGCGCATGTGCGAGGAAGATTTTCCTCTCCACTTCTTTGGCTTCCGATAATACTACCCGTAGACCAGCAAATCAGCGTGCTCCTCGATGCTGGCGCTTATCACTATCAACAAGATAAGTCACTGTCAAATCATATGATCAAACTTCACAGTATTATTGCTTCCTCACTACAGAAGGTAGGGAAGCTTTGTATTCGTGCAAGAGTCGAAAAAAATTATGTCCTCTAAAATACGACGTTGAAAATTTCCACTACCATTTTACCTTTCAGATATGAAGGACGAATATTTTTGGTTCCGTGTCTGTCTGTCTGCGGTCAATTCCTTGTAAAGCCCACAACTACCCGAAATGATGGTCGAAATGGGCTGTAATTTGGAGAGTAGGTGCGGGTTGGGTCACAGATGGTCCCATACCAAAATCATTCAAAAAATACTGTAACTTTCGTCTGCGCATGCACAAACGTGAAGTGATTTAAACGCCCATAACTACCTTAAATATCGTTGAAATGAGTTCAAACTTGGAGGTTCGACCAGGAATAGTACTTTGATATTTCCGTATGAATTTCATTGGAATCGTACCGTAAATTTCGTTTGCGCATGCGCGAACATAAAATGTTGACAATTTCCTTATAAGCTCCTTGTAGTTCCCATGAACCAAAATTCACGAACTTTGGTATATGGGTCCCATTTGGGCTCTAGTTGGTCCTCGATAGTCGGCGGCTATCGGCAAAAAAAAAATTCACTAAACTGCAATACTTGAAGTGCGTTACGAATGAGCATTGAGGCTATTTCTTTCGCATTCAACCTACCATGTTCAAATTTCGCCCAAGGGCATGGGTAAAAAAAAAGAAATAAAATTGAAAAGTAAAAAATAATTTTTATGCTGAAAAAAAGGTAATTTATTCAAAGCTGATGCAACAAAATTTTTGAAGTCGGCGCCAAATTTTAACTAAAAATCCCACACCCAGCCTTTCATCCTGTATCCCTTGGTTTATTGTTTTTTTAAATATTAATTTTGGTTGAAATTTGGTGCCAACTTTAAACATGTTGTTGTATCAGCTTTGAATAAATTAATTGTTCACCATTAAAAAAAAAAGATTTTTAATTCTCAGTTAAGATGATTATGAATAATTATCTTACACTTTTTAGTACGTTTTTCGAAATAGGTTTTTTTTTCAAATGGATTTTTTTCCCTCCTAAACTATGCCAACGCCAATACTGACTTGATGCAAGCCCAGTAATATATATCTCATGCTATCAAATACTGATAACATCATTACTTGGGCATCCACTGTCTACTACAGGCTGTTTTCCATCGTCAAATACACCTGAAATCGAAAAGTACAACTGGCCCAGTACAGGCCCAGTACTACTTTTATATTTACAAAACTAGTATGGGGCACCGGGGGATGATCCTCTTTCATTTGAAAAAAGATTCGTCGAAATCGGTCCAGTAGTTTCGGAACAATCGCTGGACAAAAATAAAAAAAACCGTCAAATTTTGAGGGGGTGTTAACATTTTTTTTTCATGCTCGATTCTAAAGGTTCATTATTGAAAACAATAGGTGAACCAAAAAGAACATAGAAACAGGTCTAATTGAGAACCTCCTCCTTTTTTGAAGTCGGTTTAAAATAGAAACCATTAGACCTTTTTGCACCCGAATCTACCAAGGAAGCGGACGCCTTGTGAGAAAAACAGGTTTTGTTTACCAGAATGTTCACGCGGGTATCACCTACGTTCAGTAGCGGTGCGTGGGCTGTGAAAATGGTGGGCCATCAAACCGGAACACAAATTAACAGCTTTTTCTACAAAATACCTGTAAATGTTTTCCAACAGTGGAGTCTTCTTATGAGAAATGGGTGAATTTTAATCAACCGCAGCTCTTAGCAAGTCAGAATGTAAGCACTGTGTTCACAATAGTTCTGACCAGTACCCGGGATTACCAGAAGCTAAAAGTTCTATAGCTTCATACTGACTAATACTCAGTAAAGGCCTATCTCTTCCTAAACATTTAATCATCACTCTATCTATCCACATAGGAAAACGTCGAAAATTTCGACTGTAAGTTAGCCACCGAATTCATGTGGTACAAAAATACAGAAGCAAATAAACTAAACAACAACTAAAAACAACGAACTAGACTAAAATACAACAGAGGAATGACCCGCCGGCCAGTACCTACTTGGATGGAGAATCAGACTAGAAGCTAGGTACTTATCCGTGTATGTTGACGTCGATCAATCCACAAGACCACATACAGGACACAACGCACTTAATTATCGCAAATCCAAATCTGTCCCGGGAACTTGAATAGGAACATACAAAATTCGAAACGTAAGCAGAAAATTGAAAACTCAACATAGGAACAGAATGGCGAAAGTGATAAGAATTTTTAGGGGAGGACAGATCGAAGGACGAGATGACAAGATGAATTGAAAAAATCCTATCGATTGTGAACACAAACGATTTTTGGATGGAAATGTGGGCCCCGGGCCCAAAAGGGGCGTGGCTCACCAAATTTTTACTCGACTGAGCTTGCACGGACGGGCCACTTTTCTCGGTTACCATGGCGACACCAGGTCCCAGGACCTGTCAGTTTCAGAAGCGTAGGTTTCGATTTCGATTGCAAGACATCGATTAGTGTAGCTATATTCCGATAAAATGCTCGAATATCCATAGCCGGAGAACTCTGTCGAGTCGCTGGTGAACTTCGTGAAAAATGCTAGGTACAGTATGCGGAGGGAAATTCGAATGCCAACTGAACAAATGGTTGGCATTTTTTTGGAGTTTTTTGTGTTTCTGGGTGTCGGGGCAGTGGCCCAAGTGGCCTTATGGACACAACGCCCCTGCCTACGTTTAGACCATCGGTTCCTTGTCTGACTGTCCTTCTGTGTCCGCAAAATCCTTGCCAAGTGTAGAAATGCCGTGATGAGCGGACATTTGGAGAGTACGAGTGAGTTCCATATAGCGTGAATTTCGAACTCAAACTGTTTTATAGTTCACTTTTACATAGGAGCAGGGTAGGTACCTACTTCGGGACTGTCTTAGTAGGTACCTATAAAATGAAATACTTGACTAAATTACAACAGTTGTAAATATAATCAAAATCGGACTGCATCATTCGTCTGCACACACGCAAAAGAGAAATCAATGTTCGAACCACCCACACGATAAAGAAATATCATATTTACGACCATTATGCATACAAGGAAGCTATGTGCCACACATTTTTCTTTTCTTTCTTTAAATAAAGGTCTTTTTTAAAATAAAAAATATTTCTTATACCCCTAGGTAGGTAGGAACTTACCTATGGGTATAAGAAATAGTTTTTTTGAAAATAATAAACCTTCAGGGATCATAATTATCGCCTAAACTTGTTTTTCTCTCGCTCTCTTCTACAGTTGGTATTAGTCTGTAACTGGATGAAATGTACGGTACCAAGCTCTACATGTACACTAATGTACACTTACTTAACCGATACTGATGCTTCAAATGAATGAAAAGAAGCCCATCTTGTACTAAGCAGTTCTAAATACAGGATATGAGTACATGATCCCTACTATATTATAAAAACGAATCTCTGTCTGTCCGTGTGTCTGTGTGTCTGTCCTTCTATGCACGGCCAAACGGCTCGACGGATATCGACCAAATTTGGCACGAATATCCAGTAGGCTCCCAAGTTGTGCAACGTCGCATTTTTAATTCCCTGACCATAGCGGAACTATGGTCGACCATGGTCAACTTCGTTAATTGAAATGGTAACCCCTATTTTTTATCGCGTATTCGTAATCTACGTGAAATTCTATCTACGATCGACCCTTCGGACTACCCCCGCGGTCGACCATAGCGCATCCATGGGCCCCTCCATGGTCGAATCCCGAATTGCTTTTCACGGCCAAACGGCTCGACGGATATCGACCAAATTTGGCACCAATATCCGGTAGCCTCCCAAGTCGAACGTAGGCGCATTTTCGATTCCCTGACCATAGCGGAACTATGGTCGACCATGGTCAACTCCTGAATGGCTTGACGGATATCGACCAAATTTGGCACGAATATCCAGTAGGCTCCCAAGTTGTGCAACGTCGCATTTTTAATTCCCTGACCATAGCGGAACTATGGTCAACCATGGTCAACTCCTGAATGGCTTGACGGATATCGACCAAATTTGGCACGAATATCCAGTAGGCTCCCAAGTTGGGCAACGTCGGAATTTTTCGGTCCCCTTCACCATAGCGGAAATATGGTCGACCATGGTCAACTCCTGAATGGCTCGACGGATATCGACCAAATTTGGCACCAATATCCAGTAGGCTCCCAAGTTGTGCAACGTCGGAATTATGTACGATACTGCGTACAGCGAATCTCGGATAGCGAGCGAAGCGAGCGGTCATGCTAGTATTACAATAAAATACCCAAATGGATTCCAGTTCAGCGGTTTGAAACACTCGTTCAAGGCGAAACTGGAGCGCTTGGAAAATGTGTTCTGATTATCTTTCCTGCTGCTAATACCTTCCTGTTGCAGTTTGATTAGACTGAAGACCAGGATGGAATTCTGAAGACTCTTGGAATTGCCTCATTCACGAAACCTGAAACACCAAGTCCTCAATGGGACCTCATAAAAGGCCACCTGCGACAAATATGATACCTACTCTACCAAAAAACCTATGAATGGAAGCTACTACTCGGCCGTCCGATAACCATCTTACAATAACTACCTAGGGCTCCGACCTGCCCATTCATACAGTTTTTCTGCTCTCCGGGATCATCTTGATGTAGATGGGTGTTCGTCCTCAAGTGTTTCACCCTCTGTCTGAGATCTCACTATACAGGGATCTCAGAGAGGGAGATTTTCAGATTTTTTGTATTCGGATTACAAGTTATACATAAATGTTTATCGCCTCGGTAAGTGACGATACGTTTCGGGATCCCCTGGCTACTCCATAATACTCTGATTTTGTGAAGTTCAATAATTTCATAATGTTCTTCGACTCAATTATGTGGGGCTAAAGGGCTTTCTGTCTTCACTTCCAGAATTCGAAGCCCCGTTGAGAAATCTTCCACATCATCTTGTTAGCGTCCATGTACGGCTATTCCCACTTTGAACTTACAAAGTCGCAATATCTGTATAATCATTGTTAATACCCTCCATTGCCCTTCAAGAGGCTTTTGTTCTGCATACAATCCTAGCGGTGATGGACCACTGTATTCTGCTGCTGATCCAATGTGGTGTATACCGTAGCAACAGAATTCACTAACCAGTTCTCTACTTTTCGTTGATACGTACTGCACTTCACGTGGGTGACCATAATCAACATAGCAACATAGTAGAGAGCTGTCGCAACCAAAAATTGACGATCGGGAGAGAGAACGTAAACGCAAGTGTTACGTTCAAGACGTATGTTAGCGAATTTTCAAAGAAAATGAAGCTATTGCAATGGCTTCGAAATTTAAATAATATAAATTTTTGGAAATTTTCTTCATAGAAATCCGTTTTAGACCATTCTAAAACGATTCCTGAAATTTAACACTTTTTTATATGTATATATATATATGTGTGTCACTCCAGACGATAACTCTCGATAGAATTGAGATAAACAGCTCAAATTTGCACAAAAAATCTATCTTGGCAATCGAAAGGCTAAGTTCGAAGATGGGCGAAATTGGCCTACTCTAAGGAGGGTTTTGGCTCATTTAAAGTGCGCAAAAATTACCCAAAAATCCCCAAAATGTTATTTTCCAACAAGTGACCCCTCATTTTAAAGGTTTTTGCACGCTGAACACGATGGTGGAATCGGATTTTAGATATCTTGATCCGTTCTCAAATTAGAGCATTTAAAGTGCGCAAAAATTACCCAAAAATCCCCAAAATGTTATTTTCTAACAAGTGACCCCTCATTTTAAAGGTTTTTGCACGCTGAACACGATGGTGAAATCGGATTTTAGATATCTAAATCCGTTCTTAAATTAGAGCATTTAAAGTGCGCAAAAATTACCCAAAAATCCCCAAAATGTTATTTTCTAACAAGTGGCCCCTCATTTTAAAGGTTTTTGTACGCTGAACACGATGGTGAAATCAGAATTGCGATATCTCATTCCGTTCTCAAACTGGAGCACTTTGAAGATTAAGGAACGTGGTTATTTCTTCGAAAATTCGCTCTTATAGCCATGCTGCATGACTGTGGTTTTTTAGCCTTTTCAAGACTTGCGTTGTCCAGCACCACGTAACTAGTGGAATGATGCGTGTCGCGCATCTCAATATTACGCGCATCTCAATGCTACGTGATACGTAACTCGATAAGTAAACTTCTTCGCGGATAACCAAATTCGATCTCCATGGCTACGCTATCGCGTCACCCAGAATTTTGTAGAAAGACGGGAGGAGCCGGCCTCGGGAAGGTTTTCCGCCGTTTGCGTTCTCTTTAGGTATTTCGAAGCCTGAACTTCATCTGGTTTGTGTACCTATTCATATTCAGCATTGCACATCGGAAAGCCATAAGCACAGTAAGGTGAGTTGCCTTATATTTCGCAAGTATTGTGGGAATTTAAAATTGTAAAGGACCCAAGGCCTCACCGTGCCGTGCGTACGGATGTCTGTCCTCCAAAGTAAAAAAACCGTAGACTCGGTTTTTTCCAATTTAGAGATTTTGGTGTGGCTGGATTCGAATCTTAAAGACCTATTTTTGTATCTAGTTGTAAAAGTTGGGAAAATTTCCCTAAAAAAGTTATTCAAGGAATACTTCTACAGTTTTTCGAGTTTTTGGTGGTTTTCCGACGATGAAACGCAGTAGTAGTTCCTCCAACAAATAAAAACGGTAGATCCCAGACCTACGGTGTTATTCATTGGAACAGCGAATTTAACTTAATGGTCATCAGGTCAGTACTGTTTTTCTTTGTTGCATCCCTCTCATAGTTGCCTAAATTCGTCAGGCGGTACCAATTTTCAATTTTGTGATGAGCGCCAAAAGCTTCGGTCAATCGACCGTAGGTGGCTTCCACATCGCGGTAAGTCGTATTTTACAAGGAAAAATAGAGGTACTGTTTTTCTCTCGGAAAGGGGCGAAAAAACTCCAGCAACTACAGTGGGAAACAACCATAGAATGAACGTCCAACGAAGAAAAGCAGTAGCAGACGCTCTACCGTTTTTTGAAGCAAAATTTACCTCATCTTTACAACGGAGAAAAACAGTTGCTTACGTAAATTTATGTGTATTCTTCCAAAATTGATGCGCCTTGCTGCTACAGACGTAGACACTAAATTGGGATCAATTACCAAAAAAATCATCGGAAAATATTGAAGAATGCCCATCTTACAGCCTAAAAATTTTACCTCCGTTTTTCTCAAAACTAGATTTCCTTGTTCTACGGCTTTCTTGCTTTGGACGGCAGATGTACAGTAAAAGGGCACGATTGCTCTTCTGGAAATTGTTCAAAACTCATAGAAAAGTCAAAATGGAATAATTACTATTACTGAATAATTATGTTACGAGCTAGTATGAGAAAAAAGGGGTTAACTTGACAGACAAATTATGCATCGTTGACAAATTATTACGTTAACGTCACTTCAACTATGTCCGGAGACACGTGAACACGTAACTTTCTCATGAAACTTACGTTGGGTGGTTAGCATCCGAGTTTGTTACGTTTTAGAGCTGCGTCTTTCGGAAAATGGTTGCGACAACTCCCCTCGAAAATCCATGCTGAAAGTACGCTACACCGTGTCTGTTACTTATGGGCATGCGCAGAGTCTATTAAAGCCCTGCTCGCAGGAATATAAATTAAATTAACATGGTTCTAACAAAGTTCTGCAGGCTTTGCCCACCTTCTTAAATTACCCAAAATCAGGAGAGAAAAGGTGGTGAGAAATCAGTTTTCTAATGGTTTATGCTTAAAACTGCCTTATTTTACTTAATTCTCTTTCGCATTGAGCCAAATTTTCACTAAATGAGACGGATACTTCTCTTTCAACGAAAATTTGTTTATTGACAGATGGATTGTGATCTTGACCAAATCCGACGGGCAGTTGTTCACAGTTTCACAAAAGTCCATTTCGCAGGACTTGGAAATTTTAATTCTGATCACATACGCATCTATCTACCTTCCATCCGTATCTCTACTTCTACTTGACCTATTAATTGAGTTGGCAGAGATCTTCGATAACGAGAGTGATTCTGTGTCGAGATACCGACTCTCGAAAGAATCTACGATGCACGTATTGCATTTGGTTGAGCACCGCCTGTAGCGCGATTCTGCAACTCGCTACCTTCTTGTCGGTATGGAGTGGGTGTCGCTATCCCTCTCGTGTAACGACACCCGGATAGCGAAATTGGTATTCAGGAACTTATGATACCAAACTTGAAAACAAATTGTCGTTGCAGAATGAGATACCGACGTCGTTAGCTTGTCTCACGAAATCTGAGTCTAGGGCGAGCAATCGACTGGAACTCATTCCGTTTCCATGGTGATAAGCAGTGATGAAGTGAAATGAAGAGTGTGTGTGTGCGCCGGAGTCAGTGATTAGAGAGTTCCTAAGAGATAAGTTCATTAGGGAACGGCCATATCTTTTGGCCACATCTAAGGCGAGCAGCCTTTGGATGCTAACCAATAAGTCCGGTTTGACAGAAGTGGTGGGGGTAGGAGTGAATTAAAAAGTAACGTCACTTAACTTAGCACAACGCAAAATCCATTCCATTCCATAGCATAGGTAGGTATACTCACTTTTTTATCCTAAGTTGATATCGCAACAATCTAGCAAATTCTTTGAAAGACGCTTGGAGTAACTTTGAAAGACGCTGGCGATGGCGAGGACCGACGACACATGACGCGTTAAAAAAAAAAAGACAAAACGCGGCAAAAAAGCTGTGCACTGTTACCCCTGAGTAAGGTTAAAGACGATTCCTAAAGTTTGTGCCCTGGGAGATAACGCGCCTTAAGCCAGGAATACACTTGCGCCGAGGCAGGCCGCGCACCGCACGAGGCAGCCTCGGCGCGCCGCGATGCTCAAGTGTGTACGGCTCCCCAACACAGCTGCGAACAGGCTCAGTCTGCCTCATGCGGCGCGCGGCCTGAGCCATCGACTGTCGGTACATCAAAGTGAGCACGGACCGAGGCTGCCTCGTACGGTGCGCAATGTGGACGGAATTTGGTCGATTCAGAGCAGCGAACAGAGCCGCGGCACACGTAAGTGATAACCTACCTACCCGCTTTGAAATAACCTACTACTCGTTTTGTTATAACCGTTTTGTTAATTATAGGCTCGTTTTGTAAAATTGTAAAAAAAAGTACGAAGATAATAATTGAGGTAAGTAGCGTACAGCACCTATTTAATTAAACATTTCCTTCGCTCCACGCAGCAAGGAGCGAATTTTTGAATAAAAACAAAAGTAAAGTAGGTTAATACGCTATTTTTTGATTATGGACCTCAGTATTTGTGATTTTGGACCTCTGGGTGCAATCAAAACGGGCCGCGACTACTTGCAACCAATTCAACACCCTACAAACGTGATGAACGGCTCACAAATAATTTTGAATTACATTAAAAACACGTAACAACATTTTCTAAAAAATTCGCTGAATCATTAAAAAATTATAGTACGCCTGCATGGCTTTTTGGTTCATTTAATGGTACGGAGGCTCACGAGTCCTACTACGGAGGAATCGAGTTTTTACCACTTTTCTGTCTTGGTCCGTCGTTTAGTGGACACCAGTCGCGCACCGCGCAAAGTCGGATCAGGGCTGAGCATGCGCGCCTCGCTGTAAGTCATTTGAAAATTCGTATCGCGGCACATCACATCGCGGCGCGCCGAGGCTGCCTCATTCGATGCTCGTGCGGTGCGAGCAGGCCGCGCACCGCACGAGGCAGCCTCGGCGCGCCGCGATGCTCAAGTGTGTACGGCTCCCCAACACAGCTGCGAACAGGCTCAGTCTGCCTCATGCGGCGCGCGGCCTGAGCCATCGACTGTCGGTACATCAAAGTGAGCACGGACCGAGGCTGCCTCGTACGGTGCGCAGTGTGGACGGAATTTGGTCGATTCAGAGCAGCAAACAGAGCCGCGGCACACGTAAGTGATAACCTACCTACCCGCTTTGAAATAAACTACCTACTACTCGTTTTGTTATAACCGTTTTGTTAATTATAAGCTCGTTTTGTAAAATTGTAAAAAAAAGTACGAAGATAATAATTGAGGTAAGTAGCGTACAGCACCTATTTAATTAAACATTTCCTTCGCTCCACGCACCAAGGAGCGAATTTTTGAAGAAAAACAAAAGTAAAGTAGGTTAATACGCTATTGGTTTATTATTTTTTTTTTATTATGGACCTCAGTATTTGTGATTTTGGACCTCTGGGTGCAATCAAAACGGGCCGCGACTACTTGCAACCAATTCAACACCCTACAAACTGATGAACGGCTCACAAATAATTTTGAATTAAATTAAAAACATGTAACAACATTTTCTACAAAAATTCGCTGAATCATTAAAAAATTATAGTACCTACCTACGAGTAAGATTATAGTAGTCTTGGTCCGTCGTTTAGTGGACACCAGTCGCGCACCGCGCAAAGTCGGATCAGGGCTGAGCATGCGCGCCTCGCTGTAACTCATTTGAAAATTCGTATCGCGGCACATCACATCGCGGCGCGCCGAGGCTGCCTCATTCGATGCTCGTGCGGTGCGAGCAGGCCGCGCACCGCACGAGGCAGCCTCGGCGCGCCGCGATGCTCAAGTGTGTACGGCTCCCCAACACAGCTGCGAACAGGCTCAGTCTGCCTCATGCGGCGCGCGGCCTGAGCCATCGACTGTCGGTACATCAAAGTGAGCACGGACCGAGGCTGCCTCGTACGGTGCGCAGTGTGGACGGAATTTGGTCGATTCAGAGCAGCAAACAGAACCGCGGCACACGTAAGTGATAACCTACCTACCCGCTTTGAAATAAACTACCTACTACTCGTTTTGTTATAACCGTTTTGTTAATTATAAGCTCGTTTTGTAAAATTGTAAAAAAAAGTACGAAGATAATAATTGAGGTAAGTAGCGTACAGCACCTATTTAATTAAACATTTCCTTCGCTCCACGCACCAAGGAGCGAATTTTTGAAGAAAAACAAAAGTAAAGTAGGTTAATACGCTATTGGTTTATTATTTTTTTTGATTATGGACCTCAGTATTTGTGATTTTGGACCTCTGGGTGCAATCAAAACGGGCCGCGACTACTTGCAACCAATTCAACACCCTACAAACTGATGAACGGCTCACAAATAATTTTGAATTAAATTAAAAACATGTAACAACATTTTCTACAAAAATTCGCTGAATCATTAAAAAATTATAGTACCTACCTACGAGTAAGATTATAGTAGTCTTGGTCCGTCGTTTAGTGGACACCAGTCGCGCACCGCGCAAAGTCGGATCAGGGCTGAGCATGCGCGCCTCGCTGAAACTCATTTGAAAAATCGTATCGCGGCACATCACATCATGAATGTTCCAGCGCGTAGCAGTTCATGAACCAATTCAGCGCAGAAACCATGCGCAGGATGAGTTCATGAACTGACCCGTTCCTGCGGCGTCGAGTTCGAGAACTGAATAACCTAGACCGCGTTCCAGCGCTTCTAGTTCATGAACTTTTCGCAAACGGTTCATGAACTATCTGCACTCAATCGAGAGCAGGGTTGAGAACTGAGAACTGAAAGATAACCCAACTCGAGGGTGATAAACTTCCAAAAAAAATTCGCCTCGGCTTCCAAGGTTCTTCGTTCTTCTCGCAGGGTGTTGGCATTACAATTACAAAGAATGGAACCATGGAAGTTAAGCGGGACTCTGTTCAATCCTTTATCTGCTCAAAATGCCCTCCGTTTTAAACTGTAAACTCACTACTTTTCAAAGGTATATATTTTTCATGAAGAACCCACGATTTAGACGGAAAAAACCCTTTTTTTCGTATTGAAACCTATTTTTCTCTGTTGAAATCAATTCCAAAAACCGTTTTGATTAGTCCGTTGGAAAGCTGACGTTTTGGCGCATTTTTTAGCTTACCTTCACCATTCTGCTACAAGAATTAATAGGATGACCAAGCGTTTGAAAAAACAGGCGATTTTAAGATTTTGACAAAATTAACTTTTCAAACTCCATTTTCACTCCTCAAATCCTAAACAATTTTTGTTAGGCGTTAGAGACAGGAAATTTAATGCTCTTTCCAACGGTATATTCAAATTTGAATTTCCTCTTTACATTAAGGAAATTATAGCTGCTTTAGTGAGACGGGGTTGGAAACTGGAAAAAAAAACCTAGAAAGTGAAAAAAGTAGGGTTTTAAGCGGAGTAAAAAAATAATGTTACAGGACACTTTTGGTCGGAGATTGGATGTAGAACACGTGGGAGAGAGGTTTTGCATCACTCATGTTTCACCCTGCATAATGAACAAACATTTGACAATGTTCTCATTTGAAGACGAAAAGCGCCCCGAAACTGCGATCATTGTTCCTAACTTGAGAGAATAGCCCCTCTGCATGGAATGTAATCTAAGGAAGACGGAAGGAAGTAACTAGAAATCATAAACAAAATATCACTTTATTAACTGAATTCGGTAACTACTTCGTACACTTCCTACAAATCATCAGTCTTCATATTTGAATACATACTGCGCAAGAACGAAAACAGAGCGAGAGATTGAATTTACAAAGCGCACAGAGACCAAACAAATTAAGAAATACAAGTATCATGCTCACGTCAGAATAATTCCAACAGCACAATGAAAAAAGGTCCATGGTAACGATAGCCATTAATGAGATTTAGTTTCTCAAACATTATGCAATTATTGCACAGATTAACAAGCGGAATCATAAATCATAATAACCAGGGAAAAAGAAGAAGAAGAAGGAGGAGGAGGAGGTTACACGCCTCTTCCGTTAGAGCGCTCTGCAGGAATGACTTTGGGCGTTCCAGCGGTTCGGTTCGTGAACTGAGAAATTTCAAGAACTCATCCCCACCTTTTGGGTTCCCACACTGAATTAGTTCATGAACTGAGTTCATGAACTCGACGCGCTGGAACATACCTATCGCGGCGCGCCGAGGCTGCCACATTCGATGCTCGTGCGGTGCGCGGCCTGCCTCGGCGCAAGTGTATTCCCGGCTTTATGTATAAGGCCGAATAAGTCGAACTTAAGGAAATAAGTTTGAACTTTGGCGACGCGCAAGCGCAGTTGAGATAAATCCGAACACATCTTCCCGACTCTAGTCTTTAGGAACTCTCTAGTGTGTTTTGAATCCCCCGAATTCACTCGGAGCCGAAATAAATGCTCATACCTTGGAAGTCAAAAATTGCAGTTTGGGATCACTTGACACGTAGGATAGGTTTTGATTTCAATTTGTTGTTTCGTCTTGTGGTATTAATACAGTTTTTACCGTTTTCAGCTTAAATGTAATATGTATTAGGTATGCCAAATTTATTTGTATAAATTCATGTATGATTTTGTTGAAATTTATGTTTTATAATTGGTACCTACTCGGAAATTCTGATAAATAGGTATGCAAGTGAATGAATACCTACCTACGTTTATGTTATTTTCAAAATCCTATATTAATTAACAACCTATTAAGGTCACTTGCATTTATTAAAGAAAACGTAGGGGATCGGTATCTACAGCAAAATTAGGTAGGTAGGCACGTACCTAGATTTCAGGGGATAATCCATTCAATCTGGAGCTTTGGAGAAATGGTCGAATTTCGGTTCATGGCCAAGTGTCGACTTATCCTAAAAGTTTTTCTGAACATGCAGGGATCAAGGGAATAAGGATTTTGCCCATCTCGCAGCACTCTTCTTTCAAACCGAGGGCGATACCTCTGTTCCCTTTAATGCAGAATTTCAATTCCCAAGCAAGGAATTCGAGCGTCACAATGCCTGACATTATTATCCAAAATTCATAAGCGCACGAAAAAATACGGTAGGTAGGTAGGTAACAACTACATATGTGGTGAAATGCGATTCTAAAAAGTAGATAACTACCCAAAGTGAAATAGACTATATCAGTTATAGAAGTCTTCTATATCACTAACTTCCTAACTACCTACCTATCAAGTAATTTTAACGTTTAAGTGATTTATTACGATGTTTTTATGACATCACTGCCATAAATTATTAAGTCAATAATTTACCTACCTAGTTACCTACGGTAAGTACCTACATTGGGCTTATTATATCAAATAAAATTGAAAAAACATGCCAAAAGAAAAGTAGGTACACTTACCGTAAAGCTTTCTACCGCCGAAAAGCTACGTAGGCCAAGTTTTTTGGGTATAACATGCTTTCGGTACGGATAACGGGGGGGTCTAGAGCCGTCGAAGTGCAAACGACCCCGCAACGACAATTTATCGACGATTGAGCGATAGCTGACGCTATTGAGCCCTTACAGAATACCAATCGTCGGTATTTAGGGGCATCGATATTTTTTGTTATGCTAACGATATTTCATCGTCTTTGCGATGCCATACCGAGTTGCAGAATCGCACTGCTGGAGTTCCCAAGTGAAAGGTATTTATAACTGTTCATTAAAGTAGGTGTCCTGATATTTATCTAGTACCTACTATTAACCTAGCACCTACTATTTGCCTAGTATTTATTATAATACTCGTACATAGGTACCTTCGTATTTTATACAAGTAGATGAGTTATGTATCTACCTATCGTTTTCATAAGGACTGCCATTCCTGTAGGGTTCATTGCCACCTACGTGTCCTGTACCTACTATATTGGTGATGTTTGGCTTCATTATTACTCTGTAGGAGAATTGTACGTACTGTTCTGGTTTTAACAGGAATCGCTGCGTTTCCCCGACGAACCAGCTGTTGCGCGCCCTCCGATTTTACGTCACTGGGTGTTTCCAATCCACGGCAGGAGACTTGAGCGGCTTCAGTAAAGCCACTGCTCACAGAATCGTTCATAGGGTTAGCCGAGCGATAGCTTCACTGCGTCGGGATTTTATATGTTTCCCAGATTCGGAGCAAGAAATCAAAAGAACGCAACTGGGTTTTTTCCAGAAATGTTCCATTAAGAATCAGGAAAACGGGACACAAAGGAAAAACAACTATGTTTAGCGGGGAAAAAACGGGGGAAAACAGCGTAGGAGCGTAGGCAGGGAAAGCAAAAACAGAAATGGATAGCTAGGCTTCTCGTTCCCACGTTTATCAGAACAGCTAATATCCCAAATTTTACCTCGTTATCACCTTATCGAATCATCGAATAATCGAACCCCTGCCTTCCAAATCAGAGTTCAAACTGTGGATCAACAGCAGCTCGAACTTGGCTTTCGTTGATCAATGATCTTAGTTCAACATGAACTCCGATCCTAGAAACTCGTTTAACTTCGTGAAACCCAAAACTTTTTAAACTGAGATCAATCCATCGGTTAGTTGAACTAGGTTTCTGATAAACCGAGTTCATGGTTTAGGGCCGGATTCACCAACGTAAACGAAGGTGTTGATCTCAGTTCAAATCGCGGTTCAAATTTTAAACGGAGATTGTCCGTCAGGTTGGGTTTCACCACCGGAGTTTAACCCTGAACTCAATTCAACGGGAGTTCAGCGTTGATCGCTCGATTTTGGCCGATCAGCAGTGATAAACTCGGTTCAAGTTTACTTTTCCCTCCCGCTTATCCATTCACATCAACAATGTCTCGATCATTATTGCGAGTTGTTAACATGATTTTCGACGAAGATGAAAGTGGTGAACTCAACAATATTATAATTCGCCGCCCGAGGCAATTCCGGTAGAGGACAGAACATTTTGATGAGTGATTTTGTGTCGAGATACCGACTCTCAAAAGAATCTACGAAAAATAGGTAGCTGCAATGTAAAGTGAATGTATTTTCGGCAGACAAACCCAAATTGAACCATTCAAAATCACATTTTCGGTGTGCATCAATTATTCAAAGAGCTGATGATAAGAATTCGATGAGACTACGCAAGCTGTGTGGGCTACTCCACTGCACAAACCAGGAAACGTAGGTATTTTGCAGAGAGGAAAAGCCGACGTAATGGGAAAAAAACAACTCCATGGCGTCCCATAGTTAAACTCAGTTTAAATTTCTCCCTTGAGAGGGAAAAACATTAAATCATGTTTAATGTTTTTCCCTCGCAAGGGAGAAATTAGATATAGTTTTTTAATGTCAAGAAAAAATGAAAGCCACAATTTCACTGAACTCTACAAGTATAATGTTGCATTTACTGTACTTATTATAGAACTCGCCATCAACATATGGTTGCTACAACAGAAGGTAGTAACTGTGTAGTAACCAATGAAAAACGTAGCTATTGACTCTTGTTTCTTTCGAGTGCGATATTCTTTATGGTTGCTACAACAGAAGGTAGTAACTGTGTAGTAACCAATGAAAAACGTTGCATATTTGCGTGTCGGAATTCACAGAATGACCCCCAGCCCTAAAACATTAAACATGTTAATGGGTCTTAGGATAAAAATTCAATGATGCCATTTATATTTATTTTCTGTCTACAGTTAGCGGTCGAAATAATCACATGCTCGCCATTTAAGCAAGTGATATAAGGAACGTTGTCACTTTTTGAAGGTTCAAGTAATCACCAAATGTAATATTTGTCATAAATGCAAATTTGGTGACGAAAATGAATGCGTAGGAACTAGTGGAAGAGATTCAAAATAGTATCTAGTATCTCCCAGTGGCTTCCTACTAGGTCGCAGAGAACCTCGCGCTCACTGGCTGTGTTTTGGTTCTATTAGGAATCAGGAAAACGGGACACAAAACACGGAAAAACTACTATGTTTAGTGAAAAAAAAACGGGGGAAAACAGCGTAGGAGCGTAGGTAGGGAAAGAAAAAACAGAAATGTTTAGCTAGGCTTCTCGTTCCAGCGTTCATCAAAACAGCTGACACCCCCAATTTCACCTCGTTATCACCTTATCGAATCATCGAATCATCGAATAATCGAACCCCTGCCTTCCAAATCAGAGTTCAAACTGTGGATCAACAGCAGCTCGAACTTGGTTTTCGTTGATCAATGATCTTAGTTCAACATGAACTCCGATCCTAGAAACTTGTTTAACATCGTGAAACCCAAAACTTTTTAAACTGAGATCAATCCATAGGTTACTTTGAACTAGGTTTCTGGTTTCACCACTAAGGGCCGGTTTCACCACTAAACCATGAACTCGGTTTATCGGAAACCTAGTTCATCGTAACCGATGGATTGATCTCAGTTTAAAAAGTTTTGGGTTTCACGAAGTTAAACGAGTTTCTAGGATCGGAGTTCATGTTGAACTAAGATCAACGAAAACCAAGTTCGAGCTGCTGTTGATCCACAGTTTGAACTCTGATTTGGAAGGCAGGGGTTCGATTATTCGATGATACGATCAGGTGATAACGAGGTAAAATTGGGGGTGTCAGCTGTTTTGATAAACGTGGGAACGAGAAGCCCAGCTATTAACCATTTCTGTTTTTGCTTTCCCTACCTACACGTTGTTTTTCCCCGTTTTTTTCTCGCTAAACATAGTTGTTTTTCTGTGTTTTGTGTCCCGTTTTCCTGATTCCTAATGGAACCAAAACGAGTCAAGAGAGAACCGATCTTCACAGCCAGTGAGCGCGAGATTCCCTGCGACCTAGTAGGAAGCCACTGGGAGATACTAGATACTATTTTGAATCTCTTCCACTAGTTCCTAAGCATTCATTTTCGTCACCAAATTTGCATTTATGACAAATATTACATTTGGTGATTACTTGAACTTTCAGAAAGTGACAAAGTTCCTTATATCACTTGCTTAAATGGCGAGCATGTGATTATTTTGACCGCTAACTGTAGACAGAAAATAAAATAAACGCTATAATTCAATGTCACGACTACTTATGGAATCATTTAATTTTTATCCTATTTTCCCATTACGTCGGCTTTTCCTCTCTGCAAAATACGTTTCCTGGTTTGTGCAGTGGAGTAGACCACACAGCTTGCGTAGTCTCATTGAATTCTTATCATCAGCTCTTTGAATACGTGATTATGAACGTGGGACGTTGAACGTGATTATGAATGTCAGTTTGGGTTTGTCTGCTGATACATTCACTATACATTGTATTTATCTATTTTTCGTAGATTCTTTCGAGAGTCTGTATCTCGACACAAAAGTCACTCATCAAGATGTTCAAAATGTTCTGTCCTCTGGCGGAATTACCGCGGGCGGCGAATTATAATATTGTTGAGTTCATTGCTTTCATCTTCGTCGAAAATCATGTTAACAACTCGCACTAGTGATCGAGACATTGTTGATGTGAATGGATAAGCGGGAGGGAAAAGTCGACTTGAACCGAGTTTATCACTGCTGATCGGCCAAAATCGAGCGATCAACGCTGAACTCCCGTTGAATTGAGTTCAGGGTTAAACTCCGGTGGTGAAACCCAACCTGACGGACAATCTCCGTTTACGATTTGAACCGCGATTTGAACTGAGATCAACACCTTCGTTTACGTTGGTGAAACCGGCCCTTAGACACCGAATTCACGTGTTATAAAAATATAGTAAACTTTATAACAAAACAATGAGGTACCTACTTGAATGGAGAAGCTATTGGCCTGAAGCTAGGTAGTTATCAGTGTGTTAGGTCACCGATCAATCCACAAGACCACAAACAGGACAAAATGCACGTAGGTACCAAGAATACAAATCTTGGTAACGCAAAATGCGCTCAATTTGACGCAAAAAATTGAAAACTGACAACTGACAACAGAGAAAGCGAACATAATTCACAACAAAAACAAATCAGAAGACGAAGAAGCATCTCGTATTGAGATGACAAATTGAATCGAATGCACAAGAAGAAAAAACGCATCCTCTAACCACCACTGTCGGCATGAAAAGTGTTTCTTCGCGGCACCCTCAAGAAAAACAACAACAAATTGAATCGAAGGGATCGAATCGATTGTGAAAACGAACGATTTTGGAGTAGAAATCTGATTTTGGGGACTGGGCCGAAAGTGGGCGTGGCAAATAACATTTTTACTCGACTAAGCATGCGCGGACAGGCCACTTTTCTCAGTTGTCATGGCGATACCAGGTCCCAGGACCTGCCTGCCAGTTTCAAGAGCCTAGGTTTCGATTTCGATTGCAGGACATCGATTACAGTCGCTTTATTCGGATAAGATGCTTTGGATATGGAGCACACCATGGATGCTCTACTATAATATTGAATATCCATAGAATTTCCATTCCATATCCAGGGAAGTCTGGTGAGTCGCTGTTGAACTTTGTGAAAAATGCTAGGTACATTGTACAGAGGGAAATTCAAATTCCAACTGAACTATGGAGGTTTGGGCAGTGGCCCAAGTGGCCTTATGGACGCAACGCCCCTGTCAGATTACCGAGTGACGTTTCCTGCAGGCTGCACAATTTTGAGAAAACGAACCGCCTGTTGAAATCAGCATATCGTACTCGTAGAACTGAACCAGGCGACTCCTTCAAAAACTCGGTAACTCTGAAATTTGAAGTAAGAGCTTTTCGTTTGTCATTTAAATCTTCGCTTGGCAAATGAAAGGTGAATGAAAACAGCTACCGTATCGTCTGATAACCATCTCACAACTACCTGCCTTCCACCGGCTCACATCCGAACTTTTTTTTCCTGCGCCCTCGGGCTCCTATCTTGATCCACGCTCTGCCGTATTTCATCCCAAGAGAAGGCCCCTTCCACTCCCTCAACATCCCATAACACCAAGTTTAACGAACGCTCGCGGATGGGGGTAGAAAACGCGGGTACGACGTTGTAATGTTGCTAGTAGTACAAGCAGTTAATTACAAACAAGGGCCCCCCCAATAAATTCATCACTGTCGGTTTAATATAAGTGAAGGCATAACCGCGGAGAGTTTCAATCTCCTAGCCGCATCTTTTTCCGACCATTAACAAGTTTCTTCGCGATGGCTCACCCGGCCTTCCCAGAAAGGAATTTACCCATTATTACCGAAGACGTGTTATGAGAGGGGATCCTAAAATTTAATTATTATGAGTTGAACGAATTTGAATTTTACAGTTTGTTGAAACAAGGTCTACTCCTGAGGAAAGAAATTTACTGTGTCTGGTTCACTGCCCCTTTAAGTAAACCGTAAGATTTCCATTTTAGCTCGAATCAGTAATTCGTCAAAGCTCTACCAGCACAGCACATAGGTACTAACTGACAAATAAAGCTGACACAAGGAGAACGGAACGGAAATACTTAGAACTGACCTACCATGAATACTGTGTATTCTCGATTTTACATTATGCAGTCTAGAGAATAAATTTCCACTGAAAACGTTTCAAGCCCTTCACTCTGTACCAGCTGTATACCACCTCCGACATATCGAGCTTGATAAATGTATCCTACTTGCTGCAGCCCACATGTACACATCGCTGGTTTGGAAAAAGATGTGACATAATTACGAAATTTTTGGATTTTCATTTTGGTTTATTATTTTCAATAATGAACATTTGGAATCGAGCATGAAAAAAAAAAAAAAAAATTCTAACCCCCTCAAAATTTGATGGTTTCAAGTTATGTTTAATCCGAAAATGCAATAAAAAAAACGCTGCAAATCCCTGCACAACGGTTTATTATTTTGTATAGAATACCCTTCCGTTACAGACCACAGCTCTATAACCCGTCTATATAATATGATATGTACTATTCTATACATATTATGTAGATCGCAGACCCTCCGTAGGTTGGTACCTAACCCCGTACTCGTTACTAGGTACCTACCTAAATCTCGAGTTAAATGTTGCTAAAATAATTCTGCCGATGACAAACAGTACCTAACAAAAAGAAACACACATAACGAAGTTCTGAAAAGAAATTGTTGATGAGGAGTGAAAAAAGTTGCAAAAGTACCTATCAACAAACTCCAGCCCCTTCTACGTAGATGGTATGATGAACCGTTGTGTAATAATTTACCGTTGAGTAATGATTTACCGTAGTAATAATTTACCCATCAATAATACTTCAACGTTTGTTCAAGTTTCACTACCCACCAACAAACTCCAAAAGAGCCATCATTTTTCAAATGAAATAATATCACAGAACAACCAACTCGACTTCATACTCCGCCAATATAATCAGGTGATCCCTAGCAATGATTCTATCTCCGCCAAATTTCCTATTGTGGGCGCGTCTCTGGTTACGAGATTTGGTTTGAATTGTATACAATTTCATTCACACTGGAGTCGAAAATGCCTGTCGGTGCAAACTTCGGGGCCTTACTGTGAACGAACGGCTGGACGTACGATGCTCCGGATGGTCTTAAAAAACTCGCAAGTTCAAGAACTATTTAAAACTATTATTAATAGTATTTTCACATAGGTACCTATCTAATTATTATCTCCTTATTCATTTGATATTTCTGCAAATTTCTGCTTCTGCATCATATTATTTTGGATCCAGTACAGCTGATAAGCACAATAGAAATATGGAAACTTAATTATTTTGTTCTTCTAAACTTTCATTAGGGTCTTTAAGTTCTTATGGCGCAACAGTGCTATTTTGGATTCAATAAGATGAACATGATTATAACATGTTGATGAACTCTTTGGAGATCGTTTTAGAAATGAACTGTACAACAAGCGCAAATTTTTCCATAACTTTTAGATCCCAACAACGTTTTTGTGTTCATTTATTAGAGAGTTTTTCCTTACCACGGTCGGCCTTAGCACGGTGTCCTAACACCGTGCGATTACCGCGAACCAGGCGGAGAACGCATGAAGTAGCTAACACGGGACGTACGAAGCTCTGCTTCACCGTGGCAGCAGAGCTTCACCCGGGCCGTACGAACCCCTTCTCATACGGCCGTACGAACAACTTTTCTCCGTGTAATCCCTGGAAGTTTCACTGATAACAGCTGGTTAAAGCTGACTCAATCCTATTTTTTCTTCATCAAGACAACATATCAATCGACCTAGCTTTTTAGCAGTAGTTTTTATTTGTTTATTATTTATTACTTATTATTTTTTATTATTTATTTATTACTTTACTATGGAAGACGAATTGAACGGTTTTATCGATCTGTATTCCAACAATTTGATTGACGGCGACGACGTTATTTTGCGTGAAAAAATCGTATTTTTAGGCGTGTTCAAATATGGGTAATCAGGGGAAAATAAATAAGTATAAAACGCGTTTCTCCATTTTTCCCTCCACGAACTGAACCTTTCAATTGTCAAGACATTTTTTTTCCCCTGCAAATTTAACAAGGGGGAAACAACTCGCGTTTTTTTGTACATTTTCGGTAATTTTTAATTAATTTTCGTAATTTTTTTATAACTTGTCAATTTTTTATAATTTTTTTGAAATTGTTTGTGATTATTGACATTTTTTGTAATTTCTCATAATTTTTGGACTATTTTTTTTGGTATTTGTATCTAATTTTTTGCATTTTTTCGGCCGAGGGGAGGAGGGTACATTTTTGTCCTCGCCATTTTATAACAATTTTTCGTAATTTTCGGTAATTTTTGGTAATTTTTTTAATTTTTTGTTTACACAAAAATTGCGAGTTGTTTTCTCTCGAAACTTAAGCTACGTTTCTAATTGAAGCAGCAAGACGTCAGTTGAAACGATCAAAACAACAAGATACGAAAGCAAATTTTAATTCACAACTCACTCTTTCACGATTTCCAACTAATCAAAACACATGAGTGAATTTTACTTACCTACAAATCTTTTGAATCCTTAAAAAGATCACTACGGATGATCACTCAACACAACGGAACACTGGAGTAGAATCCGCCATCATGCTCCAAAACAATTGGGCGTCAGGTTATGATAAGAAACCGTGCGTTTTATCGACGGACACCGTACTAAGACCACGTGACATCCTGAAAAAGTTAGCATCCATGATGCATTCCCCTAGATTCCTTACCACGGTGTCCCGACACCGTAGTAAGGAAAAACTCTCTATTATATTTATAGCTTTTCCCTTCCCTTTATAGGACTTGTTTAGCATCGTCACGCTTACACATAATCGCTAAACCTCGCTCATCAGTGTGAACCTAAATTAAATTTTCCTCCACCCGTTTTCGTCTTTAATCCTTAACCGAGCCTAACCAAAAGCCCACAGTGATAGACTTGAGTTATCAAGTCGAGTCGGAAACACAGTCTGTTAGTCGGAGAAACCAGTTTGAAATTGCCACTAAAACCGATAACTCCCCAAAATAATCTCGAGCTATGCTAATAAAAGTTGACATTCAACGAACATTAAAAAAACAGTTTAAATCGGCGTAAAATTACGAGCGGCACCCCTCTTTTCCAAAAGGTGGGATCACGAAAATTGGTTTTTATTTTTCGGATTTACTGAAATGTATAAACACTTCAAGGGACGGGAAAATCTCTGAAAGACGTTTCGGGGTGTTCTCAGTCGTATGTTTGGCTGATGGGCAAAAAAGGAAGGTGATTCCACGGGATGGAGGCCCATCCATTGTGAGGTTAGGGGCGGCCCCCGTGGCGATCACTGCTGGACCCCTTCGCACCTTGTAGTGATCCGGCACCCGTGCTCAGATCCTCGGCGTGACGGAGTGGGCAATAAAAGTTTTCGAGAGCTATTTCATTCTTCGTTTATTTTACATTGAAAATCACAACTGAGTTGGTGCTATGTTGCTAGGGGCGTGCATCAGTGGTCAGTCGAAAACTGTAGCATTGCGAGTGTTGGTACAAAGAATCTCAGCAGAGGAACAAGAGAACGCACCATCCTAGTAAATCGTTGCAATTTAAACAGTCAAATCTCACAAAAACTCTACCCGTTGGATTCATCCCAAAACTTCAGTGTCTGAATCGCCTCTTCCCTGCCCCTTTTCATTATAACAGCTCATCAACATGGTGTGGTGAAGAGTAGGGATGGTTTGGGTAGGTTGAAGGAGGACTAACGCCCCGCGGTCATCACCACAGCAGGTGTTAGAGGAAGAGGGCGTCCCACGGTTATCACCACAGCAGACGCCTGGAAGAAGGAGTCTAGCACACCGTGGTTATCACCACAGCGAGTGCTAGTTGAGGGAACGTCCTGCGGTTATCACCACAGCAAACACCCGGAAGAAGGAGTCTAGCACACCGTGGTTATCACCACAGCGGGTGCTAGATGAGGGAACGCCCGTGGTTATCACCACAGCAGGTGTTAGAGGAAGAGGGCGTCCCACGGTTATCACCACAGCAGACGCCTGGAAGAAGGAGTCTAGCACCCCGCGGTTATCACCACAGCAGGTGTTAGAGGAAGAGGGCGTCCCACGGTTATCACCACAGCAGGTGAGAGAAAGGGAATGGGGAGAGGGGGTGTAAGGTGATCGAGAGAGAAGTCGTACGTCGAAGAGTGGTCGGTAGGATGAAGAGCTGGGCGAGCCGGGCGGGTGGTATATATAGGTGCCTCCACCTTCACCTCCCTCCCCCTCGTCTGTCAATGGCCGTTGTGACCGTTGAGGAACGTTGGGAGCTCGATGGAGGGGACCCTTCTGGTCCTTTCCCCGAGGCGTAGCTCAGCTCGTCGTTCTCGTTTATTTGGTTAAATCTTATACATTGCACAGGAGTGTAGTATCTGAGGAGTACCACGACACATGGCATTAATGTTTTGCGGTTGTGATACTAACATATTATCCATGACTCAATATTGTTCTGTGTAGAAGAGAAATTAACTACTTGGTGACTTCTTTGTGATCTGATTAATTCCATCTTTAGATTTGGACTTTGGATCTTGGATCCCATGATACTTCTACCTCACAAAAGGAAGGTGGATCCGGATATTTGTTGGTAGGTAATATCCGGATATAGGCTGACCAACTAGCACAATTGGTCGGATTCGGTCGTATTTTACGACTTATGACCTAATCTGTAGTACATCCGACGTCAGAAATCGTGAAATTGCGAAAAACCTGGTGTAACAGTCTCGAGGTAACAAATACGGCGTTGCGGGCGCTCATTCTGTTGGAGATTATCGGCACTACAACAGAATTCACTACTTATATTACACATTTCTGTAATGGCCCAACAGCTTTTCGTGCGATTTGCCGACTCCAGGTCAGTGGTACTATGGAGTTATGTATAAACACTACAGATTTTAGTAAGACAGATGTGATTTACGGACTTAAGGTCAACACATTTACAAATTTGTAAAGTGTTCTTTTTAAGTGTTCTTGGCTGTTTTCAATCAAAATTGCACTTGAACCTTGGAAAAATCGGCTAAAATTATGACTAATTATATCTGAAGAGGCGTACCTAACTATTGTCTTATTAGACGCGGAATTTGATTCCCTAAAACTTTTCTTCCATACGGAATCCTGTTTGGTCGGTTCTATAATGGCAAACAGCACCAATTTTTATGTTTTGGTTTATTATTCTGTGAATAACACACCTATGTATTCGCTCAGCAAAAAAATTCTATAACACCCCCTCAAACTTTTTTCTTTTCCGTTTCAAGGTGCGTAGATTCCAAAAATGCAATGTCCGTCCGCCGTACGCCGTCCGCCGTACGCCATCTGCCGTACGCCGTATCACGTCTACAGGCTTCATTTTCGGTCTAAAAAATTCGTTCTTTCGCTCACATGCTCCATTTGGGCCCTAGTTGTGTCCCGAAACTTTTCAGCCCGATCGGAATATACCCAGGGGTGTTGTGAGTGAAAATGTGTGTAAAAATACTTAGGTACTTTTTGCGTTTTAACAACATGTTAGTAACATGAGCGTCTGAGATATCATTTTCCATGTTTATGGGGACGAGAAGACCAAATATGAAGTCGATTTTGACCAAAGAGTGGAAAATTGAGGTTTTACCAGATGTTCAGCTCCCAAATTTGATTTTTTATGAGGCAAAAACCTGCGAAATCGTCTGAAATCACTATCAATGTGTAGAATAGCACCAGGAAAAGTTTCAACACGTAGATCAAGACGATTAAATGGCACTATCAATGATCAAAGATAATTTGAAAAAAAAAAAAAAAAACACAGTCATGCAGCATGGCTATAAGAGCGAATTTTCGAAGAAATAACTGATTTTATGTAAAATGTGATGTTTGGAATATCCCATTCAAATATGGGCAATCTTAAACTTATTGGGTAATTATAGGTATTCAAGTATGTACGTATATTGTAGTATTGGTACTACAATATACGTACAGTTACTTATCAAACATACGTACAGTACGTATGTTACGTATCCATTACCTACTCTGTATTGTATTGGATATTGGTAAATTTTTTGTTCCATTTTTTGCCGAGTAACACCTCGGTTTGTAGATTTTCCAACGCTGAACACGATGGTGAAGTCAGAATTGCGATATCCCATTCCGTTATCAGATTAGAGCAGACGAACCAGGAAGAACATCTTAAGAAATAACCACGTTCCGTCATCTTCAAAGTGCTCCAGTTTGAGAACGGAATGAGATATCGCAATTCTGATTTCACCATCGTGTTCAGCGTACAAAAACCTTTAAAATGAGGTGTCACTTGTCAGACTGCTTCATTTTGGGAATTTATGGGTAATTTTTCCCCCCTAAAACTCCCCAAAATTCCCCCTTAGAGTGACCCGATTCTGCCCATCTACGAACTTAGCCTGTCGATTGCCAAGACAGATTTTTCGTGCAAATTTGAACTTTTTATCTCAATTCTTTCGAGAGTTATCGTCTGGAATGACACATACATATATAAATATATAAATATATAAATATATAAATATATATATATATATATATATATATATATATATATATATATATATATATATATATATATATATATATATATATATATATATATATATATATATATATATATATATATATATATATATATATATATATATATATATATATATATATATATATATATATATATATATATATATATATATATATATATATATATATATATATATATATATATATATATATATATATATATATATATATATATACATATAATTTTTGGTGTCTTTCGGCAGTGAATTCAGGATGGTCTGAAACGGATTTTGGTATAAAAATCTTTCGGAAATTCGAGTTTTAAAAATTTTGGACCGAGAACAATAGCTTCCTTTTCTTCGAAAATTCGCTAAAAGAGCGTACTACCTAATTCAAGTTTTGGGGGCCAAAATTGGTGAAAACCACCGGAAATAACTATTTCAATTATTTTACATGAAAACAACAATAAATGAACAGCCAGCATTTCTGCAGGTGTGTCCAGTAGAATAATAAACCCATGTGACAAGCACTTTGCAGCGTTTTTGGTTTATTATTCTGTGAATAATACACCTATGTATTAGCTCAGCAAAAAATTTTTATAACACCCCCTCAAACTTTTTTCTTTTCCGTCTCAAGGTGCGTAGATTCCAAGAATGCAATGTCCGTCCGCCGTCCGCCGTACGCCGTATCACGTGTACAGGCTTCATTTTAGATCTAAAAAAGTCGTTCTTTCGCACACAAACATGCTCCATTTGGGCCCTAGTTGTGTCCCGAAACTTTTCAGCCCGATCGGAATATACCCAGGGGTGTTATGAGTGAAAATGTGTGTAAAAATAGGTACTTTTTGCGTTTTAGCAACATGTTAGTAAAATGAGCTTTTGAGGTATCGTTTTCCATGTCTTTGGGGACGAGAATACCGAATATGAAGTCGATTTTGACCAAAGACGCGGAAATTCAGGTTTTACCATTGGTTCAGCTCCCAAAATTGGTTTTTTAAAGTCAAAAACCTGGAAAACTGTCTGAAATCACCATCAATGTGTATACTAACATTAGAAAAAGTGTAAACAGCTGAATCAAGACCATTAAATCGCACTACCAATGATCAAAGATGATTTGGGGGGGAAAAAAAAGTGTACCTATTTCATGTTTTGGGGGCCTAAATTGGTGGAAATCATCAGGAATAGCTAATTCAATCATTCCACATGAAAGAAACAATAAATTTAACTGCCAACAAGAATCTCTAGAACTCCAATAGAATAATAAACCCATGTGGCAAGGACTTTGCAGAGTTTTTAACATCATGTCGGATAAGCGATTTGCGGTACTTTCGGAATCAACGCAACTTTCATAATTATAATATGAGCATAGAGCGCAGAATACTGGTCTCTCCATCAAAGGAGTTCGGTTTGTCATTTATTTGACAAACCTGTCCACAAATTTACAATCTGAATTTTGATCAATTTAGTGCGCCTCTATGTAGGGTCATTCTAAACACGGATGTGACAATAAAAAACGCTGCAAATCCCTGCTCAACGGTTTATTATTTTGTAAGAATACCCTTCTGTTAGAGATCACAGCTCTCTGTATAGATAACCCGTCTATGTAATATGTACTATTCTATAAATATTATGTAGATCGCAGGCCCTCCGTAGGTTAGTACCTAACCCCGTGCTCGTTACTAGGTACCTACCTAAATCAAGAGTTAAATGTTGCTAAAATAATTCTGTAGATGACAAACAGTAGGTAACTAAAATGGCAAAAAGAAACGCAAATAATGAAGTTCTGAAGGAAAATTGTTGATGTGGAGTGAAATAGATGCCCCTTCTGCGTAGATCACAGTTTTCTGTGGTCAGTACCTACCCTCGTGGTCAAGTATAATGAACCGTTGTGTAATAACTTGCCCATCAATAGTAAGATGCTCCGGGTGGTCTCAAAAAATTGCTTAGCTCAAGACAAAATTAATAACGTAAAAAAACCATACCCTTCTATCGAAAGCTTCCGAGCTACGGCGTTCTGAAAATTTCAACCCCTGTTTTGAACCCTTAGAGATGACTGACAGTAACGCCGAGCTTCGAGGACCAACTAGACCTCGAACGGAACCTATAACACGAATTTCATCAATTTTTTTCTTGGTAACTAAGAAAAGTGGTCACTAAGGCGTATGGCGGACAGACAGAATTTTTTTTTTCATAGCTCAGTTATTGTCACTGAAACCTTGTTAAAGGTGCCTCCACACCGTTTCTACTCATAAACATGGGAACTCTAACATTTCTGTTCAGTTATTATCACTGAAACAACGTTTCTACACATAAACATGGCAACTCCAACATTTCCCTTCAGGTATATTTCACTGAAACACATAAACATGTGAACTCTAACATTTCTGTTCAGTTATTTTCACCGAAAGTCATGGGAACTCCGACATTTCTGTTCAGCTATTGTCACTCTAACATTTCTCTTCAGTTATTGTCACTGAAACAACGTTTCTAATCATAAACATAGGAACCCCAACATTTCTGTTCAGTTATTGTCACTGAAACACATAAACATGGGAACTCTAACATTTCCCTTCAGTTATTGTCACTGAATCACATAAACATGGGAACTCTAACATTTCTGTTCAGTTATTGTCACTGAAACCTCTAACATTTCTGTTCAGTTATTATCACTGAAACAACGTTTCTACACATAAACATGGGAACTCCAACATTTCCCTTCAGGTACATTTCACTGAAACACATAAACATGTGAACTCTAACATTTCTGTTCAGTTATTTTCACCGAAAGTCATGGGAACTCTGACATTTCTGTTCAGCTATTGTCACTCTAACATTTCTGTTCAGTTATTGTCACTGAAACAACGTTTCTAATCATAAACATAGGAACTCCAACATTTCTGTTCAGTTATCGTCACTGAAACACATAAACATGGGAACTCTAACATTTCTGTTCAGTTATTGTCACTGAAACAACGTTTCTAATCATAAACATAGGAACTCCAACATTTCTGTTCAGTTATTGTCACTGAAACACTTAAACATGGGAACTCTAACATTTCTAACACGGGAATCCCGTCCATCTTGGATGCGGGCTCTTCCCGATCTTTTTTGATGCGGCTGAAAGGGCGGTCGATTCGTGGAAACGAATCGTCAACTCCTGGAGGCATTGCGTTATAATCAAACCAGTGTCTCCAGGGGCAGCTGTCACACTGCCTCCCTACCTTTCTAGAGGATGGAGAAGGGGAAACTACGCTGTATGGGCGGCGAAGTTAAACCCCTCATCCATTACAATTTTCACAGAAAGTCATGGGAACTCTAACATTTCTGTTCAGTTATTGTCACATAAACATGGGAACTCTAACATTTCTGTTCAGTTATTGTCACATAAACATGGGAACTCTAACATTTCTATTCAGCTATTGTCACTCTAACATTTCTGTTCAGTTATTGTCACTGAAACAACGTTTCTACTCATAAACATGGGAACTCCAACATTCCTGTTCTGTTATTGTCACTGAAACACATAAACATGGGAACATGGGAACTCTAACATTTCTGTTCAGTTATTATCACTGAAACCGCACTGAAAGGATTGTGGAGCTGCCTGCCTTCAAACATTGTTACCACAAGCCCGCAATACAAATGAATTTTCTCTGAAAATAGATTCCCTAGGACCACTGCAGAGGTCGCGACCTCCACTGGACCATGTTATCCCGGGAATCCCCCTTTTGCAAAGCCGGATGCTCTAAAAGATACTGCTGCCTACTTGTTCCACCGATACCCAATATCCGAGTCGTTAACCACTTTCCGTTCCTTCCTGAACCCGATCACCTTCCTAACACGAGCCTTCAGAAGGCGGGACAGGGCTGTCATTGCGCTGCAGGGACGAGGCCCCCGTCGAACCGATCGCGTTACCAATGCGCCACGACTGGGAGATGTGACGGACGGACTGTTCTTTCGGGTGACGTCCTCGTGGAAAATAAAGAAGGGAATAAATAAAAGAAATAACGAAAAAAAGGGAATGAAAAAAAAGTATATCGTGTTGACGGGGGCCAGGCCAGGGGCTCCTCACCGGGGAATGTGCAGTCTCACTCTCCCCGCACTTCAACACTTCCATCGCCCGCCCTCTCACGATCACACATCTTCTCATGTCTAATCGTTCTCGACACAGCCCGTTTACTGCTCATAAATGTTGACCTTCGTCGTGGGTTCAAACGGTCTGCCAATAATCAACCGGCCTGCTCTATTGATTTAGGCCTTTAAACGGATAGTTTATTTCGACGGCTATTACATTTTTGAGTGTTGTGAGTGCAAAAAGGGACACGGGCAGGAGTGAGTCATGAACATGAACGAAGAGCGATTATGGTGAGTTCTATTAGGAAACCAATTTGCAAGCCAATCTTGAACTTATCACAACTACGAATTTACCGAATTACAGATTTACAATCCTATTTAGTGAGTTTTATGCCAACAACGCTGCAAAGTCCTTGTCACATGGGTTTATTATTCTCGAATGCATATGGCACGATTGGGACCTCACTGAAGAGACCCTCAAAGATATTGAGAGTAGACGAATATTAGGTTGCTATTTCTGGAAAAAAATTTCTATTACTGAAATTGTCCTTGAATTGTCTTGATTCACCTTTTGATACTACTTCAAGTGTTACAAATACAAATGCATACATACAAATTTATGGTAATTTTCAGACAATTTACCAGGTATTTGATTTTAAAAAAAATGAATTTTGGGAGCTGAACCTTCGTTACAACCTAAATTCTTCACTCTTTGGTCAAAATCGACTTCATATTCGGTCTTCTCGCCCTAAAAAACAAGGAAAACGACATCTCACAAGCCCAAGTTCCCTAAAACCTCAAAATTACCTCGAAAAGCCCTGTTCTTACTCCCATTTTTTCCCCCTCAACACCCCTGGGTGTATTCCGATCGGGCTTTGGAGCACAACTACAACCCAAATGTGTTCCCAAATGGGCACCCAAACTTTGCGCGGAAGCAAGACGATTTTAGACCAAAATTTAACGTAAATTTAATGCTGAAACTTCGTTAGAACCTCAATTTTCCACTCATTGGTCAAAATCAACTTCATATTCGGTCTTCTTGTCCTAAAAAAACACAAAAACATAACAAAAAACACAAACAATACATATTTTATACCCATTTTTCACTCATAACATTATATTGCGATTGTGTATATTCCGATCGGGCTGCAAAGTTTCGGGACACAACTAGGGCCCAAATGGAGCATGTGTGCGAAAGAACGCATTTTTTAGACCAAAAATGAAGACGGCATGCATGATACGGCGGACGGCGGAAGGACATCGCATTTTCTGAATTTACGCACCTTGAAACGTAAAATAAAAAATTTTGAGGGGGTGTTATACAAATTTTTTGCTGAGCGGATGCATAGTTGTATTATCCACAGAATAATAAACCAAAATCCAAATCAGGCAGCCATGCGTTTTGTAATCGTCTTTCGTTTTGTAACTTTCTTATTTTACATTCACTAAATTATAGAATTTATTTACAGAAAATTAACTAGGTATGGCAGATAAGGGCATCAGCTTGGAGCAGGTCGGTACTTGCCATCTGTGCTATTATGTCAGACGGTGTACTAAGTAACTCAAGCGTCGGTGTACCATACGAACTAAACCACTCGCGAAAAAATCGTGGAAACCCATTTCAAAGAGAAACTATACAGATTTAGTCGAAGACTTGCTGAAACACTTTCAGGATCTTGGGTGTCTCATGAGCGTAAAACTTCACTTCCTTCGGTCACATTTAGGATTTCCTGAAAATTTGGGGGATTTCAGTGAAGAAACGGGTAAGCGTTTCCGCCAGGATATTAAATTGATGGAACAAAGCTATCAAGGAAGATGGAATGCATCAATGATGGCAGACTATTGCTGGAATATGAAGAGGGACTGTGTTGGAGAAGACTCGACATGTAGACGACCGAGGAAGAGGAAATTCCAGATTAACTAGTATAATCGCTATTTACGTGTATACTTCGGGCTTACAAAATCAAATAAATGTCAAAAGTACACATCCCAGTTCAAATCTAAGTTGTGACTGACTTTCTTTGTTCAAATCCACCTACTTCCGCCTGAACTTTCATTCAATTTTTTGGGAGAGGTTTGTGAAAAATCTATACGTGATGGAGAAAATCTTATTGAAGATTTGAATTCAGCACGAAAAAATACATAAGAAACACCTGTTAGATTTCAGACATCGTCCAAAAAAGGTTAAAATGCAGCATTGTGATAATCGACAGCCCAGTCAAAAAATGCCGAAAATAAGGATTTGGATTATTAATTTATGGCGCGAGGTTTGCATTAATTTATTTGTCTCGATACTTAGATATCTTCTGAATGCAGGGTGATAAATCTTCACTCAAAAAGCCGGGACACAAAACCGTATTTTTCTCTGAGATGTAACCATTTCGACTATTGACACAAATTTTGGCTAGCTTTTAATAAGCTGCCGACAGAGGGGGGGTTTAGACCAAAATCGTTCCGTAATCTATACGGTTCCTTTGCCGTCCTGGTACCGGCAATGCACCACTATTTGCGGCTAACTCCTCATTTCTGGTCCGAGGACTTGGAACAGTTCTTTGTTTTATTATTGTAAATTGACTTAGCCGTACTAAAAATAAAATAAAATAGTCGACAAGGGCGGCTTTTCCAGTCAATCAACCCATAAATTAGCATTGTGGAAAAGAAGACCCCTAGAACATTAATATAAACATAATATATAGCATTTCCAAGCCAAATTCAACCTTTTCCAAACCAAATTCGACTTTTTCTATTTCAAATTCAACGAAAGTGAGTGATTTAGTTCGTTTCAAATTCAACCTTCCCCGACTTCAGCAAAAAATATAAATTTTAATAAACTGAAGTGTGAACCCCATTATTAACGGTTTGTAGCATTATTTTAGGCTTAAATTGAACAACACTATAGCGGTTCAGTGCAGGTACTAGGTAAAAAGAAATGCTATACAGTGCCGCTGAAGGAATTACCATTTATTAAAACAACTGAATTGAAAGAAAATGTGATTCTTCTGACAGTTTTATAACTATATGAATCCTACAGTTAATAAATGGTTTTTTCTTCCTGTGGCTCTGTACAGTATTTCTTTGTACCTGTTACCTGCATTGAACCATTATAGTGTTGCTCAATTTAAGCCTTGAATAATGCTGCAAACGGTTAATAAGGTTCACAATTCAGTTTATTAAAATTTATATTTTTTTCTGGAGTCGGGGAAGGTTGAATTTGAAACGAACTAAATCACTTTCGTTGAACTTGAATTGGAAAAAATTGAATTTGAAATGGGAAAAGTTGAATCTGAAATGGAAGAAGTCGAATTTGGTGAGGAAAATTTTGAATTTGGTTTGGAAAAGGTTGAATTTGACTTGGAAAAGGTTGAATTTGGCTTGGAAATGCTATATGTTATGTTTATATTAATGTTGTAGGGGTCTTCTTTTTCACAGTGCTAGTTGATTGGGACGCATACTTATGGCATTTCAAACACTGCCTATCGCGGCAAGACTGATAGTGGTAATTTCATAATAGTAAGGTGTACATATGCATAAATTGGGTTCAACCCAGGTCTACTAATAGACCTGGGTGACTACACTGTCCCCATGTTGATTGAGGTGAACCCCATTATTAACTGTTTGTTGCATTATTTAAGGCTTAAATTGAACAACATTATAGTGGTTCAGTGCAGGTAATAGGTACAAAGAAATACTGCAGAGTGCCGCTGGAGGAATTAGGTACTATTTATTAAAACAACTGAATTGAAAGAAAATGTGATTCTTCTGACAGTTTTATAACTATAGGAATCCTACAGTTAACAAATGGTTTTTCTTCCTGTGGCTCTGTACAGTATTTCTTTGTACCTGTTACCTGCATTGAACCACTATAGTGTTGCTCAATTTAAGCCTTGAATAATGCTGCAAACGGTTAATAAGGTTCACAATTCAGTTTATTAAAATTTATATTTTTTCTGAAGTCGGGGAAGGTTGAATTTGAAACGAACTAAATCACTTTCGTTGAACTTGAATTGGAAAAAATTGAATTTGAAATGGGAAAAGTTGAATCTGAAATGGAAGAAGTCGAATTTGGTGAGGAAAATTTTGAATTTGGTTTGGAAAAGGTTGAATTTGACTTGGAAAAGGTTGAATTTGGCTTGGAAATGCTATATGTTATGTTTATATTAATGTTGTAGGGGTCTTCTTTTTCACAGTGCTAGTTGATTGGGACGCATACTTATGGCATTTCAAACACTGCCTATCGCGGCAAGACTGATAGTGGTAATTTCATAATAGTAAGGTGTACATATGCATAAATTGGGTTCAACCCAGGTCTACTAATAGACCTGGGTGACTACACTGTCCCCATGTTGATTGAGGTGAACCCCATTATTAACTGTTTGTTGCATTATTTAAGGCTTAAATTGAACAACATTATAGTGGTTCAGTGCAGGTAATAGGTACAAAGAAATACTGCAGAGTGCCGCTGGAGGAATTAGGTACTATTTATTAAAACAACTGAATTGAAAGAAAATGTGATTCTTCTGACAGTTTTATAACTATAGGAATCCTACAGTTAACAAATGGTTTTTCTTCCTGTGGCTCCGTACAGTATTTCATTGTACCTAGTACCTGCCCTGAACCACTATAGTGTTGTTCAATTTAAGCCTTGAATAATGCAGGAAACAGTAGTTCATACTGGGGTTCACAAATCAGTTTATTAAAGTCGGGATGAAGTCGGGGTTGAAGTCGGGAAAGGTTGAATTTTAAACGAACTAAATCACTCACTTTCGTTGAATTCGAAATGGAAAAAGTTGAATTTGAAATGGAAGAAGTTGAATTTAGTTTGGAAAAGGTTGAATTAGGTTTGGGAAAGGTGGAATTTGGTTTGGAAAAGGTTGAGTTTGACTTTGAAAAGGTTGAATTTGTTTTGGAAAAGGTTGAATTTGACTTGGAAAAGGTTGAGTTTGGCTTGGAAAAGGTTGAATTTGGTTTTGAAAAGGTTGAATTTGTTTGAAAAGGTTGAATTTGTTTTGGAAAAGGTTGCATTTGGTTTGGAAAAGGTTGAATTTGTTATGGAAAAGGTTGAATTTGACTTGGAAAAGACTGAATTTGGCTTGGAAAAGGTTGAATTTGGTTTGGAAAAGGTTGAATTTGTTTTGGAAAAGGTTGCATTTGGCTTTGAAAAGGTTGAATTTGACTTGGAAACGGTTGAATTTGGCTTGGAAATGCTATATAATGTTCATATTTACGTATCGAACTTATGGTATTTCAAACATTGCCTATAGCGGAAGATGTACTTATGTATAAACTGCGTTCAACCCAGTTCAGAAGTGAATCGTGGGTTAAAGATGGATCGCCGATGTAGCATATTGCGACTACACGAAATCATCGTAGCCGGCTGGGTAATGATGCAATTACCTATTTCGTTTCATTTCCCCCCAAAAAGCCATCAACACCCGTAACATCCCAGATCGCCGCGTAAACGTGTCCAGCACGTGTCCACACGGACCTTTTGTCCTCCCTGATGATCATTTCCTGGTTGTCTCGATCCCGGATTTCTCCGTAGCAGGTGATGAAGGAGGCGGCGCGTCACGTAACGCCAGGTAACAATAGGCTTCTGAGCCGGAGGGGAAACCTATTTAAAAATCTAATTGGAAATCCAAATAACGTCAGGTAGATTGATCCCTGCCCCCTCCCACGGCCACATCGAGGGGCCTCCTTTGTGGCTCGGAGTTTCACTGATGATGTGGTGTTTATTTTGCAAGCAAGATTTCGTCCCTCTTCAGCCGAGTCAGTGTTCCTCCATTTAGAGGAGGGTTCCCATGAAATCGTCCGTTTCACATGGCGAAGATCTCCTGGAGCGTTCCTGGAGCTCTACGGTACCACACGTCAATAGTGTGCCAGGGCACGTGCGTCACAACCACAATCAAACTCGGGTGACGTACCAAAGTGGTACAGTCGACTCTTGATAATTCTTAACTCCAGCGACTTTAAAAAAAATTTAATTTCTATGATTTTGACGTACTTAATGAATAATTTGAATTTAACGGGACGAGTGGAAAAACGCTGATGCAAATCCCTGCACAACGGTTTATTATTTTGTACAGAACACCCTTCTGTTACAGATCACAGCTCTCTGTATAGATAACCCGTCTATATAATATAATATGCACTATTCTACACATATTATATAGATCGCAGACCCTCCGTAGGTTAGTACCTAACCCCGTACTCGTTACTAGGTACCTACCTAAATCATGAGATGAATGTTGCTAAAATAATTCTGTCGATGACAAACAGTAACAAAAAACGACAAAAAGAAACGCAAATAAGGAAGTTCTGAAGGAAAATTGTTGATGTGGAGTGAAATAGATGCCCCTTCTGCGTAGATCACTGTTTTCGGTGATCAATATCAATACCTATCCTCGTGGTCAGGTATAAATGACCCGTTGTGTAATAAATTGCCCATCAATAAACGTCAACGGTTGTTCAAGTTGCAAAAGTACCGATCAACAAAATCCAGCCCCTTCTTGGTAGATTGTGTAATGATTTACCGTTGTGTAATAATTTACCGTAGTGTAATAATTTGCCGTTGTGTAATAATTTACCCACAATAATACTTCAACGTTTGTTCACGTTTCAGAAGTACCTACCAACAAAATCCAACCAATACCTACCAATCAAATGAAATAATATCGGAGAACAACCAACTCGACTTTATACAGCCATCCTTGATTATAATCAGGTGCTCCCTAGTGATGATATCCCGGCCGGATTTATAACGTTTGATCCACGATCGTGTTGACGAAGCTTTTTGGTGCACGCGAACGGCTGGACGTACAATGCTCCGGGTGGTGTCAAAAAATTGTTTAGCTCAAGACAAATTTAATAACGTAAAAAATACCGTACCCTTCTATCGAAAGTTTTCGAGCTACGGCGTTCTGAAAATTTCAACCCCTGTTTTGAACCCCTTAGAGATTACTGACAGTAACGCCGAGCTTCGAGGACCAACAAGACCCCGATCGGAACCTATAACCCGAATTTCATCAATTTTTTTCGTGGTAACTAAGAAAAGTGGCCAGTACGGCGTACGGCGGACAGACAGAATTTTTGTTTTGCATTTTCGGATTCTACGTACCTTGAAACGTAAAACCATCAAATCTTGAGGTTTTTTTTTTTTTCATGCTCGATTCCACTGGTTCATTATTGCAAATAATAAATCAAAATTTGAATCCGATCAAACATTTCAATACATCACAGCCATAGACGTCAGACGCCAAATTTGGAAAATACGACATTATTGGCCCGCTTATAGAGGCTTTTCAAATTCAATACCTACATAGTATACAATTTCGTGAGGCACCTGGTCACTGGACCCACTAGTCCTAAAAATTTCCCTAATTATTGAATTTTAAACATAACTTCTTGTTGTTTTAGGGTTCAATCACCACGAGCCTGAGGAAGATGAAGAGGACAGCGATGTGCAGGAGGACATTGGAGAACAAGAAGAGATGGAGGATGAAATTGAAGACATCCTGCCCCACCTCTACCAGTCTCTACTTCATTGACGTGTTTTTATCATTCCTTTATAATTATTCGTGAATAATTATAACCTCCTAGCCCATTTACCTCCTAGTGAATTTACAAAAAACCTCCTAGCCCATCCTAGCCCTTGTCCTAGCCCTTGGCACCAAGGAAAGGTGACAAGGGCTAGGATAACCTATCCACATGAAAACTCTGCTTCTGTCAAACTGCCAAATTGTACTCCCTCACATCTAACAGCAACTTGTCACCATTTCAAATCAAAGTCTACCTTGTCACTGAGACAATTATTACCAGCTTTTCATATTTTTGCCCAGCTTCATTGCCCAGCCTCAACGTTAATTGTGATCACCATAGTGGCTTATCATCTCCATAGTTCACCCATTTCCATAGTTCTAGCTCGCAATTTTCTCTCTCAATAATTCCTAAAATCGTAATAGGTTCGTAAGAAAACACTAACTAACCCGTGTGTACCTACTCTATTCTGTTAAACTTTATAATTCATATATACCTATTATCCTTAGTTAGGTAGTACCGCTAGTTTTAGATTATACTATGAGATCCTTCAAAATAATCATTCATTTACGGATTCCTGTTGTTTTGTAGCCCTGAAGATGGAAAATAATTTTACCCAAACGCCGGCGTAGAAACAAATCTATCTGACCGCCTCCCGAGATCCTATAACCTGGTTATATGTATTCAGAATTCGGTCACGAACAGACCCCTCACAAAGTAAATAATAAACCGTTGTGTAGTAATTTGCAACGTTTTTTATTCATTTTTCGGATTCTACATACTTACCTTGAAACGAAAACAATAAAATTTTGAGAGGGGGGTTAAATTTTTATTTTTTTTTTCATGCTCGATTCCGAAGGTTCATTATTGAAAATAATAAACCAAAAAGACACCGCTGTTCTCTACTTAATTATTTAATGCTTCAACGTAAGAGAATTAGTAAGACTATTCAAGTTCAAAGTTTTAATGAAAGAATAATTTATTATACCATTCGTTTTTAATAAAAAGTTTTACAACAGTTCCTAACCAAGTGTTTCCTAACCGAATTTCCTAGCAATACGTGGTTTTGGTGTATTTACGTACATAATTATTGGTTTCCATTTCGATCTAGTGAAGGATTTACACTGGTGGTGCATTATGTACTGAACTCTGTAGTATTTTTGTTTGAAAATTGAAATGAAACCAACCGCAGATTGCTAAGGCCAGTAGTCCGAGTTATTCCAAAAAATACTGAAAAACTTGTTAATTCCTGAGTAAGTCACGTTTTTCAGAACAAAATGCGTCCTAACTCAAAAACTATTCAACCTAGCAACCTGTCGTACGTCTCATTCGATTCTGTATTAAAAATTCTGTAGAGTGAGACCACGAAATCGACAATAATTGTAATCTGCTGAACAGATCTGTAGCCAAAATTCTGGAAAGACGAGATGCGCCATGACATTTTTTGGCTCTCCTGAGAAGTGTCGATTTTGGGCCTCAGGAACTCACTCGCCCGCGGTCGGTAATATTTATTGTCCGGTTTCAGTAAGCTGTCGGATAAGGCAACTCTGAAAAATGGCAGTTTATTTGTTCTTGTTCATAAATTTGTCGTTGTAGACGAAATTGAAACATACCTACCTACTTCTCCACTGTATTCACAAAACATGGAAGGTAAACTTCGTTATGGATAACAAAACGAGTTGAATTTTCGAAGAACTGGTTGTCAAATTAGTGCTGGCTGCTGTAATATTGAGTTGGGACAAACCACTTCGAAGTACCTTGAAAAGAAAAGTTAGATTGAATTATAACTCGCTGCTCGAAAGAAACTGCGAATTACAAAGTGCACCAAAACACGTAGGATTTACAATATTGCATGTCTACCGATTCGAGCCTAATCGAGCGAGATTTCTATTCACTGGTTTTTCGTAAAAAAGAGAACAGCAAGATATAATTTTTAATGCAATATTTACATGAATTGGTATTTATGGTAAGTAAGGTTAACGGTTAATTCTATGTTTGCAAGCTGAATCTGCATGAACATACACCAGTTTGAAATATATACTTACCTAGGCAGTCCTGCGCACAGGTTTAAGAATCGTAGTTTCTTGCATGGCTACAGGATTGTAATCGTGTCTACCCGTACCTAAATATTTTTTTATCCCCAAATTTCAATCGAAGATTAATCCAAATTAGCTGAAAATTTAAAGAATAGGTACATGTGAGGACTGGTCGATAGATCGTCCATCTTGAATTTCATTTTGATTTGCATTATTATGTTTACTTCCTGTAATTAGGCTTGCCCGTATATAAACAATAAACAATAAACAACATTAGGTTTTGCAGGAGCTCACATTGAAATCCGTGTAAAGCACTGCCGTTTTAGCGAATTTTCAAAGAAAATGAAGCTATTGCAATGGCTTCGAAATTTAAATAATATAAATTTTTGGAAATTTTCTTCATAGAAATCCGTTTCAGACCATTCTAAAACGATTCCTGAAATTTAACACTTTTTTATATGTATATATATTATATGTGTCACTCCAGACGATAACTCTCGATAGAATTGAGATAAACAGCTCAAATTTGCACAAAAAATCTATCTTGGCAATCGAAAGGCTAAGTTCGAAGATGGGCGAAATTGGCCTACTCTAAGGAGGGTTTTGGCGCATTTAAAGTGTGCAAAAATTACCCAAAAATCCCCAAAATGTTATTTTCCAACAAGTGACCCCTCATTTTAAAGGTTTTTGCACGCTGAACACGATGGTGGAATCGGATTTTAGATATCTTGATCCGTTCTCAAATTTGAGCATTTAAAGTGCGCAAAAATTACCCAAAAATCCCCAAAATGTTATTTTCTAACAAGTGACCCCTCATTTTAAAGGTTTTTGCACGCTGAACACGATGGTGAAATCGGATTTTAGATATCTAAATCCGTTCTTAAATTAGAGCATTTAAAGTGCGCAAAAATTACCCAAAACTAGGATAATCTTTAAACTCTTACCCCCCCCCCCCCCCACCCCCTTAGAGTGGTCAGATTGAAAAATGTGAGAAGTATTAATTGAAGACGAGAGTTCGAAGCAAAAAAGGGGGAGGCAAACGATTAGTACAACTCCTTGAATTTCCCATTTGACATATAATTGTTATGATACCTTCATAGATAGACAAGTACCGGCCCACGTATTACTAGAAGGAAGACGAAAGAAAAAATCTATTTCAAATTATTCAATTTAGGTACTAACAGTAGGAGGAAGAAGTTTTCCTTTATTCAAAACCATAGCCATTAATTCGAATATTTCTTTGAAAATTCGCTCATTAAGTCATGCTGCATGACTGGTTTACTACTACTTTCAACTTTTCTATTTCTACTTTTATTACCCAACCCGAAGGGTATTTATTAGGAAAGTATTGCAATCAACATGAAAATACACAAATGATACATTAATCATGTATATAATTTGTATGTATAATCACGTATAATACTTAGCCACCACTTCGCGTGAAAGAGAGTAAGAACAGTTTTGTGATGCCTTGACTTGACTTTTCCATGTACTTTTCAAGGGTCATACAAATTAGATGATCGTGTTGGGTAGATATTTTTGTTAAATCAATAGTAAATACTTTATAGGTGTGCTATTCACAGAATAATAAACCAAAACGTGTTTACGCCGTATCATATTACATACATACCACTGATAGGTGGCATACCGTAGGTTTATCAGATGCACATAGGAATGCACATTAGGAAGAAATGGTGAAGATCAGCAACCAATGATCGTAGGTAGATGTTTTGAACTTCAAAGGCTGCTGGCCTACATCGATGAAACAGTAGGTATCAGTCCGATATAGTATCAACTGGCTGACTAGCGTCCTATCGCCATTGATAACCCTTAGATCGTTCGCTCAGAAAAAAAATTATTACGTCCGTCTATTGGAGATTAGCTGTCAGTTCATACAACGTTTTTTGGGTTATCCGATTTCCGCATAACAAATCCCAAGTATTCCGTTTAGCGAACAGCTCATGTGATTGGTATCAATGAATTAAAGTGTAGCGCTTAACTTCACTTGCACTTCGGAACTATTTTCAAATCGTCCTCTTACATAAATCCAGTGTTATCAAGCCATACACTCAAAGATTCCAATTACCATAATACACCTATGTTTTATGCTTAAAGTGAAAACAGCGACGGAGGAAACAAGGTTGGTTATGAGGAATCTACAGGAATGCATAGGTGTGAGCAGAAAGCCTTTGGATCTTGGGTTTTGGCTCATTGAGGGGTTGATCTGTTTTGCAGCTGGTGGCAGAATTGGGGGGAATTTGGAGCGATGGAGTTATTCACATTGTTGGATTTGACAAAATACTATAGTTGATAAAATACTACTATCAACACCAGTTGCAAGGCTCGGTCCTGGACAGCCCCAAGACCTAGGTCAGAGTGATATAAAATACTGTTATATCACATCGACCTTGGTGTTCTATTTTTGCCAGTTTAGACAAGCTAAAATTGTTATTCCAGTCTTCAATTGGTTCAATGGGCAGAACGGGTACCTATCCATGTACAGGAAAACCTTTTGTGTAATAATTTGTAGCGTTTTTATTCCATTTTCGGATTCTTCGTAGGAACCTACCTTTAAATGCAAAACATCAAATTTTGAGGAGGGTTACGTTCTTCTTCTTCTTCTTCTTGTTTCATGTCGATTCTAAAGGTTCATAAAGTATTGAAAATAATAGTTAACCAACTGAAGACTGGAATAACAATTGTAGATTGTCAAAATTGTCAAAAATAGAACACTTAGATCGAACACCTGGGCCTTGGGGCTTTCCTGGATCAAGCCTTGAAATTGGTGTAATTACAATTTATTACAGTTTTATCAACCATAGTATTTCGTCAATTCAACAATGTGAACCACTTCGTCGCCCCAAAAATATTTGCTCTTAATGACACGAATGTTGGTTTGTACCTACTGAATCCAGTTCAATTTGTGAAACCATTTGTACATTTCTTCAAATTTACTCACCAGTCTCAATTCCATAACGGTGAACTAGAATACTCAACCACACTGTCCTATACGTAAAATAAACATCGATTCTGTAAAAGTTGGTTATTTGGCGTCGTGCTTCGATCCATCAATGCAGGAGCGTTTTTTGTGATTAACGAATTTTCCAAGAGAAAATGCACGATTGGTCAAACATTTTTAGATCATGAATTTTTGAAAAATCTTTCATTTACTTTTCGTTTTATATATAGTTTTGGGGAGGTTAATGACCGGTTTTAGTCTTGGCTTTATTGTTTTTATTACATTCCGGAGATATAACATATAATTAGTAATAGCATTAATTACCTACTTAAATATAATATTATATTTATGTGGGTACTGTGGGTATGTGTGTCACTCCTGACGATTTCTGGCCTGGAATACGAGAAAAAAATTCAAACATTTCTCCAAAATGTTTGTATTGGCCAAAGGATGAGTTTGAAGGCAGCCTTTGAAAAGACAAAGTGGGTCAAATTTCAGTTTTTGTGGGTTTGAAAACTGCAAACAATCTGTAGGTGAAGATAGCAAAAAACATCAATTATTGATATAAAACTATCAAAGTGGTAAGCAATGGTGTCAATAGACATGAAACGACTAATCAAATAGTCACGAATATTTTGCCCAACAAAGTGGGTCAAATTTGAGTTTACGGGGCAAAAGGGGCTCAAAACCGAGAAAAACTGTTAAATAGTCACCGAACATCGATACAAATTCACCATAAGTAGAGAAGAATGGTGAATCGAGATACGAAAAGACTGTATTAATATTCCAAAATGTACAATTTCCTTAACAAAGGTGGGTCGAATTTGAGTTTAGGGAGGTTAAAAATTCCTAAGAATGTTCTAAAATGGCGTGAAGTTACCAACTTTGAAAATTCGCTCGTAAGGTCATGCAGCATATCTGGAACTTTTACAGTTTAGTCCCACGAGTACGTAGATCTTTTATCTCAGCCTCTTCGCTTTCTACGCGACATAGTCGGTAGCCCAGTATTTTTACAAGGCATTCCTTACCATCGGAGCTAAGACACATAAATTACACCGGTTTCGAACGGGGCAAAATGCATAATAAATTTCAATCGGGAAAATAAATAGAGGAGGTCATTAAAAACCCTCAAGTTTCGTAGGGGCGGTCTCGAGTAAACAGTAAAATCCGCTGACATGACCCCGGAGGATAAGGGCTGGGGCGAGTGGGGAAAGGAGTAACCAATTATTGAGGACGTTTTAGTAGCTTTAAAAGGGGAAAAGGCTGGAGGGGGTGCCCCCTCCCACGGACTGTAATATCCCGTAAAGTTTGAAGCCAAACTTGTAATTTATCTCGGTATTTTATTGGCTGGAGTAATGAGATAGGCGTGTGGATCGGTCGGAGCAGTGCCTCGTGGGCAGGCCTGAGGTCTGACCAGGAGCACGAAGGTGTGACGTCATCAGGACGTCAGTGAGACTCCAATGAGGTGCACATAAGCAATCTAATCTCCGTGGAATAAATAAAATAATAAACCTTTAGCTTACCAACAATTTATTTAAAACAAAGCTTTTCGCTCAAATTCTTAGCATCATCAGAATTTGACTTTTACCTGTGTTTATGGGAGTACCTACCTAATCTCACACCTTTTGTGGTAAGCCGTCTTGCAATGTGGAATAAACAAAAACCTTTAGCTTACCACCAATTTATTTAAAACAAAGCTTTTCGCTCAAATTCTGGGCATCATCAGAATTTGACTGTTACCTGTTTTTATGTGAGTACCTACCTAATCTCACACCTTTTGTGGTAAGCCATCTTGCAATGTGAAATAAATAAAAACCTTTAGCTTACCACCAATTTATTTGAAACAAAGCTTTTCGCTCAAATTCTGAGCATCATCAGAATTTGACTGTTATCTGATTTCAATAGTAATCGTTTACAGACAACCACCCAGGAACAAAAAGAAAATGTCCACATCCGCCATCTCGATTAGTTCTACTGAAAATTTCAATGAGGAAAATCCCGATGTTTTGCTTTGGAAATCAATTAGCGAGCAACTTTTTGATTATTTTACGTTTCATAGCAAACCAACCTGGATCCGCCCCTAGATGAACTTGATTACTTAAGTGAAACAATCAGATTTCACCAAAATGTTTGTAATGGCAAATAGAGGATAAATTAGAAGATGTGCAAAATTAATAAAAAATATTATCTGAGGGTTACAAATCGGTAAAAAATATTGAAATTACCAAAAATGATATAAATTCATCAAAAGTGGTATAGAATGGTAAACCGAGACTGAGCATGACTTTCAATTATGAAAAATTAAAGAACACCTACATCAAATTCGTAAATTTGCTTATAATTATGGTCATGATGCATGATCTGCACATTTTGGTTTATATTTTCAATAATGAACCTTTGGAATCGAGCATGAAAAATAAACTTTAACCCCCCCCCCCCCCCACCCCTTCAACATTTGATGGTTTACGTTTCAAGGTACGTAGAATCCGTAAATGGAATAAAAACGCTGCAAATTATTACACAACGGTTTACCTGTACAGATGCCCCTTCTGTGTGGATCACTATTTTCTGTGGTCAACACGAGCCTTAGTGCTTCCCCCAAGGGAGCCCTAACTGGAGTTTAAGTACCCCTAGTACTGGAGCCAGCCGGACAATCACATTTCATAATAAATATGCGGTGGATTCAAGAATTCTATAATAAATTAATTATTTATCAAGTTACAAAACTATGTAGGTACCAACCAACAAAATCCAGAGTATGTAACCATCATTCTTCAAATTAAATAATATCACGGAACAACCAACTCGACTTCATACAGCCATCCTTGATTATAATCAGGTGCTCCCTAGTGATGATATCTGGGCCAGATTTATACCGTATCGCGGTTACCACCACAGCAGGCGCTAAAGGAGAGGGATGCTAGCACCCTGCGGTTATCACCATAGCAAGCGTTAGAGGATGAAGCATCCCATGGTTACCACCACAGTAGACGTTAAGGGAGATGGATCACCACAGCGAGTGTTAGAGGAAGAGGCGTCTCGCGGTTACCACCACAGCAGAAACTAAGGGAGATGGAAGGGTAGGCGAGAGAGGAGGCGCAGGGTGTGAAAGAGAGAAGTCGCAGGCAAGAATAAGGTCTTTCGAATGAAGAGCTGGGCGGGCCGGGCGCCTTATAAAGGTGCCTCCACCTCGTCCCCCGTCTGTCAACGGTTTTTAACGGCCCTTGAGAGTCGTTGGGAGTTCGATGGAGGGGAACCCTTCTGGGCTTCAACCGAGGCGTCGCACAGCTCGTCTTTCTCCTTGTTTATCGGTAAAATGTATCAGTTACATGTACGTGGTATGTTACATTTGACGGGTACCGCAACAGATGTTATTTCACATGATATAATAAACAAAGTATATAAACATATGTAAACAAACCATAAAATATTAAAAAAATGATTCAGTAAGTAACTAACTACCTATGTAAATTGGACTACGATTTGACGTTGTTGCTTTCCAAGTAGTTAAGGTTTTTCATTTCATTTTACCATATTTATACGCACTACTACTCATCAACAAGATTCAGCTACCATTCTGTTGTACGCTTCACTTACATATGTACTGTTTAGGCAACTGTTGCCGATTAGTTTATCTGGTGGTAGGATTAGTTGTATGAGTGGTTCAAAGAGCCATACTAATCATCGTCGATCTTCAGCACCACAATGCCCAGGCGTTGCACCGGTGAACTTTGCCATGATCTTGGGCTGATCTAACGGCCCTTGTCCTCCATTCCATCAACATCTCCCACCAGACTGTTCTAACTGACTTCCTCGTCCCATCGTCAGTCCATGATCGATCGCTCGCCCTGTATCTTCGCCAACTTTTTGCTTTCTCGTTCACGACGAGTGTGCCATTTTTCCTCCACGAGGCGGCCGCCTGAGCACCACGTGCAGTTTCAGCAGCTGAATTTATCTTCTCCCAGGATTGACATCCTGGCTTCCTGGTCTTCCGATCTCCGAAACTAAGGTCAGTTCGTTCCAGTACCTAATAAATCGATCGAACACTGTTTTGGAACTTCACGCATTTTGGAACAGAACACGTTTCTGGACCCCCCCCCCCCCCGTTTCTCGCAACGTCCTCAAATTGGATTGCTTACCATCTTCGAACGCGAAAGAACTAATAATTGTGCCGCGCATCATCAACTGTGCACAAATTCCGTACCTATGTACCTACCTATCTTGTATATAGCATTCATTACATGGCATGCCATTTTTTTGTACGTTTAGGACAACTTCCATTATTAATAATAAATTGTATGTATCTAGTAATTAGTCTCTCGATTCAATCTTATCCAGCGCAAATTTCAATTGAGGCTAAAATTTAGTTAAGTTGCCACAAGGCTCACAAGGCTACATTTACCTCAACATTGCATGGTCCTTCGAGCCGGATATTTGATTGAATTTGAATTTATTCTTGTTCAAAAGGAGTCGGTCCCAAAACGATCGATACACGCGATTTATAACCCTTGAAGTTTCAGAGACTATTTTTGGTAGGTACCTAGGAATTCTACCTACCATATACCAGGCACATACTCAACCTGTTTCTTATTACTACGTGGCCTATATCGTATTATATGTTCGTATCTGTTGTTTAAATGTTAAAACATTATTTATAATATCCTTGTGGACATACCTACGTAGGTATCTTATTAATATTTTGAGCCTATTGTTCATTGTTTTCATTAGTTGTATAGGGTGTAGGTAGGTATTGTTTTATATTCGAATAGTTTATTCTAAATTTATTTATTCAAATTTTTATTCATTTTTGGGGATTGACTGTGAATTCAGGTTTCCTCTCTTTTCCTCTCGTCCATCTTTCCGTCCTAGTGCAACTATAATTAATAATTCCTCTCTCATTTCTTTACGAAGTTTTCCGCAATCCTGTTCGATTCACTATGGATGCTACCACAGAGGCTCAAGTTGAAATATTAAATTCCAAGGCAAAGAATGTTGCATCTAAAATTTATACAATCGTTCTGAAGGGTCGGAGCGCAAGGACCGATGATTCGGCGAAATTCATGTTCAAGGGCATGATGAAGGAACTTAAAACATACTATACCTCTTTTTCCACATATATCGATGAAATCATGGAGTACCACGTACTTGCTGATACTTTGTCCTCTCATCCTTCGGCAGAGTTGAAAAAACTCATCGAGGATACAGATAGGTACTACTATGAATCATGGGCAATTCATGAGGCAATTATTGCGATACCTCCTCCTAGTCCTACGGTTCAGTTTAACAACCCTCCTGCGAGTACCAGCCGAATGATGCGTGCTTCATTACCTCCAATTAAATTGCATACATTTGACGGGCAACTGAGCACCTGGCCCTTGTTCAAAGATCAGTTTGAATCTGTTGTCCACTTAGATGATTCAATTCCAAGAGTTGAAAAGTTCAATTTATTAATTTCTAATCTAGAAGGTATGGCATTGTCTTTGATTAAAGGCATTCCCCTTTCAGATGGCACTTATCAGCAAGCATGGAATGTTCTTGTTGAACATTATGACAGTAAACGTATTATGGCGAATTATTATTTGCAGCAAATACTGAAATGTAAACCGTACTCTGGCAAACCAACTGTTCAGTCCCAGAAAAGGTTTATCATTGATGTATGCGAAAATATTAATGCATACAAGAAACTTCGAATTCCCAATTCTGAAGAATTTATTTTGTTCACTTTAGCGGTTCGATGTTTGGATGAAACCACCCGACACGCTTTCGAAAAGGACAACGTAGGGAAGGATTTTCCAACATTTGATGCTCTGTTTAAATTTGTTAAAGTTGATTGTAAGACTAGAGAGTTGAGCAGTATGAACTCTGAGGATTCTGTTACTTCCTCCCACACTTTACAAAATTCAACTTCGAGTAAGCCGAACCAATCGAAAAAATCATTTTTCGTAGCGGACAAGTCTAGTGGCACTAATAAAAATACATTTGAAACTAAATCGAATTCTCCCAAGGATGTCAACTCCAATAGTTCGAAAAATTGTCCCGGATGTAAGGGCACCCTTAACCATTCATTGCATCGTTGCTTCAAATTTCGATCATGCACGCCCAAAGAAAAACTTGACTTGTTGTCAAATTGGGATGGTTGTAGAAATTGCCTTTCTGCACACCACAAAACCAAGGGATGCCCATCTAGTACCAACTGCCGTGAATGCAACCAACGTCACAATACTTGGCTTCACCTTGATAAGCCTTCAAAATCCGATCCTCCCTCTTCATCTGGCTCAACTAATCCGCAGAATACTTCGAGCTCGTCGGTTTCTGCTCCAGCTCTTCTAGGTACTCCAGGACTTGGTGAGTGTGTGATGCTGGGTACTGTGGTGGCCTCAATCCAGGATGCATGGGGCAATTTTAAGGCAGTAAGGATGGTTTTAGATAGTGGTAGCCAGTTCTCCTTTATTACGAATGCTTGTGCCTCCAAACTTGGACTCACGCTCGATAGTTTCCACGGGTCAATTAGTGGAATCGGTAGGGTAGCGCTTGACAGTCGTAGCCCCAAGGGTATAGTGGACTGTACAATACGCCCAACCACTAGTGACGACCCTATTTTTCACACGCAGGCTGTGGTGCTACCACATATCACTAGCGACCTTCCTCAAACGCCCATACCAGCAGGCTGGTGTACCCAGTACTGCAAATACCAACTGGCCGATCCACATTTTTGGAAACCCGGACCAGTAGAGTTCCTGCTTGGCGGAGACTTGTTCTTTGATATTTTGGAAGGTAAACCTATCCATATCGCCCCAAACATCCCTAAACTCACGCCCACTGTGTTTGGGTTTGTTGTTGGTGGTAGGTTTCAACGCCCAATGAAACAGTCGCACTCCACATCACTTTTCACTTCCCAAGATAGAGAACTATCTGATATTATGCAACAGTTCTGGTCAGTCGAGGAGGTGGAAGATAAAACTCTGTCTTCTCCAGAGGATGAATATTGTGAGCAGCTTTTTCAGCGCCATCATAGCAGAACTGCATCCGGCCGATACATTGTCCCACTACCCTTCAAGGAGCACCCTCCTAACTTGTCTTCCTCTCGCACTGCTGCAATGGTTCGTTTTCGAAATTTGGAGAGCAAATTTGCTCGCAACCCTAACTTTAAACATGCTTATGTCCAATTCATGGATGAATATTACAGTTTGAACCATATGTCCATTTCCAATGAAATTCCGGCTTACACTATTCCTCACCATGCTATATTTAAGTCTGATGGTGTAAAATCCAAGATTAGAGTCGTATTTGACGGTTCATGTAAGACTTCGAAGGGGAGTTTGAATGATTTTCTTCTTCCTGGACCCAAACTTCAAAAGGACATAGGATCAATAATACTTCGTTTCCGTTTGCACCGCATCGTCTTCACCGCGGATCTCGTCAAGATGTTCCGTCAGGTGTTGATTAGTGACACGGATTTGAAGTATCAGCATATCCTTTGGCGACGTGATTCCACTGACAAGCTTCAAGACTTTTCTCTGAACACCGTCACTTACGGTACTACCTCTGCTCCTTGGCTTGCAATTAGGACTCTGCTTCAGTTGGTGAAGGACGAGGGTGAATATTACCCTGAAGCCTCCAAGGCTATCCTCAACGATACTTATGTTGACGATATTTGCAGTGGAGCTGAAACTCTTGAACAAGCTCTTGCATTGAAAACGCAACTAATTCAACTTCTTCAAAAGGGTGAATTCGAGTTGAGCAAGTGGTCATCGAATCATCCAGAATTTATGAAAACGATTCACAGTCCGTCTGACTCGGGCACATTGCAACTTGGGTCACAAGATCAGACCATAAAGATTTTGGGTCTCCAATGGGATTCGGTCGGAGACAATTTCACGTATCATGTTGAGGCTCCTACTCTTGCTCTCTCAAAACGATCAATCCTCTCCTCAATCGCCCGCATTTTTGACCCTCTTGGGTACTTGTCTCCAGTTGTGTGTTGCGCCAAAATTATCCTCCAGTTGTGTTGGCAAGCCAAGGTTGATTGGGATCAGGATGTTCCCGCCGCTGTTGCGACAAGGTGGAAAATCTTTGTTGATCAGTTACCTCTATTAGACAAAGTCATCATCCCTCGTTTTATTCCTGCGCCAAATGCCGAGTCTGTGCAAATAATCGGATTTTGTGATGCGTCAGAACACGCTTATAGTGCTATGATTTATTTGCGTGCTGATAGTCCCAAGGGAACCCATGTTGCACTTTTGAAGGCGAAGTCCAAGTTAGCTCCGCTAAAACCACTTACTGTTCCAAGGCTTGAGTTATCAGCAGCTTTGCTTCTCAGTCGACTATTTACATCTCTCAACGACTTTCTTACTTTGCTAACAGTTAGCAGGCACTACTGGTTCAGTGACTCGATGGTTGTTTTGGGGTGGCTTCACACCGATCCCAGTAGGCTGAAAACGTTTGTTGCTCATAGGGTGGTTGAAATCATTGACACGACTAATTCTGTTGATTGGTTTCACGTCAAAACTGCGGAGAATCCAGCGGACTGTTCTTCACGAGGGCTTCTGCCAGCAGATTTTCTAAATCACTCCCTGTGGACATCAGGTCCATCGTGGCTGCAGCTCCCAATCTCAAGCTGGCCAATCTGTCCGTCTTCAGAACTCCCCGTTCCGGACCTCCCTGAAATGAAAGCTACCGTCATAAGCCACTTTGCTGGTAAGCAACTTGCTTCATCTTTCATTCCATGGATGGACAGGTTTTCTTCATTCAGCAAAGTGGTCCGTGTAACAGCCTATATCATCAGGTTTTTGAAAAACTATGTTGGATGGCCAAATGGAAAGCCACAGGTCAAACAAAAGATGCCCAACATTCCACTTGATGTCCTCTTGGAGGATGTCCCTCCAATTTCTGTGCCTGAGTATAGGTTTGCAACCCTGTCCCTGATCAAGCTCGTACAATACTACCATTTGCTGCTGAGAGGCTCTAAACTTGACCAAATCCAACTGTCAGGCACCCTTTCCAAGCTCAGCCCATTCATTGATGGGGATGGTGTCATCAGGGTGGGCGGTCGACTGAGCCATTCCAGCTTACCTGTAGATCTGGTGCATCCCATTCTACTGCCCGGAAAATGCCACTTTACCAGAATTCTCATCGACCATTACCACCGCATCAACCTCCATGTTGGACCCTCTTCCCTTCAGGCTATCCTCCAAAACCAATTTTGGATCATTTCTGCCCGCTTGGTGGTCCGTCAGAGAGTGCATCGCTGTGCGACCTGTTTCAAGTTGTCAAAGGAACCTCAAGCTCCATATATGGGTGACTTGCCCAAGTGTCGATTTCAAGAAGGCAGAGCTTTTCAGGAGGTAGGCGTCGACCTTGCAGGACCCTTTTATATAAAGGAATCGCTCCGCAGAAATGCCGCACTTGGGAAGGCATACTTATGTGTTTTCATCTGTATGACCTCCAAGGCTGTACATTTGGAGGTAGTGTCCAGCTGTTCAACTCCTGCCTTCCTGGCCACCCTTGACAGGTTTCTTTCAAGAAGAGGCTGTCCAGTTCGGATCCATTCTGACTGTGGATCTAATTTCCTTGGTGCCAGCCGAGAGTTGAAGGAGATTTTGGAGTGGTATCACCATCGAGAGACTTCATCTGCCATAATCCAACACCTGACGGCACGATGTGTTGAGTGGTCATTCAATCCCCCAGCCACACCACATTTTGGTGGGCTCTGGGAGGCGGCTGTCAAGTCCTCAAAGGCTATTTTCAAGCGAATCTGCGGCACCACTCCTATGAACTTTGAGGAACTTTCAACCCTCTTCTGCCGCATAGAGGCGATCCTCAACTCCAGGCCCCTTTGCCCCCTAAACAACGACCCGGAGAGCCTGCAAGCCTTGACGCCAGGTCACTTGTTAATTGGTGCTCCACTGGTTGCTCGCCCTGAATTACCACTATTGGAGCTTCCTGAGAATAGACTGTCCCGTTGGCAGCTTGTTCAGCAACGGACCCAGCATTTTTGGAAGAGATTCAGGTCCGAATATCTCCATCATTTGCAGCAGCGGAACAAGTGGGCCAAGCAGCACCCCAACCTGGAGATAGGAGACCTTGTCATCCTTAAGGCCAACTCTGCTCCAACACAGTGGGTTCTTGGTCGTGTTCAGCAGGTCTTCCCAGGCAGGGACGGTGTCCTGCGAGTTGTCGAGCTGAGGACTGCCCATGGTGTGCTGGTGCGCCCTGTCACCAAATTAGTTTCGCTTCGCCCTATTACTGACCCTGAGACCCATCCTGCTCCTGAACCTGAATCATGAAAATTTTGCAAATTTTGGTGGGCGGGATGTTTAGGCAACTGTTGCCGATTAGTTTATCTGGTGGTAGGATTAGTTGTATGAGTGGTTCAAAGAGCCATACTAATCATCGTCGATCTTCAGCACCACAATGCCCAGGCGTTGCACCGGTGAACTTTGCCATGATCTTGTGCTGATCTAACGGCCCTTGTCCTCCATTCCATCAACATCTCCCACCAGACTGTTCTAACTGACTTCCTCGTCCCATCGTCAGTCCATGATCGATCGCTCGCCCTGTATCTTCGCCAACTTTTTGCTTTCTCGTTCACGACGAGTGTGCCATTTTTCCTCCACGAGGCGGCCGCCTGAGCACCACGTGCAGTTTCAGCAGCTGAATTTATCTTCTCCCAGGATTGACATCCTGGCTTCCTGGTCTTCCGATCTCCGAAACTAAGGTCAGTTCGTTCCAGTACCTAATAAATCGATCGAACACTGTTTTGGAACTTCACGCATTTTGGAACAGAACACGTTTCTGGACCCCCCCCCCCCCCCGTTTCTCGCAACGTCCTCAAATTGGATTGCTTACCATCTTCGAACGCGAAAGAACTAATAATTGTGCCGCGCATCATCAACTATGCACAAATTCCGTACCTATGTACCTACCTATCTTGTATATAGCATTCATTACATGGCATGCCATTTTTTTGTACGTTTAGGACAACTTCCATTATTAATAATAAATTGTATGTATCTAGTAGTCTCTCGATTCAATCTTATCCAGCGCAAATTTCAATTGAGGCTAAAATTTAGTTAAGTTGCCACAAGGCTCACAAGGCTACATTTACCTCAACATGTACCATATTACAGGCCTTTCAGATGGTTCTGGTCAGTGGCCCTTCCCAGCCTACCAACTTGTATCAACCCATTAAACCTCCCATCGGCCCTCTCGGCCGATGAACGAACGGTAAATCATGTGGTGATAATTACCTAATAGCTTCTAAAATAATTCAGCTGCGTACAGCATCGTAAATTTCCTTCTTTTTATTTAAGCGCCCACCGCGTTTCCGACAATCATCCCTTCAGGACGTTCTCTGATGTAATGTTTTATTAGAGGGGTTTATTACTGAAAACATTACCGATATTTTGTGGTTGTTTTCGAGATAATTTACAGCTTCGAAGTTCGTTTGCGTCCCTTCGGAATGCGGTTTGACGAACTTAAAGCTTAAAGATCTCATGTTGTGCGCATCATTTTCGCCATAAACTTTTAAACTAATGTTCAAGAAGTTATTAGGAGCTACTTCGAGAAAGTAATTATTTGAATTATTCGCTCGTTTTTACACTACTAAAAACACGGGAAATTTCCAGTGTCTTAATTGTACACCAGTAATGATAAAATACAGTAAGAAACAACTACTGAAGTTTGCTGAGGTTATGAGCAACTGTGGAGATTCTTATGACGTTACGCCACTTCTTGCATTGTGAGGAATGAATTCTAACAGTTCATTCATTTTTATAATTCAGATCGCTACACTACACTTATCTTGAAAACTGTTCACGTTGCAGGCGTAGAGTCCACCTGGCAGGAGTTTTAATTTCACAAATATTAAATATACGTTCGAGACGACTATTGTATACATGCGTTTCTATACCTGGTTATTAATCCAATCTAGGCATTGAAACCAACTGAGTTCAAATTAACGAACTCACGTTTGTTCAGGTGTTTGAAAGCAAATAATATTTTCTGTGTGTCTCCCTCGATCATGTTTACATTGATTTTCGATGTTTTCACCGCGTTTGGGCAATTCTGGGTGGCATGGGCCTACTTCAATATCTGTAAGATTTGAGCGTCGTGTTACACATTACACGGGAAGTCTCTCTGGCAAACATAATAGTGAAAAAAATTAGAGTGGAAGAGTGCCCAAGTGAAAGTTGACCAAACAAAAATGGTCCTCGAACCCAAGCCCCCCCCCCCCCCCCCACCACCAAGAATGCATCCCGGCTCCGGGGACAGCGATTTCCATTAAATTATGAATTGGGGGGTATGAGGCAGGAAATGTTTGATATTAATTGTGGGTATTTTTCTATTTCGAGTCACCCACCTTTTGAAGTTTTGGTGATTTTAGAACAATTATAATGTGCATTTTTAGCCTTATTTTCTTGTTTTTTGTTTAGCCATATTATTAGCAGTTCTTGACCCCCGAACACTCAAATTTTACCCATTTTTTCATGTTTTAAAAAAAAAGTCCTTTCTCCAACTCATCACTTTGGTCGTAATTTCAAACATTTTTGGTAAAATTTCGGTAATTTGTTTTTCCGAGGTCAGACGTTTTTATAAATAAATACAAAAAAGTCTGCTAATTCGAGTAGGCAGTACAGCTTCCTCACTTGAATCACATGAACGTATAGAATAGTTGGGTAGGTTCGGTTTATAAGGGACGATTTGCGATCTAACCCGCGTGTACCCTCAAAATTTCAGCACTCTACGACTATTTTTACGAAGAAATGGTCAAAATTTCATGTTCTCGCATGCGCAGACGAAAGTTACAGTACGATTCGAATGAAATTCATACGGAACTATCAAAGTATTATTACTGATCGACCCTCCAAATCTGAACTCATTTCAACTGTATTTAGGGTAGTTATGGGCGTTTCAAGTATTTCAAGTTTGCGCAGGCCCAGACAAAACGATTTCCATGATTTTGGAACGGGACCATCTGCAATCCAATCCGCGTGTACTCTAAAAATTTCAGCTCCGTACTACTATTTTTAGCGTAGTTAGAAGCGTTACAAGGTAGTAGTCAACATTTCATGTTCGCGCATGCGCAGACGAAAGTTACAGTACGATTCTAATGAAATTCATATGGACCTATCAAAGTGTTATTCCTGATCGACCCTTGAAGTTTGAACTCATTTCAATGATATTTAGGGCAGTTGTGGGCGTTCCAAGTATTTCACGTTTGTGCATGCACTGACGAAAGTTACCGTACTTTTTCAATGATTTTGGTATGGGACCATATGTGACCCAACCCGCACCTACCCTCCAAATTTCAGCCCATTTCGACTATTATTTCGGGTAGTTATGGGCATTACAAGGAATTACCACAGGCAGACAGACACGGAACCAAAAATGTTCCCTGATGTTTGAAACGCAAAATGGTAGTGGAAATTTTCATTTTGGAGGACATAAATTTTTTTACTCAATCTCGAATCCAAGGCTTCCCTACCTTCGATAGTGAGGAAGGAAAAGCTTAGAATCCAAGAATGGATTTTGAATGCTTCAAAAAGTATTTGTATTGAGAAATTTCATTCAAAAACTGATAGTAGGTACTAACGATTTTTGACCTGTTGCAGTAGCTCAGTTTTCACGGAAAATCGGTTTGAAATATCGCATCTGTGAAGAAATTTCGTGTGGTTTTTGCTTCTCGAAGAAATTGCTCACCTGACGCTGCACGATTTGTCAACGTCCGAGCGTTCCCCACGCGAACAAGATAACTCTCGTACTAATATTTGGCTCGTGTTCCTACTAATCTCAAATCTGACAAAACCGGTCAATTTGACGAGCCCGCTCTCAGGAGAAACGGCCCCTGAGGATGAATATGGAGGCGCGTGGGCGGGGAAGGGAAGAGCCCGTTCGGTGATAAGATGAATGTGCCAGCGCGAACGCCGGACCGCCCTGAGAAGCTGTTTGTCAAAATGACTTAATTTCGGGATCCCCGTTGTGGGTTCCTCGTGTTACTTTCCGGCCGAGCTGGAATCCGATTCCGAGTCGGGTTTGTTGAACTTGATCCGGAGGAAATCGCGGGGCGGTTATCGGCCCCTTCCTCCGGCGGACCCATCCGCGATGTTTCATCAGTCATCGGCGACTTGGACCGTTTACCTGATCTTCGCCAACGTTACGAATCACTAGCGAAGAAATCGTGGAAACCCATTTCAAAGAAAAACGGAGTTATTGAAAAACAAACGTCTGCCAATTCGAGTAGGCAGTATAGCTTCCTCACTTGAATCAAATGAACGTATAGAATAGTTGGGTAGGTTCGTTTTGATACGGAACTTTCTACGATCCAACCCACTTGTACCCCCAATATTTCAGCTCTCTACGACTATTTTTTGCGTAGTTAGAAACGTTACAAGGAAACTGGCAACATTTCTTCTTCGCGCATGCGCAGACGAATGAAATTCTTATGGAACTATCAAAGAATTATTCTTGATCGACCCTCTGTGACAGAGTGTAACAGTGGGGGTGGACCCTCGAAAATCCCCCTCCTAGACCAGCGAGATTATCACCGGTTAAGAAGGGATATCGATTAGGCTTTGTAGTCAAATTGCCATCTTTGAAAAAGGCGGTCTTCCTACGAATTTGACTCGGGCGGTTTTCTTCCCTTCGATTCGGGCGGTCCCTCCCGCCGACTCCACGTTGGACCATAAGGAGTCAGGTCCTTCTGCGCCTCCCCTACGCGCAAGGGAGGGGAAGAGTATAAATACCCCCGCTCCCCACACCTCGACACAGTTCACCGAGATCTACCTGAGACCAGACCTGCGATTTTATAGTATAGTATTTGAGAGATTTGAGTTAAAGTAGAAAAGTAGTGTTGAGAGTGGTAGTTGTGTTGGTTCAGAGAGAGTTTAGTTTATTTTATCCCTCCCACGATCGATCCCCCTGTGGAAGAAGACGAGCGGACTTGGCAAGGAAACGGTTTCAATTCGGACACGCAAAATAACAGTCGAGCAAGAGAGAGAGAAGGCGATACGACCCCACCGGAAGGCACATTTGAACCCAAGTGTGTACTCAGTACTGCCGTGGAAGTATACTTGTTCCAGGAGCCAGCAGCCAAGAACAATCGCCCCGGAGCCCCAGGAATTCATCCCTGGACCAGAAGCCCGGAAGGACCATCCCTGGACCTATTGGACCACCGTTCCAGCGGAGGTAGGAATCATTCCTTTTTCTTACTTATCTTTACCTAAGCGATATCATTCGCGTAATAGCGCCCCTCAGGCTTGGTGCATCACACTTCCTAACGAGAGTCACAAAAGGGGTTATACCCGTCTGTTCCAGAACTCTCCACATCTTTGGCCCCAAGAAATCTCCCTTGTCCCTCGTATCATCGACGTCCGAACCCATCGCTGAACCCTCGACTCTGGTGCCACATTTCTCAACACCTTAAATTACACTTATCTAGCATACTTACTTTCTTAGTTTTCCTCCCCGTTCATGTAATTTCCGTAACTCGCGACTATTCAATTTCATCTCGTACATTCTGTCTTTTCTTTTGCGCCTTCGCGACCCCACTTCATGTTGTCACATTTCCTATAATAAATCCAGTTACCTTGACGTATTGAGATTCTTTCACATCCTTTTGAGAACCGTAGAGTCACCTTTCGAACTGCCATCAGGCCTCCAAATTATTAGTTTTATCGTTAGGAATTTACAGCCGTACCATAACCTGTACCCGAAGTCAGAACCTGTGCAACGCTGACTACGGGGCCGCTGCCAACCTACAAACTTCAGGTAATTTACTTGTAGACTTTTCGCTGCCAAATTTCAGCCTTAGCTCGCCATCCATTACTGACATAGTCATAAGTAGGTTTGCCGGCAGGATAGTCACACAAGTAACGATTACAGCTTCCTCAAACCGATCCCGTCTCCACCGGAAGAAAAATTGTATCGAGAACAACCACACTGTTACACTCCTCCCCACATGACATACTTCTGGGTAGCAGGAGTATGAGAGGGAAAAGGGGGGGTTGAAAAGTAATATGAAGTTCTGGTTCAGGAAAGGACATTGAACAACTTCAAGGTGACTAACCTCCATCGTAATGGTACTACCTCAGTAATATTTTACTGGAGGAGAACAAAGCTCCTACATACGAGTATTGGCGGATAATGTTGTCAGAGGTTGTTGTCCAGTGAATTGTGCTCTTCTGGGCAACCTCTAGGTGATCAACCTCCATCGTTGGGATGGAACAACTATTGGGACTTGTAAATTGGGACACGGCATCAATCGCCCATTAATGAGCTCAGTATATTTTAATTATACCGACACTCTAAATGGGGGAAAGGGGGTGGGGAAGCCAATAGATGTATGCATTATCAAAGGGACAGGATGTTAGTAAAGGAATCCTTCTGGTAAGCCCACAAAAAGAGGATGGAGTATGGTGAAGTGCTCAGCGCATACTACCAAACCACGCTCTGCTACCATGTGACAGAGTGTAACAGTGGGGGTGGACCCTCGAGAATCCCCCTCCTAGACCAGCGAGATTATCACCGGTTAAGAAGGGATATCGGATTAGGCTTCCCCAAACCGATCCCGTCTCCTCCGGAAGAAAAAATGTTTCGAGAACAGCCCACACTGTTACACCCCCAAATCTGAGCTCATTTCAACGATATTTAGAGTAGCTACGGGTGTTTCAAGTATTTCACGTTCGCGCATGCGCAGAAGAAACGATTTCCAAGATTTTGAAACGGGACCATTTGCAATCCATTCCGCGTGTCCCCTCAAAATAATTAGTTAGAAGCGTTACAAGGTAATAGCCAACATTTCATGTTCGCGCATGCGCAGACGAAAGATACCGTACTTTTTCAATGATTTAGGTATGGGACCGTCTGTGACCCAACCCACACCTACCCTTCAAATTCCAGCCCATTTCGACTATTATTTCCGGTAGATATGGGCGTTACAAGGAAATACCACAGACAGACAGACACGGAACAAAAATGTGTCTCGATGTCAGAAACGCAAAATGGAAGTGGAAATTTTCATTTTGAAGGACATGAATTTTTTTTACTCAATCAGGAATCCAAGGCTTCCCTACCCTCGGTAGTGAGGAAGCAGTAGTCTATATCCACCAATACATGAGAAAACGCGAAAAACACTGTTATACCGGTTTCGGTGATCAAACTATCGTCAGTAACAAAAAACAACAACAATGTGGTCGATTGGGATTAGTTATGACGAAGAATGGCGAAGGGAACGATGGAAGGGGGGTCGATTCTGATTGGCCCAGGAAGAGAATGCTAAAAAGTGAAAGGAGCGTAAGGAGAAAGGGCGAGGGGGGGAACGGGAGGAACCAAGCTGTTACAGAAATGAACGCAATAATGGAGACAAAACTTATAGGAATTACATCATTCAAAGATTTACCCAACCTATTGCTCTTAATAATTTCGAATTTTCCAACTACATCCAAAACGCTCCCTTTTGGGAAGAAATGAAGATATTCAACAGACTGTCTATCTGTAAGATCAAAATTGAACCTATGACTGGATTCATTCAGGTGACGTGCAAAGGCCGAATAACCCTTATGATCCCTGAAATATTTTTCATGTTCCTTTACTCTTTCCTTAAACTTCCTACCAGTTTGACCACAATGGCCAATTCTGTGAATAATACACCTATGTATTCGTTCAGCAAAAAATTTTTATTACACCCCCTCAAAATTTTTTCTTTTCCGTTTCAAGGTGCGTAGATTCCAAAAATGCTATGTCCGTCCGCCGTCCGCCGTATCACGTGTACCGGCTTCAATTTAGGTCTAAAAAAGTCGTTCTTTCGCACACATGCTCCATTTGGGCCCTAGTTGTGTCCCGAAACTTTTCAGCCCGATCGGAATATACCCAGGGGTGTTATGATTGAAAATGTGTGTACAAATAGGTACTTTTTGCGTTTTAGTAACATGTTAGTAAAATGAGCTTTTGAGGTATCGTTTTCCATGTTTTTGGGGACGAGAAGGCCGAATATGAAGTCGATTTTGACTAAGGAGTGGAAAAATTGAGGTTGTACCAAATGTTCAGCTCCCAAAATTGATTTTTTATAAGTCAAAAACCTGGGAAATCGTCTGAAATCACCATCAATTTGTACAATAACACTAGGAAAAGTGTCAAAACGTGAATCAAGACGATTAAATGGCACTACCAATGATCAAAGATAATTTGAAAAAAATAAATAAAAAAAGGAGCGCACCTAATTCAAGTTTTGGGGGCCAAAATTGGTGGAAACCACCAGAACAACAATATAAAAGCAACAATAAATGAACAGCCAACATTTCTGTAGGTATGTCCAATATAATAATAAACCCATGTGACAAGGACTTTGCAGCGTTTTAATAGTTAACTTTTCTTTAGCTAAATTCTTCACTCATTGGTATAGATAAAGCTCTGTTAATCATACTATGGAAAGCTGAATGCTTGTGGACTGCTGGATGATTTGAAGTACTATGAATAGCAAAAATTATTTTTATATTGTATTATAATTGTATTCTTGTCGAGAAAAGATGTGAGTTGGAACCTTATTAGGCTGATATTCCAAGAAAATATTCACGTATTTTGCAAGTGCACTTCTAACCCGATTAATTCTTAGGGGCGACGTTCACTTCTACCGAATCAGTCTTGAATAAAAATTCAATACGAAGAACGTTACTTTTTTCGAAGAACAAGAAAAAAATCTAGAAGAAAACAAAAAACCGCACCAAAGAAGAATTCCCACACCGAAGGAGCCTGAGGTGGCCGCAACAGCAGGTGATCCTCTACCTCGTTATGTCATCTTCCCAACAAATGTCGTCCTTCTTCCTACTCCTCATTAATTAAACTTCCATTGTTCGCTTCTCCTTCCTTCAATTTGTTACACTCTTATTATCTACCAGGGTAAATATCCCTTTTTCATCCACCACGGATCCAAAACTTTGGTCTCTTTTGAGGAGGGCCCCCACACTCCACAACAATTCTTATAATTTTTTTTTAATTTCTAATTTCACGGCAGGCCCTCCCTTCAAACTCGTCCACTTTTTTCTTCGTCCGAAAACATCGAAGGGGAATGTCGACGAAAATTGGAAGCCATCAGGGTGAAATGACCTGGAATTAATACCGATCGAGTCCCGCGGTCGACGGAGCCTTGCGAAATTCAAGTGCCCCCTAACGCTTTACTATATTTAAGGTTAAAAACAATAATTCACGTTTTATTACGCCGAGAGTAATGAGATGACGCCAGGTGAAATAATGGAAGGTCACAGTTGGAGGAAAAACAATTTTACCGTTCATAATATAATATGTGGTTATCAAGTTATGATCATCTTTTTTCAGCACAAAATGCAATGGATGACGGAGTCAAATAATTAGTTTCGTGTTTGGAGATAACTACTTTCATTGTAACTCTCCAATTCAATTTCTGAAGTATCTTTCGATAATCATAGTGAAACCAGGAGACCGTCGGTTTCAGACACAACCCAAAAAAAACACAGATCACAACAGCCCCAAATTACCTATTTATGAAAAATCAAATCCAAATCATGAAAGAAAGCTCATGTGTGAGTATGAAATCATGTTGTACACAACGGCTCATCTACCAAGAAGGGGCTGGATTTTGTTGATAGGTATTTTTGCAACTTGAACAACCGTTGAAGTTTTATTAATGGGCAAATTATTACACAACGGTTCATTATTCTATCTCCGTAGACGGGGAACCTATGCAGGTAAATTATTACACAACGGTTTAGGGAGGTACCTAGTAACGAGTACGGGGTTAGGTACTAACCTACGGAGGGTCCGCGATCTACATAATATGACATATTATGTAGGTTATAGAGAAGGGTTATCTATACGGAGACCTGTGATCCGTAAAAGGAGGGTATTCTGTACAATATAATAAACCGTTGTGCAGGGATTTGCAGCGTTTTTTTTAAATCAAGTGAAAAATAAATTTAATGTATAAATTACCCTTCTACGTCCGAGTGGTCTGTATGAAAAATACGTCCTCTAAAAATCCTCGAAATTATGGGTTAGTGGTGAATACAGGTTGCCGTCTTGCCATCCCCCATCAATGTGAATATGTTCGGGCGGAAAGAACAGTGTAGAAAAATTCATAAAAGAAATAAAATTGACTCGTGGCTTATAATTCGAAGCTGGGAACTTTAATGCAGTAATTAGAAAGTGTACCGACGAGGTATCGTAAACATTAACTACTATCTGTGCTGCATCGAACCACTTCCTTCTCCTCTCCCGAGCTTTCCGCACCGTCACCATTATTTTCCACATCGCAGCTATGTTTGGAGACCGGCTAATGAAGCAACAAGCAGGTTTTGGTTGATTATTTCGCGAATTATAACACACCTACGAGTATGTATTCGCTCAGCAAAGATTTTTTTTGAACACCCCCTAAAAATTTTACGTTTCAAGATGCGTAGAGGTGCGGGTTGGGACACAGATGGTCCCATAACAGAATCAATAAAAAAGTACTATAACTTTCGTCTGCGCATGCGCAAAGGTGAAATACTTTACACGCCCATAACTGCTATAAATATCGTTGAAATCAGTTCAAACTTGGAGGGTCGATCAGGAATAATACTTTGATAGTTCCACATGAATTTCATTGGGATCGTACGGCAACTTTCGTCTGCGCATGGGCGAACATGAATCAATGAATGAAAAAACGGTTTATTAAAACTCGAAATTATTTACATCATGCAATATAAAAGCAAGCAATACCTTATAAGGCATCGTCTAACCGTCTGCCTGGAGTTGGCCTTTCCAAAAAAAGACAACTAAAACCTGCAATTTTCCATCATCTCAAAAACTTTTAATATTCGAAATAAAAATAAAATTTTTGCTTATTCAATCAGTCATCAATCATCGTCAGTAGTTGAAACTATCAATGAGGTACAGGATCAAATTTGGTTTCCACAAACAACACGTAGTTGGGAGTATTTATAGGGAGTTTCAGAGCCCACTTGATGAAATACTTATGCACCTTATCAGTCTGATCATAAGGTTTACAAGCCCACGTCTGACAAGCGTAACCAACGGCAGATCTGACAGCCGCGTTGAAAATTTTGGTTTTGGCTGATAAAGGGACTGCTTTATTCGATAAAACCGAATCCCCTGTGGAACTCATGAGGCTCCTTTAGTTTTACAGAAGTGCTGACTGAGGGACATTGTATCTGTCAGCCAAACTCCCAGATATTTATAACCCTTCGAGACATCTACAACCTCTTTCTTAAGTGTCCACTTCTCGTCCTGAGCCAGTGTCGGATTTTTTCCAGGTTCAGCTGAAGGCCCCACAATTCCAGGTAATCTTCTAATTTATTTATCATATTTTGCAACTTTTGTGAACTTTCAGCCATCAGGACTGAGTCGTCAGCATAATATAAGAGTAGGTTCAACGTCACACTCCCCAACTACAACTCCTCCTCCCAAGAAGTCAGCCAAGTCTTTAATGAACAAAGCAAACAGCTGTGGCGAAAGGTTACATCCTTATTTAACCCCTACAAAAGTATTGAATGAAGGACTCCATGCCATCCTTTGTCCACACATACATCTTTGTCCCATTATATAAACTGGATAGTGCGCTTATGAATTTGCGTTTATGAATTTTTAGGAAACCCCCATGACACTTAATTTATACCACAGGGCATTTCGATCGATTGAATCGAAGCAAGCCTTGAAATCAACAAAGAATAGATACAATTTCTTCTTCTCACTAATCTTATGTGAGTTAAATTACACAGTACAAAAATATTATTTTGTGTTGAACAACCTTTGCGGAAACCTGCTTGTTCTTTATGGAGGATCATTATTTTCCATCACCCACTCACTCGTTCACCATGTTGACCATTTCCTTGTAACACTTCTAACTACATGAAAAATAGTTGTAGAGAGCTGCAATTTTGAAGATATACGCGGGTTGGATTACAGATGGTCTCAGAATCAATAAATTCGTACTGTAACTTCCGTCTGCGCATGCGCAAAAGTGAAATAATTGAAACGCCCATAACTACCTTAAATATCGTTGAAATGAGTTAAAACTTGGAGGGTCGATCAGAAATAACACTTTGATAGTTTCATATGAATTTCATTGGAATCGTACAGTAACTTTCACCTGCGCATGCGCGAACATGAAATGTTGACCATTTCCTTATAACGGTTCTAACAACGCGAAAAATAGTCGTAGAGAGCTAAACCTACCCAACTAATTTTGTTAGTCCATGTGACCTGGGGGCCTATTCACCAAAATCCATCTCTTTTGACGAAAAGAGATAATTTATTTTGAAAATCTCCCGGGAGAGATAGTTTCCCTCTGGAGGCAGTCTCTTCCAATCACTCCCGGGTTCGTCGTTACTGAATAGCTCCCGCGGCCTCTCTCAACCCGTACTTGGACGTTTTTACTCATGAATCGATAATATGTATATATTTCTAATGAACAATCGACTTACTTTTAAGATATGAAAAACACGTACACACCAAACCGATGTGGTAGCGCATGGACGAAGGATGATATACGATATCACTATCAAACAAACGAGAAATGAGAAAGAGACTCTCTCTTTCGAGAAAAGACATCTCATTAGGTGTCTCTATGAAAGAGATCGAAACTACCAAGATGGCCACCAACTCTCTCTTTTAGAAGTTACTGACCAACCCTGACATGGATACTACAACAAACTCTTTTGCCAAAAGAGAGTCGGACCGAATAGAGATGTCTCTTTTGCTTAGTGAATAGTGAGTCGTTTAGTCACTAGCCCATGCATGGATACTCCACCTGTCCACTGAATGCACCTACCCAACTATTCTGTACGGCACTATCAATGATCAAAGATAATTTGGAAAACAAAAGAAAAAGTAATTCGTGTTTTTGGGGACCAAAATTAGTGGAAACCATCAGAAATAGCTACTTGAATTATTGCACATGAAAGAAAAAAATAAATGAACAGCCAGCATTTCTGTAGGAATGTCCAGTAGAATAATAAACCCATGTGACAAGGACTTCGCAGCGTCTTTTACATATGAGTCAAAAACCTGGGTAACTGCCTGAAATCACAATAAATTTGTATAATAACACTAGAAGTAGTGTCAACGGGCGAATAAAGACAATTAAATTGCACTGTCAATGATCAAAGATAATTTGTAAAACGCTGCAAAGTCCTTGTCACATGGGTTTATTATTCTATTGGACATACCTACAGAAACGTTGGCTGTTTATTTATTGTTTCTTTCATATAAAATCATTTAAATAGCTATTTCTGGTGGTTTCCACCAATTTTGGCCCCCAAAACACGAATTAGGTACGCTCCTTTTTTTTTCAAATTATCTTTGATCATTGATAGTACCATTTAATCGTCTTGATCCACCTCTTGATACTTTTTCTAGTGTTATTCTACAAATTGATGGTGATTTCAGACGATTTTCCAGGTTTTTGACTTATAAAAAATCAATTTTGGGAGCTGAACATCTGGTACAACCTCAATTTTCCACTCTTTGGTCAAAATTGACTTCATATTCGGTCTTCTCGCCCCCAAAAACATGAAAAACGATACCTCAAAAGCTCATTTTACTAACATGTTGCTAAAACGCAAAAAGTACCTATTTTTACACACATTTTCACTCATAACACCCCTGGGTATATTCCGATCGGGCTGAAAAGTTTCGGGACACAACTAGGGCCCAAATGGAGCATGTGTGCGAAAGAGCGAATTTTTTAGACCAAAAATGAAGCCTGTACACGTGATACGGCGGACGGCGTACGGCGGACGGCGTACGGCGGACGGACATTGCATTTTTTGAATCTACGCACCTTGAAACGGAAAAGAAAAAATTTCGAGGGGGTGTTATTGTAGTGTAATGAAACTACGGTGTCATGAATGAAACTGAGAACTTTTATTTTTGAAAAATCAATCGTTTACCAAAATACCAAGTAACGTATTTCCCTGGAGCAACATATGTTATACTACATTCTTCCCCCTCTTCTTTATTAGCTTGTTCAAGCTGCTCGAAGCTGATCAGCGTGTTTCTTAAGTGTTCTTCCATCTACTTCCACCAAGTATGACAGCAACCCGGTTCTTCTAATTACGGTACCTTTTTTGTAACCTTTCGTCAAAGGATTTTTAACCCAAACCTCTTTTCCCTCTTCAAAAAATTTCCACCTCGAGTGTTGGTCGTGAATTACCCTCTGTGCCGTTAATTTTTTATCTATCTCATTCGTTAGGTCTGGTTTCAATAGGTCTAAAGCTGTAATCATTCTTCTCCCTAGCAAAATTTCCCCTGGGCTTCTCCCAGTTGTACGTTGTGCCGTAATCCTGTACGAAAATAGGACTTGTTGCACCCTCAATTGCAGATCATCTCCTTGTCCTTTTGAAGCTTCCATTCGCTGTTTAAAAGTCCGCACTGCTCTTTCCGCCAGCCCATTTGATCGTGGATGGTACGGAGTACAACGAACATGTGCGATGCCGTTGTCCGATAAAAACTTTTCAAATTCGTGAGACACAAACTGAGGCCCATTGTCGGAAACGATCAATGCTGGCAACCCATATCTAGCAAATATTTCTCTCAAGTGAGCGATTGTAGTAAATGATGTCATTCGATGAGTTTGCACTACCTCCAACCATTTCGAAGTAGCATCTATTACCAACAACCAATACTTTCCAGCGTACTCAAGATAGTCGATATGTAGCCGAGTCCATGGTTTTTCGGGCACATTCCATGAAAATAAGGGAGTTATCGCGTCCTTTGGTTTGCATTCCTGGCATGATGCACACTGTTTCACACATTTTTCCAAATCAGCATTCATTTGTGGCCACCAAACATGTATTTGTGCCAAATCTTTCATACCGACTATTCCGGGATGTCCTTGGTGCAAATGCTGCATTACTATATTCCGTAGAGATTGCGGGATGACAATACGCCCTTTCCATAACAGCAATTTGGCTTCGTAGGATAATTCCTCTCTCTTTTCAAAATAAGTGTGCAGATCTACTGGTATGCCGTTTTTCTCTGGCCATCCTCTTTCGATGTACGCAATGACTTGGGTCAATTTTTCATCCTTCGTTACTTCCATCTTCAACCTTTTTTTATTTAACGCCATATTTTCTATTTTAATTTGGTGAACCGCGATGCCATATTGTGAAACTCCTTCTTCCAGCTCTTGCTCTTGAGTTTGGGGAATAGGTAACCGAGATAGAACATCTGCCAATGCTAGAGCCCATCGAGTCACACGGTTTGCTGCAACTTTTGGGATTTCTCGGTGTTCTCCGAACAAATAAGCCAATGGTTTATGATCTGTTCTCAGAATAAATCGTCTCCCATATAAAAATTGGTGAAATTTAGTCACTGTGTAGTACACTGCTAAAGCTTCTTTGTCCAACGTTGAGTATTTCCGTTCTACCTTCGACAGTGTCCGAGATGTATACGCTAATGGTTTTTCTATACCATCTCTTACTTGAAACATATAACCCCCAATACCATTGTCGCTGGCATCTGAACAAACGTATAACTCCTTTTCAGGATCATAATGATACAAAGTCGTTTCATTTGCCAATATTGTTTTTAGCTTATTGAAAATATCTAAATCGTCTTCTGTCCATTTCCAACGTGACCCTTTGGTGAGCAATCGATGTAGTGGTGAACATAACCCTTGCAAATGCGGAATAAATTTAGAATAATAATTTACTGATCCCAAGAAAGATTTTAGTTCTGTAGAATTTGTTGGAATCGGCATATTTGTTAGAGCTGCAACGTTTTCGTGGGATGGATGTATACCGTCTTTGTCAATGATGTGTCCTAAATATTTTACTGATTCTTTACACCATGTACATTTGCTAGCTTGTGATCGAATACCCGCATCTGCTAATCTCTTCATTACTGCTTCCACATGTCTCAAGTGCTCGGTGCTATTTCTCCCTGTGACAATAATATCGTCTAAATACCATGCAGTGACTTCTAAGCCAGTCAATATCTTGTCCATAGTTTCTTGGAATAAATTTGGGGCAAACGCTATCCCAAAAGGAAGTCGTTTATACCGAAAATATCCTCGGTGTGTGGCGATAACTAAAAATTTCCGAGACGCCTCCTCTACCTCCATTTGAAGGTAAGCATCCTTTAGATCAATTACAGTGAAAATTTCACCCCCCTGGAGTTTTTCAATCAACTCTTCAAACCTGGGCAGTGGATGTTTGTTCAGTACTACATACTTATTGACATTTTCATGTCTTTGCCCTGGCACATAGCACAAAAAACTGTCACGAAATTGCGTAACGAAATTGTGTTACAGTGCCTTTATAATGATTTCCGCTTACAACGACCCCGTTGTTAGGTTTGTTCATTTTCTACACTTTTTAACCCACAAAAATCGTTCACCACTCGTTGGAAAGCTCTCGATTTAACGAACATTTTCATGTTCTCCATAACATATTGACTATACGAATAGCGGAGCTATGGGCATAACTGTTCTCATATTTTGTTTACAAACTAATGATCGTGAGTGTAGAAGATAATTAATCCGGAATCGTCTATTTTATTGAAATTAGGTACCTACCTCTTAATATTAATAATGTCAAAAGCAATAGGTAAAGACATGAAAATGTCCCAATGCGTTGCAGACTCGTATGCAAGCGTTTTTTACAATAGCTTATGAGCTGTCACGTGTAGGTCGTTTATGTTTAAGAATTTAAGATCATCTTTGATCATTGGTAGTGGCATTTAATGGTCTTGTTTCATTTGAAAAATGATGGCTCTATTGGAGTTTGTTGATAGGTAGTGAAACCGTTTTTCATGCTCGATTCCAATGGTTCATTATTGAAAATAATAAACCAAAAATCGTTGAAAAGAGCTCAACAAACAAATACTAGGAGCTTTAAAATTCTTGAGAAATTTGACCTCAAACGCACCTGAGGACAGCCAAAAATATAATTATTAATTTATTCCAGTGGTTTTCAATAGTTTTCAATTGGAATTGGATTTCAACTGGAATTGGAATTGGATTTCGATCAATCAATCAATTTATTGGAATTCAATGGTTTTCAATGGATTGCATGCTATTCAATGCGATGATGAAATTAGGAAATTGGAAGCGGAGAAGAGGAAATTATCGAGTGTATATTATGACTAATTGAATTACTGAATCCCGCGCATTTTTATGAAACTGTAATTCCCGGGCCGGCTCCAGGAAGTAGGCATTGACCCACAATACACCCCCCCCCCCCCACCCTGCCATTCGCAAAAGGGGCATCTATACAGGTAAATAATAAACCTTTGTGTAATAAATTGCTGTTTTTTTTTTGGTTTTTTTTTCAACAAGATGCTGCTTGTCTCGGTACATGTACGTAGCAGTCCTTCTCAAAATCTATCGTCATTAATTACGTATAGGTTGGGTGGAGGGGGGGGGGGGGGTGTTCACCAAAGCCAAATCATCCCAGTCGAAAATGCTGTAATAACGGTCTAGTTTTTAACTGTGATTTATTGAAACTTTGAAGTCTGCGCAGACTCTTATTTTGCCATTTTTCTTTAGTGCTGTAACGATCGGCGACGCCCATTCCAATTGTTCTTTTGCTTGATCTACTGGTTCAATAATATCATCTTTCAGGAGTCTGTCCAACTCGTCTTCAACTGCTTTCCTAAGTGCGAACGGGATAGGTCTTGGTTTGAATAATTTTGGAATAGCCCCTTCCACCAAGGTTACTCTCGCTTTGTGTCCCCTAATAGTCCCTTTTCCTTCTTTGAATAAATCTGGATGTCGTGACATAATTTGTTTAATGTCTGCATCCATTTCTAGTTCTGGTTTGTCACTATCTCCTTCACTGCACTGCCTAATTCTAGCACCCGGGGGTAAGGGCAATTTGAACTCGAGCACCCAGTCCAGACCAAATAAGGGTATGTCTTCCTTCTCAACAACAACTACATGTAGTTCCTTCTGTTGATTAAACGCACTAACACAAAGCTTGGTTTTTCCTAATGATTTTACTTTTAAGCCGGTGTATGCCAACAAGTCTGATGTAGGTGTCAGCTTAGGTGAACCTACAAGCTCCCGTGAGTAATACTCCCATTCTTCTGTGTTTGGTTCGAAAAATTTTAATCCGAAATCCGCCAATTTCCTTTGAAGCTTATCCTCTGTATCGTCCAACGCCTGATTCGATGTTGAATCACGTGCTTTCTTCTTTCTTGGGTATAAAGTCTTTCTACTCATTGCAGTTTTATCCTCGTCGCCAAATGTAGTGTAATGAAACTACGGGGTCATGAATGAAACTGAGAACTTTTATTTTTGAAAAATCAATCGTTTACCAAAATACCAAGTAACGTATTTCCCTGTAGCAACATATGTTATACTACAGTTATAAAAATTTTTTGCTGAGCGAATACATAGGTGTATTATTCACAGAATAATAAACCAAAAAAACACTGCAAACTCCTTGTCACATGGGTTTATTATTCTACTGGACATACCTACAGAGATGTTGGCTGTTTATTTATTGTTTCTTTCATATAAAATAATTGAAATAGCTATCTCTGGTGGTTTCCACCAATTTTGGCCCCCAAAACACGAATAAGGTACCTACGCTTTTTTTTTTTAAACAAATTATCTCTGATCATTGATAGTGCCATTTAATCGTCTTGATCCACGTGTTGATACTACTTCCAGTGTTAATATACAAATTGATGGTGATTTCAGACGATTTCCCAGGTTTTTGACTCATAAAAAAAGCAATTTTGGGTGCTGAACATCTGGTAGAACCTCGATTTTCCACTCTTTGGTCAAAATCGACTTCATATTCGGTCTTCTCGTCCCCAGAAACATGGAAAACGATTCCTCAAAAGCTCATGTTACTAACATGTTACTAAAACACAAAAAGTACCTATTTTTGTGCACATTTTCACTCATAACATCCCTGGGTATATTCCGATCGGGCTGAAAAGTTTTGGGACACAACTAGGGCCCAAATGGAGCCTGTGTGCGAAAGAACGATTTTTTAGACCGAAAATGAAGCCTGTACACGTGATACGGCGTACGTCGTACGGCGGACGGACATTGCATTTTTGGAATCTACGCACCTTGAAACGTAAAAGAAAAATTTGAGGGGGTGTTATAATAATTTTTTGCTGAGCGAATACATAGGTGTATTATTCACAGAATAATAAACCAAAAGGAGTCCAATTCGTGTTTTTGAGAAACTATAAATTAGCATTAGCCAGCATTTATGTAGGTATGTCCAGTAGAATAATAAACCAATGTGACATGGACTTTGCAGAGGTTTTTTTTATGAGGTTAGTAAGACAGCTTCATTTCTGCTGGGCTTACAAAAAATATCACAACTTATTTACTTAACCCTCTGTTTAAATCAGGATTTTCTTTCGGAATTTCAGCAAGATTTATTTATTCTACCCGTTGAACATTTCGGCTCCTCAGGTTCCTTATTGCAAATAATAAAGTAAACGAAAAAGCAAACATTCACTAAAGAGTCGAAGATCGCTAGGCGGATCCCAGAAGTAAGATCCGGCGTTCAGAATTCGGTTAGGCACGCGCTGCGTGGTGCCGAGTCAGCTCGGCATGGTGCCGGCTAATGGCCCGGCAGTGTCAGGGGCCACCGACCATAAACCCGACTATCAAACACTCATTACTTGCCTCCCTTTCCTGCCCGTTTCCCTCAACGGTTTCAATAAATCGGCCTGGCCATGGGAAATTAAAGTAAAGTGAGATCCAAGAGGGTGACGAGGGCGAGAGGTCACTGTCTCATTCCTCCTCGTTCGAATGCAAGAGGCCACCAGCACCACAGCGCCACGGCCTCGCCCCCTTCCAAGTTCCGCATCATTAGAGGCCGCTGCGAATAAGAGGATCGTTTCCTCCCTCCACATCCGGCTTTCAGCGTGAAATATCGGGGGCACAGGTAGTATAAAATACAGACGCAACTCGATAAGTCGACCACCGATATATCGAATTTGTCGATATCCCGAACTGTTTTTCAGGTCCTGAGTCCCGCCCATAAGCACAACTCCTCAATAACTCGAAGAAACTAACTATAATTATGTCGAACTAATGAAAGGCCCAGGAGCAGTGGGTGATGGGCGGGTGGTGACTCTATATTTCGAACAAATGCCCCGAATTCTCAAAACTCAACTGGATATGTCGATCGACTGGCCTGATGTTTACGTTGAATATCTCAGAAGTAGAGTAAATCCGGCTTTCAATATGAAATATCGGGGGCACAGGTAGTATAAAATACAGACGCAACTCGATAAGTCGACCACCGATATATCGAATTTGTCGATATCCCGAACTGTTTTTCAGGTCCTGAGTCCCGCCCATAAGCACAACTCCTCAATAACTCGAAGAAACTAACTATAATTATGTCGAACTAATGAAAGGCCCAGGAGCAGTGGGTGATGGGCGGGTGGTGACTCTATATTTCGAACAAATGCCCCGAATTCTCAAAACCTCAACTGGATATGTCGATCGACTGGCCTGATGTTTACGTTGAATATCTCAGAAGTAGAGTAAATCCGGCTTTCAATATGAAATGTCAAGGGCACAGGTAGAATAAAATACAGTCGCAACTCGATAAGTCGAACTGTTTTTTAGGTCCTGAGTCCCGCCCATAAGCACAACACCTCTATAACTCGAATAAACTAACCATATGTCGAACTAATGAAAGGCCCAGGAGCAGTGAGATTTCAAAAAACGCTGCAAAGTCCTTGTCACATGGGGTTTATTATTCTACAGAAATGTTGGCTGTACATTTATTGTTTGTTTCATGTGAAATAATTGAAATAACTATTTCTGATGGTTTCCACCAATTTTGGCCCCCAAAACACAAATTAGGTAGGTACGATCTTTTTTTTTTTCAAATTAACTTTGATCATTGGTAGTGCCATTTAATCGTCTTGATCCACGTGTTGACACTTTTTCTAGTGTTATTCTACAAACTGATGGTGATTTCAGACGATTTCGCAGGTTTTTGACTCATAAAAAATCAATTTTGGGAGCTGAACATCTGGTACAACCTCAATTTTCCACTCCTTGGCCAAAATCGACCTCATATTCGATCTTCTCGTCCCCAAAAACATGGAAAACGATTCCTCAAAAGCTCATGTTACCAACATGTTGCTAAAACGCAAAATTTACCTATTTTTACACACATTTTCACTCACAACACCCCTGGGAATATTCCGATCGGGCTGAAAAGTTTCGGGACACAACTAGGGCCCAAATGGAGCATGTGTGCGAAAGAACGACTTTTTTAGACCGAAAATGAAGCCTGTACACGTGATACGGCGGACGGCGTACGGCGGACGGCGGACGGACATTGCATTTTGGTTTATTATTCTGTGAATAATACACCTATGTATTCGCTCAGCAAAAAATTTTTATAACACCCCCTCAAACTTTTTTCTTTTACGTTTCAAGGTGCATAGATTCCAAAAATGCAATGTCCGTCCGCCGTACGCCGTCCGCCGTACGCCGTCCACCGTATCACGTGTACAGGCTTCATTTTCGGTCTAAAAAAATCGTTCTTTCGCACACATGCTCCATTTGGGCCCTAGTTGTGTCCCGAAACTTTTCAGCCCAATCGGAATATACCCAGGGGTGTTATGAGTGGAAATGTGTGTAAAAATAGGTACTTTTTACGTTTTAGCAACATATTGGTAACATGAGCTTCTGAGATATCGTTTTCTATGTTTTTGGGGACGAGAGGACCGAATATGAAGTCGATTTTGACCAAAGAGTGGAAAATTGAGTTCTACCAAATGTTCAGCTCCCAGAATTGATTTTTTATGAGTGAAAAACCTGGGAAATCGTCTGAAATCACCGTCAGTTTGTATAATAACACTGGAAAAAGTGTCAAGACGTGGTTCAGGACGATTAAATGGCACTACCAATGATCAAAGATAGTTAAAAAAAAAAAGAAAAAAAAAGAGCGTATACCTAATTTGTGTTTTGGGGGCCAAAATTAATGGAAACCATCAGCATGAAAGAAACAATTAATGAACAGCCAACCTTTCTGTAGGTATGTCTAATAGAATAATAAACCCATGTGACAAGGACTTTGCAGCGTTTTTTGAATCTACCTACGCACCTTGAAATGGAAAAGAAAAAAGTTTGAGGGAGGGTTATAAAAATTTTTTGCTGAGCGATTACATAGGTGTATTATTCAGAGAATAATAAACCAAAAATGCCCACATTTCTCAAAAACTCAACTCGATATGTCGAACGACTGGCCTGATGTTTACGTTAAATTTCTCATAAGGGTAGTGATCCGGCTTTCAGTATGAAATGTCAAGGGCACAAGTAGTATAAAATACAGACGCAGCTCGATAATTCGAACAGCTATATATCGAATTTGTCGATATCCCAAACTGTTTTTCAGGTCCCGAGTCCCCCCATAAGCACAACTCCTCAATAACTCGAACAAACTAACTATAATTATGTAGAACTAATACAAGGCTAATAAAAGTGGGTGGTGAGCCAGTGGAGACTCGAACAGGATATCGAACAAATCAGTGGATTTTGAACAAATGCCCCCATTTCTCTAAACGCTGCAATTCCCTGCACAACGGTTTATTATTTTGTACAGAATACCCTTCTGTTACAGATCACAGCTCTCTGTATAGATAACCCGTCTATATAATATGATATGATATGTACTATTCTATACTTATTATGTAGATCGCAGACCCTCCGTAGGTTAGTACCTGTCTCTAAATCACGAGTTAAATGTTGCTAAAATAATTCTGTCGATTACAAACAGTAACTGAAACGGCAAAAAGAAACGCAAATAACGAAGTTCTGAAGGAAAATTGTTGCTGTGGAGTGAAATAGATGCTCCTTCTGCGTAGACAACTGTTTTCTGTGGCCAGTACCTACCCTCGTGGTCAAGTATAATGAACCGTTGTGTAATAACTTGCCCATCAATAATACTTCAACGGTTGTTCAAGTTGCAAAAGTACCGATCAACAAAATCCAGCTCCTTCTTGGTAGATGAATCTTGTGTAATATTTTACCGGTGTGTAATAATTTACCATTGAGTAATAATTTACCCATCAATACTTCAACGTTTGCTCAAGTTTCACAAGTACCTACCAACGAAATCCAATAGTCCATCACTTATCAAATGAAATAACATCGCAGAACAACCAACTCGACTTCGTACAGCCATCCTTGATTATAATCAGGTGCTCCCTAGCGATGATATCCCGGCCGGATTTATAACGTTTGATTCACGATCGTGTTGACGAAGCTTTTTGGTGCACACGAACGGCTGGACGTACAATGCTCCGGGTGGTCTCAAAAAATTGTTTAGCTCAAGACAAATTTAATAACGTAAAAAATACCATACCCTTCTATCGAAAGTTTTCGAGCTACGGCGTTCTGAACATTTCAACCCCTATTTTGAACCCCTTAGAGATGACTGACAGTAACGCCGAGCTTCGAGGACCAACTAGACCCCGAACGGAACCTATAACCCGAATTTCATCAATTTTGTTTCATGGTAACTAAGAAAAGTGGCCAGTACGGCGTACGGCGGACAGACAGAATTTTTGGTTTATTATTTTCAATAATGAACCATTGGAATCGAGCATGAAAAAAAAAATTCTTACCCCCCCTCAAAATTTGATGGTTTACGTTTCAAGGTATGTAGAATCCAAAACTGCAATAAAAATATTTCTGTCTGTCCGCCGTACGCCGTACGCCGTACGCCGTACGCCGTACGGGCCACTTTTCTTAGTTACCATGAAAGAAAATTGATGAAATTCGGGTTATAGGTTCCGTTCGGGGTCTAGTTGGTCCTCGAAGCTCGACGTTACTGTGAGTCATCTCTAAGGGGTTCAAAATAGGGGTTGAAATTTTCAAAACGCCTATACCATTTTTTTACGTAAATATTTTTACGGTTTTAAATAGTTCTTGAACTTGCGAGTTTTTTAAGACCATCCGGAGCATCGTACGTCCAGCCGTTCGTTCACAGTAAGGCCCCGAAGTTTGCACCGACAGGCATTTTCGACTCCAGTGTGAATGAGATTGTATACAATTCAAACCAAATCTCGTAACCAGAGACGCGCCCACAATAGGAATTTGTGAATACGGCCAATCATTGGTAGGGATCACCTGATTATATTGGCGGAGTATGAAGTCGAGTTGGTTGTTCTGTGATATTATTTAATTTGAAAAATGATGGCTCTTTTGGAGTTTGTTGGTAGGTAGTGAAGCTTGAACAAACGTTGAAGTATTATTGATGGGTAAATTATTACTACGGTAAATCATTACTCAACGGTAAATTATTACACAACGGTTCATTATACCATCTACGTAGAAGGGGCTGGAGTTTGTTGGTAGGTACTTTTGCAACTTTTTTCACTCCTCATCAACAATTTCTTTTCAGAACTTCATTATGTGTGTTTCTTTTTGTTAGGTACTGTTTGTCATCGGCAGAATTATTTTAGCAACATTTAACTCGTGATTTAGGTAGGTACCTAGTAACGAGTACGGGGTTAGGTACTAACCTACGGAGGGTCTGCGATCTACATAATATGTATATAATAGTACATACCATATTATATAGACGGGTTATCTATACATAGAGCTGTGATCTGTAACAGAAGGGTATTCTATACAAAATAATAAACCGTTGTGCAGGGATTTGCAGCGTTTTTTATTGCATTTTCGGATTCTACATACCTTGAAACGTAAACCATCAATATTTGAGGGGGGGTAGATTTATTTTTCATGCTCGATTCCAGTGGTTCATTATTGAAAATAATAAACCAAAAACGCTGCAAAGTCCTTGTCACATGGGTTTATTATTCTACTGGACATACCTACAGAGATGTTGGCTGTTTATTTATTGTTTCTTTCATATAAAATAATTGAAATAGCTATATCTGGTGGTTTCCACCAATTTTGGCCCCCAAAACACGAATAAGGTACCTACGCTTTTTTTTTAAATAAATTATCTCTGATCATTGATAGTGCCATTTTATCGTCTTGATCCACGTGTTGATACTACTTCCAGTGTTAATATACAAATTGATGGTGATTTCAGACGATTTCCCAGGTTTTTGACTCATAAAAAAAGCAATTTTGGGTGCTGAACATCTGGTACAACCTCAATTTTCTATTCTTTGGTCAAAATCGAGTTCATATTCGGTCTTCTCGTCGATCCCCAAAAACATGAAAAACGATACCTTAAAAGCTCATGTTACCAACATGTTGCTCAAACGCAAAAAGTACCTATTTTTACACACATTTTCACTCATAACACCCCTGGGTATATTCCGATCGGGCTGAAAAGTTTCGGGACACAACTAGAGCCCAAATGGAGCGTGTGTGCGAAAGAACGATTTTTTTAGACCGAAAATGAGGCCGGTACACGTGATACGGCGAACGGCGTACGGCGTACGGCGGACGGCGGACGGACATTGCATTTTTGGAATCTACGCACCTTGAAACGGAAAAGAAAAAATTTTGAGGGGGTGTTACAAAAATGTTTTGCTGAGCGAATACATAGGTGTATTATTCACAGAATAATAAACCAAAACTCAACTGGATATGTCGAACGACTGGCCTGATGTTTACGTTAAATTTATCAGAGGTGGAGTAAATCCCGCTTTCAATATGAAATATCGTGGTGGAGGGGGCACAGGTAAAATAAAATACAGTCCCAACTTGATAAGTCGAACACTGATATCTCGAATTTGTCAGTTTTTCAGGTCCTGAGTCCCGCCCTTATAACTCAACGCCTTTATATAACTTTATGGCTTTATGACTTTATGAACTCGAACAACGCTCAACGCCTTTATAACTTGAACAAACTAAATGTAATTATGTCCGACTAATGAAAGGCCCAAAGCAGTGCAGTGAGTGGTGACTCTATATTTTGAACAAATTCCCTCATTTCTCAAAAACTCAACTCGATATGTCGATCGACTGGCCTGATGTTTACGTTGAATATCTCAGAAGTAGAGTAAATCCGGCTATCAATATGAAATATCGGGGGCACAGGTAGGATAAAATACAGTCGCAACTCGATAATATCGAACAGTTTCTCACACTGGGAGTTACTTCTATGTTTTTGTGGACTTTGTCGAATGACGGACACATTTGAATGTGAATAGGGTTTTCAGTTTGTCATAAAGATAAAGTTCGATTTACATACATATCCCATATTATCGAGTGGCGGCTGTAGAACAGAATTTTTTTATTCAGGATATTTACGTGTACATGAGTAGGTAAATACAACATGGGGAAAGTGGAGTCTCCTCGTTCCTATCGTAAGCTGCTCGACATTAGGCTTTGCTCGTGTCATCGAGCTTCAAGCCGTTTAATTCCTTTCTCCTAGGAGGTATACCTAATTAATTATTCCAACGTTATAAAATTATAACTTATCAACTGACACCTTTTCTTAATACAAGTATTTACGCTATTTATCAAGTTATCAATACTGGGGGCTATTCACCAAAAGAGACAGTGAAAAGAGATTATCTATTTTGAATATCTCCCGAGAGAGATAGTCTCTCTCTCGGTAGACAGTCTCTTCCAGATGTCTCCCAGGTTCGTCTATTTTACTGAATACCTCCGATGAATATAATATTTTTGATGATCACTCAAGAAAAAAACACCTAATTAGGTGTCTGTTTTGAAAGAGATAGAAAATGCCAAGATGACCGCTAATTCTCTATTTTAGAAGTTACTGAGTTATCCTGTCATGAATAATATACAAATCTCTTTTGCCAAAAGATATAGTTGGACGGAAAAGAGATATATCTTTTGTTTAGTGAATATGCCATTCTTTTTTGCACTATCCACGACAAAATTCCAGTTCTAAACAATACATTCTACTAGAAGACGAACTTGACCTGTTCATAAATAACATAGGTACAACATGCAGCCTGGCACAGTACCCCAGTAAGCCAAAACAACAATGATTATTGTGATAATAATTTAAAATCGTATCCGCTAGAAGTAAGCAGTCCGTTGAATGCAAAACGAAAATTAAGGAGAAAATGGAAAAATAATAGAACGCGTGAAAACAAAACCATGCGTTAATAAACGTTAATAAACTTAAATATCTGTCAAGAATCACGGGAAAAAATTGATAATTTACTCATGAGCGTGAATAATGAAAGCGTCGATTTATTTTTGATGCTGAATAAATTCTGACCCCCAAAAACAATCGTAGATTCAGCAACATTGAATTTAGAAGGATTTTATAATAAACTAAGTAGAATGTGCATTTCATATTTTCTTGATTGTCAATTAGACATAACTTGAAACTCAAGTCTCACATATCCTTTGAATTTTCGATCACAGTGTATGTTATTATAGAGGTGGGTAGTTCCTGACTGAATTACTCTTGAAGAACTAAGTCCGTCAAGTGAACTACTCCTCGACTTAGTTCACTTCACTGAACGTTCGTTCAGTAGGATCACAGAGTAAAAGAATCAAGGACCCAGTGTCGAGACATGGATATTGGGTGTAGGAATGGAGAACAAAGAACAATCGTTCTGTGCATTATGAACTAAGAGCTAAAGAACTAGTAACTCACAAGGCGACTGAGTTAGTACTATAGTTACCTTTAGTAGTAACTTTAGTTCTTGAAGTTCATATAGGAACGGTGGATACTACATGAGGAGTTGATAGTACCTACTGAACGATAGTTCCTTCATTTCATTTAGAGGCATTCAGATGGGGTGAATTAATACTACTTGAGGAGTTTATAGTATCCACAGAACGATAGTACCTTTACTATCAGAGGAGTTGATAGTACCCACTGAAGGGATAGGTAGCTCCTTTAGTTCATTAGGAGTTGTTCTTGTATGACTGGACGAAAAGGATCTGGAATGAATACTAGTGAACTAGAAAATACTAAGAAAGAACTGCTCCTTTCAAGGAGTGAACTAATTGAACTTGAGTCCCTCAAATGAACTGCTCTTACCCAGCACTTGATTCGGCACCGTGGATCTTCTCGAACACCTTACACTATACAAACTAGAAAAATCACTTGAGCTCGCAAAAAAAAGGCACGAGAAAAATCACAACATAACACCATGCAATTAGGAACTATGAAAGCAACAGCATAGTAAACATCATAACCTCAGAATAACGAAGAACCTACTTGAAAGCCTAAACATGTAATGTCTCTTTTTCCATTGACTAAACAGCCATTAACAACCTCTCAGATCCAGCTGTTCGTAGCCACGACATGAAAACGGTGAATTTGGAGTAAAATTCTGTAGAGCTCAAAAAATCGTCTTTGTTCTTCTGGCAAGTGCCGAAGGTTGCCGATTGTGCACGAAAGGAGCCGACTGCAGCCTTCGGCCTTCCTCCCCGAGACGGCAGTGCGGCATAACGCTCTCCGCCATTTTACCTAATTGATTAAATATTTACGTAATCCAGCAAGAGGCAGGAGATATTCCACCAAATATATTCCAAACTGCCAGTATTCCACCGGAGAGGATATTACAGAAAACGTAATGTCACCAATATAGGTGTACTTTTACCGCAAAAGAAGAGCAGTCCTCGCTCGTAATCTTCTTTTCCCGGTATAAAGGGCTTTCAAAAGCAGGGGAATTTACATCCAGAAATTTCCTCCTTGAAGGGGCCGCTTATGGCCGACCCTTGACTCACTACCCCCCCCCCCCCCCCCCCCCGCCCCACAACGGTTTTGCGTCCTTTCATCCCTTATTTCAAAATTAGAAGGGCGCCCCTAAGAGGTTTTGCACCTTTCAAAGGCCTTAGGTATTGCCGTGGGTACGGATGGGTTTGACCGTTGATAGTAATTTGACAGGCTGTGCGGTTGTTTGGCCTCTCAATGAGAATAATTCGAGCTCAAACACTAATAAAATAAATATACCGCATCGTTTTCGAGCCCAAAGGTAATTCTATCGTTATACCGCCTTGTGGGATGGTGATCCAATCATTTATAATATTTACATTATGCTACGTGTAATATATATCCAATTTTTAGTATAACTATCCTTTGACTGCTGCTAACTTTAACAAACTCAAAGTTTCCCGCAATTCTTGCATACGATACATCTCTGACATCAAGCCCCGTCATTTCGTGTCTAATTCAACATTGTTTGCCTGTCTCTCAAGAATTATTTCACTCACCGGGACCTCATTATGATTTTCAATTTTCAAAAATTCTCATATCTTCGCCCCATTCTTCATAAAGCCAAATAATCTCGTTCCAGTGATCGTGCGTCATAACACTAACATTTTTAGTAATTCATTTGGAGTGAAGGCTGTGGAATAAAAATAGTTTTTGTTGTGTGTTTCAGTAACATGAGCTTTTGACGTATCGTTTTCCATGTTTTTCAGGACGAGGAGACCAAATATAAAGTCGATTTTGACCAAAGACAAGAAAATTGAGGTTCTAACGAAGTTTCAGCCTTAAATTTACAACAAATTTTGGTCTAAAATCGTCGTTCTTCCGCACACAGTTTGGGTCCCCATTTGGGAACACATTTGGCTCCTAGTTGTGCTCCGAAGTTCAGCAGCTGGATCGGTATTTACCCAGGGGTGTTATGGGAGACAAATGGGTGTAAAAATAGGGGTTTTCCGAGGGATTTTTGAGATTTTAGTGAGCATGAGCTTGTGAGGTTTTCCACGTTTTTTAGGGCGAGAAGACCGAATATGAAATGATTTTGACCAAAGAGTGAAGAATTTAGGTTGTAACGACGGTTAAGCCTCCAAAATTCAATTTTTATGAAAACCTGGGAAATTATCTGAAATCACCATAGATTTGTATAATAACACTAGATGTAGTATTAGTAGGTGAATCATGACAATTGAATAACACTATCAATGATCAAAGATAATCTGTTAAAAAAAATATACCTATATAATTTTTTTGAACAAAAATTGGAGCTTTAATTTGTGTTTTTTGGGGCCAAAATTGGTGGAAACCATCAAAAATAACTATGTGAATTATTGCACATGAAAGAAACAATAAATGAACAGCCAACATTTCTGTAGGTATGTTCGACAAAAATAATAAACCCATGTGACAAGGACTTTGCAGCGTTTTTATTATTATTATTACCAACCTAGGAGTCTGGTTGTTGTTAGGTATATTTTTTTCATAACTTTTTCTAGTAAGTTATTCCATTGTGTACCAATGTTATTATGAACAGTCTCGTTCGACACAGAATAAACCGTTTTTATTATTATTACCATTATTATTATAGCTAATCACAGGTAAAGCACACGCGCATTCCATTCTAATGAGCTATCTACCCTTAAATACATTTTTCATTGTTCATCAATTTCATCATGTTATATTATTCCTACACACAGGCCTTCATACATATCTCCATATCTATACCATAGTGTATTTGGAATTCAGATATCTAGATAGATAGACAGAAATAAAGCATGACTCATTAATAAATACATCTATAAACAATCTTAACTATTTTCAACAACAGGGACATGTATGACCGTCCGATGAGTTCGCCATTTCTCACTTTGTACATGAACTTTTTCCTTTCATTATTCATTTTTGGATTCGTTTTAGCATAACTCAGTAATTACAAAACAATAACATAACAGTAAATTTTTTTTTTTTCAATTTACACGAACCCATCTTCAAACAATGTTCTGCGTCTCTAGGCACTGACTAACCACCAGTTTTTATTAATAACTTGAAGTCTTCCCATTTCAATTCTAACTGAATGGTACGTATTTTTAATATCCCCGCCACTAAATATGTCTTCCTACCTATGTGGGTAGGAACTTACTTCCTAGGTATCTACAATTATTTTTACATTATTTCATTAATAATTTCTTTAGAGGGATGAATTATGAACACTCTTGGTTGATGCATTCCACAAGGAACGTAAAAAACATTGTAAAACGTCATTATGCTAACTTACGTTCTTCATAATGCCTAGGAACTATTTTTATTTATTCGATTATTGTTAATACAATAGATGCAACCAAACCCGCCGAGAAGAAAATGTTTGTTCATTTATATATATTTTTACCGTGATTTTTTAATGTTTGTAAAACGTTTTAATTAGTAAAACACTCATTCCCCACCACGGGCTGGTGCCCATGTGAGGAATCATTTTCCAAAATTACTCTTTGTTTCATAGAAGGACTGATGTATTTTCTTTGCAAATTTATTGCCCCCCCCCCTTCTACTCACCAACAGATAAATTAATTTATAATGGAAATAAAGGAAATCGAAATTGAAATCATTTTGCACCTTATATTTTTGTTCCAAATATTCCACTTTCCTATGATAGGTACTTGAGAGTATTACACCTAATATTAGGAATAATTCAACACCAAACACATCTTCCCACTTGTCTATCTCTATCGAATCCTACCAACCCACCTAATTCTAATTATCTATATCATCAGGGACTGTTTTTGGACAGGTACCAGTTTCTTTCTCGATTCGACTAATTTCTTGAATCTGAGGGGTTTCTTGTAGGGATCAGGTATAAAAAGTAAACATCCACTTCTAACAACATAAATTATCCAGCACGGTTTATTGGGTGTTCCACAAACTGATACTGCACTGTTGACCGTCCATCCTCAACGTGGTCTCCACTCGGGTACACCTGCAACAACAGGTAGAATAATTTATTTTTAAAATTGTTTTACACCTGAAGATTAGTAGAATGGCGTGTAATAGCTACCGCGGTATACAAGTTCTAAAAACTAGTGTGGATATTATGAGATGTAACCGCGACTCACTGTCCGAAGTTGTAGCGTAGATTTGATCCGATCACTGATGACTGATGAGTAACAGTGAACGGACTGCCTGCTGCCTGGATGTTAGGATAACTAGAGGTTTTCATTAACGGCCTCCGTGGCGCAATCGGTTAGCGCGTTCGGCTGTTAACCGAAAGGTTGGTGGTTCGAGTCCACCCGGGGGCGAATTTTTTTACTGCTCTTCGCCGTTGAAATAATGCGGCGCACCTATCACCTCAGTTGTTATAGTAATCATATTGAGCATAATACACAACTTCAGCGTTCGTTTTTGCGCTTAACCCATTCGTGAATGAAATTTCTATGAACGAAAACATAGTATACTGTTACTACCTACTACATGCCGACGATTTTGTCAACCATAAAAACCCAATGAATGAAATTTAGAATGTCATACTGAAATTGTTGAATTGCAGCTCATGGCGTTCAAGTTCATCTCAATGTGTAAGTTATGGCAGCTAACCATTGTGTAATCTTCATGTACCGAAGTACCACTGAGTTGATACAGGTTATTCAGTGTTTTAATAGCGTCACTTGAATGGATAAACGTACGGTAGATCCCTCAAAGCATTACCTACTTGAGTTAATATGAGTTAATAAAGAGTGGGTAATTATAATTGTATACCATTTCGAGAATAGGGAGATGGCCTATTTGCGGGTAACATTGTACCTGCCGTTGAGCGTTGATAACAGTGATGGAACACATTTTCCCGCAGTAAGATAGGAACCTACACATGAAGAGGCGTACCTGGGACCTTTGAATGCTATTTAAGCGTATCCTATAGTCAATGTACTTAACTACGTAACGCCTTTGCATCGATGTCATGGGGAAGGGGATATGCAAAACCTGCATGACCTTTCGGTCGTGAAGGAGGGGAAAACCTTTGACGCCGCCCGAATGGCTAGTGAGTGGGCGCAGAAAAAAATCATGTTTCTAAACAACCAAGCCGAAACTTAATTGAACCGAGTTCGATCAGTGAAATTTCATAAAATATCATAAGCAGAATATTAGATCGAGTTTGTTCGACCTTTTTTTTTGCTGACAGGTTGAGGTATGGGTACAATGAAATTCAAAAGACACTTCATTGTAAATTCCCGAACTACCTGTGCAGGCATAAGCTCTATATGGTCTGGTTTGTTTGTGGCTGCAGACGTTCCATTACAGCTGAAGTTTAGAGTCTTCGAGGACTCTGGCCACAGTTTCTTATGGAGCGCAATTCTGGGGCTACTCGGCTTACGAGGAATTAGTGAAGGTGAAGCGGTTCTTCCTCAAGAAACCCTTCAAGCTCCTTATGAACTCTCGAAATTACATCGTCTACAATGAAATGAAGCAGGGTACAGTGTTTCTGTCAATGTTGAAGCTCAACGCAGACTAACTGCTGAGGGTCCTCAGGCAGCCAGAGGAACGGGCACACCAAGGTAACGGCGCTGGAGGTGATAAGAAGAGGGACTGGTTGGGCTGAGGAGTGGCAGGGAATGATCCGGTTGCACTTGGACGAACCGTCTGCTGACCCATTTGACCCTGCTACCTTTGGGGCGCTGCCGAAGATGGTTCTGGACGGTCAGAAGCTGAACTTCAACAATGGTATTGTGATGATCCAGCGGGAGCTAAAAGTAGGAATAAATACACGAGACTACTTGAGTCGGTTTGTGTGGTCAAATGACAATTTATTGGCAGTTCACAGCTTCTTTTATACCCCTTGATACATCCCCAGAGAGGGGTAGGGGAACCCCGCTCTGGGAAGCCGTTAGACGCGGCTTATAATGCAAGCGACGCTATTTACATAGTGTTAGGGAGCAGCCGATCACCTCACTGCTCCCCCAGAATTGAAGTTAAATACTGCAATTATGTAAATGACGATGAATCTTGTTGATGAGGCGTCGGTGTTGGTGAAAGAGGCTGCGTGTGAGCTGTGTAGGTTGCCGTGTAGGTGGGTGGCTTGAGGAGTTCGTGGTGTCTCGCCGTCGTGTGTTAGCGGCGGCTGCGGTGTGGGATGCGTGAACGTGCTCGGATGCGGTCCAGCTGGAAGTGTCGAGGGCGATGTCTCGGGGAGCGCTGGAACGGGCGGATGGAAGAGGTGATCTTCCGAGGCGGCTTGAATGATGAGGCAGGAGGTGCCGGAGCAGGTGACGTTGGCCGCACCTGGAGTAACGGCTGTGCCTGGGTCCCAGTGAACACGGTGTCGGGAGAGGCCTGTGTCCCAGGGTGTGATAGGCCGTGTAGGTGATGGAAGACCGGGCGCTGTAGAGCTGTAGGTAAGTAAGGCCGGGGTGCTGAGTCGGGCCAGGATGTGCCAGTGTTACAGCTCTCTCGAGGACATGTTTCGTTGCTTCGAAGGCGGCTTCGGAGTCGTGAGAGCAGAGTAGTAGGCGTTTATTATGTCGCTTACGGGCGGCCGTTTGATCGGGCAGATGTATAACGCCGCTGGGTGATACGATATGGCCGAGGAATTCGAAGGAGGTGCGGGCTAGTTGACACTTCGACTTGTTGACTTGGAGGCCGTATTTTGTTAGAGTATCGAGTAGTAATTTTACGTGTGTAAAATGTTCCTCGATATCTCTCGAAGCTACTGGAAGGTCTTTGTAGACAGTGGTCCTATTGAGAGGCTGCGTTGAAGGCCGCGGTTGTCGGTGGTGCTGGATCACCTGCAACTCCTCGTTGACGGTAGCCACACGAGGAGGAGGGAGAAGGGTATGAGGCGGTTCCGGTGTCTTTGTAGCTCTGGTCTTCATTTTCTTCTTTGTTGTTCCTGAAGGTGTAGATCCGAGGAATGAATGCTCCGTTGATGGTCGCTCTCGTTAAGTAAGCAGCGGGAAAAACGAGATTTTCTCTGGTTGGTCGTGGTTCTGACGAGTGGTGGGCGTAGGCGGTTCGCTGTCGATCGCAGGAGGCGAGAAGCCGGGGCGAGAGGTGTATTAACTTCGCCGGTGTTGCGTTCGCAGAAGGCCGGGGCGAATGTGCGTGTCTCACACCGAGTTGTCGCCATAGGCTGAAGATCGCAGAGGGCGAGAAGCCGGGGCGAGAGGTGTATTAACATCGCCGGTGTTGCGTTCGCAGAAGGCCGGGGCGAAGGTGCGTGTTGAGCTGTCGCAGGAAGCGAGAAGGCGGGGCGCTGATCGCTGAAGGCGGGAAACCGGCGAAGGTGCGTGTTGAGCCGTCGCTGGAAGTGAGAAGGCGGGACGCTGTTCGCAGAAGGCGGGAAGCCGGTGAAGGTGCGTCTTGAGCCGTCGCTGGAAGCGAGAAGGCGGGACGCTGTTCGCAGAAGGCCGGAAGCCGGTGAAGGTTGCGTGTTCGTCGTCGGGGTGACCAGTGTGATTGATCCAGCGGGAGCTAAAAGTAGGAATAAATACACGAGACTACTTGAATCGGTTTGTGTGGTCAAATGACAATTTATTGGCAGTTCACAGCTTCTTTTATATCCCTTGATACATCCCCAGAGAGGGGTAGGGGAACCCCGCTCTGGGAAGCCGTTAGACGCGGCTTATAATGCAAGCGACGCTATTTACATAGTGTTAGGGAGCAGCCGATCACCACAGGTATCTTAGAAAGAGCTAATAATGCACAGTACCATCTCCTGTATCGCCACCTTAATCTCAAGGTGGCCCCCAATATTCGGGTACGTGCGGGATCGGTGTTTTGGCCGGGTGACACTGCCCAGGGAGGAGTTGCTGGCAGTCCTGAATGGGCAAAATTGGTCCGGACTTTGTTCATACTTTCGGGAGGCATGGTGTTATAGGGAATATCCCCTATAACGCCCTCTATCCCCTCTAAGATCCCCTCCTGAGTGTATCTACATAGTATGTTGTGGTGGTTAGATGATGAAGAAGGTAGTGGTGAGGTTTGAAAATATGAGCGTGAATGAGATGGAGGAGAAGGTAATGGATCTAGCGCATCTGGTTAACACCTATAGCAAAAGCCAGTGAGGTTTCCACCACTAAGACTTTAGAGGGTTTTGTCCAGTGGTTGCCACTGTGGTAGGTTATCACCTTACCGGTTCCACAAGTCTGCGATCTTTTTGGTAATAGGTAAAGAGTAGCGAGAGGAGAGAGAGATAAGTCATCGACTTGGTTTGAGCGTAGAATGAAGAAAAGCGTGAGAACGGCGGGTTTTTATATGGCCCTTCCCACTCCCCCCAGTCCCTTGGTGGTTGTCTCCGACCGACCGTTAAGGGATGGGAGAAGAGAGTGGGTTTCTGCCTTCGGCCGATCACATACGCCACTTCATTCGTCTGGTTTATTTGTACAATATAAAGTGATGTTCTGGGAGGATATCACGACTTATGTGTTCGGCCGTAGAAGGATAAGAACGCCCGAAGTAGTGTATGGGGCGACCGCTCGAGCGCTAGCTGCAACTAGTGGATTGAATCAGATCGTGCTGAATTTAAGGCCACCAAACGAACGAATATAAGTGTGTGTATATTAATAAATTGCATTGGGCATCACATCAGTCGTAGGCGGTGCAATTTCGATCCGACGGGACAGAATTATGGAAATTTGTCAAGTCATGTAGTTCTTTGGTTTCTGCAAACCTGAGCCTCCCTCGGACTGCAAGATGGCGTAGAACCTCTCTGTGAAAATCTGGTAGAAAGGAAAAGTTCGGCAATGTTATTCTATCTGAGGTAATCGTCCTGCACCGTTTTCAAAATAAATTCGTTCGAGTCTAACTCTTCAGTATTTTTCGTTCCCGCCCGAACAGTATGTTCAATGCTACACACTTGCGTTTATATACTAATCAACTATATTATAATTATATATTAATTCACACCAACATGAATCACATGTACCTACTCAGCAAAATAGCAATTAAGAACGGAGTTCCCGCTGATGGTTTTGCCACCAAAGCGATTCATGTAACGATAAATTTATTTCTTTATTTTGCTGCATTATTTTAAATAAACACGTTTTTCATTCATTCATTCATTCAAAGAAATTCAAATATCACGAGGAAACGTGTGGTGCTTGACGTTATTAAAAAATCACATGTTCATGATACTCGTCTGTTCTCAACCCAGTCCTCAATGTTCTGGTTCTATCTTCTAATGTTGCACTTCACTCTTTACCTCATTTTAAAACGTGCTAGATTTTCAGTTAATTAAACCCAAGTGCGAAAAGTTGGCTTTATTACATGTTTCTAACTTCTGATTTTCAACGTTGACGTAAAATTATTGTATTATTCCACGGATCAGAACTTGCGCCACCTCACTTTATTATTAAATTTAACAATCAGCCTCCGTGGCGCAATCGGCTAGCGCGTTCGGCTGTTAACCGAAAGGTTGGTGGTTCGAATCCACCCGGGGGCGATAATTTTGTCCTAGTAGGTGTTGATGTAACCACTAATCAAAGACGAACAACCAACCACCACTTACCTACGAGTTGAAAAATAATCAATATATTTTTTCGTAGATTTATGTCTATGGCTGTTGGGTGGGGAAACCTTGGAATGCCAAAGATCAAATTAATATGGTAGGTACCTACTGTATCTGGCCAATTATTCCTCCTTTGAATTCAACCCAAAACGAGTCAACGAGACGCGTCAACATGATCATCGTCGTCAACAGACAAACCTTGACGCCACAAAACTTAATATCAGCAACAATTTCACAACAACTGACGAAACCTTCGGCTCTAAATCCACACGGGGGCGATAACTAGCGGTGGTCACTGCTGTCACTAGTGTATTTAGAAGAAGTACGTTGTTAATTTTGTACAAATAGGCTCTTGGGCCGCCATAGTATGTACTAGATAAGTTACACTAAATGTCAACGTGCATGAATCAAAACAAACATAAAATATGAAAGATTAAAAGGAGGAAAAAAAAATTCAATCATACTGAAAATGGAGTTATGGTACGGTAGGTGGTCAAATTAATTTAGTTACTAAATTGCCGGTCAACTAGGGATCGAAAGGCGGAGAGATCATTGCAAGATCCAGAGGGAGAGTGCTCCACAAGCGAGCAACAGCAATTTTGAGGGGTTTTCCCAGATTTGGTTCGGTGTGGGACGACATTTAAGGGATTGTAGCCTCTGGGAGCGCCCGAAAAAGAAATAGTCGTTCCAGGCATTCCGGGGATCGACAACCAACGTTGATTAACCGAAAGATGAGCCGATCTGTTCTAACACTGAAATACGTAGTTCATCACTGCGCAACCAAAATGTTATCATAGTGGCCCCACATCGTAAACATATATGTATCTCGCTACAGAGTTACAACAGAGCAGACGCCGCTCTTGCCTGCTATCGAGAATGTAGAAACCTCACAAGAATACGAATTTTATTATTGTTTACTACATAATTATTAATACTTAATATCGAGCACTTAGGCAGTGTTTCCATTAAAGGGGACAGCCACTAGATGTTTTGTGAATAAAGTGCATACCATCATCTACTTTTTATCCCCATTTACGAGATGAACAGATACCTACTAAAACCAAAATAATGTTCCTGAAGTTGTATCATGGCTCCACCCAAATTAGTACCTGGTAACTGGTACCTATAGTACGCTGTACCTACCAAATATGGCTCTGTGCATCTCAAACGCTTTGACCCACCACTTTTTCCATTCTAATAAGTCATAATTAATAAGTTCCTAATAAGTAATAAATTCCATACTATAATAATCGAATTAGAAGTGCATATTCATATTCGAAAATACGAATATGAATACATTCACCCGGCGTATTTTCTATGAATATGAATACGAATATACCTATTCGTATTTACGCGTATAAATACGAATATATTCATATTCACACGGATTCCGTGTATATATGCTAGACATATATGATGGTATTCACTCGAATTTCATGTTAATATTGTAGATCTATGATGGTACGAGTATTTAGTCGAATTTCAAGTGAATATGATACGAATATGTTCATATTTTCACACAAATTTCGTGTAAATAAACAAGGTAGAAATGTAATGGTATTCCCTCAAATTTCATGTGAATATGGTAGGAATATGTTCATATTTACACGAATCCCTTGAGATATATGGTGGTATTCACTTGTGCATACGATAGGAACATGTTCAAATTCACACAACTTTCGTGTAAATATGGTCGAAATATAACGGTATTCACTCGAATTTCATGTGAATTTGATAGGAATATGTTCATATTCACATGAATTTCGTGTAAATATGGTCGAATTTTAATCGTTTCCCTCGAATTTCATGTGAATATGATAGGAATATGTTTATATTCACTCGAATTTCATGATAATATTGTAGATCTATGATGGTATTTAGTCGAATTTCAAGTGAATATGATACGAATATGTTCATATTTTCACACAAATTTCGTGTAAATAAACAAGGTAGAAATATGGAAATGGTATTCCCTCGAATTTCATGTGAATATGGTAGGAATATGTTCATATTTACACGGATGTCGTGTAACTAAGGTAGATATATGATGGTATGTAGGTATTCACAAGGCAGAAAACATCGGAGGGATGGAGAAAGTGGTGGAGGGAGTGGTTGGAACAACCTTTATGGCTCCCTGAAAGATATTTTGCGGTTGAAGAACACGCGGATGATCTGCAACAGCAATTAAATATAACACATTTCCTCACTGATTAAGAATTCCTGTATATTGAAGAATATTTGATTTGTGCAAACCAGTAGCTGTAGGGTACTTCAGGAAGACTTTTCTCATTAATATGAGAAAAACTCATATTATGGTTTACTGGTACCAAAAATATTGGCTCTGAGAAAAAAATTGCAGAATTTCGTCAGAAATAATTTGCAGTTTGCTAAGCCGATAGCAAAGGGTAGATAGTGTAGAGAAACGGTTCCCAATTTTTAAATTTCAACTCCTGAGTGGGAAAAATAATGCTGGTGTTGCTGCCCTATCATATCCCAAATTCCGAAAAAAACTGTTCCCGTGTATTGAGGCTCAAACTCAACAGAAGTTGATATTGAGGTTCAAAAATCTTATTTACCATCAGAATCTACGTGAATGTATAACTGAAGACACTGCATCCGTCCCAATGGATACTGAAACATTGGTGGATGATTTTTATGACTTTGGAGAGGAACCAGAAAGCGATAAGGTTACATCGCATCACGCCTTAATTGCTTAATGGATCAAGCTGAGTCAATCATGTTCCAGTTCTTAAACGCCTCTCAAAATCAGGCTGCAATATTCGGCACGATACCCAAATGTGCTAAAAATCTTCAAGAAGTTCAACACTCCACTGCCATCAAGCGCTCAAGTTGAAAGGCTTTTCTCATATGCAACGATGGCGACTAATCCGAAATCCAATCGACTTACGGACGAAAAATTAGAACAGAGGGTCGTACTGCGTGCGAATTCAATATGTGCTTAAATTTCGAAGTAAGATGAGTCATTGCGGTCTTGTATGATTGTTAACTTAGTAGGTACAGAGAAAAATGCACTGCCAAGGACATGGCACAGGTGCTTCCTCGTGGCCATCACAGTGTGTCACCATTAACTTTTCATACATAAAGATTCAGATTAATTAACGGATTAATTAACATGAAGATTCAGATTAATTAACGGATTAATTAACATAAAGATTCAGATTAATTAACAGAATTATTTTTTAAATGTTATTTAATAATAAGGGTACCTAATTCGAAGTTAGTATTCATGCTTTAAGATAAAGTAATTAGTCACCGTATAGAACTGAGAACACAAAGATTCCCTATCAAATTTCAACTTCCTAGGGTGAACAGGAGAGAATTTAGTACATCAGCTGAGCAGGGTGCGGAGTCCGTCATTTCATTCGTCAACGCAGAGGCCCTTCAAGGTTTACAGTTTTGCTTCCGAGTCTGCGAAGCAGAGGAAGCCTTGTGTTCACTTTCGTGAGCCAAAAAATTTTTGTCTTCAGAAATCAAAATTTCCACTTGCATTTTGCGTTTCAAAGCCTACTGAACAAATTTGGTTCCGTGTCTGTCGGTCTGTGGGTCTGTGAGTCTGTGAGTCTGTCTGTCCGCATTTCCTTGTTACAGCCATAACTTCCACGATTTTGAATTGATTCAGCTCAAATTTTGAGGGATGGTGCGGATAAGGCCCCTTGAGGTCCCATACAAATTTCAACATGATTGATCCAGCAGTACGCCCTGCGCATGCGCTAACGTTAAATTCAACAAACACGCATAACTTTCACAATTTTGATTCAATTTCGCTCAAATTTTCAAGGGTTGTTTGGACAAGGCCTAGTAAGTTCCAGTATGAATTTCAGCATGATCGGACCCTCGGTGCGCTCTGCGCATGCGCTGGCGTGAAATAGATTCAATTTCCTTGTTACAGCCGTAGTAACCAAAGATTTCACCCAATTTCAATGTAATTCTCAGGGATTAAGCGGGTAGGGCCCATTGAGGTCCCATATAAATTTCAACATGATAGAGCCAGCGGTTCGCCCTGCGCATGCGCTAACGTGAAATTCTTCAAACACGCATAACTTTCGCAATTATGTATAATGGACGTAATGTATTATGGACGTAATGTTATGTAATATGTATATTTCATGTAATGTTATGTTATGTAATATGTATATTTCACGTTATGTAATGTTATGTAATGTTATGTAATGTAATGCTATGTAATGTAATGTAATGTAATGTAATGTAATGTAATGTAATGTTATTTTGCTTCCGAGTCTGTTCTATTTTATAATGGGTCACTCTGATTGTGACGAGGAAGCTCCTGTGCCATCACCTTGGCAGTGTATTATGGTCTTGAATGCTCGACGTTTGGAATGTACGCGGTTCCAGTGCCACGTGCCACTGCTACCGCTGACTCAATCAAGATGAATGTCGTATGGGACCTCAAGGGACTTAACCGCATCATCCCTGAAAATCTGACCAAAATCCGTTCAAAATTGATGGAGTTACGACCGTAACAAGAAAATCTCGCTAGCGCCTGCGCAGAGGCTACCATTGATTCGATCATGATGAAACTGATAGGGGACCATCTAGCGCTAAACCCACACAATTCCTGAAAATTTGATTGAAATCGGATCAAAATTGTGGAAGTTATGGCTGTGGCAAGGAAATGTGGACAGACAGACACGAAACCAAATTTGTTCTGGAGGCCCTGAAACGCAAAATGCAAGTGGAAATTTTGATTTTGGAGCACAAACCAATTTTTCATTTCGAAATTGAAAACAAAGCTTCCGCTGCCTTGCATATCGGAAGCAAAACAAGTATGACGACAATTCCACTTCAGTTCTACCCCCAAGGTCACAACGGCGGCACAGAAAGCGGGAAACTGTACCAATGGCTTACTCTGAAGAACTAAAAATTTCAACAGCTAAATACAATGACCTGAAAAAAATGTGCCATGACTTTTACCTGACGCTGCAACACGGAACGTCTACAAAGGACAGGCTTCCGGCTCCTGCCCTTAGTCAAAAGAGGACGGAGAAGGCGAAATGTAGTTTAGAGAAACATTCAGTCAATTTTATTAATAAAAACGCTGCAAATCCCTGCACAACGGTTTATTATTTTGTACAGAATACCCTTCTGTTACTGATCACAGCTCTATGTATAGATAACCCGTCTATATAATATAATATGTACTACTCCACGCATATTATGTGCATCGCAGATCCTCCGTAGATTAGTACCTAACCCCGTACTCGTTACTAGGTACCTACCTCAATTTCGAGTAGAATGTTGCTAAAATAATTCGGTCGATGACAAATAGTGACTAAAATGGCCAAAAGAAACGCAAATAATGAAGTTCTGAAGAGAAACTGTTGATGCGGAGTGAAAAAAGTTGCAAAAGTACCTACCAACAAACTCCAGCCCCTTCTACGTAGATGGTATAATGAACCGTTGTGTAATAATTTACCGTTGTGTAATAATTTACCGATCAATAATACTTCAACGTTTGTTCAAGTTTCACTACCTATCAACAAACTCCAAAAGAGCCATCATTTTTCAAATGAAATAATATCACAGAACAACCAACTTGACTTCATACACCGTGAATATTATAATCAGGTGCTCCCTAGCAAAGATTTTATCTCGGGACAATTCCCGATTGTTAGCGCGTCCATAGTCATGTATATGTACAATTTCATTCACCCTCCTGTTGAAAAAGCCTGTCGGTGCAAACTTCTGGGCCTTACTGTGAACGAACGGCTGGACGTACGATGCTCCGGGTGGTCTTAAAAAACTCCCAAGTTCGAGAACTATTTGAAACCGTAATAAAATTCGTGATAACGGCTTCCAGGAGATTTCAACCCTTATTTTTCACCCCTTAGGGATGACTGACATTGACGCCGAGCTTCGAGGACCAACTAGACCCCAAATTGGACCTATAAACCGAATTTTGTCAATTTTGGTTCATGGTAACTAAGAAAAGTGCGAAGTACGGCGTACGGCGGACGGACAGAAATGTTTTTATTGCATTTTCGGATTCTACATAGCTTGAAACGGAAACAATCAAATTTCGAGGGGGGGCTAAAAAGTTTTTTTCGTGCTCGATTCGAAAGGTTCATTATTGAAAATGATAAACCAAAATTGCGACAGCCACCTTGATTACGTATTTGGTGATTTATGGTGGGCCGCCAAACTTTGATGCTGATTATCTCAATAGTTGGTTTTTGCAGTCGTGGTTTTGTCATTTTGCCGACTTGCACTACCGGCCTCTCTTCAACTGTGGTACCATTTTATAATGTTATGTACATAAACCTTTCAACAATGTCCTAATTTTCCCCTTCCTTTAATTTCCCCAATATATTACGAATTTGCCGAACCACAAACACTCCTGAGTGTGTAATGCCCCCCCCCCCCCCCCCGAAACATGAACAAACCACTTAGAACTCAACACACAACGCACGAGTGTTACAGTATCCTAAAAATCACATTTTCCAACAGATCGAAAAGGATCGACTGCAGCAATGACTTTTCCCGACATTGCCCTACTAATCAAGAATCAATCAGCCTCCGTCGCGCACTCGGCTAACGCGTTCGGCTGTTAACCGAAAGGTTGGTGGTTCTAATCCACCCGGGGGCGTTGCTTTTGTTGTTTACCACAGACAAGAATAATAATTACTATACATTTATTGGGTATCCGGTAAAAATAACTAAATCCTCAACAAATGACATGGTTTCTTTTGCCTCCGAAAATTCATATAAGACTTTTTCCAAAGAATTAATCTAGTTTTGATTTTTTTTTTTTTTTAGTTTTCAAAGTCAGTACTTTCGGTAGACTTGGTATTGTGCATACCGAGTCTACAGGGCATGAAAACACAAGTAACCATGTAAATCCAACGCACGGTGGCGTGTGACGGAACGGTGAAACCAGTCAATGGCGTCTACGTCCTTTTTTTTCTACCCTCAAATCAAATATTGAACGGAGGGGCTTCAGGCAACCTACAACCTGTTAGCTCCTCTCTCTCACTCCTCTAATCTACTGATTTGCATAAATCAAACAATCAGACACTTGTTGAAGACCCCTAAGCCATTCCGAATAGCCCCCCCCCCCCCCCCCCCCGTACTTTTCTAGGGGAACTAGCAGAACTTTCTAACGCCCTGGATTATTTTGAGAAACAACACTTCATGCACACTGTTTTCCTTTACTTGACATAATATTTTAAAAACCGGTAATATGTAGGTTTTACAAGGGTGGATGAAGAGGCTACAGTGGCCGATTCAATGAACTTATCTAGAAAAACGCTGCAAATCCCTGCACAACGGTTTATTATTTTGTACAGAACACCCTTCTGCTACAGATCACAGCTCTATGTATAGATAACCCGTCTATATAATATAATATGTACTACTCTACGCATATTATGTGCATCGCAGATCCTCCGTAGATTAGTACCTAACCCCGTACTCGTTACTAGGTACCTACCTAAATCACGAGTTACATGTTGCTAAAATAATTCTGTCGATGACAAGCAGTAACTAAAATGGCAAAAAGAAACGCAAATAATGAAGTTCTGAAGGAAAATTGTTGATGTGGAGTGAAATAGATGCCCCTTCTGCGTAGATCACTGGTTTCTGAGGTCAATACCTACCCTCGTGGTCAAGTATAATGAACCGTTGTGTAATAGCTTGCCCATCAATAATGCTTCAACGGTTGTTCAAGTTGCCTATCAACAAAATCCAGCCCCTTCTTGGTAGATGAACCGTTGTGTAATAATTTACCGTTGTGTAATAATTTACCGTTGTGTAATAATTTACCGTTACGTAATAATTTACCGATGTGTAATAATTTGCCGTTGTGTAATAATTTACCCATCAATAATACTTCAACGTTTGTTCAAAGTTTCAGAAGTACCTACCAACAAAATCCAATAGTCCATGACTTATCAAATGGAGTAACATCGCAGAACAACCATCTCGACTTCATACAGCCATCCTTGATTATAATCAGGTGCTCCCTAGTGATGATACCCGGCCCGGACTTATACCGTTTGATTCACGAGCGTGTTGACGAAGCTTTTTGGTGCACACGAACGGCTGGACGTACAATGCTCCGGGTGGTCTCAAAAAATTGTTTAGCTCAAAACAAATTTAATAACGTAAAAAAACCCATACCCTTCTATCGAAAGTTTTCGAGCTACGGCGTTCTGAAAATTTCAACCCCTATTTTGAACCCCTTAGAGATGACTGACAGTAACGCCGAGCTTTGAGGACCAACTAGACCCCAAATGGGACCGTTAAACTGAATTTTGTCAATTTTGGTTCACGGTAACTAACAAAAGTGGCCAGTACGGCGTACGGCGGACGGAAAGGAATATTTTTATTGCATTTTCGGATTCTCCATACCTTGAAATGGAAAACATACAATTTCGAGGGGGGGCTAAAAAGTTGTTTTCTCTTTTCATGCTCGATTCGAAAGGTTCATTATTGACAATAATAAACTAAAAAGAAGAAAACCAGATAAAAACTAATGCACTTATGTATAGAGGGTGTGAGTATAAGAATTCGATAATTTTCCCAAGTGAAAATGTGAGTTTTTCAGAAAGTTGAATATTTATGATGAAAAAGTTTGACAACTAATATTTCTGATGCCGCCAGTTTCGGCATAAGAGAATTTGATCCTAGGAATGGGCACGGTTTTTTTAGTGTACTGAATCCAATTTTGTTTCAAAAAAATTTAAAAAAAACCAAACTGCATCCTTAAGTAATAACAATATAATAAATAATAGCAATTTCGTTAGTGACTAAATCTAAATAATTATAGCAACAAGTTTCTATTCACAAACAACGGTATGTAGACCTGCAGATGCACGCGTCATAAAATGAAACATCCCAATTAATGGTTTCTGAAATGTGTCCGTGATACCGGATGGGTACCTACCTACTGTTATTAGTATAAAGATCATCTTTTAACATCATACCCAGCCACTAACGAAATGCCACAGGCACCTGCGGCACCAAGAGGATACCTGAACGGGGCCGAGCAAATATTGAATCGTGGCCTCTCAAGTTCGCTCACCTCGAGTCAATCTCAAGTATTCTAGTGTATTTGGACAAGTTTCAGTACGACAGTCCACGCTACTTAATAACCTTGACAACAGGACCACACGCCGCGCTTGTCGACAGCAGACTTTTAACGCCTCGTCCCCGACTTCTAACTTCATGAAGTTCGATGCCTAAAATCAAACGTAGGTAACTGGAGGAATTAATAGTTCAGTAACTGACGAGGACTGGTACTTATAGCTGAACGCCCACTTAAACTTGAACTAGAGATGAGACGAAAAAGCAGTACGCTACTGCGACTGCCTTTGTGGCTGATAGCCCAACCACAACGAGCAAACCCCCTACCCGTACCCCGTACATTTCCCGGTCATGTTCCAGATATAGTGGCGCAGCGAGGATTGATAAATGGGAGGGGGGGGGGGGATCATTTGTATAAAATGAATATTTGACTTTACTGACTGTTAAATTTAATGTAAATTTACATTTACTGTTAAATTTAATGTAAATTTCTAGTTACTGTTAAATTTAATGTAAATTTACAGTTACTGTTAAATTTAATGTAAATTTACATTTACTGTTACATTTAATGTAAATTTACATTTACTGGTACGTTTAACGTATATTTACATTGACCGTTAAATTTAATGTAAATTTACATTTACTGTTAAATTTAATGTAATTTTACATTTACTGTTAAATTTAATGTAAATTTACAATTACTGTTAAATTTAATGTAAACTTACATTTACTGTTACATTTACATACTGAATGTAAATGTAAATGTAACAAAGCACTACATGTTACAGGTAGGTAACGTTAGGTAAGATAAACTGATAAAACATATTTCTTTGGCAACAATGTTAGCGAATGCCCTTACATCATCATCAGGCTGTCGAGAGAATACTCTAGACGTCCTGATGATGATGTCCTTACATCGAAAGTGCTCGCCTCCAGTACTCAACCAGCTAGTGAAGACGGACTCCTCCGGAAGGATGGTAATATTACTTCTTACACTAGCGATAATAACCCTTCAGATTTAATACCTGATTATTTGGTTGATTTAGTGCTGATTTCCGTTTTTGAACAGAATTTGGCGAAAAAGGGAGAATTTGTAACCCATGAAAATTGTCCATTCTGGTTCGTAACGCTCAGCGAGCGTAAAAAAGGCGGTTCTCGTGTTCCAACTCCATTTTTTGTCCAAAAAAAAAATAAATACCTAAATAAATAAAATAAAACGAGTATATTTGGAACAAAAAATGATCAGTAGACATTTTTCGAAAAATTCTTCGTTTTAAAGATATCTTAAAGATATATTAATTTATGTTTTTCCAACTTGTCACCTTACCAAATAAAAACGCTAACAAATTTGAAAACATTGAGACTACAACAAATTCAAATACACCGTTTGAAAGAACGCTAAATTTCCTGTCAGATTCTTCTGTTTTCAATGGTCAGAGTTACTTAAAATGTTGGCTAATATCAGTTGAAACATTCGAAAATATCAAAATTTAAAATTGTGAAAAAGGTTGTACGTTCTACTGAGGTTACAAAAAATACCTACAACTTGTCAAATTTCACAAAAACTTTTTCATCTAATAGGCTTTACAATATACTTTGATTCAAAAATAACGTCGTAGTAGAGTTAAAAAATCATAATGGAACGTTTGAAAATATGAGCAGAGGTGAATGTGGGGGGGGGGGGGGGGGATTAATTAGACCTCGTAAAATAAAACTAACGCTTCCTTGGATAAAAATTATGCTGGAATATGAAGGGGACATATCGAAGTTCAAACAACAACGAATGATTAGTTACAACATTCAACGAGAAAGGACAGGGAAGTGTCACTAGAACGTGATTTTGCTTGCACAAGTATTTCTTAATAAACAAATTATGAACCTCGGTTAACCATCTTATCAAACTGCAACAGAACGCTTCTCTTCCACCAGTTCAATTTAATTGTGTCTCATGGAAAGGTAGTTGTTATGCCGCTTTATTTTTCAAATCAGGAGTACCGAGATATTACTGCTCGTGTGCGGATACTGTAACTGCAGCAGTAGAATACTTGTAAAGCCTATTAGATGAAGTTTTTGTGAAATTTGACAAGTTGTAGGTATTTTGTAACCTCAGTAGAACGTACAACCTTTTTCACAATTTTAAATTTTGAAGTTTTCAAATGTTCCAACTGATATTGGCCAAACATTTTAAGTAAGTCCGACCATTGAAAACAGAAGAATATTACAGAAAATTTAACGTCTTTCAAACGGTGTAATTGGATTTGTTGTAGTCTCAATATTTTCGAATTTATTAGCGTTTTTATGTGGTAAGGTAATGAAAAGTTGGGAAAACACAAATTTTCGGATATCTTTAAAACGAAGAACTTTTCGAAAATTTTCTACTGAGCATTTTTTGTTCCAAACGAAGAGTAGAATCGATTCCCTGAGTTTCTCTCAAAAGGAACTGGGAGACCCTGTATAGAAATTACTAATCTTTACATTGTGAAAACGGTTAGCTAATATTCAAGTGGTATGGCACGGCAAATTGAATGAGAAAAGGTCTAGGCACCAAATTTGGAAGTATCTAAAAGGCTATGGTAAAATTCCTCATTCCAAAGGTTTTCGGCTGAAGAAAATTGTTTTTGGAACGTATTTCAGGAAGCTTGCCAGACAGCTTTTGAGGGACTCAACCCGACAGTTTTCCTTCTCCATTTCCTTGGCAGTAAATATACGAATTAAAATCTAAAATGCTGCTCTTCCATTCAGCACACCACCCTTGACCCACAGTGCTTACCTATGCAAGTTATGCCGGTCCCTTTAACCCTCACCTGTGACTACACAATGTGTGGGACCGTTTTCGAATTTCCGAGCTTCAATCGAGACCTCAGAATTGCTCAAGGCCTGAATATGTAGGTATAACGTTTCGTATAAATACTTTTACTTACCTGGGGAGCTCGAGTGTTTCCCGAGTCAAAACACGTTACACTTGTCAAACCTTCTCCATCATTACCATCCAAGCAAAAACATAATTTCAAAGACTACACCCTAAAAAAAAAAACAGTGGTAGGTCCCTCAATAGCAAAAAAAATTATGGGACGGGCAAATTGAAAAATCCAGAATACTTTTCTTTTACATAATAATTTCTGTGTACGTGTGGGCAGAGGCTGTCGGTTGCCAGCACGCAGTCTATCGTGACTTCTTGATTCTATTTCTACCTTCCTGAGACCTTTACCGAAGCTCCTGCGACTTTTAAATGTAGGTCAGGTATATAAGAAGGCAGTTAGCTCTTCACCTCAAAAATGTTAATGTTGTCGTCACTCAAAAGTTTTTCGTGTGGCTGACGACAAAGGACCAGGTGTTGACGTGATTTCGACCTAATGAAATAGGTTTGGTTACAAAATGGGTGATTATCAGTTTTTTTCACGGCTGCTGCCCCTCGTCAACTGTCGTATGACGGATCAGGTTTTAATTTTGCTATTCACCCTTAGAAATTACACCCATAAATATAAAGATGAGGGAAATTGATTTCACATCTGCTACCTACTTGACACCGCACTGGATTTCTACGGTAATTTTCCTTTCATCAGCTTCATTGTCGTGTCCAACTGGTCCATCGCCTGACAATAGATTTCAGTTGCAACGTAACTAATAAAATAATTTAAGATAGGTCGGTGTAGTTCTTCAAGTTCGAAATCCAAATCGCATCAAATGACAGTTGGTACTGACGATGTTTTGATCACCAAAATGGTATAAAAGTGTATTTTTTGCGTTTTTTTCATGTATTAGTGGAAATAGACTATTTTTCAATAACTCCGTTATTCTTTACCTATCTTAAGCCGACCATCTCTCGGATCAACCATCACTCGCCGCTAAAACTGATCAATCTGATTGTGCTCCAGTACAGATTACGAAGAATAACGGAGTTATTGAAAAAATAGTCTATTTCCAGTAATACACAAAAAACGCAAAAAACACTGTTATACCGGTTTCGGTGATCAAACCATCGTCAGTAACACACAAATTTGCAATTAAGAGGTATCCCACAGGATCTTTCTCATTAAAAGTAGTGAAGTAAAATTTATATTTAGTTTCGACCTAAAATTTAGGGATTTTCCCCCCTTACTTTTAACTAAAGCCAAAGAGAGGCATTTCATTGTTAATGAAAATATTGAATACCCATTCTAGTTAAAAGAGAAAGCTGTAGCTAAAAGGAGCTGCTAACTACCTTTTAAAGCGGTTAAATCCCGTTTTTCTCTTAATTTATATAGTTTATAAAAACATTTCATTTTCAATGGAAAAATCAGATAATTTCGTTATTTTGTGTTACGTACTGACGATGGTTTGATCACCGAAACCGGTGTAACAGTGTTTTTTGCGTTTTTTGTGTATTAGTGGAAATAGACTATTTTTTCCGTTTTTCTTTGAAACGGGTTTCCACGATTTCGTCGCGAGTGATTTAGTTCGTACATTTTACGAAGTTTAAACCATTTCCTAAAGCTATTTATTGATACTGATAAAATCCTAATAATTTCTGTTTGCGTACATTTCATGTTTCATTACCGCTAAATGCTATTCGAAAACGTATGAAAAGTTTTCCCTGCCTTAATTGTTCGCACGTCACAGAAATGCAGATCAACCGAGTTGAACGAAAATTTAGGAGTACATAAATATCTACCGTAGTCCAGATTGAAATTTGCGAGCATCGAAAATGTCAAACATTAAATCGAGAGATGGGCAGAGATGCTTAAGAAAAACCGCCTAATAGTAAATATCTAAGGTGATGTTCTAATTTGAATTAAACTTTGTTAGTAGCATGTAAGGCAAATCAGCTTGATATCCGAGATCATTAGTATCATAACTGTTGGTTCAAGAGAGAAGTTTGTGTGAAGGAGTGGGTGCTGCCTAATAATAGTCCCCCTAATTATCGAAGAAAAATTACTGTGGCAATAGCAATAATATCACGGCTAAAATATTTATTTACGACAAAGTGTTGTAGCGAAATCCCCGACCGCATGATGTTCCAAACCACATCTTTATGATTTTACAAAGCTAATCGTCTCATTATAAGTACTTACAACAGTATACCTAATATGACATCAAATTACATCCAGAAAATAAAAACAACGATATTTCAAATTCACATTAACATCATAGTAACTGCGACATAATAATGACACAAGACGAAGTTGAAAATTTCCTTGGAGGGAGCCCGGGATTTCATTGTATTTTCTAGAAATATTTCGATCCGCGGTTGAGTTACTATGTAATTCTTGAGGTGATCATCATCTGAGCTGTTATACAACTTGTATATTCTGTAGCTCAGTTCAGCTCTATATTCGGCAGCGTTTTCGTACAGTGAGAAGGCTGTTGACATATGATAACCCATACCAGCAATAGGTCCAAAGGCGACTTCATTGATGTAACTTTTTTGGCTAACGATTCCTGCGTACTCGTTGTCGCAAGACACTGGACCCCCTGAATCGCCCTTAGCATTCACGAACGTTTTATTTAGATCATTTGGAAAGGTGGAAGCACAAAAGATAGTGAAATGGTCTGTATATTCGCTTAGAGTGTGATCCAACTTAAAGAACTGCATGTAGCATTGACCTGCAAGAGATGAACATCATGTAACAGTAAGTGGTGCAATATAATAACACAACATAATGATATTTTAATATAATAATTATTATAATATGTGTGATGATCCAGCGGGAGCTATATTTAGGAATGAGTACACGAGACTGCTTGAGTCGGTTTGTGACTTGGAATGCATGTTTATTGGTTAATTACATCGCCTTTTATACCCCTTATTACAGACCCGGAGGGGGGTAGGGGAACCCCGCTCCGGGAAGCCGCCAAGACGCGGCTTATACCTCAAGTGACGCTATTACATTGTTTATAGGGAGCAGCCGATCACTACACTGCTCCCCCCAGAATTGAAGTTAAATACTGCAATTATAAATTCATTTTCGACGGTGAATCGTGTTGAGGCGTCGGTGGAGGTAGAAGAGGCTGCGTGTTGTCTTGGTTTGCTGTTGCGGTGTCGTCCTGCATTAGCGGCGGCTGCGGTGCGGGATCCGTGAGCGTGCTCGGAACTGGGAGCGTGCTCGGAGGTGGTTCCGCTGATAATGTCGGGGGCCTCGTCTGGGAGACCTCTGGAAGGGGCGGCTGGCGGGAGTGACTCTGCTGGGCGGCGAGGCAGGAGGTGCCGGAGCAGGTGAAATGGGCCGCACTTGCGGCGTAGCTGCAGCGGTTGGCGGCTCCTCTTGCGTCCTCTTGTTTGTTGCCTGGGTCCCAGTGGTAATTGTGTCGGGGGACACCTGTATCCCGATGCTCTGGAGCTGTGGGCGGCGGCAGCCGTGTGTGCAGCAGTCGGAGCACTTCCCGGCGAAAGGCGGGAGCATCAGCGTGATGGTTTGGTTGTGAGTGGCCGTGTAGGTCATTATGGGTATTCCCGCGGCGTCTGGCGGGCCGCTGACATGAAGTGGGGTGATTCCCTGTGGTGGCTTCATCTTCTGATTCATCTGTTTGATGGATGGCCGAGGTGGTATAGGGGCGGCGTTGAGCCGTGTGATTGCCATCGCTTCTCGTATCGCTGTGGTCGGGGGACACCTCCCCGGGAGTACTGGCTTCGTCTTTCGTCTTTTTGTGGGCGAGGCGTGGTGGCCCGGAGGCGAAGGTGTCAATGCTAGGTCCTTCAGCAGTTGCTGCCTTGAAATGGTCTTCGAAGGCGTGTTCGGTGCCATTGTGAGAGTGAATGACCTTCGCGGGTCGCGGTCCGTGTTTTATACCCGCGGAATCCGCGGATGAATTAGGTTGGCCAATAGGGAGCGAGCTTTCTTGACCAATCACAGTTGAGGGAGGCGGAGCTGGCTAGCATGTATCGATGGAGACTGTTGGCTTCGTGGAGTCATTGTTTTCGAAACAAACAGTCTTCCCGTCGTTTGTGAGGGCTCGAAAAGGTCCTACGTAAGGGGGGTCGAGTTTGCCTTTCGGTGTATTGACTCTTATGTATACGTGTGTCGCTCGCTGAATTGTGTTCGGTAAATAGGCCTCTGTGAATCTTCGGTACGAGTCGTGCGTTAGGAGCGGTACCGTAGTAGGTGACGGTTGTATGAACAGGTCTACTGGGAGTTGTGAAGTCGCCGAAAAAAGTTGCTGTGAGGGCGAGTAGCCATCAGGGCCGGGCCTGCTGCGTAGGCCGAGAAGGAGGCCGTTGAGGTCCGATGCCCAGGTTCTTGACGAGGAGGTAGCGATGATAGCGTCTTTCAAGGCACAGTGTAGGTGTTCCACGAGGTCATGTTTGGCTAGAGTATCGAGTAATAATTTTACGTGCGTAAAATGTTCTTCGATATCTTTGGAGGTTACGGGCGAGTTCGAACATAGTAAGTGTGGTCGTCCTGAAAGTTACCGTTGTGAAGTCGTGGAGGTGCGGCATCGTGTATCGATCGGGGACAGTGAGCCTGCTGAGGGCGCGGTCGTCTCCGGCGGGGCGAATATCTCCGTCTGGCTTCGGTACGTCGAGTAGAAGGCTTGACCAAGGGGCCTCCGATGGTTCCATGATGCCGGCGTTTCGGAGTTCTTTGAAGTGGGCTTTCGCTTTCGTGTAGATCGCCGGAGCTAGTCGTTGGAGCTTAGCATGACATGTTGGGCCTTTCGTTATTATATGGTGTTCGACCGGTGCTTCGCAGGAAGTTTTTGAAGGAGCGTGTGCGTCTAGTAGTGCCTGGAAGTAGGGTGTGTTATCTGAGGTTGCACAGCTGAAATTTCCCGGGCGTACGAGGCTAGTGGCTGCGTTGATGAGGCGGGCGTTCGGAAGGTCAACAAGGCTTAGGAAGTCGGGGCCGAGGATCGGTGTTGAGACGTCTGCTACGGTGAATGTCCTTTCATAGGGCGGTAGGTGTACCGAGGCGCAGTGGCTGTCGCATGTGTTGATCTCCGAGCTTTTAGCCGTTCGTAGGGTGCCGAGTTGTGTTTCTTTCCGATGAAGTGTGTTTGCGTTTTCCGTCGGTTGGTTTCGCCAGGTGCAGGGTTTGATGCATTTTTTCGCTCGGGAGCCCCATCTTCTATGGTAGAAGCAGAACTTCTTGTTCGGTCGTTGAGGGGATGTTTTTCGCTGCGTAGAAGGCCGCATTCGTTGGCGGTGCTGGATCACTTGAACTTCCTCGTCGACGGTAGCCACACGAGGATGTGTTACAAAGGGTATAAGGCGGTCGGCGGCCGCCGCGAGCTTCATGATATCGGGTTCTACGCTGGCTGCGATGTGTAGGCGAAGACTCTCAGGTAGAGATCATAAGAAGAGTTGTCGGAGAAGCGAGGTCGGAGTTTCCGAGGGAAGAGCACGTTGAAGGCGTCTGGCGAGGGCCGAAGGTAGCTCGTCTGTCACCGAAGGCTGAAGCAGTGTTGTGAGCTGGGAGCCATCTGAGGGTGCATGAGCTGCGATAAGCCGGTCTTTCAACGTCTGGTAGCTTGCGGAGTGTGAGGCGACGATGTCGGTACAGATGTCCGCTTGGCGAGGCTCGAGCACGAAGAAGGCACGGGTGAAGCGGGCTTCAGAATTTTTCAAGCCTTCCTGGGCGAAAATTAGTTCGAGCTGTGCGAACCAGACGTGCGGGAAAGCCGGGTCAAAAGGCCGCAGTATGAGAGGTGCTGGTGCCGTTTCGAGTGTCTTCGTAGCTCTGGTCTCCATTTTCTTCTTAGTTGTTCTCTTGGATGTAGATCTGAGGAATGAATGCTCCGTTGGTGGTCGCTCTCGTTATATAGGCAGCGGGAGGGGCGAGATGGTCTCTAATAGGTTCGCTGAAGAGACAATAGCTGGTTGGTCGCTTGAGAGAGGACGCTGATTGGTCGTGACGAGTGGTGGGGGGTTCGCTGTAGATCGCAAGAGGACGATGGTTCTTAAAGAATCGGTGTTAGTCCGAAGATGGCCGGGGCAAGGGTACGTTGCTCTGCCGGCGTTGCGGTCGCGAAAGTCCGAGGTGGCTGAAATTGAAAGGCTGAAGCAGACAGTGGTCCTGAAAAGGACCTTTGTAAGTCCGTTGAAGGTCAAGGCGAATGTGCGTTTTAAGCCGTCGCTGGAAGCGAGAATGCGGGGCGCTATTCGCAGAAGGCAGGAAGCCGGCGAAGGTGCGTATCAAGCCGTCGCTAGAGGCGAGAAGGCGGGATGTAGTTCGCAGAGGGCAGGAAGCCAGCGAAGGTGCGCGTTGAGCAGTCGCTAGAGGCGAGAAGGCGAGACGCTGTTCGCAGAAGCCGGTAGCCGGTGAAGGTTGCGTGTTCGTCGTCGGGGTGACCAGTGTGATGATCCAGCGGGAGCTATATTTAGGAATGAGTACACGAGACTGCTTGAGTCGGTTTGTGACTTGGAATGCATGTTTATTGGTTAATTACATCGCCTTTTATATCCCTTATTACAGACCCGGAGGGGGTAGGGGAACCCCGCTCCGGGAAGCCGCCAAGACGCGGCTTATACCTCAAGTGACGCTATTACATTGTTTATAGGGAGCAGCCGATCACTACAATATGTTATTATTATGAGTGGTCCATTATGATAACACTACATATATTAAAATAATACAACAAAAAGAAAGGAGGTGTCTGGAGGACAAGGTGGATCTTTCAAGATAAATGAAAATACTCGTGCCATAGTAAAAATATCCTTCTGATGAAGCAAGTTACTGCCGCGTTACCGTGACCGCGAGGGCTAAACAAGATTAAGTGCCTTATTTCGGATATTTATAAAACAACGAATTCATTCGGCTAATAGCCCAACACCATTACATAAAATTCTGAAATAAACTATATTCCATCAAAACATGTATGCCAAATCGAGTCCAATTGCCAAATAGGTAGGGAATGTTGGGTAGAATTTTGGTTTATTATTTTCAATAATGAACCATTGGAATCGAGCATGGAAAAAAAAAATCTAGCCCCCCTCAAAATTTGATGGTTTACGTTTCAAGGTATGCAGAATCCGAAAATGCAATAAAAATATTCCTTTCGTCCGCCGTACGCCGTACTGGCCACTTTTCTTAGTTACCGTGAACCAAAATTGACAAAATTCAGTTTAAAGGTCCCATTTGGGGTCTAGTTGGTCGTCGAAGCTCGGCGTTACTGTCAGTTATCTCTAAGGGGTTCAAAATAGGGGTTGAAATTTTCAGAACGCCGTATCTCGAAAATTTTCGATAGAAGGGTATGGTTTTTTACGTTATTAAATTTGTCTTGAGCTAAACCATTTTTTGAGACCACCCGGAGCATTGTACGCCCAGCCGTTCGTGTGACCAAAAAGCTTCGTCAACACGATCGTGAATCAAACGGTATTAATCCGGCCTGGATATCATCGCTAGGGAGCACCTGATTATAATCAAGGATGGCTGTATGAAGTCGAGTTGGTTGTTCTGTGATATTATTTCATTTGATAAATGATGGACTATTGGATTTTGTTGGTAGGTACTTGTGAAACTTGAACAAACGTTTAACTATTATTGATGGTAAATGGTAAATTATTACACAACGATAAATTATTACATACCTAACGGCAAGTTATTACACAACGGTGAATTATTATAGAACTGTAAATAATTACACAACGGTTCATCTACGAAGAAGGGGCTGGATTTTGTTGATCGGTACTTTTGCAACTTGAACAACCGTTGAAGTATTATTAATTGGCAAGTTATTACACAACGGTTCAATATACTTGACCACAGAAAACAGTGATCTACGCAGAAGGGGCATCTATTTCACTCCACATCAACAATTTTCCTTTAGAACTTCATTATTTGCGTTTCTTTTTGCCGTTTTAGTTACTGTTTGTCATCGACAGAATTATTTTAGCAACATTTAACTCGTGATTTAGGTAGGTACCTAGTAATGAGTACGTGGTTAGGTACTAACCTACGGAGGATCTGTGATCCACACAATATGTACAGAATAGTACATATTATATTATATAGACGGGTTATCTATACAGAGAGCTGTGATCTGTAACAGAAGGGTATTCGGTACAAAATAATAAACCGTTGTGCAGGGATTTGCAGCGTTTTTCTAAATGGAAGCTAATTGCATGCCCAATTCGTGGTTGCCAACACTTTAATCATGCCTAAGAATATTATTTCCATTCGAATCAGCATTATCATGTTGGTCATGGATGACCATCATGGATTGTAATTGGTTGACAAATAGGAGGAAAAGGAGTGGGATGGTGGATTACGGGATATAAAGTTGCTTTGTAATCGCGAATACAATATATTATACATTTATGATCGACTTTCTAATGAGTCGACGATTTTTGAAATAACCTACACGCCACTTTTTGATAATTCATCTTTTTCACGGATGTGAATGTGCAGTCTCACAGATAATTCGTCTCTTGAGATATGAAACAACCGCCGCAACGTGTTAGAAGTGGGAGATCAGTCTTGGAAACCCCGATGATATTTGAAACAACCTTCGTGCTGGATACTGGTTGTTTCTACACTCTCAAATGTACTAAACAATTCAAGGTTCGGAAATCCTGAATTTTAAAGATTGGTAGATTCAATTTATAAATTTGAAAAAAAAATCTGCGTTTCTATATAAACCGTTTCCCGAAAGAAGCGTGATCATAATTTATTACTCTTCTTAAAATGTTCAATAATGATGTATTAAAAACTGTTTCTTTATATTAAAAACTGTTCCTTTACTCCGCAAGAATTTAAATTGATAGCTTGAAAATGTTTCTATTTCTTTGGTTTTTCCTATCAAAAACTCAGTTATTACTTGTCGTGGTACCCCTCGAATGCAACATATACCACTCACTTGTAACTTATAAACTTTACCAATAAACCAGGAGAAAGATGAGCTGTACGACGCCTCGGTTGAAGCCCAGAAGGGTTCCCCTCCATCGAACTCCCAACGACTCTCAACGGCCGTTAGCGACCGTTTACAGACGGGGGACGAGTTGGAGGCACCTTTATAAGGCACCCGGCTCGCCCAGCTCTTCATTTGACAGACCTCACTCTTACCTGCGACTTTCTCTCTCTCTCTCTCACCGCGAGGGTAACCGCGGGATGCTTTACCCTCTAGCACTCACTGTGGTGATGACCCCCGTGCTAACACCCCGTGTGTTAGCATCCATCTCCCTTTAGAATCTGCTGTGGTGGTAACCGCGGGACGCTTCTTCCTCTAACACTCGCTGTGGTGATAATCCATAAAAGACTCCTAAGGGGCACATCCTCTCTCCTGCGACCTACCCAAGCCTACCCTACCTAGCGCTCACCACATTACTGATAAAAATAATTGATTTTTTTAAACAACAGAAATCCATCAATTTTAAAAATTTGTAACTCCTTCAAAAATTGAATAAATGAATGATTCCATTTTGGTGCTTACTGTTAAGCAGTGTAGTTTAACATAAAAAGTGTAAAACCTCCAAATGTTTAGAACAACAGATACAAACTAGTTTTTTTGCTCTAGGCACAGTGGAATTTGGTAAATGGCGTAGGTAATTGTTTTAAAAATCATCGATTCAAATATAATTACAGCGTATATACCGTACCGAAATCTAACGTGTGAGCCCATCCATGCCTCATCACGTCTGATTTGAGGGGTGCGTCATCATAAGTTGTCAGATCTGGTTTCCAAAAGTAACTGCCGAATCCTATCAACAGGCACACTTTCCTCTTTCTCATAATATCCGTCCAGATTCTGGCCAGTTCTGCAGTAGTGTAAAGAGGAGCGTAGGTTTTCTGATACGGCTCGAATGAGCTGTGCAGAACAATCAGCGCGTAGTCATGAAAGAATCCGACGTCGTTTCTTTCGCACTTCGGGTGGATAACGAACTCCTTACTGAAGACTCCTTGATTCGTAAGTATTTCATCGACTTGCCTCCGCGAAGGATGAACGGTGTAACCTACTTCGTAAGCATTCATCTTTACCGGAGGAAGATACGTCCCGTCCGACCTTAGGTCTGTATTAACCAAACAGTGACAGGCAGTTTGAACGACGAACGGAGTTAACAGCGACCCACCGCATCTGAGATGGTGAGGCTTAGGGCTACAGATTCGCCCGACCTTATAATTCAGACCGCTTATGATGTTGACTTCATAATTTTTGTCCTTACCAATGAGTTCGTTCACTGCATCCGGCAACGGAGTGTCACAGTTGTGCCCACCACCAATCCACACGTAGTACCTGAGGGCATGATAATCTGAGTTTTGGTAGCCCAGCACTGGCCATCCATGAATAACCCTTTTAACCCTGGACCCATCTGCCATCAAGTGGCCACAATTTAAAACAGCACTGATATAGCAAAAAAGAATATTATGTAGTAACCGATACATTATCAAATCACTTTGCCTATCGTCGAAAGTCAGTGACTAAAAACGGTAGCAAACAGAATCGGTAGTCTTCTTCTTCTGTTTCTTAGGTAACTGCACATAGTCGCTGTTTGTTTATTAAACTGTGGTAACATGGCTCGGTGAATGCATCCGGCAGCAACTAGTGTAAACAACCTGCGATATAAGACAGTAAATATCCATTGACCCTACTTGTCCTGTATTACAAGTATGTTGTCGTAATTCCCCTCACAGTGACCACTCCTATAAAACTGTTATAAATTTAACCAAATAAACGACGGGAACGTTGAGCAGTGCAGCGCCAAGGGGAAAGTAGCCGAAGGGGTTTTCCCCAACCGCCATTGCTCCTCAACGGGCATAACGGCCGATTGTGGACGGAGGACGGGTGGAAAAGTCCCTATATAAACAGCCCTTCTGGCCCAGCTCACTCTCTCTCTCGCCCTCTCTCTTACCTTTCCATGCACTTGCTGTGGTGAAAACCGCGGGGTGCCCTCCTCTCTCCTGGTATCTACTGTGGTGAAAACCGTGGGATACCTCCTTCTCCTCTGGCACCTGCTGTGGTGAAAACCGCGGGGTGCCAGCCTTCATCTTCCAGGCGTCTGCTGCGGTGAACACCGTGGGATGCCTCCTTCTCCTCTAACACCTGCTGTGATGAAAACCGCGGAGTGCCAGCCTTCATCTTCCAGGCGTCTGCTGTGGTGAACACCACGGGACGCCTCCTTCTCCTCTAGTACCTGCTGTGGTGAAAACCACGGGAAGCTAAACTTCCCTCCAGACCAACACCTGCTGTGGTGAAAACCGCGGGGATTAGTGCAAAAGACACTTACGGAGCACATCCTTCCTCATCCATCTTTATCCGCCTTCATCCAACATCTCACTCCATCTTTCATCCAACTCTCACCCGCCATGTCGTGAGGACCACACACTCGCTCACGACATATGTATTTACCACATTTAAAATATACATCTTACACACAGTATAATGGGTACCAATGTAAAAATTTTGAATTCATCGCGACTTTTCTTCAAAAGCTGTAGAGCGTTTCAGGACTTTCTGAACAAATTTACATCGACGTATGACCGTCGGTCCGACCGCAAATACTTCCCACACACATAAATTCCTCGTCTGATATACCTGATATGGCAGTTTTCAGGGATCATACAGGTTGGACCCTAAAGATGGTTCTCTATGAATTTTATCACGAACGGTAATCTGGTAAAGCCACTACGCATGCGCAAACACCAAATCCGAGGTAGCTAACAATTTTCCCACGAAGCAAGGCCCGATTTCACTCAAATGCGGTTGGTAGTTGGGGTGCAGCTTCCAGATGATCGAAGTTCATCGCAGTGGGATGGTAGATGATGATAGCCAATGCGCATGCGCAAACCGTAAACCCAATTATCCCCCTCCCGCCACACATATCCACTTCACCTAAATATTATGAAACTCATAGACCGAAATAAGGAGGCAACTGAATCAAGATTCCGCTGACATGCTCGTAGATTGTGTTTGTGGAATTCAGGTGTCACAGAAGTTTCCAGAATCAGAATCAGACTCTTCCGCAGGCGTTTGAAAATTTCGAATGTGCTTTCTTCTTCCGTAGGTACCTCTCGGATTTATTCCACTACGGTTGCTTGTAACTGGGCTCGCCCGTACTTTTCCAAATAAACAAATAAACAAAAAACTACGATAATCATTAGGTATTATAATATCCTCTAATCATCTCTCTAACAATAATAACCAGTAATTTTGAAGGGTTTTCGCCAAATTCCGATGACCGTAGGCCCATGGTAGATACAGAAGATGTTCTCGAGACGTACATTCTCCACAAAACCGACTAAGGCTGTGTAGACGTATGTAGGTACAGCTATCGTTGGCCGATCAGCTCTCTCAATGAATCATCACTCGCCGCTAAAAACAGGGTCAATATGATTGTGCTTCAGTATAACTAACAGCACTCTGACCGATTACAACCAGTTTTAAATAATTATTCAATTACACAGGTAGGTACCCACGTATATAATTTAAGTTCCTAATTTTAAAAGGAAAAACCGCAAGGGGATGCCATAAAATTCTCTTGGGTGTAATACTTCTACATTTTTCAGAATGATGGAAAACAGCCCTGGATCCGAACTGGTGGCCTTCGAAAGGGGAGAACAGTGAAGCCATAAAACAACCTCCCACGCGGACAGACGGACAAGTCCAACGTACCGCATTGTATTGTCTCATTCAATCTAGCGGCAACGTGCCCTGTAAAAAGACCTCCCCCTGACCTCCGGCGTTATTTATATTTTTTTGGTAGCCAGTCACCGAACGGAAGGTGCCATTAGGGCTAGGGAACACGCCTTCGTATAAATCCGAGACTCAAGTCTCATCAGGTAAACGAGTAGGCAGCCGCGTAACGAAGTCGTCAGAACGCGATAAATAGCCGGCAGAAACGAGTTCCAACATATTTATACGTTTTTGAAGGGAGTCGGCGGCGACTGACGTAATTAAAATTTATAGCGGGGAGGTTTTGAGGGCATGTTGACAATTTGAAGACGTAGCACCGTAAACAGATATAAAGGGATTAGGATCAGTGGTGCCCCTCCAATTAGGTGTTTTCTGGAAGAACCGCCATCGTTGGTTGAGTTATGGTGTCGACAGCGCGGCCACTAAAGGCCCCCACACGCGATCAGATCTGCCTGACAAACGTGGTTTGTCAAACGCGCTTGACAAACTTTGACGTTTGACGTGGCACCCACACGTTCATACAAGGTTATATCAACAAGCTTCAGTTTCTGATTATTGGTCGATCGAAGTCCGGGTCTTCTGATTTTTCGGAATTTTAGATCACTCGGGGTTAAATAAAATGGATTTCAATAAACTCTGTTACGTCTACTTGCTGACAAAGTGGAAAGACAGCGTCAAGAGAGATCGACGAAAAAAGCGCTGCAAAGTCCTTGTCACATGGGTTCATTATTCTACTGTACATACCTACAGAAAAGTTGGCTGTTCATTTATTGTTTCTTTCATGTGAAATAATTTAAATAGATATTTCTGATTGTTTCCACCAATTTTGGCACCCAAAACACAAGTTAGTAACTTATTTTTATTTTTTTTATTTCAAACTACCTTTGATCATTGATAGTACCATTTAATCATCTTGATCCACTTTTTCTAGTGTTATTCTACAAATTGATGGTGATTTCAACGATTTCGCAGGTTTGCCTCATAAAAAATCAATTTTGGGAGCTGAATATCTGGTACAACCTCAATTTTCCACTCTTTGGTCAAAATCGACTTCATATTCGGTCTTCTCGTCCCCAAAAACATGGAAAACGATACCTCAAAAGCTCATTTTACTAACATGTTACTAAAACACAAAAAGTATGTACCTATTTTTATACACATTTTCACTCATAACACCCCTGGGTTTTATTCCGATCGGGCTGAAAAGTTTCAGGAAACAACTAGGGCCCAAATAGAGCATGTGTGCGAAAGAACGAATTTATTAGACCGAAAATGAAGCCGGTACACGTGATACGGCGGACGGACACTGCATTTTTGGAATCTACGCACCTGGAAACGGAAAAGAACAAATTTTGAGGGGGTGTTATAAAAATTGTTTGCTGAGCGAATACATAGGTGTATTAATCACAGACTAATAAACCAAAACGGAGGTCCATTTGGGCAAAAGAGTGGCTCGTGAAGAGAGGTGTATACGGTCATACAAATCTCCTGAATGAGCTGAGGTGTGCACCCCAAGACTGCCTGAACTACATGAGGATGGATTAAGAAACGTACTTACATCACCGAAAAATGGAAGTTTAAAGGTTTGACGGTTTGAAGCTCCCACACACGATCAAACTTGTCTGTCAAACCTCAATTTGGCAAACACGATTTCAGGCCGAGTCTGAAAACCTTCAAACACGCTCTCAAACCTTCAAACATTCAAACATGACCCCTCCAAACGATCAAATTAGTTTGACAAGCGCGTTTGACAAACCACGTTTGTCAAGCAGATTTGATCGTGTGTGGGGGCCTTGAGGTTCAGGATAACATTCGGTTTGTCAAGTTTATGTCATCCCCCAACGGCGATGCCGTCGATATAAACAATGATTAAATACATGCAACTAATTACAGTGTGACGATGTACAACGAGCACCTCCGATCAGTGGCTTAGTTTGTAGTCCACCTTTCATCATTTCAACATTAATCTGCACAGGGTGGTTTATGGCCATGGTAGAATAAATATACCAACAGGTAGGCCGCCGCGCAGATTACCTTGAGAAAGATGCCAGTGGTTGACTGATAAGCTGATGTGATGACGTCAGCCTCGACGCATCCAAGACAGAATTCTTATACAAACCTGGTGTACAGCCTAATTTTGCCGACGTTTTTAGTGAATATACACATGTTTGACCGTCCAACCTTTATTTATTTGCCTTAGATATTATTTCACATATTTACTGTTTTATTTAACACCCAGTAAACCAAGAGATATTTCATAAAACAAGCAACTTGAAGGTATAGGTATCCTCCTTGATGGAAGAATAACCTAGCGCCCAGCCTAATTTTTCCGATGTTTTTACTTCATAATAAACAGTATATTATGTTTAAATCAAACTAATTTTGTTAATAACTACTAGATGAGTATAACAACAAATTAATACAGTTTTGTTTCGTAAATTGGGTATTAAATTAGGTAGGTAAGTACAACCTCATTCATTCATTCATTTCAACATTAACACGTTCAGTGCGGCAGGGGAGTTATTGACCTCGTACACCCAATAACACAATCAGTGCGGGGCCAATTTTTCTAGTTTTCGGTTGCGTGCGAATGGCGTCATGACGTGAATAATAATGATAATTGAATAACTCCAGTATGGATGTGTACAGTAGGTGGTACCCTACTCATGCACGTGTTTATCATCTTCGGGGCAAATAGACCCCTAACCGCATTCGTGTTACTATAGTTACCTTCAGTGCGGCACGGGACTAATAGACCTCGTGCCAAAAAACCCAATTTTCGTTCCAAAAATTCACGTTTCCGCGCTCTGGGGCCCCTCTAGTATTGGGACAGGTGTATGATTGTGATGAGTGTTATGGAAAACCAGCAATGTGTTTGAGATGTTTCAATTAAAAACATTCTTCCACCACGAAGCTTTTTGACTTAGAGCGTTTTTCATTCATAATTTTCCAAGATTTTCTAATGTTTCATTATGTTTTTCAACCAGAGTTTCATAATAAACAGAAAGAAAAATACTATGTGAAAAAAACCTGAAGTTTTCAATTTATATATTTTTTTCATTATTTATTCTGTCAGGAAATAAATAGCTAATTGAAAGAGGACTAGAGATATGGTAATATTTGCGTAACCAAAACACGTTCATTTTGATATCATGCATACTGGAGTTGAAAACGTTAGGTATTATTTGACAGTAAAATAACCTCAAATTCTACTTACATTATAAATTTTCCGCAGCTATTATATTTAATATGATCATTTACCAGTAATTTTAATTACCAATTAGGTATTTCAACCTTGATATAATGATCGCCAACCGAAAACCGAACTCACTCGTGATTCAGCGCGAAAAAATACCGCGAAAATCATGAATCACATACATGCAATATTGGATACCTCCAAAAAACCAGGTTTTTCATTGTTACGCACATTTTGCGTGCATTTGCGTACCTACGGTTTTGCGAACTCAAAAATTCGAGTAACGCGCCATTTTCCATGAAATTTTACTTAGAATTCGAATTTGCAATAAAAAGTAGGTAGTTTCTCATTTGAAAAAAAAGTTGAAAACATGTTTTTCGCGTGCTCATCTGCGCAAAACATGATTTGCGAATTCTACGGAAAAACCATGAAGGATAGCGTTGTGACGGTTGTTCTATCTTTAGTATAAACCGAAATAAAAACAGTGGACCATTCATTCGGGGGCGCCCTGTATATGTTCAAAATTTACCCAAAAAAGATATCAATCCATGGCCTACGACTGCAGTGCATCAATTCAGATCTACTCTGGGAGAAAATAACAGAACTTGGTGTAAATTACCAATTTTCACAAGATTCTGGCCGAAAAACTAGGACCTAGTATTCGGGGTCAATATGTCCCGTTTCGCACTTTTGGAAAGTTTGGCCCGAGGTCAAATTGTCCCGTGTCGCACTGAAGCGATTGGTTTGGAATTTGCCGCCGCACTGAACGTGTTAATCTGCACAGGGTAGTTTATGGCCATGGTAGAATAAATATACCAACAGGTAGGCCGCCGCGCAGATTACCTTGAGAAAGATGGCAGTGGTCGACCGATAAGCTGATGTGATGACGTCAGCCTCGACGCATCCAACAGAGAATCCTTATATTACAAACCTGGTGTACAACAGCCTAATTTTGCCGACGTTTTTAGGAATAGGTATACAAATGTTTGACCATCCTTCATACAGTCATTCTTGATTATAATCAGGTGCTCCCTAGCGATGATATCCAGGCCGGATTTATACCGTTTTATTCACGATCGTTTTGACGAAGCTTTTTGGTGCACACGAACGGCTGGACGTACAATGCTCCGGGTGGTCTCAAAAAATTGTTTAGCTCAAGACAAATTTAATAACGTAAAAAAAACCATACCCTTCTAGCGAAAGTTTTCGAGATACGGCGTTCTGAAAATTTCAACCCCTATTTTGAACCCCTTAGAGATGACTGACAGTAACGCCGAGCTTCGAGGACCAACTAGACCCCGAACGGAATCTATAACCCGAATTTCATCAATAAATTCTGTTTCATGGTAAGACAGAATTTTTTTATTGCATTTTCGGATTCTACATACCTTGAAACGTAAACCATCAAATTTTGATGGGGGGGGGGGGAGGTTAGAATATTTTTTTTCCATGCTCGATTCCAATGGTTCATTATTGACAATAATAAACCAAAATCACAAAAAAACTGGAATGTAATAAATATAACAATACATAGGTTAGGTACTACTTCCTTAAATCTAACGGATTTTTTTGCGTTTTAGCAACATGTTGGTTACATGAGCTTCTGACATCTCGTTTTCCATGTTTTTTAACCTAACATGTATTATAGCTGTAACATAATTATTGTTTATCAGAAATACCTCTATCGGTAGAAGTGTTGTTTTGGTTTATTATTTCCAAACCTTTGGAAATGAGCATGAAAAAATTTGCTTAACACCCCTCCCCCTCCCCCCGGTCAAAATTTAATGGTTTCCGTTTGAAGGTACGGAGAATCCGAAAATGGAATTTAAAAAATTTCTGTCCGCCCGCCCTTACCATGAACCTTAGTTACCATGAACCCAAATTAATGAAATTTGGTTTGTAGATCCCGCTTAGGATCTACTGGTCCGCGAAGCTCGCCATTACTGTTAGTCATATCAAAGGGGTGAAAAATATGGGTTACATTTTCAGAACGCCGTAGCTCGAAAACTTTCAATAGAAGGGTATGGTTTTTAAATTGATCTTGAACTAGACTTTTTTGAGACAACCCGGACTTTATGGGGATGCAAGACAAAAAAAAAAAAACAACCTATATATCTAATATTATTACTAACTAATATTATTATTATTATTTATTTTAAAGGATTACTTCGCATCAAATAATTTCGACAGGCCAAATGGGTGGAAAAGTGGATTGTTTTACTGGTCCAAATAGGTCGGTATTTTCTCGAAAAAATGAGATACAGTATCTCATAACTAGATAACTTAGGTATGTAAAACTGAGTCCAGGCCTTTAAACATCTTTGTCCCTCACGTTGAGACATCTATTCGAGGCTATGGAAGGGTATAGGTGGGGAAACAGGGTACAGTACCGAAAGAAATACCTAACAACTTCAACTTCCTTGGAATACTAGTAACCCTGAATACAGTATTTTCAGGGTGTGAAAAATTATGTTCAGAGTGCGATTTCCGTATAGTTATGGATATAAAGATTGAAACCAATGAAAAGGACGGAAAAGGATCCGTTAAAGACATTTGAAACTATTGACATTTATGTTTATTACATTGAAATATAAATAAATCGTGGAAGGAGGTAAATTTGAGCATCGAGCGAGGCCACAGGTTGATGCCGATGGGATACGAGGCCTCACAGAGCGAACTGGTTGGATTTATTATATTACTGACGAGCGCGATCCGACTTTGGGATGTCGTGATGAAGTATCGCCAGCGATGAACACTTTCCTGTCACGTTCACTGAGTAGCAATAAATAAAACGAGAGAATGACTCGAGGGGGTGAGGTGTTATGGAGGAGGGGAATTTGTTGATTTACAGCGCTTTATTAGGAGGATCGAATGACCTGTCGGGGTTTCATCCCGGTATGGGAACGGGCTCTCATTTGTCGAAACCAATCAACACTGATGACAGTGACCGGCGATAGCGCTCCTGATGTATCTCTGCCATCGTCTCGATGGGAGCATGATAGGTTTGGGTTGTGTGATAGGACAACGGCCTATCCTTCTCACTGCGGCAGTAATGGATAATCTGCCATAAATAGGACACCTTATCTTGCATCGCCATCAACAGGTAATATACTTGTCGTGCTATAATACAGGTATGTGTAGCAGTACCTATAAATACCGGCTTCTATGCTGCTCCCAGGACCGGGATTAATTGAGTACCATAAAATACCTTCTTTTTTTGAGAAATTTACTGTAGGTACCCAGTAAAATTAATCATCAGTTTTCTCATTCTCATTTTCTCAAAATGCTGAAACCTATTATTGAGGAAAGAAACCTTATTCCCTCACATCAATTTGGCTTTCGAGAAAAACATTCCAAAATAGATCAGATCCACAGGACCACTAATCTAACTGAATGCTTATGGTTATACCCGACGCAACTCCCCCAGCTACAGCGGACCCTGCCACCACCAGCTCTGAAATCAGTCAAGATTCAGGGAATGGAACGGGAGATGGAACCAACCAAGAAACATCTGCTGGAGGACCTAGTGGGCCAGAATTGCTGGAAAAAAGAGGGAAAAATGCAGGCCTTGCAAGCTGCATACTCAGAAGGACAAGTCTACGAGATTTAGCTGCAGATATTGTGATACGTATCTGTGCCTTGAACATTCAGTTGTCATATATGTGATAATATTGTGATTATGAGACTGATATTATGTTAGTATGTAATAATAGGTATGTGCCTAACTGATTTGTTACCAGTCATTCGCCGATTGTGAATAAGTATTTTTTAGTGTGACTTTTTTTACGGTTACCAATTTTTACAAGCCAAAAATAACTTACGGGTCTAATGCGTTAGTACATAACAAGATGTAACTGATCTGTTAAGTACTAGACGTTTGCCAATTCTGAATACTTTTTTATATTGTACTGTTCTGTTCTTACCAATTTTTACTAGTCTATTTAGACTAACTAGGCAGAATTTCCGTCAAAGTGAATAGTTATACTATTAAAATCCTTTAGATGTAAATTTTATTTTATTATTAGAATCTTTGAAAATGATGACCTTTCATGTTTCAATAATAAATAAATGTTTCATACTTCTTTAATTCAAGTATCCAGGAGTTCCTCAACCCAAAACATATAAAAAATATAGGTTTTTGCTGTAAAATACTCAAAAGACCTCTTAGGTCCATTGCGCGTTCCCAAGTGACTTATTGATTGCGCGTTCCCTAGGGATATTTACTGCACACACGAGATCTACCTCAACCAGCAGACACACTCACAGCAACTTTTGCTGATGACACTGCTATTCTTGCAGTTGGAAACTCTGCAGAAGAAGCAACAGGTAAGCTACAAACTGCAGACAACAATGTCCTAAGCTGGATGAAGCGATGGGCGAGCTAAACCAAACAAAATCTACGCATATAAATTTCACAAATCTTAAAACAGACGTAATAAATACAGATAGAGATTAACTCGCAAACCGTGCCTTATGCAGATGAAGCAAAACACCTTGGCATGAATCTCGACTGCAAGCTGAGATGAAAAGCCGATGTAAAGAAGAAGGATGAACTCAAAATAAGATTCAGAAAAATGCATTGATTGATTGGGAAACACTCTGAGCTACCAATTCACAATAAACTGTTACTACACCAGCAAGTAATAAAACCAGTCTGATGGACTTATTGGTGCCAATTATGGGGTTGCACAAAGAAAAGTAATATGAAGCCCATAAAAACGTTTCAGAATGAAGCTGATCTCCATCGTCACGAAAAGATTGAGAATTCTGGCGAAACTATAAAAAAACATGCGATGGAGCAAGAACGACTTCTCCAAAACCATCAAAACGATGAAGTATTGAACCTGCTGGGCAACAACGGCGACGTACACTGAAGAGGACCAAGCCGGTGGACTTTGTCACGACTCGCTAAGAAAGTGTGGTGTGATGTGGTGATGTGTGGTGGATGTAGGCAGTGATCTATAAATAGTCCACAAAACGCTTCGAAGTATTAAAGAAAAGTTGCTAGACGTAGTATACAGTTTGTAACATAAATAAATAAATAATTTAAAAAAAGTTTTCTCACTGATTTTATCAATAAATTTCAACCTACCTGACAACCTCAAACGCATATTACGCTTAGTAGAATTACTGTACTAAGAATTCGTACAATAATGTGTTGTACCTACTCTATTTTCCAAAACTGTACCTACAAAAAAATCTCTTCAAACTTTATATATTAAGTATATTTTCAAAATAAAAAATAAAAATTTACAATTTTCTTGATTACATCATGCGTATGATATATGCAGAAGGCCTCTGTGTTGGCAAGCCCACCCCGGAATTTTTGGGTTCACATGATGGTTATTAATCGCATGGTATTATTCGTGAAAAATTCAACATCTAATCGTAATTTGACGCTACTTACATGAGCTAATATAACTGTATAAAGCAAATTTTGTAGCAGTTCCAAATATGTTGAACTGTCATTTTTGAACACTTCTCGCTTAGACAGTAGTTTTAGGTGTTCAACATAAACTATCGTTTATAAATGTCTTTCAACGCTGCTTGGAGGGCAGCTTTTGTCCCGGCAGGCAAAAAGCCCACGCCAAACAGCGTTTAAAGAAATTTCAAGGTTTGAGGGGAAGGAACTCCTGTACCCATATCCAACAGAGAGAGAAGGAACAGGTTTCAATATGCACATCCAAGAGCGAGGTGCGAAGAGATCTACTTCGGCGGGCAAAATGAATATCATTTTGCGGCTGAGGAGGTTTTGTTTTTACAACAGGGTTGTGGGGGTGTCAACTTTTATCGTGCAGAAGAGGAACCACAGAAACTACCTGAGACAGTCGGCAGTACAAGGTAGCATCCAGATCCCGCCTGACGGTCTAAAAACGTAGCGTGCGCGTTTTGAGAAGCGTCACTCCTCGTCAACTCTTAAGGGCCACAAAAAATCACTTCAACACGCCCACTCGACATAACTTGATTTAATGAGTGCGCATTATTCAATGCGCACCATTTTTTATTGATAACCTTTTTCATTTGTGAAACCCTTCAGCTTCTATTTCGGGAGACCTCACCGGTATAATGAAGTTTGATTGAAAATTACGGTAATTTGTTTTGGCAGGAGTTCCTTTCTTTTTTCTTCTGGCCGAACACAATTTCTAGGTAGAGATTATCACTGGTGCCGGGGCATGCGTGAAAAATAAAAATCTATTACGGGACTGCGACGCTTTGAGGGAAAAGTGGGCTGTTTTCCATATATCGTGCGTATACCGTTAGACGTTCATACTGAAGGCCTCAGGGCTGTCGACTGAGGATTCATGAGGAACAGAGGACTATCAAAGGGCCTAGTCAACATTTTACAATAAACCGAAAAATTGATGTTGACGTGAATTATTTAGTTCAATTCTAATGCATGATACCCAATCGGTTTAATTCCATTATCTGCTGTACAGAAACTAGCACAGCCATGCCGTTCTTGGCCTCTTGGGTTCTTTTTCCTGCTTGATGTTTAGGTACGTTTCAATGGCATGTGTTTGCTTGTGAGTGATTTCTCGCTCACGACAGAATGAATAAAACATTATGTTTATTAAATCACTAGGAGTACTGTCCTGAGCCACAGCGACATGGCGGGTGAGTTTGATGAGGATAAGGTTGGATGAGGTTTGGATGAAGGATGTGCTTCGTAGGAGTCTTTTGCAAACGCCCCGCGGTTTTCGCCACAGCAGGCGTTAGTCGGAGAGTAGGCTAGGTGTAGTAGGATAGTAGGCATTCACCACAGCAGGTGCTAGAAGTAATGGCGCCCCGCGGTTTTCACCACACCAGGCGCCTGGAAGGTGGAGGCTAGCACCCCACGGTTTTCACCACAGTAGGTGAAGAACGCCTAATATAGTCCCATCGATTTCATGTGCCGGGGAGGAAGAGGGAGCTCACAGGTCCCTTGTTCTAGTTTTCGGCGCATATCTCGAAAACGGTGCGCCGCACAGGACATGTATACGATCTAAAATTGAAGCTTATTGAATTGCATACGAAATGGTATATTCACATTTATCTCTGTGTTAGCGTCTCCGAGATATTTAAGTCGGCGGAAATGGAAAATTTCTGTTCGTCTGTTCAACCGAACTTCCCCGTGCTTCCCGGTCAATGGCGGTGGTCCGCCATCTGCGTGCGTTTTCTCCTCTAACTAAATCGAAAATTATAGCCTAGCAAACACGTATTTTTCGAATTTCGGCGCGGTCTCAGAGATGTGGGATGGTTTACGGTTTCGTTCCCTTCTGAATTCGCGCTTTCGTATGAATTCATACGTAATTATTCTGTCGGATTCGCACTTTCGGACTGCAGGATTAGAGTCGTTAGCGCTTTCGGGCGGCAGCCTTCGATGGGATTGTTGTCAACACGTGAGGCAGGACTTACTCCTCAACAGGCACGACAGGAAAATCAGTAGCGGTACACTACCGTGGTCCAACGAACTGTTTTCATGGATGGCATCTCCCCGAATAACCTACCTTCCTCTGTATAGATGTTGGGTAAGTGGAAAGGAAGAAGTGTGTTGTATTGGGAAACGTTGAACTAGGGATATTCAACGAAATATACCTATCTGTTCTGTACATTTGACAGCCTAAGTGCACTATCAGATCAACATGAGCCCTCCAGAACCCAACTCCCGTTGCAAACCGAACCAAAGGGCTGAGTCCTCCCCTCGCCGCCTGCGGTGAAAATTCGTCGGGACTGTCAATCAGAAGTTGACCCGGGAATGAAACACTGCAGAGCCCCGAACTGTTCGTCACAGCGGACCCGATCATGCTGATAAACGGGAACCCGGCGGGACGAAGAGTTGAAAGGAGGGGGGGAGATCGGGGAGTTCGAAACCCATGGGAAGAGAAAAACTCAATTTCCTCCTCAGTGGGAGGGTCTGAGCGGGAAGGACAACAATCGAAAATGGAAATTGGAATAACTCGACGTGATCCCTAAAAATCTTCTCCGGAAAAATGGTTTTTCGAGCTGGAGGAGGTTCGGCGACCTCGTTGAATCGGAAATATGTAAAATAGAAAGACGGGGCAGGGGGTCCTTCCTTTAATAGGGAGCTCTTTTTCACCGGTACGGATCCTCCGATCGGGATTCTTCCTACCGTGGCCGAATCGAACGTATCGGGATCCCCCGACCGTGGCAGATTTGCCTCGTGCAGACCCCATGTGGGTGCAACAAGCTTCCACTGCGACAACGCAAGAGGCACGCGCTTAGCACTCGTTCGGATGTCAAATACAGTAAAATTCGTTGACTGACCAACAACTGATTTGGGGCGATAATGATGACATCTAGCGGTAGAACAGGAGCACAGCTTTCAGTCAGAAAGGAGATTTGAACCCCCCACAAGTCAATTAACTTTTTGATCTACCAAATAATTAAGCAGATGCTCCTTTGGCACGGTATCGTATTTCTAATGTTCTAATGCGAGAGTGAAACTAGAGGAATATCATAAGGTTTCCCATTTCAGAATAGTACTGTGATTGGATAAAGGGACTTTTTGTAGCATGGCTTGTGGAGAAGGAATTTGGAGAACATGGCTTGGAGAACACGGCTTGTGGAAAAGGAATCTGTAGAGTTGAGTCAAACATCAATATCCGTCGTAAGTTAGAACTCGGAACTAATTATTCACAATTGTGGGGCGGTTTGAGATAAAACGCATATATGGCAACAGTTGTGTAAAGCCCCTCAGGCCCAAAAATAATTCAGAAAAATAGGCAGGCACTAACCACGTTACAATTAATTTTACTGTCATTTGCATAATTCTCGCTACAAGTTATCTTCACGTTCATTTAGCTTTCGTTATTAGACCAACACAAGCGACGGATGGAGCAAAATAAACCAACTAAGACGAATTTATACCTACTTAAGATGATAATCAGCATTATAAATAGTCGATAAGTATAATGATTTATCAATTTTTTAGATAGGTAATGGAAATATAATTTTATCGTATTTTCGGAGGACATGGCCAACCAGAAAATGAATTTTTGACAGGTATTAAAAGAAATAATGAATCTTTGTTTATTATTTTCAATAACAAACCTTTGGAATCGAACATGAAAAAGGTTTGCCCCCACCCCCGCCCCTTCGCAAATTTGATAATTTTCGTTTCGAGGTATGTAGAATCCGAAAACGGAATTTAAAAACGCCGCAAATTATTACACAACGGTTTATTATCATGTACAGAGATGATTCTGTGGTCAATACCTACCCTCTGCTTCCCCTTGGAAAGCTCCAAATCGAGTACTGGAGCCAGCCGAGCAATAACAGTTTCATAAATGTGCGGTGGATTCCAGAATTCCATCATTAATTATTTATTTGTTGTTATTCATGAAGCACAACGTTTGTTCAAGATAAAAAAGTCAAAATAACCATAATTCGTCAAATTAAATAATATCACACGGAATAACCAACTCAATTTTATCCGGTCATACGCGATTATCATAAGCTGTTCCCTAGCAATGATTTGACTGGATTGGGCTGGGGTCCTTTCATTCACGATCATGTTGACGAAGCTTTTCGTTGCAAACTTCAGGGCCCGTGAACAAACGGTTGGACGTACAATGCTGCGGGTGGTCTCAAAAAATTTCCAAATTCGAGATTAATTTAAATGCACCGTTTAAATTAATGGCGTGGATCAACAATGACTGGAAACATAGATTCATTTCTCAAAGGTGAATTGTTAACCCGATATTACAACCACGAAGTACCTGAAATTCATCCCGGAGTAGGGTGGGGGTTCATCCCAGATGTAAAAGGATAGACGAGAGTGGAGGCCACCCCACCCACAGACACACGGTCAAGCAAAACACAAACGGTGGGTACAGCTTCCGTACAAGTCCTACGCAACCACGAGGGACATTTTAGCGAATTTTCAAAGAAAATGAAGCTATTGCAATGGCTTCGAAATTTAAATAATATAAATTTTTGGAAATTTTCTTCATAGAAATCCGTTTCAGACCATTCTAAAACGATTCCTGAAATTTAACACTTTTTTATATGTATATATATATATATTTATTTATATATGTGTCACTCCAGACGATAACTCTCGATAGAATTGAGATAAACAGCTCAAATTTGCACAAAAAATCTATCTTGGCAATCGAAAGGCTAAGTTCGAAGATGGGCGAAATTGGCCTACTCTAAGGAGGGTTTTGGCGCATTTAAAGTGCGCAAAAATTACCCAAAAATCCCCAAAATGTTATTTTCCAACAAGTGACCCCTCATTTTAAAGGTTTTTGCACGCTGAACACGATGGTGGAATCGGATTTTAGATATCTTGATCCGTTCTCAAATTAGAGCATTTAAAGTGCGCAAAAATTACCTAAAAATCCCCAAAATGTTATTTTCTAACAAGTGACCCCTCATTTTAAAGGTTTTTGCACGCTGAACACGATGGTGGAATCGGATTTTAGATATCTTGATCCGTTCTCAAATTAGAGCATTTAAAGTGCGCAAAAATTACCCAAAAATCCCCAAAATGTTATTTTCCAACAAGTGACCCCTCATTTTAAAGTTTTTTGCACGCTGAACACGATGGTGGAATCGGATTTTAGATATATTGATCCGTTCTCAAATTAGAGCATTTAAAGTGCGCAAAAATTACCCAAAAATCCCCAAAATGTTATTTTCTAACAAGTGACCCCTCATTTTAAAGGTTTTTGCACGCTGAACACGATAGTGAAATCGGATTTTAGATATCTAAATCCGTTCTTAAATTAGAGCATTTAAAGTGCGCAAAAATTACCCAAAACTAGGATAATCTTTAAACTCTTACCCCCACCCCCTTAGAGTGGTCAGATTGAAAAATGTGAGAAGTATTAATTGAAGACGAGAGTTCGAAGCAAAAAAGGGGGAGGCAAACGATTGGTACAACTCCTTGAATTTACCCACAGCGATCAAATAAATAAGCACTTAGTACAATTACGTAATAAACAAACGGTAGAATCAGGATGGACAAAACGTACAAATTAAAATAAATACGAAGAGAATATACATAGAAAACCAAATTTTAGACCGAAGTTTTCCTTTATTCAAAACCATAGCCATTAATTCGAATATTTCTTTGAAAATTCGCTCATTAAGTCATGCTGCATGACTGATTTTTTATGTCTTAGCGCCCCCTCCCGCACCCACACCAAGTACTTCGTACTTAATTGTTTTGGTCAAGATTTCCAACGAATGGTACCTAGTCCGAACAGCCTTCAGTCCCAATTAGTTCGGATTAGCCGGACCCCACTGTATTATGTACGTAAACATTCATTTAAACAATCACGCTCATACCGCAGCTTGTTGGCCACGCAGTCCGCAGTGGTTAACGTAGTATGGTTAGGTAAATCGAGAGCTATCCAACGAGTGGTGAACGATTTTTGTACGATGATAACTGGCGAAGATAAAGTTCCGTAGCAACGAATCGGTTGTAAGCGAAAATCATCAGAAATATTTTCGTGACGTTGTTTCCGTTGCATGTCCCGCGTTTCATTTTCGAGTTTATGTAGCAAAGTAAAGACATAAAATGTCAAAACGTAAAAAATCGAGATATTGGGGAAAGTTTCAACCCCTATTTTTCACTCTTAGAGATTGCTGACAGTAACGCCGAGCTTCGTGGACCAATTAGAACCCATGGAACATGGTCACGAAATTCAAGTTGAAACGAATGAACCAAGATGAAGCATTTTGATATGGGTAAATAACTTCGGACAAATCCAAGGATCGGTACCCACCTTGTGTAAGTAGGTAATCGTGGAACTCAACATAAACACAAAATTAAACATTCAAGTAATTCGTATGGATTACGGCTACGTTTCACGCGCATTATATCCTTACCAATAAGAGTTTTGAAAACGCTCTCGGCTGTCCACAACTGGATCGTACGTCCTGTCATCAGCATTTTCGAATTCAGCTGCCGAGTATTCGTTAGGCTGCGGACGTGACGGCACTTTCATATCACCGCCTCGCTCGGGTGTCAGACCATCCGGACCTACAAAAGAAAAGAACGTGTGCCACATCCATGAAATTCCACGTAGAAGAGATGGAAGCATAAAACATCTTACAACGAGCGGGAAACGACGCCTTATGTTCTTAGGGAAACACTTCTCAGATTAATTTTTTTAAACCGTGCGAAATCCTTCTAATAGATGAATGTTGAAAATAAAAAAATAAAATGAAATAGGACGATAAGATTAGAGAAAGATTTCTATTCTGCATTCAGATTATTTTCTTTTTAAGTGGCAAAACAAGGGAGTTACGATGGGTTTTCTAATTCGTCGATTTTCGACGAGAACAGCCGTAAAAAACGCTGCAAACTCCTTGTCACATGGGTTCATTATTCTACTAGACATACCTACAGAAATGTTGGCTGTTCATTTATTGTTTCTTTCATGCGTGATAATCGAAATAGCTATTTCTGATGGTTTCCATTAATTTTGGCCTCTAAAACACACCTACGTTCCTTTTGGTTTATTATTCTGCGAATAATACACCTATGTATTCGCTCAGCAAAAAATTTTTATAACACCCCCTCAAAATTTTTTCTTTTCCGTTTCAAGGTGCGTAGATTCCAAAAATGCAATGTCCGTCCGCCGTACGCCGTATCACGTGTACAGGCTTCATTTTCGGTCTAAAAAAATCGTTCTTTCGCACACATGCTCCATTTGGGCCCTAGTTGTGTCCCGAAACTTTTCAGCCCGATCGGAATATATCCAGCGGAGTTATGAGTGAAAATGTGTATAAAAATAGGTACTTTTTGTGTTTTAGTAACATAGTAGTAAAATGAGATTTTGAGGTATCGTATTCCATGTTTTTGGGGACGAGAAGACCGAATATTAAGTCGATTTTGACCAAGGAGTGGAAAATTGAGTTCTACCAAATGTTCAGCTCCCAAAATTGATTTTTTTAAATTGAAAAACCGGCGAAACCGTCTGAAATCACCATCAATTTGCATAATAACACTGGAAAAAGTGTCAACACGTGGATCGAGACGATTAAATGGCACAACCAATGATCAAAGATAGTTAAAAAGAAAAAAACGCTGCAAATCCCTGCACAACGGTTTATTATTTTGTATAGAATACCCTTCTGTTACAGATCACAGCTCTCTGTATAGATAACCCGTCTATATAATATGATATGTACTATTCTATACATATTATGTAGATCGCAGACCCTCCTTAGGTTAGTACCTAACCCCGTACTCGTTACTAGGTACCTACCTAAATCACGAGTTAAATGTTGCTAAAATAATTCTGCCGATGACAAACAGTACCTAACAAAAATAAACACACATAACGAAGTTCTGAAAAGAAATTGTTGATGAGGAGTGTAAAAAGTTGCAAAAGTACCTACCAACAAACTCCAGCCCCTTCTACGTAGATGGTATAATGAACCGTTGTGTAATAATTTACCGTTGAGTAATGATTTACCGTAGTAATAATTTACCCATCAAAAATACTTCAACGTTTGTTCAAGTTTCACTACCTACCAACAAACTCCAAAAGAGCCATCATTTTTCAAATGAAATAATATCACAGAACAACCAACTCGACTTCATACTCCGCCAGTATAATCAGGTGATCCCTACCAATGATTGGCCGTATTCACAAATTCCTATTGTGGGCGCGTCTCTGGTTACGAGATTTGGTTTGAATTGTATACAATTTCATTCACACTGGAGTCGAAAATGCCTGTCGGTGCAAACTTCGGGGCCTTACTGTGAACGAACGGCTGGACGTACGATGCTCCGGATGGTCTTAAAAAACTCGCAAGTTGAAGAACTATTTAATACCGTAAAAATATTCACGTAAAAAAATGGTATAGGCGTTTTGAAAATTTCAACCCTTATTTTGAACCCCTTAGAGATGACTGACAGTAACGTCGAGCTTCGAGGACCAACTAGACGCCGAACGGAACCTATAACCCGAATTTCATCAATTTTGTTTCATGGTAACTAAGAAAAGTGGCCCGTACGGCGTACGGCGTACGGCGGACAGACAGAAATATTTTTATTGCAGTTTTGGATTCTACATACCTTGAAACGTAAACCATCAAATTTTGAGGGGGGGTAAGAATTTTTTTTTTCATGCTCGATTCCAATGGTTCATTATTGAAAATAATAAACCAAAGAAGGAGCGTACCTAATTCGTGTTTTAGGGGCCAAAATTAATGGAAACCATCAGAAATAATAGATATTTCGACTATTACGCATGAATGAAACAATAAATGGACAGCCAACATTTCTGTAGGTTGTCCAATAGAATAATAAACCCATGTGACAAGGACTTTGCAGCGTTTTTTTCTTTTTTTTAAACTGTCTTTGATCATTGGTAGTGCCATTTAATCGTCTTGATCCACGTTTTGACACTTTTTCCAGTGTTATTATACAAACTGATGGTGATTTCAGACGATTTTTTTCACTAATAAAAATTTTTTTCTCGAGTTTTTCGCTAATAAAAAATCAATTTTGGGAGAACTCAATTTTCCACTCTTTGGTCAAAATCGACTTCACATTCGGTCTTCTCGTCCCCTAAAACATGAAAAACGATATCTCAGATGCTCATGTTATCAACATGTTGCTAAAACGCAAAACGTACCTATTTGTATACCCATTTTCACTCATAACACCCCTGGGTTTTATTCCGATCGGGCTGAAAAGTTTCGGGACACAACTAGGGCCCAAATGGAGCATGTGTGCGAAAGATCGAATTTTTTAGACCGAATATGAAGCCGGTACACGTGATACGGCGGACGGACATTGCATTTTTGGAACCTACGCACCTTGAAACGGAAAAGAAAAAAGTTTGAGGGGGTGTTATAAAAAGGTTTCACAGAATAATAAACCAAAATGGACCAAAATTGGGCGCTTGGTACCAAATGTCTCATCATCACGATCACGCTATTGATTTTGAGCTCAACCGCATTCGATCTGGCTAATTTGTCAGCAAAAAAATAATTATGTCAATGGGTCCAACATTTTCTAGGTTTTTCTGGCTAAATGACGTTGCTTGTGGTGCCGGAAAGTGATACTTCTATGCATGTTTTCGGATTTCGACCGAAATGGCCGTCCCCTGCAGGCAAACTGGTATTCATGTCTACTGATATGAAGAAGATGGAAGTAAAACTGTGCGGCAATCACATTGGAACTTTGGTTGATTTTTACAAAGGAAAATGGACCATTCTTGAAAACAGAGAGGGATCAATGACCAACTGTATAGTTGGAGCTCCAGACTGACATCGAACCTCAAAAGTATCGCAGAGAAACTGCAGCACTTGCTCTGTCAGAGCGTCTCAAGAGAAATGGGGTTCAGCATTGGAGGGACTACACCCCGGCATCAGCCCGGCTGAGGACCCAGGGAACTTTTTTGTCGAAGGTCGGGGAACTGCAAGAAAAGTATGACCTCGCGGGGGCTCTTGGAGACCCCGAACCATTCCCGACTGTGATGGACCTGACCCCTGGAGCTAGTTGCATAAGCTACACGTCGCTGGTGGTGCCAGTTTCTAGGGAGACGACTCCCACTTGTGAGTTGAGAGCGGTGGCCCTCGAGACGCTGCAAAATCGATATCCAGAGCCGGACTGGCTTAGAGTATACACTGATGGTTCAGCGATTGGAGCTACTCGTAACGGGGGTGCCGGAGTTTTCTCTGCTGCTGGCTCCATAGCATCGCCTGTTGGAAGGCTCGCTACAAGTTTTGATGGTGAAGTGCGTGCAGCTGTCCTGGCTTTGAATCTCATTAATGAAGTAGGCTGCACGCGCGCGGTCATACTTATTGATTCGCAGGCAGCAATCGTGGCACTTGGCTCCGGTGCGAGGACCCAATCCAGGGATGTGGCGCTTGGAAGAAAGGCCATCGAGGAACTCCAAGCAGGAGGAACCACCATCGCTTTGCAGTGGATCCCTTCCCATTGCGGCATCTGGGGAAACGAGCGTGCCGATGCATTAGCCAGAGAGGGCTCCCAGATGGAGATGCCGAACAGCCCGGTTGCATATCAAGCGGCAAAGGGGTGCATCAAGAGCTGCGTGAGGGAGAGGATTGTGGAGTCCCAGACACAGACGGCGACTGGCAAAAGATGGTCCACCCTGTTGGAACCAAAAGACAGAGTTCCTCCCAACCTATCGCGAATGGAAGCTGTGGCGGGTTTCAGGCACATCACTGGCCATGATTACCTAAATGCCCACCTCCACAGGATCCGAGTAAAGGACCACCCAGGATGCACATTGTGCCAATCCCCTACCCCAATGACGACAGACCACCTATTTGACTGCCCTCACCTTGAGGACATTAGAAATTCTTTCTTGCCGGACGACACTCACTGGGTGAAAATCGCGAAACTATATTGGGCTGCTCGAGGTCGCATGGCGGAAGAGCCGCAGACCTAAAATGGCGTAGGGAAAAAAAAAAAAAAAAAAAAACCACAGTCATGCAGCATGGCTATAAGAGCGAATTTTCGAAGTTTTCGGCATCTTCCTCCTCCGCCTAAAATTTTCTGAAAATTAATTTTCGGCCAATGTTTTCCCAACTTGATACTATACAAAATTAAAACAGGAGTAGTTTTACGCAAAGTAAAATTTGGGGTGGAAGGAGGGGGAGGGGGAAATCAAAAATGTTTTGAATACCAGAAGAGTAGGTATTGGGTACGTAACAAATTTTTTGTTCCATTTTTTGCCGAGTAACACCTCGGTTTGTAGATTTTCCAACGCTGAACACGATGGTGAAGTCAGAATTGCGATATCCCATTCCGTTATCAGATTAGAGCAGACGAACCAGGAAGAACATCACAAGAAATAACCACGTTCCTTCATCTTCAAAGTGCTCCAGTTTGAGAATGGAATGAGATATCGCAATTCTGATTTCACCATCGTGTTCAGCGTACAAAAACCTTTAAAATGAGGTGTCACTTGTCAGACTTTTTCATTTTGGGAATTTATGGGTAATTTCCCCCCCCTAAAACTCCCCAAAACTCCCCCTTAGGGTGACCCGATTCTGCCCATCTTCGAACTTAGCCTGTCGATTGCCAAGACAGATTTTTCGTGCAAATTTGAACTTTTTATCTCAATTCTTTCGAGAGTTATCGTCTGGAATGACACATACATATATAAATATATAAATATATAAATATATATATAAATATATATATAAATATATATATATATACATATAATTTTTGGTGTCTTTCGGCAGGGAATTCAGGATGGTCTGAAACGGATTTTGGTATAAAAATCTTTCGGAAATTCGAGTTTTAAAAATTTTGGACCGAGAACAATAGCTTCCTTTTCTTCGAAAATTCGCTAAAAACCAACTGTATAGTGTGCAAAAAGGAGGAAGTGAGGTGGTGAGTTCGATGATTTTCTCTGTCAGTAAGCGTTTCTACCAAAAAAAAAAAAAAAAATTAAAACAATTTCCTGTTGCAAACAATAAATAAAACCACAGTCATGCAGCATGGCTATAAGAGCGAATTTTCGAAGTTTTCGGCATCTTCCTCCTCCGCCTAAAATTTTCTGAAAATTAATTTTCGGCCAATGTTTTCCCAACTTGATACCATACAAAATTAAAACAGGAGTAGTTTTTCGCAAAGTAAAATTTGGGGTGGAAGGATGGGGAGGGGGAAATCAAAAATGTTTTGAATACCAGAAGAGTAGGTATTGGGTACGTAACAAATTTTTTGTTCCATTTTTTGCCGAGTAACACCTCGGTTTGTAGATTTTCCAACGCTGAACACGATGGTGAAGTCAGAATTGCGATATCCCATTCCGTTATCAGATTAGAGCAGACGAACCAGGAAGAACATCTCAAGAAATAACCACGTTCCTTCATCTTCAAAGTGCTCCAGTTTGAGAATGGAATGAGATATCGCAATTCTGATTTCACCATCGTGTTCAGCGTACAAAAACCTTTAAAATGAGGTGTCACTTGTCAGACTGCTTCATTTTGGGAATTTATGGGTAATTTTCCCCCCCTAAAACTCCCCAAAATTCCCCCTTAGAGTGACCCGATTCTGCCCATCTACGAACTTAGCCTGTCGATTGCCAAGACAGATTTTTCGTGCAAATTTGAACTTTTTATCTCAATTCTTTCGAGAGTTATCGTCTGGAATGACACATACATATATAAATATATAAATATATATATAAATATATAAATATATAAATATATAAATATATAAATATATAAATATATATATATATACATATAATTTTCGGTGTCTTTCGGCAGGGAATTCAGGATGGTCTGAAACGGATTTTGGTATAAAAATCTTTCGGAAATTCGAGTCTTAAAAATTTTGGACCGAGAACAATAGCTTCCTTTTCTTCGAAAATTCGCTAAAATCATGTATCATATTTTCTCACGTCTTAATGTAAGTATTGAATGTAACGGCGATGTGATCTGTACTATGGGTGTCTGTACGAAATGTGGTTGAACGAATTATGGAAAGGTGTGATTGAAATATATCATTGAATACTTACATTACGACGTGAGAAAACATGATCCATGATTTTTATTGTTATTGGCTGCAACAGGAAATTAGCTTTAGGAGCCTCTCAGCTGATCCGGGGCTTATGCATCGTCAGGTAAAAGTCGTAAGGAGTCTACACATTAAATTACAGCTTCGGAGTGTAATTAGCTTTAGGAGCGAAGAAAATGAGTACTTCTTGAGGGCTCGCGCTTAATTTTGCTTAATTTTCGAGCACAAAACCCAACGGTAAAACATGATACATGTTAATACTGGTCCACTGAAATTTGCAGTGGACACTGCAACTTTATTCAAAATTCAAAACTGTTCACAAAATCAGCAGGTTCAGTCAATCCCTTCAAATTGAACGAAGCTCGGAAAAACCAGTGAAAATGGGGACCAGGCTTCAGCCCGCTCATGTTTGGTCGAGAGGAGGTGATCTGCACTGCCGTAGCAGTATTAGCAACTCTAAATTACTTTTTTCGTTAGACTGTTCCCAAAAATTCCCTAGATTAATTGTCAAAAATCAGTAGAAAAATCCTTAGATTTTTCTTTGTTAGAAGCAACTTACTCACCTTTTTATTTATTTTCCTACGCTATAAATACCTTTATTATTTCACCTCGTACCTTAGGGCGAGGTGACCGAATACTATGAAGACGATTTTGGCCAACGAGCAAAAAACTGAGGTTCTAATAAAGTTTCAGCCTTAATTTTACGCTAAATTTTGCTCTAAAATCGTCGTTCTTCCGCGCAGTTTGGGTCCCCATTTTGGGACCAAAATTGGGTCCTAGTTGTCCTTCGAAGATCGGCAGCCCGGCCGGAATACACCCAGCGGTGTTATGGGATAAAAAAGGGTGTAAAAATTGGGGGTTTCAGGATTTTTTTGAGGCTCTAGTGAACAAGAGCTTGTGAGGTAGTTTCCCCTGTTTTTTAGAGCGAGAAGACGAAATAAGTAGTTGATTTTGACCAAAGAGCGAAAAACTGAGGTTATGTAACGAAGGTTCAACGCCCAGAATTCATTTTTTGTGAGTCAAAAACCTGTGAAATTGTCTGAAATCACCATAAATTCGTATAACACCAGAAGTAGTATCAGTAGGTGAATCAAGACAATTGAATTGCACTATCAATGATCAAAGATAGTTTGTCAAAAATAGGAGCCAAATTCGAGTTTTGGGGGGCCAGAATTGGGGAAAACCATCAAAAATAGCTATTTCAATGATTGCACAGCATAAAGAAACAATAAATGAACTGTCAGCATTTCTTTAGGTACCTATGTCCAACAGTTTAGTAAACCCATGTTACAAGGACTTTGCAGCGTTTTTGTAATTTACGCACATTGCAAAGATTAAAAAAAAATAAATAAATAAAAATGTGTGTAAAAATAGGGGTTTACAAGGTTCTCTTGACGTTTTAGTGAGCATGAGCTTGTGAGGTATCGTTTCCCATGTTTTTTAGGGCGAGAAGACGGAATATGAAGTCGATTTTGACCGAAGAGTGAAGAATTGTGGTTGTAACGAAGGTTACGCTCCCGAAATTCATTTTTTATGAGTGAAAAACCGGGGAAACTGTCTGAAATCACAAAAAACTGTATAATGACGCTGGAAGTAGTAACAGCAGATGAATCAAGGCAATGAAATGGCATTGTCAATGATCAAAGATAATCTGTAAACAGAAAAAAAACGCTGCAAATCCCTGCACAACGGTTTATTATTTTGTATAGAATACCCTCCTGTTACAGATCACAGCTCTATGTATAGATAACCCGTCTATATAATATGATATGTACTATTCTATACATATTATGTAGATCGCAGACCCACCGTAGGTTAGTACCTAACCCCGTACTCGTTACTAGGTACCTACCTAAATCACGAGTTAAATGTTGCTAAAATAATTCTGCCGATGACAAACAGTACCTAACAAAAATAAACACACATAACGAAGTTCTGAAAAGAAATTGTTAATGAGGAGTGAAAAAAGTTGCAAAAGTACCTACCAACAAACTCCAGCCCCTTCTACGTAGATGGTATAATGAACCGTTGTGTAATAATTTACCGTTGAGTAATGATTTACCGTAGTAATAATTTACCCATCAAAAATACTTCAACGTTTGTTCAAGTTTCACTACCTACCAACAAACTCCAAAAGAGCCATCATTTTTCAATTGAAATAATATCACAGAACAACTAACTCGACTTCATACTCCGCCAATATAATCAGGTGATCCCTACCAATGATTGGCCGTATTCACAAATTCCTATTGTGGGCGCGTCTCTGGTTACGAGATTTGGTTTGAATTGTATACAATTTCATTCACACTGGAGTCGAAAATGCCTGTCGGTGCAAACTTTGGGGCCTTACTGTGAACGAACGGCTGGACGTACGATGCTCCGGATGGTCTTAAAAAACTCGCAAGTTCAAGAACTATTTAAAACCGTAAAAATATTTACGTAAAAAAATGGTATAGGCGTTTTGAAAATTTCAACCCCTATTTTGAACCCCTTAGAGATGACTCACAGTAACGTCGAGCTTCGAGGACCAACTAGACGCCGAACGGAACCTATAACCCGAATTTCATCAATTTTTTTTCATGGTAACTAAGAAAAGTGGCCCGTACGGCGTACGGCGTACGGCGGACAGACAGATATATTTTGGTTTATTATTTTCAATAATGAACCATTGGAATCGAGCATGAAAAAAAAAATTCTTACCCCCCCTCAAAATTTGATGGTTTACGTTTCAAGGTATGTAGAATCCAAAACTGCAATAAAAATATTTCTGTCTGTCCGCCGTACGCCGTACGCCGTACGGGCCACTTTTCTTAGTTACCATGAAAAAAAATTGATGAAATTCGGGTTATAGGTTCCGTTCGGCGTCTAGTTGGTCCTCGAAGATCGACGTTACTGTGAGTCATCTCTAAGGGGTTCAAAATAGGGGTTGAAATTTTCAAAACGCCTATACCATTTTTTTACGTAAATATTTTTACGGTTTTAAATAGTTCTTGAACTTGCGAGTTTTTTAAGACCATCCGGAGCATCGTACGTCCAGCCGTTCGTTCACAGTAAGGCCCCGAAGTTTGCACCGACAGGCATTTTCGACTCCAGTGTGAATGAAATTGTATACAATTCAAACCAAATCTCGTAACCAGAGACGCGCCCACAATAGGAATTAGTGAATACGGCCAATCATTGGTAGGGATCACCTGATTATATTGGCGGAGTATGAAGTCGAGTTGGTTGTTCTGTGATATTATTTCGCTTAAAAAATGATGGCTCTTTTGGAGTTTGTTGGTAGGTAGTGAAACTTGAACAAACGTTGAAGTATTATTGATGGGTAAATTATTACTACGGTAAATCATTACTCAACGGTAAATTATTACACAACGGTTCATTATACCATATACATACGTAGAAGGGGCTGGAGTTTGTTGGTAGGTACTTTTGCAACTTTTTTCACTCCTCATCAACAATTTCTTTTCAGAACTTCATTATGTGTGTTTCTTTTTGTTAGGTACTGTTTGTCATCGGCAGAATTATTTTAGCAACATTTAACTCGTGATTTAGGTAGGTACCTAGTAACGAGTACGGGGTTAGGTACTAACCTACGGAGGGTCTGCGATCTACATAATTATGCATAGAATAGTACATATTATATTATATAGACGGGTTATCTATACATAGAGCTGTGATCTGTAACAGAAGGGTATTCTATACAAAATAATAAACCGTTGTGCAGGGATTTATTGCAGTTTTGGAATCTACATACCTTGAAACGTAAACCATCAAATTTTGAGGGGGGGTAAGAATTTTTTTTTTCATGCTCGATTCCAATGGTTCATTATTGAAAATAATAAACCAAAACTAGCCTAGTTTTCCCATCAAAAACAGCCATTTCAATTATTTCACACGAAAGAAACAATAAATGAACAGCCAACATTTCTGTAGGTATGTACAATAGAATAATAAACCCATGTGACAAGGACTTTGCAGCGTTTCGGAATCTTCGCACCTTGAAACTTAAAAGAAACAATTTTAAGGGGGTGTTATAAAAATTTTTTGCTGAGCGAATTTATAGGTTGAGCTATTCACAGAATACTAAACCAAAGGAAGGGTTGAGTCGGAGGCCTTTAATGGGAAACACTGGTAAGGAGCTGCCGGAGGCGGAAAAAGGGAGTCGGAACAGCCGATGCGAGGTTTTCGGGGACGTCTGCGCGAGTGGGAAGGGAGGCCTTGCATAACCGGAAACCGGAACATATCGCCCGGGCGAAGCGTTACGCTTGGTGACCGGAACATCCGGCTCTCGCTGCCTCCGGGCATCGTCACAGCAGCAGACCCCCCCACTCAGCTGATACCAGTGACACGAGCAGTTGTGGATTGTCGACTGCAGTTCGAGCTGAAAGCGAAACGTGTGACGATCCGACGTCTGCGGTGACGAGGACCGAGTCGATTCGGAGCCGGCACCAAAGTCAACAAACCACCACTGAGACAAATTCCGATTTCACTCCCATTTCACTTCCAAGTTCCTATTTATACAGGAACAGAAGTAGGTAAGGTGCCTGTGGTGATACCGTCAAAAAGTCGCTGCAAAGTCCTCGTCACATGGGTTTATTATTCTACTGGACATACCTACAGTAATGATGGCTGTTCATTTATTGTTTCTTTCGTGTGAAATAATTTAAACAGATATTTATGATTGTTTTCACCAATTTGGCCCCCAAAACTCGAATTAGGTAGTACGCTCCTTTTTTTTTCAAATTATCTTTGACATTATTGGTGGTGCCATTTCAACGACTGAATCCACGTGTTGACACTTTAGGTTTATTATTCTGTGAATAATACAGCTATGTATTCGCTCAGCAAAACATTTTTATAACACCCCCTCAAAATATTTTCTTTTACGTTTCAAGGTGCGTAGATTCCAAAAATGCAATGTCCGTCCGCCGTCCGCCGTATCGTGTACCGGCTTCATTTTCGGTCTAAAAAATTCGTTCATTCGCACACATGCTCCATTTGGGCCCTACTTGTGTCCCGAAACTTTTCAGCTCGATCGGAATATACCCAGGGGTGTTATGAGTGAAAATGTGCACAAAAATAGGTACTTTTTGTGTTTTAGTAACATGTTAGTAACATGAGCTTTTGAGGTATCGTTTTCCATGTTTTTGGGACGAGAAGACCGAATATGAAGTCGATTTTAACCAAAGAGTGGAAAATTTAGGAAGTGTCAAACTCAAATTTACGTTAGATTTTGGTCTAAAATCGTCGTTTTTCCGCACACAGTTCGGGTCCCCATTTGGGAACATATTTGGGTCATTGTTGTGCTCCGAAACACGGCAGCCCGATCGGCATACACCCAGGGGTGATATGGGAGAAAAATGAGCATGATGGGAGATGATAGGACTTTTCGAGGGATTTTTGAGGTTTTAGTGAACATGAGCTTGTGAGATTTCGTTTTCCATGTTTTTTTAGGGCGATAAGACCGAATATTAGGTTGATTTTCACCGAAGAGTAAAGAATTGAGGTTGTAACGAAGGTTAAGCTCCCGAAATTCATTTTTAATGATTCAGAAACATGGGAAATTGTCTGAATCCACCATACATTTGTACTATACATTTGTATAATAACACCAGAAGTAGTATCAATAGGTGAATCGTGACAATTAAATGGTACTATCAATGATCAAAAATAATCTGTTGAAAGGAAAAGCCGAGCCTAATTCGTGTTTTAGGGGCTCAAAACTGGTGGAAACCATCAAAAATAGCCATTTCAATAATTTCACATGAAAGAAACAATAAATGAACAGCCAAAATGTCTTTACATATGTCCAGTAGAATAATAAACTCATGTGACAAGGACTTTGCAGCGTTTTCTACTCTTATTATACAAATTCATGGTGATTTCAGACGATTTTCCAGGTTTTTTGACTGATAAAAAATCAATTTTGGGAGCTGAACATAAGGTAGAACCTCAATTTTCCACTCTTTGGTCAAAATCGACTTCATATTCGGTCTTCTCGTCCCCAAAAACATGGAAAACGATAACTCAAAAGCTCATGTTACTAACATGTTACTAAAACACAAAAAGTACCTATTTTTATACACATTTTCACTCATAACACCCCTGGGTATATTCCGATCGGGCTGCGAAGTTTCGGGACACAACTAGGGCCCAAATGGAGCATGTGTGCGAAAGAACGAATTTTTTAGACCGAAAAGGAAGCCGTTATGCGTGATACGGCGTACGGCGGTCGGACAATGCATTTTTGGAATCTGCGAACCACAGAACAGGAGACTATGCTACGCACCTTGAAACGGAAAAGAAAAACTTTCGAGAGGGGTTATACAAAATTTTTGCTGAGCGAATAAATAGGTGTATTATTCACAGAATAATAAACCAATAGGTGTTCGACAAAACAATAACATTCTTGTTCAGAACTGCTCAAAAATGGTTTCTATAGCTTTTCCAAATGAACTTGAACATTTTCCAAATTGAATGTAACGTTTTCCAAATTAAAGTGAACATTTTCGAAATAGATTGAAAAATTTTCCAAATAGAAATAAACATTAATCGTATACGTTTGAACTTTCGAAAAATTGCCAAAAATCGAAAAATTAACGAACAATTTACTACAAAACTAGGTACGCGGTACATCATGTAATCTATACATATAATAAAACGGTGTCTGTTTGTTTGTCTCGGCATCAATTGAGAACGGCTGAACGTAGAAAGTTGCGGCTGGTACCATTTGACGCAGAATTTATCTGGGAAGGTTTATGAAAAATCCGCATTTGAATCTGTCCATCCGTTGAAACGCTATGAATGAAATACTACTAAAAAACGTGTTATAATCACTTCTATGAGGACGTTTATGCTTATAATAACTTTGAACGGTTGGACGTAAATCCGATTGTAATTAGATTCTGGTTTCAGCTCGACGAGTACATTCAAGTGGTACTTCAATCAGGATGTTAGTGGGAGGGGGGTACAGGTTATGAGAGGGGGGGGGGGGGGGTCTACAGAAATTTCAAAACTACTTGACCAATTGGAGTGCAACTTTGGGAATTTGTTGTGTGAACATTGAGGAATGTTTCTAACCAGGTAGGGAGGGTTCATAGGATACGGGGGGGGGTTAAAGGCAGAAGGGTTGGCATTGGGGAAGGTTTCTGATCAGTTGAGGAGGGGAGGATACAGGCATATTAAAATACATGACCGTTGGCTCCATTTATTTAAATCGCAGCAACACGCGTCGGTTCAAATAGTATAATAGTATAATATATCGTCGCCCTTATGCCAAAACCACGAATGTGCAATTTTTCAGTTTTTGGGAAAAGCCACTTGAAGTTTCTAACGGCTTCTAAAAATCAGGTTTTAGTCCAGGGCGAACCAAAACCAGTTATTATTAAACCCCAACGACCCGAGTAACCCTTCCATGTTGCTACGTACCTCGCGCAAACGTTAATCGCATGTTAGAGCACATCCGTTGTTTTGGCATCGCTAAGTTGAAAAAAAAAATTCACATTCGTGCACTTTCACATGCATCCACCGGTTATGAACCATGGAGCACATTCGCGGAATTTTTGAGGAAATTCTTCAACGTTTTTCCCTATTTTAGAGCTCAATATTATTAGGTTGGGAGGTAAAAGCTATTTTACGACCGTTGTTCAACATCATCTGTTCATGGCTTACTCACATGCACTGACTTAAAACATAGGTTCATTATTCAGAGAATAATAAACCAAAATGAATGAATGAATGAATAATAATGAATTAATGAATGAATAATAATGAATTAATGAATGAATGAATAAATAATGAATCAAAATGTATTGTTGCAGGTAATTTAAATAATGTAAGAAAAATCACAAAAATTACGAAATCACAAAAAACCACAAGAGTTTAGCATAAGGTTAGGATTGATAATAGCAAATTAAAACTGATCTTCATGAGGACTGTAAACTCTCGTCCTCATTGGGCTGGGGGAGGCAGTCCCGAGTAGAGCTGTTGGACGGCAAATTTTTGTAGAAGTTGTGGTATTCCTTAGGGATAGTCAAGTCCTGACACATTTTTTTTAAATCGTTGTATTTCGCATCCGCAATGGGAAGTTCGCTGTTGTAGGCCTCCGATAATGGAAGCACTTTTGAAGGTCGGCCTCTTCTTTTGAAGCTCACCCCAGTGAACTCTTCATCATACATTTTTTTGTAGAAAATTTGGTCACGGTGCTCTTTTGTATATCGAAGCCAGCAAACGGTTTTAAATGGAACGCTGCCTACGCTAACGGCCGAAACTTTCCTGAAATCGTAGAAGTCGGTGTACATCATCGTTTTCACTGTGAACGGTCTAGGATTTCTTCGTGCAGTTCGGATTATTTGCGCCCATCCTTCAGGTGTATAAACCGGTATGTTCTTGGCTGCACGTTCGATTTTGGAGTGGATGGAGTCACACTCCATTTCTGTATGACCAGTTTCAAAAAACTTGTGGTCGATAGTTTCCAAATTTGGGTGTTGCTTCAGAAGTTTTACATTTCAATTCGTAATCCGCTTCAGGGGCCAGAACCGCGAATGAGTACATTCGCGTTTATGGCATCGTAATGTTAGGGCGTTTTCATCACATTCGTGGATGAGGCATTCGATTTCTGCTAATTAGCACTAATTAGACGAATTTATCGACTAATTTACTGGATAGTATACCTTAAGATCATGCAGATGGCGCTAAAAACCAAAAATCGACAAATTTGCACATTCGCGGTTTTGGCATATTATCATAAAACAGTGTCAGTCTGTTTGTTTGTCTCGGCATCGATAAATGAGAACGGCTGAACGTAGAAGGTGGTATCTGTTATGAGTGGGGCCTGTCCTAAAGGGGGTGTCTGTTCTACCGTTGCGAAGCGCGGGTACACAGCTAGTGATGTTATAAACATAACGGTCCATAATCAGTGAAGAGGTAGACCTGGGGGCCTGCCCACTAAGCCAAAGAGACTTTCAGGTCCGACTCTCTCTTTTGGCAAAATAGATTTTTATAGTATCCATGACAGGGTTATTTAGTAACTTCTAAACGAGAGAGTTGGCGGCCATCTTGGCATTTTCGATCTCTCAGAGAGAGAGGTGTCTTTTCTCGAAAGAGAGAGTCCCTTTCTCATTTCTCGTTTGTTTGTTAGTGATCGTGTATCATCCTGCGTTCATCGGCCACCATATCGGTCATTTTGATGTGTGAGTGCTCATCTCTTTTAGGTAAGTCGATTGTTCATTAAAAACATATAAATATTATCGATTCATGAGCGAAAACGTCCAAGTAGGTACGGGTTGAGAGCTATTCAGTCAAATAGATGTACCTGAGACAGACTGGAAGAGACACTCTCTCTCTCGGGAGATTTTCAAAAAAGATAACCTATTTTCACTGTCTCTTTTAGTGAATAGGCAGAATGCGGAAAGAGTTCCTGACGTAGTTGCTGCAGTCTGAAGATGTGATGGCAGCAACACCTCTTGTGATTGCTTCATCCATGAGTGGTCTCTTACTTCGCTGAGGAGGCCCCGAACTACGGATTTATTTGAGAGAAGGCATGTTCTGCCGGTATTGAGCATAGGGGAGTGAGGTGGAAGATACATTATGTTTATTTCTATTTTTAAATTGTTTATTTCTATTAGGAAAATGTTTCAATCTATGTGGAAAATGTTTATTTCAATTTGTAAAATGTTTCAATCTATTTGAAAATTTTTTCATTAAATTTGGAAAATAAATTTCAATTGCTCATAACTTCCTCAAAATGCCGTATTTTTCAGATTTTCCTTGTGAGTTTTGTTTAGATCGTCAAACTCTTCAATTTGAGATGAGAACGAGATTTCTAGGTGGACAAATAAGTGAGTTATGATGTTTTATAATTGTTCAATTTTTCAACGATAACTGCCGTAAAAACTCTGCAAAGTACTTGTCACATGGGTTTATTATTCTATTGGACATACCTACAGAATTGCTGGCTCTTCAGTTGTTGTTTTTCTCATCTGCAATAATTGAAATAGCTATTGTTTGAAGGTTTCCACAGGTTCGGCCCTCAAAAACTCGAATTAGGCTCCTATTTTTGACAAATTATCTCTGATCATTGATAGCGTCGTTCGTTTGCACCGAAAAGCTTCGTCAAAATGATCGTGAATGAAGTTATATAAGTTCGGCTCAGATATCATTGCTAGGGATCACCTGATTATAATCACGTATGGCTGTATGAAGTCGAGTTGGTTGTTCTGTGATATTATTTCATTTGAAGAATGATGGATCTTTTGGATTTTGTTGATAGGTACTTTTGGAACTTGAACAAACGCTATGCTTCTCGAATAACAATATATAATTAATGACTGAATTATTGAATCCCGCGCATTTTTATCAAATTGTAATTCCCGGACCGGCTCCAGCACTCGATTTAGGGCTTTCCTGGGGGGAGCACGAGGGTATTGACCACAGAAAACAGTGTTCTACGCAGAAGGGGCATCTATACAGGTAACTAATAAACCGCTGTGTAATAATTTGCAGTTTTTTAACTATTTTTTTAGTGAATGTAGGTTCCATTCTAAGAATTTTGAGACCAACCGTACTCTTTTACGTTAAAAAGTTATTTTTCTACGACTTTTCAAAGATTCTAGCACTACCTACCACACAGTTGGCAGGGGGGTCCCGCCCAGGCGAGAGGGGTGCAATGACGACACTCGTTGCGGTTGGTCACAAAATTCTTTGAATGGAACCTGCTTCCATTTGAAAATGGGATAGTAACTATTAACACATGTCGTGGGTACCCCTCGTTCTCGTAGAATACCACCTACCAACGACCACAAATCGGTCCAAACTAGAACGATGAGAAAAGGGGCAGAATGCCGTAACAAGATGGGGAACAGATGGGGTTGAATGAACACAATCTGCTAAGAACCGAAATCATTTAGCGGCACGTGGAGGGGATATTTCCGAGATTTGCCTCAGATCAGCAGCCTGGCCAGAGGTTATTGATGTCTCAGAGTCGTAACGTCATTCATGGTAGGGTTTTTTAATGTTTTTTTTTTCTTCATCGATTCCCCTATCACGTCGGCAATGGGTCGACAATGGCTATAAAACACAACCCCCCTCGTCCCACACATGAAATTTATTGTGTGTGAACGCTACTCAGCTCCTTCCGGACTGAATCATCTTCTATTAGGGGTCGCTCTGGGCGAGGGGAAGCGCCTGTGCTGTCTTGACCTTATAAACATCGTCTGGCATCCGAGATTTTGTGGGTATCGAAAAAAGTAACAAATTTCTTGAGTGAAGTTTAAATAAGTCGTTTAGTGATTTTGCAAGTTGGCTGCATTACTCGTGCGTTGCGCAGTAATAATAACAACCTTTATATCTCGTTATTTAACACTTCGGTAGGGACATATGCATTTTAGGCATGCTTGATTCACATTATAGCCGCTACGGGCGGTTCTACTGCAACGAGCGCTCTCTCCTCCTAGGACATTGTCAGGGGGCTACCTGGTGTGGTGGAGGAACCATCTCAGATCCACGTTCCCGCTCCATTCGGCCTAAGTTTCAGTTTATCAGAACATACCCTGCCTTTTTAGCATACATCCCGCTGTGTGTTCATGGATTTCCTGCTTTTTAGGCATATTTCCCTCTAAGTGTAGTGCGAATTGCATGCTTTTTAGGCATACATCCCTTTCAAGGGGGTTCAAATGCTGAAAATGCATATATCCCTCTAAGAGTGAGTACATTTTTAATGCCTAAAAAGCGGATGTCCTATTGAGTGAAATTATTCAATTATCGAATTTTCAAAGAAAATACCTACCTATGCTATTTTTCTCATTATCTGTCTCAGTCATTATCTGAACTGGAAAATCACTTAGCATGGCTATGCCAGGTATTTTGGTAACGTTTTAGGTATGGGTTCCTCATTTTGAATTCACATGCCTGAAAGGCATAGGTACATCCCTCTAAAAGTACGTAGCGAAATTACGAGGACTAAAAGGCAGATGTCCCTTGGAGTGTAGGTTTAGTGCATGCCTAATAGGCAGGTATGCCTCCGAAAGAAAATTTAAATCATGTCCCTGCCGAAGTGTTAACCGGAACCTTTATATCTCGTTATTTAACTTCAATCGAACGTACCAGGGGCGTTGCGTCCATAAGGCCACTTGGGCCACTGCCCCGGCACCCAAAAACACTAGGAGTGAAAAAAAAACTCGATTGTTCAGTTGGCATTTGAATTTCTCTCCGTAAACTGTACCTAGCAGTTTTCATAAAGTTCAACAGCGACTCGCCAGATTTCTCTGGAATGGAAATTCTACGGATATTCAAAATTCTAGTAGAGCATCCGTGGTGGGCTCGACAGACCAAGCGTGTTATCGTAATAAAGCTACAGTAATCGATGTCCTGCAATCGAAATAGAAACCGAGGCTCCTGAAACTGCCAGGTAGTTTCGGGGTCCTGGGACCTAGTGTCGCCATGGCAACTGAGAAAAGAGGCCCATCCGCGCATGCTCAGTCGAGTAAAGATGTTGTTCGCCACGCCCACTTTGGGTCCTGTTCCCAAAATCTGATTTCTACTCCAAAACCGTTCGTTTTCACAATCGATTCGATCCCCTCGATTCAATTTGTCATCTCGATACGAGATCCTTCTTCGTCTTCTGATTTGTTTTTGTTGTCTCGTGGATTATATTAGCTTTCTCTGTTGGGTCAGTTTTTAATTTTTTGCGTCAAATTGTGTGCGTTTTGCCTTCGATCCGGTTCTCATGGCAGATTTGCATTTGTGGTACATTCATGCATTTTGTCCTGTTTGCTATTTGTGGTCTTGTGTATTGATCGGCGTCCTAACACACAGATAACTACCTAGCTTCTAGTCAATAGCTTCGACAGTCAAGTAGGTACCGGCCGACGAGTCACTGTTTTGGTTTATTATTTTCAATAATGAACCATTGCAATCGAGCATGAAAAAAAAAAGTCTAACCCACCCTCAAAATTTGATGGTTTTAGGTTTCAAAATGTACAATCCGAAAATGCAATAAAAATATTTCTGTCTGTCCGCCGTACGCCGTACTGGCCACTTTTCTTAGTTACCATGAAAAAAAAATTGATGAAATTCGGGTTATAGGTTCCGTTCGGGGTCTAGTTGGTCCTCGAAGCTCGGCGTTACTGTCAGTCATCTCTAAGGGGTTCAAAATAGGGGTTGACATTTTCAGAACGCCGTAGCTCGAAAACTTTCGATAGAAGGATATGGTTTTTTTACGTTATTAAATTTGTCTTGAGCTAAACAATTTTTTGAGACCACCCGGAGCATTGTACGTCCAGCCGTTCGTGTGCACCAAAAAGCTTCGTCAACACGATCGTGAATCAAACGGTATAAATCCCGCCAGGATATCACCACTAGGGAGCACCTGATTATAATCAAGGATGGCTGTATGAAGCCGAGTTGGTTGTTCTGTGATATTATTTCATTTGATAAGTGATGGGCTATTGGAAGTAGTTGGTAGGTACTTGTGAAACTTGAACAAACGTTGATGTATTATTGATGGGTAAATTATTACACAACGGTTCATCTACCAATGAGGGGCTGGATTTTGTTGATCGGTACTTTTGCAACTTGAACAACCGTTGAAGTATTATTGATGGGCAAGTCATTACACAACGGTTCATTATACTTGACCACAAGGGTAGGTACCTATTGGCCACAGAAAACAGTGATGTACGCAGAAGGGGCATCTATTTCACTCCACATCAACAATTTTCCTTTAGAACTTAATTATTTTTGTTTCTTTTTGCCGTTTTAGGTACTGCTTGTCATCGGCTGTATTATTTTAGCAGCATTTAATTCGTGATTTAGGTAGGTACCTAGTAACGAGTAGGTACGGGGTTAGGTACTAACCTACGGAGGGTCTGCGATTCACATAATATGTATAGCGTAGTACATATTATATTATATAGACGGGTTATCTATACAGAGAGCTGTGATCTGTAACGGAAGGGTATTCTGTACAAAATAATAAACCGTTGTGCTGGGATTTGCAGCGTTTTTGGTTTATTATTCTGTGAATAATACACCTATGTATTCGCTCAGCAAAAAATTTTTATAACACCCCCTCAAAATTTTTTCTTTTCCGTTTCAAGGTGCGTAGATTCAAAAAATGCAATGTCCGTCCGCCGTACGCCGTCCGCCGTATCACGTGTACAGGCTTCATTTTTGGTCTAAAAAATTCGCTCTTTCGCACACATGCTCCATTTGGGCCCTATTTGTGTCCCGAAACTTTTCAGCCCGATCGGAATATACCCAGGGGTGTTATGAGTGAAAATGTGTGTAAAAATAGGTACTTTTTGCGTTTTAGCAACATGTTGGTAAAATGAGCTTTTGAGGTATCGTTTTTCATGTTTTTGGGGACGAGAAGACCGAATATGAAGTCGATTTTGACCAAAGAGTGGAAAATTGAGGTTGTACCAGATGTTCTGCTCCCAAAATTGATTTTTTATAAGTCAAAAACCTGGAAAATCGTCTGAAATCCCCATCAATTTGTAGAATAACACTAGAAAAAGTATCAAGAGGTGGATCAAGACGATTAAATGGTACTATCAATGATCAAAGATAATTTGAAAAAAAAAAAAAGGAGCGTACCTAATTCGTGTTTTGGGGGCCAAAATTGGTGGAAACCACCAGAAATAGCTATTTAAATTATTTTATATGAAAGAAACAATAAATAAACAGCCAACGTTTCTGTAGGTATGTCCAATAGAATAATAAACCCATGTGACAAGGACTTTGCAGCGTTTTTTTATAACACATGAATTCGGTGGCTAATTTGCAGTAGAAATTGTGGACGTTTTCGTACGACGATAGGGTGGTGATTAAAAGAGATAAGCTTTGCTGAATATCACTCAATCAGTAAATAAGGGAAGGGTGTTGTTGCCTTGGGGTATTTTGTAGACAAATCTGTTTGTTCTGTGTTCTGGTTTGGTGCCACACCGTTTTCTAATCAACATGTCACGGGATTCCTTCCCCGTCGTCAGATAACCACCTTACTACAAAGTTTTGAAAAGCGCTGTCTGAAATCTACGAGTTGACAGACTTGTTATCTCAATTACCATTAATTTGCCACAGTGCACAGTGAGTCTTCCATTGAGGCTGATAACAGCCAGCAGGACTAATCCAAACTAGAAAACCTAAGTTACCATTGAAGATACAATAATATTATTATAATTACGTATGTGGCATTCAGCACTGAACGGATTCGAGCTGGACGGATGAACAAAGAGTTTACGATCTCACTGAACGGGCGATCCTAATCCCGTTCACGCCATTTTCATAACTGCTCAATCCCACCAGTTCATCAGTTCATGAACCCCTCCCTTCGCCACTCACCGTTCGCATCGTTCTTCCCATCAGCGGTCGCAGGTTTCCTCGCACACATCACACAGTTCACATAGCAAAACATACTACGAGTATGTAAGCACTACACGTTCACTCTTCACCTTGTTCTGTTCCAACAAAAATGTTTCGAAATAACAAGTGCGTTGTGGTTTCATTTCAATGTTGCGGAGGAGCCACGGAAAAACAACGATACTGTGCAGTTGAAATTAGTGTTAAAAACTCCAAGACTTGTAAAGCATTATGCAGTTAGGTCGTAATTATTTTCCACTGCATAGTTAATCATTTTGCATTGTATACCTACCAGCCTAGTCTCTGAAGCTTTTCTAATCGTATAGGCAATTCAAAATTTTTCGTATTTTCGTTCGTCTCCAGAGCAGAATTTGCAGAACATAAAATACGTGTTATAGGAACCTACATAGGCACCTAAAATAGTTCCAAAATCTAAAAAATCTATATTGAGCCAAGTTACGTATATCGGTATCACTGTTCGGTATATTATTACTGAATCAAAACTATTAAACCCCGTTTTCGTGCTTTTTAGAGCGGGATAATTAGAGGGACTCGGTTGAACTGATGAACATGTCCCAAAGAACGCATCCCAGAAGTGACTGAACTGGTGGGACTCTACACTTGGAATTGCCAATTGATAGTATTGATACTGTTAGGAGCTTAGCTCCTACGTAATTATTAATGACATGTGTTTCTTGATTGATGGTTAAAAAGTTGTTGTTGGTCTTGTGTTATGATGATTTGTGTTCTGTCTTGAAAATACAACTTGTGAAGTGCTAAACATTCGTGATCTTCTAACAAATTGGTGTCAGAAGTGGGATGGAGAACGACGTAAGTGACGGTAATGGGAGATTGTTGCGAAGTGGCCGAGTGATTACCAGCGATCCGGCTAATGATCCTAACATACCGGTCGATGTTGCTGCTGAGGGTTTAGAGGCGGATCTGAGGCGTACTCTCATGAGTGAAGTGCGGAACGCGTTGCGCGGATTTTACCAAGATATCCGCATGGAAGTCCGCGGGGTAGGTGTGCACGCCCCACAGCCACCCCAGGAGCAGGCGGCTCCGGTAGCCATTCTGGCCAATGCTGAAGGAGGTGGGATTCGTCCTGTGCTCGCAGGCTGCTTCAAGCCTTCCAAGTTCGATGGTACCACACCTTGGGACGATTATCGCACCCATTTCGATACTGTTGCGTGGACCAATGGTTGGGATCGAGGTATGATGGGATCCGCTCTCGCCTCTTCCCTTAACGGTGCTGCGCTTTCTGTCCTAACCGAGCTGGTAGGGTCACACAACTACGATGAGCTCGTTGCTGCATTGGAATCCCAGTTTGGTGACTCGAACCGTGCACAACTTTACATGAACAAGTTGAGGGCCCGTGCCCAGCTCCCGGGAGAAGATATTTCAGCGTTTGCTAGGGAGGTTCGTGTGCTGGCCCGGAAAGCTTTGCCAGGTGCATCCCGGGAATCTATAGATCTTGTGGCTTTGTCACAGTTCACCGAACGTTCAAGTGACGAGAAGGTTCGCGAGCTTGTTATGCTGGGTGATCCGCGGGATTTAGAGTCGGCCCGTTGTTTGGCTCTACGAAGTGAAGCCGCTGTTCTTCGGGCGCGGAACGTAACTCCTAAAGTGGTTCGTGCCATCGAGGTGGGGAATGAGGGAGAAAGAGCGGTGGAGACTGTCAACCCAGCATCTCGTGGACCTAGGGGAGGGCTAAGCTCAAAGCCTTCAGGGGGATTGGTCTGCTGGCAATGTGATGCAGTCGGCCATACTGTCCGAGACTGTCCAACAAAAGTAATGATTTGTTGGAGGTGTGACGCTGTGGGCCATGGTGTAAGAGAATGCCCCAAGCGGAAACGGACAGCGGTCCTAGGCAGGGGGCAGCCTGGGACACGCAAGCACGCCGAACCCCACAACCGGTCTGTGGAACCAACGATCATTTACCGGGTTAGCTCAAATGCCTCCATCGTTGTCAAGGGCTCCATCAATGGCCGTCCCTGCTCATTAGTCGTGGACACAGGAGCCATGGTGACGATTGTCCGGAGAGGTGTTGTCGACCGGGCCACCCGCATGGGTGGACTGACCAACTTGAGGACGGTGACGGGGGCAGAAATTCCGGTGGACGGAACAACCACGGTGGAAGTAGGGTTGGGGGAAAAGGGCAAACGGATGCATGAAGTGTACGTGGCAGACATCCGAGATGATTGCATCCTTGGCATGGACTTTCTAGTGGCAACCAAATGTAAAATCGATGCAGCCTCCAGAACAGTAGAAATTGAAAGCGAGCAGAGGCGAGGCGCTGCGGTCCGGACAGTGGAGGAGGGGGACAAAGATACAGAAGGGACAATGGTGGAAGGGGAACAAATACTGACAGGACTCTCAATTTTGGAGGAGGGTAAACCTCGGTTCGACCACGTAGAAGACCTCATAGCCCGAGCAAGCAAAGGTCTAAGCGGCAATCAGCAGCAACAAATGGCGGAGTTGGGACAGGAGTTTGCAGATGTGTTCGCAGCTCACAAGCAGGAACTAGGAAGCATTGACGGAGTACAGCACGAAATCATAGTAGATCCAGATGTCCCCATTAGACAGAGCCCACGACGAATACCACCACACAGGCTAGCCGAAGTGGACAAGATGGTGAAGGACATGGAGGAAGCAGGGGTCATCGAGGCATCCAGTAGTCCATGGGCAAGCCCAATTGTGCTGGTCAAGAAGAAGGACAGTAGTACACGATTCTGTATTGATTACAGGCGTCTCAACAATGTCACAAGGAAAGATGCACACCCATTACCACATATTGATGACCTGCTGATAGCAACAAGGGGTAGTTCATGGTTCTCTTCGCTCGACCTCCAAAGCGGGTATTGGCAAATCCGTATGAAGGATGAGGACCGTGAGAAAACAGCCTTCTGCACCCCAAGAGGTCTGTGGCAATTCCGAGTCATGCCATTCGGCTTGTGCAACGCCCCAGCAACGTTTCAGCGGGCTATGCAACGCCTTCTCCACCGACTGATACGACAAGGCCGGGTACGGGTCTACCTGGATGATGTGAGGATTGATGCTAAGACTTTTGAGGACATGCTGGAGTGGCTTAGGGAAATCTTCCAGCTGTTTCGAGAGCATGGCCTCCGGCTGAATGCAACAAAGTACGACCTCTTCCGCCGGAGTATTGCATACTTGGGTCATGTCATTTCGGAGCAGGGCGTCCATACAGATCCAGCAAAAACAGAGCAAGTAGCAAGCAAACTGGCCGACCCCTGCCTCAACAAAGGATGTCCGGAGCTTTGTGGGTTTCTGTTCTTACTACCGGCCATATGTCCAAAACTTTGCTCAGATAGCAGGACCATTATACCAGCTGGAACAGGTCAAGGGGGGGTTTGTATGGACGGAGGAAGCTGCGAAAGCCTTCAAGGAATTGAAGGTAGCCTTGACGCAGGCTCCGGTGCTTGCACATGCGGACCCCTCACTGCCATTTCTGTTGGACGTTGATGCAAGCGGACGGGCTATTGGGGCTGTGCTATCACAGCAACAAGACGGGGAGAGGGTTGTGGCGTACTTTAGTCAGTGCCTGAGCCCGGCCCAACGGAACTATTGTGTGACCCGTAGAGAATTGTTAGGGTTGAAGAAAGCACTGACGCACTTCCGCCACTATGGACTTGACAATGGGGCTCCAGTGACTGTACGGACAGACCATGCCTCGCTACAATGGTTGAGGAACTTTAAGCAACCAGATGGCCAGATGGCACGCTGGCTCGCAGACCTGTCCGCATACAACCTGCAAGTAGAATACAGGAGAGGAACTGCCCATGCGAATGCGGATGCGCTCTCCAGAAGACCATGTGTAGTGCAGGCCTGCAAGTACTGTGCAAGGCAAGAGGAGAAGGATGCGCAATCTGATGTTAGGTGTATAGGACTGGAGACAGACCTTGAGTGGGAAATGGAACAAAAACAAGATCCACACCTGGCACAAGTGAGGACTTGGGTACAGCAAGGGAAGCGTCCTGACTGGGTGAAAGTTTCTGCCTGTGGACCAGAAGAGAAAGCACTCTGGGCAATGTGAGGTAGGCTGAGCCTGGTGGACGGAGTGCTGACTCGTGGTTGGGAGAATGAGACGGGAACACAGAGTGTACGTCAGATCCTCGTGCCACACCAATGTCGGTGTATGGTCCTAGAGGTGGCTCACAACTTGGGACACTTTGGAGCAAAACGGATGACATCAAGCTTACGGAGACAATTCTATTGGGTTGGCATGACACGCGATGTACGAGAATTTGGGTGGAGCTGCGACATCTGTGGAAGTCGAGGGAGAGCGCCTGTGAAGAAAGCTCCGCTACAGTCCTATACAGTCGGAGCACCCTTTGAACGGTTGGCTGTAGATATGTTAGGGCCATTCCCCCGGTTGGCGAGAGGTAACAGCCACCTTGTAGTGGTGATGGACTATTTTACAAAATGGCCAGAAGTCTTCCCGGTGCCAGACGCCACTGCAGAGACGGTAGCCAGGGGGTTGGTCGAGAATGTTGTGGCTCGATTTGGAGTTCCCAGAGAGCTGCACACGGACCAAGGGCGCATGTTTGAAGCAACACTGTTTGGCGAGGTGCTGAACCTCTTAGATGTTCGGAGAACAAGGACAACTGCTCTAAGACCACAGAGCGATGGAATGGTCGAACGGTTCAACCGCACGCTCAAGGAGATGCTATCCAAACAGGTGAATGACCACCAGAGAGACTGGGACGACCACTTGCCACTGGTCTTACTTGCCTATCGAGCGTCAGTGCACCAGGCCACTGGGTTTTCCCCTGCACATCTAACGCTGGGGAGAACACCCACATTGCCCACAGCACTGCTAACGGGGGTGCCGCCGAAGATGGGGACGACATCGGGCTATGCACAAACACTCGCCATGGCGTTGGATGAAGCACATGAGGCTGCCCGGCACTCCTTGGAGCAGGTGGCAGAAGATGCCAAGCGCCGGTACGATGTGCGAGCTCAAACCCCACGTTATGACTTGGGCGCCCAAGTCTGGTTGTACAACCCACGCCGGCAGAAAGGGCTCATGCCAAAATTACAACGGCCTTGGCTGGGGCCCTCTGTGGTCCAGAAACAGCTCTCGGACGTGGTGTTCCGTGTGCAGCTACCTAACAAGAAGAAGCGGGTGGTACACGCTGATCGCCTGAAGCCTTACCACCATCGCATGGAGGAGGAGGGGGTGTAGTGTTAGGAGCTTAGCTCCTACGTAATTATTAATGACATGTGTTTCTTGATTGATGGTTAGAAAGTTGTTGTTGGTCTTGTGTTATGATGATTTGTGTTCTGTCTTGAAAATACAACTTGTGAAGTGCTAAACATTCGTGATCTTCTAACAATACTGAACGCATCTTACACATCCCTAATTTATTATAATATCAATACTAGAGAACAGCTGATAATGGCTGTATGAAATGAAGTTTGTTGTTCGGAGATATATTTCATTATTCTGAAGAAAAATTGTTATTTTAGATTTTGTTGTCAGGTACAAACTTTCTTCCCTATTTGTTGATAGATACATTTTTGTCTATTCAAGATCAAACAAATCAATCCAAATGAGGTGAAAAATTGGGAAGATATCCAAAAGCAGTCCTTAACAGGTGATACAGCGAACATCGGAATTTAAAGCGCTGCAAATCCCTGCACAACGGTTTATTATTTTGTACCCTTCTGTTACAGATCACAGCTCTATGTATAGATAACGCGTCTATATAATATAATATACATGTACTACTCTATACATATTATGTGAATCGCAGACCCTCCGTAGGTTAGTACCTAACCCCGTACTCGTTACTAGGTACCTACCTAGAGTTGAATGTTGCTAAAATAATTCTGTTCTTGACAAACAGTAACTAAAATGGCGAAAAGAAACGCAAATAATGAAGTTCTGAAGGAAAATATTGTTGATGTGGAGTGAAATAGATGCCCCTTCTGCGTATATCACTGTTTTCTGTGGTCAATACCACCCTCGTGGTCAAGTATAATGAACCGTTGTGTAATAACTTGCCCATCAATAATACTTCAACGGTTGTTCAAGTTGCGAAAGTACCGATCAACAAAATCTAGCCTCTTTTTGGTAGATGAACCGTTGTGTAATAATTTGCCGTTGTGTAATAATTTGCCGTTGTGTAATAAATTGTCATTGTGTAATAGTTTACCCGTCATTAATACTTCAACGATTGTTCATGTTTCACAAGTACCTACCTACAAAATCTAATAGTCCATCACTTATCAAATGAAATAATATCGCAGAACAACCAACTCGACTTCATACAGCCATCCTTGATTATAATCAGGAGCTCCCTAGTGATGATATCCGGGCCGGATTTATACCGTTCGATTCACGATCGTGTTGACGAAGCTTTTTGGTGCACACGAACGGCTGGACGTACAATGCTCCGGGTGGTCTCAAAAAATTGTTTAGCTTAAGACAAATTTAATAACGTAAAAAAAAACCATATCCTTCTATCGAAAGTTTTCGAGCTACGGCGTTCTGAGAATGTCAACCCCTATTTTGAACCCCTTAGAGATGACTGACAGTAACGCCGAGCTTCGAGGACCAACTAGACCCGGAACGGAACCTATAACCCGAATTTCATCAATTGTTTTTCATGGTAACTAAGAAAAGTGCTCAGTACGGCGTGCGGCGGACAGACAGAAATTTTCAGAATAAATGATGAAAAAAATAAAATAAAATAAACCAAAACGTGAAGTTTGCCCAACTGAAAACTTGAAACCGAGGAAGCATTCGACGGGCGGGGCCAAGGTGGAATGAATCACCAACAGAAATGTTCAATCAAAAGCGCGTCCAGTGTCCAGAAGGAATAACCACAACAAGCACCTAACAGTCCCCGTCAACACAGCCGCGTGGGCGGACAATCGTTAAGAAGCGGCCGCGACATGTTTTCCCCCTTCATTGCTCCGTTTTTGAGATCCCAGTGAAGAAAAGGCGTCCACTAACAACTGTGCAAAGAAAAATGTCGTTTCCACCTGATTTTTCCCCGTCTCCCACGTCCCACCGCTGAGAGCGTATTAAGCGAGTATGTCGTCTGGGGATCTTCCCTGTTTACCGTAATGCCGAGTTCATCACCCGCTAGCTGTCAAAGGTTCCTGGAGCCCCTTCCCCGTGGGCCACCTTTGCGGGGTTTTTTCTTTCTCCGTATTTTTAGTGAGACAAAACTGAGCAGAATTTCGTCTCCTGCCGCCTATTTTTTTCCGTTCCGTTCGCTAATCGATCGTTTTCAGAGTCAGTTGTGAGGAGAATCGTAAAGCAGGCGCGAGCTGTTCCGGTTTGAGAGAGTGAAGTGAGGCGTTTTGCAAGCCATCCTCGTCTGTAAATACTGGAAATATCGTCTAAAGTCATGTTATTTTTTTTCATCTCGACTAAAACGCGAGGCGCCAGAGCTGCAAACTTTTTTGCGCCCTATATAATTATAGTCCTATAATAATAGGCAATAACGACTCTATCAGCAAATTTTTCATTCAAAACAACGGTTTAATTATTTTGTACAGAATACCTTTTTGTTACAGATCACAGCTCTCCGTATAGATAACCCTTCTATATAACATATGTACTATTCTACAGGGTGTCCCATCTAAACGGGCCCATCGGGAAATTACAGCCTTACGGTGCGAGCTATCGAAAAATTGAACTGGACCTTTTTTATAGTATTTTAACTCAGCTCCACGATGCGGAAGTCCGATTTCCATTTTTCCATGTTTTAGGGTCTCAAATCATTGATTGAAACTTACGGTTTCCTCTTGACCCCCCTTTTTTATTGCTTTTTTCGATTCTAGGTTGAATTTGGAACAGAAAATGCCTCTTTGAAATTTTTTTTGGGGGCTTCGTTTCTGAGTTATTCCACTTTTTGCGAAATACAGAAAATCGCCGATTCCTTTTAGACATTACCAACACTTTCTTACAATTTTTATCTTCAATTTTTGAGATGTTCACCACACTTTTGAAATCAGCATTAAACCATCTCTCATCAGACCCCAGCGTCCATAATCAACAATCACCATCAGGGGGATGACATTACAGTTCTCGCATCAAGTGGAGGGTAGGCCCCCCCCACCCCCCCACCCCCCCAGTGTATTACATATTATGTACATCGCAGACCCCCATACCTTAGTACCTAACCCTGTACTCGTTACTAGGTACCTACCTAAATCACGTGTTAAATGTTGCTAGAATAATTCTGCCGATGACAAACAGTAGCTAAAATGGCAAAAGCGGACAGACAGAGAGAGAAAGACCATACTCTGAAAGCAGGCCATCGTAGTAACTTTGAAAACCTCTTGCCAGTGTCACTCGTTGTCGAAACTTTGTAAGCTCATAGAAAGAAGTTGCATACATGTGTGCAACGAAGGGAGACCATTTTCATGTCTACGAGTGGCATCGGTAAACTAGTAAGTATACGGCTCCAATAGAACCTTACGGCGCTGGTGAGCGCTACTTATGATGGTAGTTCCACCAACCATAATCTGCCGTCATGTTCCTTTTGGAAACGCCCTCCAAACAAGTTTTTGCATCACACCAAACTCGTATTCAGTGCTTCTCAGGGACGTATGGAGGAGGGAATTGGCAGCGTGAGATGTGGCGATGAGTCAGATAAATCAAGAGCTTTCCAACGAGTGGTGAACGATTCTTGTACGGTGCAAAATGGCGAAGATAAAGTTCCGTAGCAACGATTCGGTTGTAAGCGGAAATCATCAGAGAAGTATCCGTGAGCATTTCTTCGTAACCATTTTTCATGAGCAATTTTCAGTTCATGTGCCAGAACTAAGACATGAAAATGTCAACAACAAAAAACACAAAAAAATTCTGAAGGGAAATTGTTGATTCGGAGTGAAAAAATATTCAGGGTAGGGTTTCGATATTAGGAACTTCGGCGTATGAGTCCAATAGTTAGACCACTGCGCTACATCGCCCAGCTAGCCCGAAGACTGGTGATGTGCGCTCTCAACACAGATTGGTGCCTGCATTCACACTGCTCTTTACGGCAGATTGTATGGAAAATTTCATGGCAACGTCGTAGAATGCTCCGGATGGTCTCAAAAATTCAGAAAAAACCGAACTATTTAAAAATGCGAGAAAAACAACACCTCAAATCACAATTTTCCGAGATGGGGATACTCTGGATATTTCAACCCCTATTTTTCATCTCTTAGAGTTGAGTCACAGTAAGGCCGAGCTTCGAGGACCAACTAAAGCCCAAAAGGGACGTATATATACCAAATTTCGTGAATTTTGGTTCATGGGAACTAAGGCAAAAGCCGCGGACGGCGGACAGAAGGAGGACTGGATTCGATATTTCCGATATTTGTATCGATATCAAGAATTCGATAATATCGGGATATCGAATGAAGTATCCAATCAAAATATCGAATCCAGACAACTTCGGTAGGAGATTACTTACCTGTGTCCAACATAGCACCAGCCGTTGGTTTACTTCCGAAGATTGGGGTTTATAATATTTTTTTTTAAACATTCACCACAATATGTTTTCCACTTTTGTACTTTTTGATATGGATAACAATAAAAACTTCAAAATCTACCCAAGGGTTTATTATTTCCACTCCTACAGTATTACCGAAACTGATCATAATGCTGAGATAGGTGGATCATTGTAGGCCTAAACACGATTTATTTTTTTGAATGGAGTTACAGAATTTGAGGACAATATACCCAAGTATTGCAAAAAAAATGTAATAATTATCGATATCAAATGATACTTTCAATATCGACATTTCCTTTCGATAATATCGGAGTATCGATACCATGCTTTTGACCAAATATCGGATCGAAAGGAGTATCGGAACGTCACTACTCCACATAGTCCGGATCCTCAAGGCGACAAAAGCTGGGCGACCCGTTCCTCAGGTGAATAATAAACTGGAGACCACAAGAAGACATCAGAAGAGGGCGTGACATCGCCCAGTGATCGACCCCACTCCGAATAATTTCCCCATAACTAAATATTTTTCAAGATTTTCCCACTGTTTGCCTCGTTAGAAAAAAAGCTGTAAATTATTACACAACGGTTTATTATTCAACTGTATAGATGCCCCTTCTGCGTAGATCGCTGATTTCTGTGGCCAATACCTACCCTCGTGAACCCCAGAAAGCCCACAATCGAGTACCTACTGCAGCCGCAGCTCCAGTTGTTACTCAAAGCATAAAGTTTGTTCAAGATACAAAAGTACCTATCAACAATATCCAAAGGATTATTCATTCTTCAAATGAAATAATATCGCAGAACAACCAACTCGACTTCATACAGCCATCCGCGATTATAATCAGGTGCTCCTTAGTGATGACATCATGGTTTCAGTCATGATGTTGACGAAGCTTTTCGGTGCAAACGAACGGCTGGTCGTACAACGCACCGGGTCTTTAGTTCGAGATCACTTTAAAAACGTTAAAAAAAACCTACCCTTCTACTGAAAATTTTCGAGCTACGGCGTTCTGAAAATTGCAATCCCTATTTTAAACCCCTTAGGGATGACTGAAAGTAACACTGAGCTTCGAGGACCAACCAGACACTGAACGGAACCTATAAACCAAATTTCGTCAATTTTGGTACATGGTAACTAAGAATAGTACGAAGTACGGCGTACGGACAGAAATTCAACAAAATCACAAACCAAATGCCAAAAAATTAGGTACTTAACCTCACAATGCACGTCAATAATTACATACGTTATCAATCGTAATCACCCCCAATGCATCCATTTTGGCGTGCCAATGCCTCCACGATACTGTTAAATCTTAGTTTAAAAGTTAAATCAACGTTTTATGAAAACATTATAATGCTCGTTGATTACGCTCGTGAAACCCACTTGTCCTCAACCAACTCTTTAAATCTCCGATTCAATCAAACAGTGATCTATTTTAACCACGGTTAGGGAGTATTGCTGAAATCGGCCCTAAGTAATCTTTTCCTACTAAATTCAAATTTGACGACTAAGGCTCCGGGCTTTGAGCGAAAAAACACTCCCCTCCATGAAACCGGACCGGACAACTGTGTGTGCAGTTGCCTAGTCCAGGAAGTAGGTATCATAATAATCATCACTTACTCATTAAAATAATTAATCATTACTGGGGACAGGATTCGTACATGTATTCACACATTTTTTTCCTAGGCTATGTTTCCACGATTTTCGACTAGATGTGTTCATACTAATACTTTCTGAACCGTTTTAACACACTTTAATTTCACATATTTTCATATATCTCGCAATTAATAAATAGTTTCGAGAAATTCATTGATTGAAACATTCGAATATTGAAATATTCTATTGAAATAAATATTTTCATATATTTCGCAATTAATAAATATTTTCGAGAAATTCATTGATTGAAACATTCGAATATTGAAATATTCGATTGAAATGAAACGTAATTGAATTGAATTTAATCTACCGAACTGAACTGAAATTTAATTTAATTTAATTGAATCTATTGAATTGACTTGAACTGAAATCGAACACTATATTGAAATATTCTATTTTGGTTCATTATTTTCGATAATGAACCTTTGGAATCGAGCATGGAAAAAACAAAAATGTAACCCCCCTTCCCCCCCCCCCCCATTTGATGGTTTACGTTTCAAGGTATTTAGAATCCTAAAATGCAATAAATAAAGAAAAGAAACAAGAAACGCGATTCTAGCATGTTTTCATTGCACCTGGGTTATATTTGCTTATGTCAACTCTGGATTAAAAGTTCCTCTTTTAGCGAATGTTTGAAGAAAATGAAGTATGCAACATCGCTTCAAAACTAACTCTCTAATTAGGTACCTATTACATTAAAAAATGAAATAATATCGCAGAACAAACAACTCGACTTCATACAGCCATCCTTGATTATAATCAGGTGCTCCCTAGTGATGATATCCTGGCGGGATTTATACCGTTTGATTCACGATCGTGTTGACGAAGCTTTTTGGTGCACACGAACGGCTGGACGTACAATGCTCCGGGTGGTCTCAAACCTAAATTCCCATTGGGACATAAAATGTGATTAGAGATTTACGCAAAACACAAACGGTGGGTACAGCTTTCGTACAAGTACGCAACCACGAGGGACATTTTATGTCTTTGCGCCCCCTCCCACACCCACACCACGTACTTCGTACTTAATTGTTTTGGTCAAGATTTCCAACGAATGGTCATTACGCTCGTTGTATTTGACGTTGATGGTTGCAATGTAATGGCCGCGTCAATCGCAAGTTGTTTTTTACGCAAACGATATTCACGCGATCGGTCCCTGTCTGAAGGTTTACTACATTCACGCGATCGGTCCCGCTTCGTTGACGGTTTACTAGGTGCTTCCACGAGTTCCATCGCGCGGTCACTGAGGTTATTACAACGAGTGCCGTCTTATAAGACCAATGATAACTACGTTTGATTGTGCTCGTTGATGGTTGCGATGTAATGGTAAATCGAGAGCTTTCCAACGAGTGGTGAACGATTTGTATAATACGATGATAACCGGAGAAGTTCATACGCATTCATTTAAACAATCACGCTCATACCGCAGCTTGTCGGCCACGCACTCCGCAGTGGTTAACTTAATATGGTTAGGTAAATCGAGAGCTATCCAACGAGTGGTGAACGATTTTTGTACGATGATAACTGGCGAAGATAAAGTTCCGTAGCAACGAATCGGTTGTAAGCGAAAATCATCAGAAATATTTTCGTGAGGCTTCTCCGTTACATGTCCCGCGTTACATTTTCGAGTTTATGTAGCAAAGTAAAGACATAAAAAAACCAGTCATGCAGCATGACTTAATGAGCGAATTTTCAAAGAAATATTCGAATTAATGGCTATGGTTTTGAATAAAGGAAAACTTCGGTCTAAAATTTGGTTTTCTATGTATATTCTCTTCGTATTTATTTTAATTTGTACGTTTTGTCCATCCTGATTCTACCGTTTGTTATGAGTAGATTCCTTGTTCCTTCTGAATGGCCTTTCCTCTTGACTACGATTTCAGGCCTGGTATCTAAAACCAGTTCAAGATTTGCTCTACTAGGTAGGTAGATCCTTCCTTCTTCATTGATATTATTTTCATCATGTTAAGTACCTACCTACCTTTGAATATCAAATATTCGTATGATACTGATAATAAATTGATAAGATACCTACCTAACCTTCTTCCTCCTACTGTTAGTACCTAAATTGAATAATTTGAAATAGATTTTTTCTTTCGTCTTCCTTCTAGTAATACGTGGGCCGGTACTTGTCTATCTATGAAGGTATCATAACAATTATATGTCAAATGGGAAATTCAAGGAGTTGTACTAATCGTTTGCCTCCCCCTTTTTTGCTTCGAACTCTCGTCTTCAATTAATACTTCTCACATTTTTCAATCTGACCACTCTAAGGGGGTGGGGGGGGGGGGGGTAAGTTTTTAAAGATTATCCTAGTTTTGGGTAATTTTTGCGCACTTTAAATGCTCTAATTTAAGAACGGATTTAGATATCTAAAATCCGATTTCACCATCGTGTTCAGCGTGCAAAAACCTTTAAAATGAGGGGTCACTTGTTAGAAAATAACATTTTGGGGATTTTTGGGTAATTTTTGCGCACTTTAAATGCTCTAATTTGAGAACGGATCAAGATATCTAAAATCCGATTCCACCATCGTGTTCAGCGTGCAAAAACCTTTAAAATGAGGGGTCACTTGTTGGAAAATAACATTTTGGGGATTTTTGGGTAATTTTTGCGCACTTTAAATGCGCCAAAACCCTCCTTAGAGTAGGCCAATTTCGCCCATCTTCGAACTTAGCCTTTCGATTGCCAAGATAGATTTTTGTGCAAATTTGAGCTGTTTATCTCAATTCTATCGAGAGTTATCGTCTGGAGTGACACATATATATATATATAAATATATATATACATATAAAAAAGTGTTAAATTTCAGGAATCGTTTTAGAATGGTCTGAAACGGATTTCTATGAAGAAAATTTCCAAAAATTTATATTATTTAAATTTCGAAGCCATTGCAATAGCTTCATTTTCTTTGAAAATTCGCTAAATGTCAAAAAAATGTCTGTCTGTCCGCCGTACGCCGTATTTTCAATTTCAACTGTTTTTCAAAGTTTTGAAGAATATCGCCATTTGCGGATGGTTGTGAGGAGCCGTGTAAACTGTGTGTTGCATTACACTGTTCACAGTTCAGAACTCCTTTTGGCTTGGAAACTGTTTTCTGGTGAGAAATGCTGCGGAATACACACTCGAATAGACGAATTGACTCGAATTTATTGAAGTGTCTACATGAGTTTCCGGATGATTTTCAAGTTTTAACATGTTTAATGTTTTAGGGCTGGGGGTCATTCTGTGAATTCCGACACGCAAATATGCAACGTTTTTCATTGGTTACTACACAGTTACTACCTTCTGTTGTAGCAACCATAAAGAATATCGCACTCGAAAGAAACAAGAGTCAATAGCTACGTTTTTCATTGGTTACTACACAGTTACTACCTTCTGTTGTAGCAACCATATGTTGATGGCGAGTTCTATAATAAGTACAGTAAATGCAACATTATACTTGTAGAGTTCAGTGAAATTGTGGCTTTCATTTTTTCTTGACATTAAAAAACTATATCTAATTTCTCCCTTGCGAGGGAAAAACATTAAACATGATTTAATGTTTTTCCCTCTCAAGGGAGAAATTTCCAACGTTCGTTTGACTTAGCAATAAAAATAACATTTTTTAAAATTTCGCTTCCTATACCTAGATAATTAAATAAATATTAGTATTATTACATTAGTATATACTAATCGGACTGCCAATTTATTTCTCACATTAACCCCGAATTCGACTTCTTTCATTCCTCACTCTCTTCCTTAAAGACTTTGTTATCTTCCTCCCCCCTCAGATGTTCATGAAATATTTTAGTTTTTTTGCAAGTTCTTTTTTGTAGTATTTACTTATTTTAGTATATTTTTCACTCCTTTTGAATGTTGCAATGTAATTGGGCTCGCCCGTAAAATAAATAAATATATAAATAAATAAATATACTAATATACTATATAAAACAATGGAATATTAGTAAGTATTTTCACAGTTTATTTTGACCAAAATTTGTACCCATTTTTAAATATTTTAGAAAATATTTTATACATATCACATAATTTTACGTATTTTTCAAAAACATAAATACCTACATATTTTTTAATAAGGGTTAGGTTTCGACAATAGAAGTCCTTCTTTCATCAAATCCTTTAATGAGGAGCTTTCAACAGCCCTCTGGCTGTCATTGTCAACTCTAATACCAGCAACAACAAGCAACCATTAGACAAACTAGAGAACGTTATGAAGTTATAAAAATATACTAATGACTCATTGAAAGAAAGTACTAAATTCTTAGTAATAGATTCTTAAATTTAAAAAAAAATGTAAAAATTTAAACTAAACTCTTCTTTTTTTGTACTTTCCTTTAGAATTTAGTACTTTCTTTCAATGAGTCATTAGTATATTTTTAAAACTTCATAACGTTCTCTAGTTTGTCTAATGGTTGCTTGTTGTTGCTGGTTTTAGAGTTGACAATGACAGCCAGAGGGCTGTTGAAAGCTCCTCATTAAAGGATTTGATGGAAGAAGGACTTTTATTGTCGAAACCGAACCTTTATTAAGAAACCAAATAAGTCCACCCAAAGGAAAGAAGAATTTACCTACATATTTTAGTAATATATTTCGCATTTTTGCATACATAAAAATCCTATCCCTAATTATTACATATTTGACGCCTCAAGAACTCGGCCACGTGGATATGTACGAGTATGAATATTATGACTGAGATTCGTTCATTACCGGACATCAGCGTGGAAGTTAGCAGTCGAGTAGATTATTTATACGCGTTACAACGTTACAACCGAGTAATAGGTCGGAATGATGTCGGGATTCCGTGCGGAAATGTATTATTTGATTAGTTTTCTCTTCACTCGATCCATCCTCACGCTAAATACACGACTATCACGGGACGGAGGTGGATTACAAGAGATTCCCGACGGTAAAATCACCCGATACGGGAGATCGGGTGGTCGACAATGAACTCTCGCCATATTCCCCAGGGGCATTACGTTTACACTAACATTACGTTAACGTTAACTACCGGCGGTCGGACGGGGTATAACGAGGATCTTCCGTGACGGGCGCTATCTCGCTCACAGCCAACATCGCACTCCGCCACGGAAATGCATTGATTTTCCGGCCGGAAAGGTTTTTCTCTCCTTCCTCCCGTTTTCCTTTCGAATATTTTTCAAAATCTTTTCTTCTTCTGGTTTATTATTTTCAATAACGAACCTTCGGAATCGACCATGAAAAACGCTGCAAATCCCTGCACAACGGTTTATTATTTTGTACAGAATACCCTTCTGTTACAGATCACAGCTCTCTGTATAGATAGCCCGTCTATATAATATAATATGTACCTACTATTCTATACATATTATGTGGATCGCAGACCCTTCGTAGGCTAGTACCTAACCCCGTACTCGTTACTAGGTACCTACCTAAATCACGAGTTAAATGTTGCTAAAATAATTTTTTCGATGACAAACAGTTCTTAAAATGGCAAAAAGAAACGCAAATAATGAAGTTCTGAAGGGAAATTGTTGATGTGGAGTGAAAAAAGTTGCAGAAGTACCTACCAATAATGAACCATTGTGTAATAATTTGCCGTTGGGTAATAATTTACCATTGTATAATAATTTACCCATCAATAATTCTTCAACGTTTGTTCAAGTTTCACTACCTATCAACAAATTCCAAAACAGCCATAATTTTTCAAATGAAATAATTTCTTATTTCTTATTTCTCTTTATTTCACAGGACAAGCCCAATTAAATTCTATAAAATCAATCAGTAAGTCATTCTAATCAGGGGAAAAAATGAATATAAAGTGAATATAAAAATGATAAGGGCCTCATAGTAAAGTACAATGAAAGTTACAAAGTAAAATAAATAATACAACCAACTTGACTTCATACTCCATGATTACAATCAGGTGCTCCCTAGCAATGATGGTCTCGGGCCAATTCCCGATTGATACCGCGTCCCTAGTGATGATATTTGGGCTGAATGTATACAATTTCATTCACCCTCCTGTTGAAAAAGCCTGTCGGTGCAAACTTCTGGGCCTTACTGTGAACGAACGGCTGGACGTACAATGCTCCGGGCGGTCTTGAAAAACTCAGAAGTTCGAGAACTATTTAAAACTGTAAAAAAATTGAGTAAACGGCATCCAGGAGATCTCAACCCCTATTTGTCACCCTTTAGGGATGACTGAAATTAACGCACAACAACTAGAACAACTAGAGCCCAAATGGTACCTATAAACCAAATTTCGTCAGTTTTGGTTCATAGTAACTAAGAAAAGTGCTCAGTACGGCGTACGGCGGACAGACAGAAATTTGTTTTTTGCATTTTAGGATTTTACATACCTTGAAACGGAAACCATTAAATTTTGGGGGTTAAACTTTTTTTTCATGCTCATTCCTAAGGTTCATTATAGAAAATAATAAGCCAAAAAACAAAATTTAACCCCCTCAAAATTTGATGGTTTCCGTTTCAAGGTACGTAGAATCCGAAAATGTTATAGAAAAATGTGGCAAATTATTACAGAACGGTTTATTATTTATCTGTATAGATGACCCTTCAGCGTAGGTCGTTTGTGCATAAGTTTTTTGTGGTCAATACCTACCATCGCGTTCGTCCCAGGAAAGCCCTAAATCGAGTTCTGGAGCCGGCTTGGGAATTGCAGTTACAGTAAAATCAGTATGTAAAAGGTCAAAATTCAGATGTAGCTCTGATGGCAAATTGTTCGATTATTGTTTGATGTGGAGTGAAAAACATTTTTTTGGACCCGGCTGGGATTCGAACCTGTGATGACCTTCAGCATCGGATTTCCGCCAACTGACCTACGGGCATACTGGTACGAGGCGAGTGATGAGTGCTCTCAGTCCAGGTTGTTCCCTGCATACAGGCTGCTGTTTAGGGCAAATTCAATTTGATGGCAACATCGTACAATACTCCGGATGGTCTCAAAAATTCAGAAAAAAATCGAACTATTTCCGAGATAGGGATATGTACTCTGGATATTTCAACCCCTATTTTTCACCCTTAGAGTTGAGTGACAGTAACGCCGAGTTTCGAGGACCAACTAAAGCCCAAAGCGAGACAGTATACCAAATTTCGTAAATTTTGGTTCATGGGAACTAAGGAAAAGCCGGTGACAGCGGACGCACGGAAATTTTTGTATTCGATATTCGTATTCTACGTCCCTAGAAACGTAAACCATGAAATTTTGAGGGGGGAGGGGGTAGACAATTTTTTTTTCATGGTCGATTTCAAAGTTTTACTGTTGAAAATAATAAACCAAAAACGCTGCAAAGTCCTTGTCACTTGGGTTTATTATTCTATTGGACATACCTGCAGAAATGTTGGTTGTTCATTTATTGTTTCTTTGATGTGCAGTAATTCAAATAGCTGTTTCTGATGGTTTCCACCAATTTTGGCCCCAAAAACCACAAATTACCTTCTACTTTTTCTTTTTTTTTCTGAATTATCTTTTATCATTGATAGCGTCATTTAATCGCCTTGATTCACCTGTTGACACTTTTCCCAGTATTGTACAAACTGATGGTAATTTCAGAAAATTTCCCAGGTATTTGGCTAATAAAATATGAATTTCGGGTATCATTTCCCCTAAAAAACATGTAAGAAGATACCTCAAAAGCTCAAATGGAGCCTATTTGTGAAAGAACGAGAATGAATTTTTTAGACCGAAAATGAAGAAGTTATGCGTGATGCGGCGTACGGCGCACGGACATTGCGTTTTTGACATCTACGCACCTTGAAACGCAAAAGAAAAAACGCCGCTAATCACTGCACAACGGTTTATTCCGTTACAGATTACAGCTCTCTGTATACATAACCCGTCTATATAATATAATATGCACTATTCTATACATATTATGTAGATCGCAGACCCTCCGTAGGTTAGTACCTAACCCCGTAATCGTTACTAGGTACCTACCTAAATCGCGAATTAAATGTTGCTAAAATAATTCTGTCCATGACAAACAGTAACTAAAATGGCAAAAAGAAACGCAAATAATTAAGTTCTGAAGGAAAATTGTTGATGTGGCGTGAAATACTCGTAGATGCCCCTTCTGCGTAGATCACTTTTTTCTGTGGTCAATACCTACCCTCGGGGTCAAGTATAATGAACCGTTGTGTAATAACTTGCCCATCAATAATAGTTCAACGGTTGGTCAAGTTGCAAAAGTACTGATCAACCAAATCCAGCACCTTCTTGGTAGATGAACCGTTGAGTAATAATTTACCGTTCTGTAATAATTTACCGTTGTGTAATAATTTACCGTTATGTAATAATTTGCCGTTGTGTACTAATTTTCCATTGTGTAATAATTTACCCATCAATAATACTTCAACGTTTCTTCAAGTTTCAGAAGTACGTACCAACAGAATCCAGTAGTCCATCACTTATCAAATGAAATAAAATCGCAGAACAACCATCTCGACTTCATACAGCCATCCTTGATTATAATCAGGTGCTCCCTAGTGATGATATCCCGGCCGGACTTATACCGTTTGATTCACGATCGTGTTGACGAAGCTTTTTGGTGCACACGAACGGCTGGACGTACAACGCTCCGAGCGGTCTCAAAAAATTGTTTAGCTCAAGGCAAATTTAATAACGTAGAAGAAACCCTTCTATCGAAAGTTTTCGAGCTACGGCGTTCTGAAAATTTCAACCCCTATTTTGAACCCCTTAGAGATGACTCACAGTAACGTCGAGCTTCGAGGACCAACTAGACCCCGAACGGAACCTATAACCCGAATTTCATCAATTTCTCCATGGTAACTAAGAAATGTGGCCAGTACGTCGTACGGCATTTTCGGATTCTACATACCTTGAAACGTAAACCATCAAATTCTGTGGAGGGGGGGGGGGGGGTTCGATTTTTTTTTTTTTCATGTTCGATTCCAATGGTTCATTGTTGAAAATAATAAACCAAAATTTTGAGAGGGTGTTATAAAAAAAATTTTCTGAGCGAATACATACCTAGATGTATTATTCGCAGAATAATAAACCAAAAGTGCAGTCCAAAACTCATAGAAAATAAATCTTGAGTGAAAGCGTTAATTTTGCAAGGGCGGATATTGCAGATTTACCTAATATTGATAGTATTAACTGATCACGTTAAAAATATCTCAAATTCGTTGTATTTGAACCAAGAGACATCCACCGACATTCCCAAAGTTGATTGGCCTCCGAGGATAGATAATTATTTGTACAAGATAAATAAGAAGACAAACGGTATATTAAACAGTACTTGACGAGGGAACAAGGGACCCCCCCTGAAAAGGGATGGGCGTGTCGCCCATATCTATTATCTGAGTGGCCGAGTAATAGACATGTTTGCAAATGCCCCGACCCGCCCGGAGGCCATTCATCAGGACTCAGCTTCTGCCCAGCTTGTCTCCCTTGTTTTTCACTCTTTTTTTCCCCCTCCAAACCTACCTCCCTCACGACACCGCCCTCTAACTACAACATCGTATTTTGGCAACAGCCTTCCACCCTCCTTTGTTCCTATTACAAGTTTTTTTTTTCCTATTCAACTTACAAGTTGAGAAAAAATCATTTAGTGTATTAAAGGGTGTGGAAAATAAACGATTTTTCCTCTGGTTCGGAAAAGGGCGGTTCAAGACCTTCGGTGGTGAGTTGTGAGGTTGCGCAGTGAATTATGAATGTAGAAAAAAAATTATTTCCAAGTAACTGGTTTCCAACCGTTTGGATTGTTGTTTTTAGAGGAATCCACTCGAATCGATCAAGAAAATGCACGCGCACGTGTGTGTGTTTACAATAAATTTTAGCATTTTATATGGTTTTTCGATGGGGTACTGAAACCGGGCAAAGTTGCCACAACGGGCTTTTTTCGCCGATTACGGCCGAAATTCAATGTATACCTACGACCCATTGTGATTAAATGTTAGACACCGTACACAAAATGATTGCGAACAAGTCCGCAACACAGTGACACATTTTCATGTTCCATCACAAGCTTTATCTTGACAGTGGGTAGGTAACTAAGAATCATTCTCGCTTGTTCTTTCTTCATCATCAGAAAATAAATTGTAACGCTGTTTGGTGTGATTTCTTAATTTTTCGCTCTTTCACAGAAACGCTGCAAATCCCTGCACAACGGTTTACTATTTTGTACAGAATACCCTTCTGTACAAGGGTATTCTGTATGGATAAGAGCTCTCTGTATAGATAACCCGCCTTTATGATATATGTACTATTCTATTATATACATATTATGTAGATCGCAGACCCTCCGTAAGTTAGTACCTAACCCCGTACTCGTTACTAGGTACCTACCTAAATCACGAGTTAAATGCTGCTAGAATAATTCTATCGATGACAAACAGTAAATAAAACGGCAAAAAGAAACGTAAATAATGAAGTTCTGAAGGAAAATTGTTGACTTGGAGTGAAATAGATGCCCCTTCTGCGTAGATCACTGTTTTCTGTGGTCAATACCTACCCTCGTGGTCAAGTAAAACGAACCGTTGTGTAATAACTTGCCCATCAATAATTCATCAACGGTTGTTCAAGTTGCAAAAGTACTGATTAACAAAATCCAGCCTCTTCTTGGTAGATGAACCGTTGTGCAATAATTTACCATTGCAATAATTTAACTTGCCCATCAATAATACTTCAACGTTTGTTCAAGTTTCAGAAGTACCTACCAACTAAATCCAATAGTCCATCACTTATCAAATGAAATAACATCGCAGAACAACCATCTCGACTTCATACAGCCATCCTTGATTATAATCAGGTGCTCCCTAGTGATGATATCCGGGCCGGATTTATACCGTTTGATTCGCGATCGTGTTGACGAAGCTTTTCGGTGCACATGAACTGCTCGACGGACGAGGCTCCGGGTGGCCTCAACAGATTCCACAGTTCGAGACCGTTTTAAAACGCTGCAAAGTCCTTGTCACATGGGTTTATTATTCTATTGGACATACCTACAGAAATGTTGGCTGTTCATTTATTGCTTCTTTCATATAAAATAATTGAAATAGCTATTTCTGGTGGTTTCCACCAATTTTTGTCCCCAAAACACGAATTAGGTACGCTCCTTTTTTTGGTTTATTATTCTGTGAATAATACACCTATGTATTCGCTCAGCAAAAAATTTTTATAACACCCTCTCAAAATTTTTTCTTTTCCGTTTCAAGGTGCGTAGATTCCAAAAACGCTGCAAAGTCCTTGTCACATGGGTTTATTATTCTATTGGACGTACCTACAGAAATGTTGGCTGTTCATTTATTGTTTCTTTCATGTGCAACAATTGAAATACCTATTTCTGATGGTTTCCACCAATTTTGGCCCCCAAAACTTAAATTAGGTAGGTACGCTCCTTTTTTTTTTTTTTTTTTTTTTCAAATTATCGTCGATCATTGGTAGTGCCATTCAGTCGTATTGATCCACGTGTTGAAACTTTTGCTAGTGTTATTCTACAAATTGATGGTGATTTCAGACGATTTCGCAGGTTTTTGACTCATAAAAAATCAATTTTGGGGGCTGAACATCTGGTACAACCTCAATTTTCCACTCTTTGGTCAAAAGCGACTTCATATTCGGTCTTCTCGTCCAGAAAAACATGGAAACCGATACCTCAAAAGCTCATGTTACCAATATGTTGCTAAAACGCAAAAAGTACCTATTTTTACACACATTTTCACTCATAACACCCCTGGGTGTATTCCGATCGGGCTGAAAAGTTTCGGGACACAACTAGGGCCCAAATGGAGCATGTGTGCGAAAGAACGAATTTTTTAGACCGAAAATGAAGCCTGTACACGTGATACGGCGGACGGTGGACGGACATTGCATTTTTGGAATCTACGCACCTTGAAACGTAAAAGAAAAAAGTTTGAGGGGGTGTTATAAAAATTTTTTGCTGAGCGAATACATAGGTGTATTATTCACAGAATAATAACGGCCGACGGCCGTCCGCCGTACGCCGTACGCCGTCCGCCGTATCACGGGTACAGGCTTCATTTTTGGTCTAAAAAAATCGTTCTTTCGCACACATGCTACATTTGGGCCCTAATTGTGTCCCGAAACTTTTCAGCCCGATCGGAATATACCCAGGGGTGTTATGAGTGAAAATGTGTGTAAAATAGGTACTTTTTGCGTTTTAGCAACATGTTGGTAACATGAGCTTTTAAGGTAGGTATCGTTTTTCATGTTTTTGGGGACGAGAAGACCGAATATGAAGTCGATTTTGACCAAAGAGTAGAAAATTGAGGTGGTAACAGATGTTCAGCTCCCGAAATCGATTTTTTATGAGTGAAAAACCTGCGAAACCGTCTGAAATCATCACCAATTTGTAGAATAACACTGGAAAAAGTATCAACAGGTGGATCAAGACGAATAAATGGTACTATCAATGATCAGAGATATTTTATAAAAAAAAAAAAAGGAGCGTACCTACCTATTCGTGTTTTGGGGCCAAAATTGGAAACCACCAGAAATAGCTATTTCAATTATTTTATATGAAAGAAATAATAAATAAACAGCCAACATCTCTGTAGGTATGTCCAGTAGAATAATAAACCCATGTGACAAGGACTTTGCAGCGTTTTTTTTTTTCAAATTATCTTTGATCATTGATAGTACCATTTAATCCTCTTGATCTACCTGTTGGCACTTTTTCTAGTGTCATTATACAAATTGATGGTGATTTCAGACGATGCCCCAGGTTTTTGACTCATAAAACATCAATTTAGGGAGCTGAACATTTGGTAGAACCTCGATTTTCCACTCTTTGGTCAAAATTGACTTCATATTCGGTCTTCTCGTCCCCAAAAACATGGAAAACGATACCTCAAAAGCTCATGTTCGTAACATGTTACTAAAACACAAAAAGTACCTATTTTTGTGCACATTTTCTCATAACATCCCTGGGTATATCCCGATCGGGCTGAAAAGGTTCGGGACACAACTAGGGCCCAAACGGAGCATGTGTGCGAATGAACGACTTTTTTAGACCAAAAATGAAGCCGGTACACGTGATACGGCGGACGGCGTACGGCGTACGGTGGATGGCGGACGGACATTGCATTTTTGGAATCTACGCACCTTGAAACTTAAAAGAACAAATTTTGAGGGGTGTTATAAAAATTGTTTGCTGAGCGATTACATAGGTGTATTGTTCACACAATTATAAACCAGAAGGAGCGTACCTAATTCGTGTTTTTGGGGTCAAAATTGGTATAAACCATCATAGGTATTTCAATTATTACGCATGAAAGAAACAATAAATGAACAGCCAACATTTCTGTAGGTACGTCTAATAGAATAATAAACCCATGTGACAAGGACTTTGCAGCGTTTTTAATTCCATTTTGAATTCTACGTACCTTGAAACGAAAACTATCAAATTTTAAGGGGGGGGGGGGGTTAAACTTTTCCTTCTTCTTTTTTTTCCATGCTCGATTCCAAAGGTTCGTTATTGAAAATAATAAACCAAAAACGGAGAATCCTAGCCAAACAGAGTTTATAGTTGAAAGGAGACCGAGGGAGGGAACTGAACGTCCTGACGGGTTTGAGTCTAATGATTTACCAGCACAGAATTACATTTAAAAGTACCCCAAACATACCTGGTTATCTGGAGGCGCAGCTCCAAAAATTATTTACTAATTATACAGCCAGGTTTTCAAATTTCGTATTTTGCCTGTTTTGGCACTCAGTGCTAGAAATCCCGCGACTCAATTTGAATGGAAAATATTTAGCTTGACTCGCTCGACTGAGGCAGCAGGCAAATATTGACTCACCGGTACTGCTCACATTAGACCCCGTTTGGATCGAGATAATCAGAATCCAAATTCAATGTTGGTCGGTTTCAAACCTCGTTTCCTAAGGTGCCCCAGTTACTGGCCTGGGACTTGGGCTGGGGCCAACTCCGGCTTCAAGCCAAGTTCAAGAAACGAAAAGCAGTTAGCGCGATGACCTTATTACCCGACCTTATTATTTCGTGTGTTTGAACGAGCAGAGCGCCAACCCAAGAATGTTGCGGCACATGACATATAAAGGGCAAGGGGAAACAACCAATAAAAGTCATATGTGATCCCACGTCGCATCGCTGCAGGAAACACCAAGTCCCTTATCCACTCTAATGAGCGTATATATTTTATGCAGTATAAGCAGACCTGCAGTATGGGTCTATATACTGCAGTATTATACCTATGCAGTGTACGGCTTGTCTACGAAATGCCTCGATATTGTTATACAGATTGTTGGTATAACGTAATAAACCATCACCACCACCATTGACTTAACTGTTTGAAGAGATGCATATATATTTTTTTATCTAATGTTTAACTATCTCATAGACAGATAGATAAAATCTATTTGTCAAAGCTAAAAGACGTAACAAGTTTGGCGAAATAACCAAATTGGTAGGTACTTAGGTACTTCCTTAGAAAACAATCGGAACTTTGCTATCGCACATTCTATACTTACATAATTCAGTTAATTCGTACATCATACAAGGCCCTCTGATGGCTCAAGAGAAACCTGTGGGAAACTTTAACAGAACCCATGGGTTCTGTTAGAGATAAGATTATGGTTCAGGATAAAAGTGGGGTTTATAAGCTGAAATGTTCTTGTGGGCTTGAGTATTGTGGTCAAACTGGAAGGAAATTTAGGGAAAGAATAAAAGAACATGAAAAGGATTTCAGGGATAGCAAAGGTGATTCTGCTTTCGCAAGTCACCTGAGTGAATCCAATCATGACTTTAGTTTTGATTTAACAAATAGACAGTATGTAGAATTTCCTCATTTTTGCCCAAAGGGAGGTATGTTGGATGTACTTGAAAGGTTCGAAATTCTTAAGAGTGATAGGTCTGGTAAATGTCTGAATGAGGTGGTCCCTCAACATGTTTCACCGTTGATAGGTTCATTCCTGCAATAGCTTGGTCCCCCCTTCACAATGTTACCCTCACCACTGTTTGAGCTCCCTTTCACTTTGTCTGCCTTGATTGGCATTTGTTGATCCTCCCAGTCCCTTTCACTGTGGGAAACTGATAAAATCCGCACACAATATCGAGTCCAACACTTCTAAATGATGAAACCCAGTTGTTCCAATTGAACCCAGCCCAAGGATTCTCAAGAAGCACCGTCTTCGGAAAGCGGTTTTCGTTCGTTTTACAGAGCCTGTTCCGCTAAGCGAGAGCTTTCCTGAAAATAAAAACATTAATAAGGAAGAGGCCCAACTCTCTACGAATGAAAATATCTGACGTATTTAATGGGAGAAATAGAAGAGACTAGAGGCTCTCACTTGTACAAGTTCGACAGCTTCGACCTGTCTTATATTAGAAGATCATTCGAAGTAGGTAAACTCTTGACCCTTCTGTGAAGTTCTATACTGGATGCAGACTCAACATGGAATAATAATTGTTGTAACGCTTAAATAAAGACATCGCAGATTTGTTTTAAATTGGGGGGCCCATGATCAAAACGGAAATTAGTGGGGTTTTGCGCACTGATCCCCTCAAACTCCTACCGCATGCTGTCGGGCGGTGGAACCACAGCGCCACAATAACTGAATTGAACAACGAGGAGATAAAATGGGGAGAAAGGAAGTGGAAGGAAGAAAAAAATTTGGAATGGAAGAAATGGGGGGAAAAGGGAGGAAACAGAGAGGAGAAAAGGAGGAGGCATCTTGCAAGAGTTAAAAATCTTCTAGACTTTGGTTGCATTGTTCAGCACGACAGTACAGATGTATATTTTTAGTACTGTGATATTTTTTCATATGAAGAATGGTGGATCTTTTGGATTTTACAGGTGACATGAATAACAACAGATAATCAATGTTTGAATTATTGAATCCCGCGCATTTTTATGAACCTGTTATACCCGGGCCGGTTCTAGTACTCGATTTAGGGCTTTTCTGGGGGGGGGGGGGGGGGGGAGTACGAGCGTAGGTATTGACCATAGAAAAACGCTACAAAGTCCTTGTCACATGGATTTATTATACTATTGGACATACCGACAGAAATGCTGGCTGTTCATTTATTGTTACTTTGATGTAAAATAATTGAAATAGCTATTTCTGGTGGTTTCCACCAATTTTGGCCCCTAAAACTTGAATTAGATACGCTCGTTTTTTTTTCAAATTATCATTGATCATTGTTAGTGCCATTTAATCGTCTTGATCCACGTGTTGAAACTTTTTCTAGTGTTATTATACAAACTGATGGTGATTTCAGACGATTTCCCAGGTTTTTGACTCACGAAAAATCAATTTTCGGAGCTGAACATCTGGTACAACCTCAGTTTTCCACTCTTTGGTCAAAATCGACTTCATGTTCGGTCTTTTCGTCCCAAAAACATGGAAAACGATACCTCAAAAGCTCATGTTACTAACATGTTGCTAAAACGCAAAAAGTACCTATTTTTACACACATTTTCATTCATAACAGCCCTGAGTATATTTCGATCGGGCTGAAAAGTTTCGGGACACAACTAGGCCCCTAATGGAGCATGTGTGCGAAAGAACGAATTTTTTAGACCGAAAATGAGGCCGGTACACGTGATACGGCGTACGGCGTACGGCGGACGGCGGACGGACATTGCATTTTTGGAATCTACGCACGTTGAAACGGAAAAGAAAAAATTTTGAGGGGGTGTTATAAAATTTTTTTGCTGAGCGAATACATAGGTGTATTGTATTATTCACAGAATAATAAACCAAAAATACAATACCAAGGACATGGCACAGACGCTTCCTCGTGGCCTTCACAGTATGTCACCATTAAATTGTCAGAAAACTAGAAATGACCGATTCGCCATGCTCATGACGATAGAATGCTGGGCAACCAAAAATTCAAAAATCGTTATTTTTGGGCAATACGCAGCGCGGGGGCAAAAAAGATTCAAACGTTATTATGGAATTCCGTAGCCATAGAGATGGTGGACAGGAATGCTCGACGTTTGGAATGTACGCGGTTCCAGTGCCACGTGCCACTGCTACCGCTGACTCAATCAAGATGAATGTCGTATGGGACCTCAAGGGACTTAACCGCATCATCCCTGAAAATCTCACCAAAAACCGTTCAAAATGGATGGAGTTGTGACCGTAACAAGAAAATCTCGTTAGTGCCTGCGCAGAGGCTACCATTGATTCGATCATCATGAAACTGATAGGGGACCATCTAGCGCTAAACCCACACAATTCCTGAAAATTTGACTGAAATCGGATCAAAGTTGTGGAAGTTATGGCTGTGGCAAGGAAATGTGGACGGACATACAGACGGACAGACAGGCACGAAACCAAATTTGTTCAGGAGGCCCTGAAACGCAAGTGGAAATTTTGATTTTGGAGCACACAAAAAATTTCATTTCGAAAGTGAAAACAAAGCTTCCGCTGCCTTGCAGACTCGGAAGCAACAGATAGGTGCGTATCGGCACACCTACGCTCAAATATGAGACTAATGGACAGAAACAGGAAAATCGTAATCAGGAATGTATTGTTGGGAGACCTCCTTGATCAATAATAAGTTGAAATTTAATATGCCATATTTATGGGCTTGTTAAGAATGATCAGATGGTTTCGGTAATAGGTAGGTACTCGCAGTTGAGGTAGGTTAGTATATTTATTCTACCATGGGTTGGTAGTTACCTATTTCTCTCCATGCTCCTACCGCTTTACTATAGGCCCTATCCATGTACTTAGCAAATGTGTGACCTACCATTTCCGTACCTACCTATTTGAGACAGACCAACACCCTAAACCTTTCATTTCTCATTTCATAAAAAATCTAAATGGTTCATTAATAAACATTCTTTTCGGAAAGGCGATTCAGAACTAACGTACGAGTGTGAAGAGAGGTAGTTACCTACATTTTTCCTTAATATGTACAGACCTACGGGGAGTTTGAACCACAGTTCACAGACAGACTCGAAACCAAGGTTTGTTCAGGAGGCCCTGAAAAGCAAAATGCAAGTGGAAATTTTGATTTTGGAGCACAAAAAGAAAATTTCATTTCGAAAGTGAAAACAAAGCTTCCGCTGCCTAGCAGACTCGGAAGCAATAGTGACCTACGCAGAAGGGACATCTCTACTGGTAAATAATAAACCATTGTGTAATAGTTTCCAGCGTTTATTATTCAATTTTCGGATTCTACATACCTTGAAACGTAAACCATCAAATTTTGCGGGGGGGGGGGGGGGGGGGAGAACGAGTTTTTTAGACTGAGAATGAAGTAGTTATGCGTGATACGGCGGACGGACATTGCATTTTTGGAATCAGCGCACCTTGAAACGTAAAAGAAAGAAATTTGAGAAGGCGTTATAAAATTTTTTTGCTGAGCGAATACATGGGTGCATTATCCACAGATAATAAACCAAAAACGCAATGTCCGTCCGCCGTATCACGCGTAACTACTTCATTTTCGGTGTAAAAAAATCTTTTTTTGCACACAGGCCCCATTTGGGCCCTAGTTGTGCCGAAATTTTTTCAGCCCGATCGGAATACACGTCAGTATGATTCAAAATGTGCATAAAAATATGTATTTTTTGTTTCAGTTACATGAGGTTTTGAGGTATCGTTTCCATGTTTTTCTGGGACGATAAGACCTAATATGAAGTCGATTGTGACCAAAGAGTGGAAAGTTGGCGTTCTACCAAATGTTCAGCTCCCAAAATTGATTTTTTTATGAGTCAAAACCTGGGAAATCACCATCAATTTGTATAATAACACTAGAAAAAGTGCATCAAGACGATTAAATGGCACTACCAATGATCAAAGATAACTTAAAAAAAAGGAGCGTACCTAATTCGGGTTTTGGGGGCCAAAATGGGTGGAAACCATCAGAAGTAGCTATTTCAACTATTTCACATGAAAGAAACAATAAATGAACAGCCAATATTTCTATAGGTATGTCCAATGGAATAATAAACCCGTGTGACAAGGACTTTGCAGCGTTTTTCAATTGGAACAACAAGCTCGACTTCATACAGCCATCCTTGATTATAATCAGGTGCTCCCTAGTGATGATATCTGGGCCGGATTTATACCGTTTGATTTACTATCACGTTGACGAACCTCTTCGGTGAAAACGAACGGCTGGTCGTACAAAGCTGCGCGAGGTCTCAAAAAATGCTTTAGTTCAAGACCAATTTAAAAACGTAAAAAACCCATACCCTTCTATTGAAAGTTTTCGTGCTGCGGCGTTCTGAAAATACAACCCCTATTCTTCACCCCTTAGGGATGACTGACACTAACGCCGAACTTCGCGGACCAACTAGACCCCAAACGGGACCTACAAAGCAAATTTCATTAATTTCGGTTCATGGTAACTAACAAAATTGCTAAGTACAAATGTATGATAGGTAGAATGGAATTTGGGCCGTAATCTTGTGGAGCACCCATTAATTTTTTAGAAAATTGCTTGTTATTCTTATTTTTCCCACCAATGAAAAGACCTCGTCTTCACACAGCATTCCTACGTTTCCTTCTGTGCGATTTTCTTCATTATACTTGCTGGGCTTATTTTATTATTATTTTTTTTTTCATCTTCTGTTCCAAAGGTTCATTGGTATTTAAAATAATAAACCAAAATAAATACGTGCGCATACCCCATTCAAAATCCTGACACAAAAATCGTCCGTTTCCAGAGCTGGTCAGTGCAACACTGGACGAAACCCCACACGAACTCCTCCTCGAACGCACTGGATTTACGCCTCGCCGACAAAGACACATCATCCCGACTTCCGCGACCTCCGTTTGCCGGTACCGACTCTCGATGACGTCACGGGGGGGTGTTCCGTGTCGACGGCGACACGGTCCGCCGACGTCCGACCGACACCCGAGATCAGGTGACCGGAGGATCAGGTCGCCTCTTCGCCCTTCACTGACCTGTCACGGGGCGATAAGTTACCACCCGCGTTTCCGTGACACAATCGAAATTATGCGCTGGAACGGTTTGGCCAACTCGAAACTGCGCTCGACGTTTCTATGGTCGTGAAACTGCATGTTTGACTAAGCTCACCCAAATGAAAGCTGACCTGAAGCTAATGGCGTATTTGTATATTAAAAAGTCAGCCAATTCGAGCAGGCAATACAGCTTCCTTACTTGAATCACATGAACGTACAGAATAGTTGGGTAGGTTCATTTTGATACGGGACCATCTGCGAGCCAACCCACGTGTACCCTCAACATTTCAGCTCTCTACGACTATTTTTCGCGTAGTTAGAAGCGTTACAAAGAAATGGGCAACATTTCATGTTTGCGCATGCGCAGACGAATGAAATTCTTATAGAACTATCAAAGAATTATTCTTGATCGACCCTCCAAATTTGAGCTCATTTCAACGATATTTAAAGTAGTTATGGGCGTTTCAAGTATTTCACGTTTGCGCATGCGCAGAGGGAACGATTTCCATGATTTTGGAACGGGACCATTAGCGATCCAACCCGCGTGTACCCTCGAAATTTCAGCTCTGTACGACTGTTTTTCGCGTAGTTAGAAGCGTTACAAGGAAAGGGGCAACATTTCATGTTCGCGCATGCGCAGATGAATGCAATTCTTATAGAACTATCAAATAATTATTCTTGATCGACCCTCCAAATCTGAGCTCATTTCAACGATATTTAAAGTAGCTACGGGCGTTTCAAGTAGGTAGGTATTTCACGTTTGCGCACGCGCAGACCGAACGATTTCCATGATTTTGGAACGGGACCATTTGCGATCCAACCCGCGTGTACCATCAAAACTTCAGCTCTGTACACTGTTTTTCGCGTAGTTAGAAGCGTTACAAGGAAATGGTCAACATTTCATGTTCGCGCATGCGCAGACGAAAGTTACAGTGCGAGTCCAAGGAAATTCATTTGGAACTATTTCTGATCGACCACCTAAGTTTGAACTCATTTCAACGATATTTAGGGTTGTTATGAGCTTTTCAAGTATTTTACGTTTACGCATGCGCAGCCGAAAGTGAACGTACTTTTTCAATGATTTTAGTATAGGACCGTCTGTGACCCAACTCGCACCTTCCCTCCAAATTTCAGCCCACTTCGACCATTATTTCGGGTAGTTATGGGCGTTACAAGGAATTACCACAGACAGACACGGAACCAAAAATGTTCCTCGATGTCTTAAACGCAAAATGGAAGTATAAATTTTCATTTTGGAAGACATAAATTTTTGCTTCCTCACTACTAAAGGTAGGGAAGCCTTGGATTCGTCATTGAGTAAAAAAAGATTTATGTCTTCCAAAATGAAAATTTCCATTTCCATTTTGCCTTTCAGACATCGAGGAACATTTTTGGTTCCGTGTCTGTCTGTCTGTGGTAATTCCTTTTAACGCCCATAACTACCCGAAATAATGGTCGAAATAGACTGGAATTTGGAGGGTAGGTGCATGTTGGGTCACAGGCGGTCCAGTACCAAAATCACTGAAAAATTAGGGTATCTTTCGAGTACGCATGCGCAAACGTAAAATACGTGAAAAGCTCATAAATACCCTAAATATCGTTGAAATGAGTTCAACCTAGAGGGTCGATCAGGAATAATACTTTGAGAGTTCCAAATGAATTTCCTTGGACTCGTACTCTAACTTTCGTATCCGCATGCGCGAACATGAAAAATGTTTACCATTTCCTTGTAACGCTTCTAACTACTCGAAAAACAGACGTACAGAGCTGAAATTTTGAGGGTACACGCGGGTTGGATCGCAAATAGTTGCATTTCAAAATCATGGAAATCGTTTCGTCTGGCATGCGCAAAAGTGAAATACATGAACGCCCTTAACTACTTTAAATATCGTTGAAATGAGCTCAGATTTGGAGGGTCGATCGCTCCAGGTTGTAGTACAATTTGGAGGAGCTCAGATTTGGAGTGTAATTCTTTGGTAGTTCCATAAGAATTTAATTCTTCTGCGCATGCGCGAACGTGAAATGTTGCCCGTTTCCTTGTAACGTTTCTAACTACGCGAAAAATAGTCGTAGAGAGCTGAAATTTTGAGGGTTCAAGTGGGTTTGGAAGCAGACGGTCCCGTATCAAAATGAAACTACCCAACTATTCTATACGTTCATGTGATTCAAGTGAGGAAGCTGCACTGCCTACTCGAATTGGTAGACTTTTTTTACTCAATCACGAATCCAAGGCTTCCCTACTTTCGGTAGTGAGGAAGCAAAAAAATAATTAAAATTTGAAATGTTAGCCTTTGGAAACCGCATCGCCCCACTGTGTCGCTAAGCGAGTATCAGAGGAAGGCGCAAGTGAAGGTGTTGGTAAAGGACTGATGGCTGCTGGCTGTGAACTACACTGTGATGGTGGGGGTCGAAAACTACGCTATGTCCCCGCGGCCTGTGGAGGGCTGCCGCGGACAATGGACGATCGTAAATAATACGGAAAAAGAGCTCCGAGAGCGAACTGTATGTTTTCCGACGACCCTCCCATCCGCCACCGCAACATGCGAGCGGCCATAGCGACGCAGCACAGAGGTAATGTGGTAGTGCGGGGTCAACGGTGTTTTCCAGACTTTTCCACCCTATATTATTCCATAGAGTGGAAACACATTTTCGCTAACCTACGAACTTGTCGAGAACATCCGAGTGAAAGAACTTTTTTTCTTCTTTTAACCAGCGTCTATTATATCAGAAGACGTTTTTGGCTCAGTATTTCGAATTTCCACGTGGATTTGAATGGCTGTTTCACGGAATCTATTGGAGATTATCCATCAAACTCGATTAAGGCTCAGCTAGCAGATTTTCCGTGATCTGCTCTCTCCTATGCATGAAATGCAGAGTGAGCCGGGAAATGATGATGCCGATTGGTATGCTGCCGTGCTAAGCTTAATTGCAGTAGGTATCTCCAAAATTATGAAATGAGATGATGCTAAAAAGCATTTTGGTTTATTATTCAGTGATTAATCCACCTATGTATTCGCTCAGCAAAAAATTGTTATAACACCCCCTCAAAATGTTTTCTTTTCCGTTTCAAGGTGCGTAGATTCCAAAAATGCAATGTCCGTCCGCCGTCCGCCGTATCACGTGTACCGGCTTCATTTTCGGTCTAAAAAATTCGTTCTTTTGCACACATGCTCCATTTGGGCCCTAGTTGTGTCCCGAAACTTTGCAGCCCGATCGGAATATACCCAGGGGTGTTATGAGTGAAAATGGGTATACAAATAGGTACTTTTTGTGTTTTACTAACGTGTTAGTAACATGAGCGTTTGAGGTATCGTTTTCCATGTTTTTTGGGGCAAAAAGACCGGATATGAATTCAATTTTGACCAAAGAGTGGAAAATTGAGGTTCTACCAATGGTTCTTGTCGTGGTTTGATTAGATGAGACGGGATGGTGAGGTACGGGACATGCCCAGTGGACATACCAGTCTGGGTTCTTTGCGGGAAGTGCCCAGTGGATATACCAGTCTGGGACCTTTTAGTGCCCCAGTGGATATACCAGTCTGGGGATCTTTTGGTGCCGCAGTGGATATACCAGTCTGGGGATCTTTTAGGTGAGGAGTGAGGCAAGGAGAGAGAGAGAAATAAGTCAACGACTTAAGGAGAGCGTAGAATGCCTTGGAAGGCGCGGGAGGCGAGTTTTTATAGCCTGGGGGCTATGCTCCCTCCATCCACCACTCTCGTGGAGGGTGGTGGGGATCCCTTCCCACTAGGCCCTTCCAGCTCTCTCGAGCTGCCTACCCACATCTACCAATTCATTCAGAGTTATATTTGCGAAATCTTTACATACAAGGAGTGATATCACAACAGTTCTGCTCCCAAAATTGATTTTTTATGAGTCAGAAACCTGGAAGATTGTCTGAAATCCCATCAATTTGTATAATAACACTGAAAAAAGTGTCAACAGGAGAATCAAGACAGTTAAATGGCACTACCTACCACTGATCAAAGATAATTTGAGGGGGAAAAAAAGAGCGTACCTAATTCGTGTTTTTGGGGCCAAAATTGGTGGAAACCATGAGAAACAGCTATTTAAATTATTTCACATGAAAGAAACAATAAATGAACAGCCTACATTTCTGCAGGTATGTCCAACAGAATAATAAACCCATGTGACGAGGACTTTGCAGCGTTTTTCTGTTTTTCACCAGGCCACCGTCAAGAAACGAATCACACAAAGTAACATTATACGTTACTGAGGGGGCTCTTGCATAGCTTCATATAATTTAAAATGTTGATTTTAGCCTTATTTACAGTGGGATGGCGGATACTGCATTTCGGCTTAATAAATCAACGATCATCACTACGCTAAATTGCAGTAAGAGCCACACAGTTGTCGATACTGCATTGGAGCTTAACAAATTATTTCACGTCTACTACGCTTAATTGCAGTAACAGCCATGATCTCGCCGTTTGACTACTCATATTAGAGCAGGTGATGTTATGTGCCCCAGTAATATTGAGGATAAATTGATTGATTGATCTAAAATTAGGTTGATATCGACCTGTTGTTTCTTATATACCTATGTCGTATGGCAGCTTCAAAAGTTAAGAATGCGGGCAGCGGACACAAGATTTGCAGAAATGAATGCCGAAATTCCGGTGGCGTAGTGCACAACTGGGCAGTATTCTGCATGGAACAAAAAAAAGAACCACTCAAATCGTTCGAGAATTGCGGTCTGGGTAGCGCACACAACATTCTGACACACACACCACACACCCCTAAGGTTTTTTTTCACGGATTTGGATTCAGAACTAATTTCATTGTGGTTCTTTTCATTCTCATCTCAGTGTTGTCCTCTCCTGACCAGATCAAATACAACTTAAGGGCGTCTCCAATACAACTAAGGACGTTACTACTGAGGGACGTACTAAAAAACCATTACTTAGAATTGACTTTTGCAGTAAACGCCACAAATACTGGGTGTTGCTAAACTTATTTGCAGTAACTCCAATCTGCTCAGCTAAACTGCAGTAACTCAAATAAATTGAACTGGAGATACTGCAGTTATGCGTAGCAAACGGAGTTTACTGCAAATAAGCTTAGCAGCGCCCAATATTTGTGGCGCTTACTGCAAAATTCGTAATCGATTCAGGCGGGAAAAAGAGCTTTTCCCGCATTTTTTGTACTCACATATGAGTACCCACCCACGAATCTCCAGAGCGTTCTACTCAAAACCGCCAAAAAGTGGATTCACTGCAATTATGCTTAGCACGACAGTATGCCTATCTCTCACCTCCCCTACAAGCAATCTTTTTTGGGAAAACATGTATCTGGAGGACTCATTGTAGCCTTCGAAGACGCTCAACAGATATCCGGCATTTATTTTATTTTATTTTTTGTTGTATATAATTCATTCGAAGAGCTCCAAGTTTAATGGCAATCGGTAGACGAGTGCAGTGACGAATCCTTCTGACCAGGTCTCCAACGCGGAGGTTGAATGTTATGACAGTGGCTGTTCTCGAGTCGTTTATGGTTCCGTTGAAGATGGGGTCGTTTGGTGGAAGCCTAATCTGAGTAAGTCTCAGCTGAGTCAGCTGTGCAATTCACCATACTCCATCCCCTTTTTTTTGGGCTTACAAGAAGGATAAGCCCAAAGGTTTCCAGAAGGATTCCTTTACTACGAGTAACATCCTGTCCCTTTGATTATGCAAACATATTGGCTTCCCCACCCCCTTCCCCCCCTTTAGAGTGTCAGTATAATTGAAATATATTGAGCTCACTTGAAGGCGATTAATGCCGTGTCCCAATTTACCTATAGTTGTTAATAGTTGTTAGTCCCAATAGTTGATCCATCCCAACGATGGAGGTTGATCACCTAGAGGTTGCCCAGATGAGCACAATTCACTGGACAACAACCTCTGACAACATTTTTTTCTCCGCTAATACTCGTATGTAAGAGCTTTGTTCTCCACCATGTGTTGGACCCATAGCTTATAGTTACTCTTGGTTACCAGCGAGTTGCTTCCAAGATAAACAATAAAATAGTTAGTCCGTTTTCTGCATTCGAATTGACTGTCTACTTATTGTAGAACTAGTAACACAACATGGCGCTGCGGGCAAAAGGACGTGCGAGACGTCAAGAGGATCACGACGATCCACCACCGATTCAGTCAGGAGGGTTTCGGTATCAAGGGCCCGTTCCGGACAGGTTTGATTTCAAGTCCGACGACTGGCCGCGCTGGTTAAAGCGATTTGAGCGGTATAGGATGTCTTCAGGACTATTCAAGGAGCCGGACGCTGTACAAGCTAACTGCCTGATGGGACACTTGGGCGACGAAGGTGAGGACGTTCTATCTTCCTTTAACATACCTGAGGACGATATTAGTTACGACATTTTAGTAGAGAGATTCTCCAAATATTTTGAGAAAAATGTAAATGTGATTTTTGAAAGAGCGCGGTTCAGGAAATGCTACCAGCAGGATGGGGAGACATTTGATTCTTTCTTGACGCGTCTACACCAGCTCATTAAATTTTGCAACTATGGAGCCCTTAAAGACGAAATGATTCGGGATCAGATCGTCATAGGAGTACTTGATTCAAAGCTTTCGGAGAAACTGCAGCTAGACAGTGGCCTTACTTTAGCGTCCGCTGTCTATAGAGCCAAGCAATCGGAGTTGGTCAAGAGCCAACAAGTCACGGTCCGCGGCGAACGTGAGGTCGCAGAAGTGGCAACCAACAGGGCAAGAGGCTCTTCCGGGCCTGTTCAAGGCCAATCTCGGAGAGGGGTATGCTACCGCTGTGGCCGTCAAGGGTTCCACACCCAAGACAGTTGTCCTGCTGTCAAAGCCAGGTGTAATTTTTGCAAGTTGGAGGGACATTTCGCGATATGCTGCTTTAAAAAGAAGCGCACAGTTACAGATGAAGTAATGTTGGAGAACTCGGGGAGAAATTTAGAAGGTGAATCCATTAGACTCGGTACTGCGGCTTTACACATTGATCACGTTTCTGGCGCTTCATTTTCGGCCCCTATTATGGTTCCAATTCACCTTAATTCACATCCCGTCACTTTCAAAGTTGATACTGGGGCTGATGCGACATGTGTGCCACCGTCCGTCTTGAACGGCATTGGGGTTTCACCGTCGGCTTTGGTTCCGTATCGTGGGAAGATAAACCATGCTGGGTGGGGCACTCTCACCTGCTTGGGAACATTTTCTGCAAGACTCCGCTACGGACCTTTCTCCACCCAGGATCAAATTTTTGTCATACAGGAATTGGTGACCCCCCTTCTGGGAAGGTCTTCGATAGAGGGGCTAAAGCTTATATCAGTCAACAGGTGCTCTTCCGTACTAGAAGTACAGGTAGAAGATGAATTTTCAGAACTTTTTCAACCTCTTCCAGGAGTCATGGCAGGCGGCCCGTACAGGATTAAGCTGAAGGCCCAGTCCATACCATATGCCATTACAGCCCCACGCCGGGTTCCGTTCGCTCTAATTCCAGCAGTCAAGGACGAGCTTCGACGAATGGAAGCCAACGACATAATTTCTCCTGTTACCGAGGGCACGGAGTGGTGCGCCCCTATTGTCGTTGTAGGAAAAAAAGATGGATCCATCCGTCTATGCGTGGACTACACTGAACTAAACAAATTCGTGGTCCAAGAGCGTCTTGTTCTTCCCTCCACAGAGGACACGTTAGCCAGGATAAGAGGCGCTAAACTTTTCTCCAAATTGGATGCCAGAATGGGGTTCTGGCAGGTATCGCTGGATGAGGAATCTCAAAAACTTACAACTTTCGTTACACCATTCGGTAGGTATTATTTTAAGAGATTGCCATTTGGTATTTGTTCGGCCCCAGAACACTATCAAAAACGTATTTGTCAGGCTCTTGATGGTCTAGAGGGCTGTGCTAATTTGATGGATGACGTCCTCGTTTTTGGGGCGACTCGCGAGGAGCATGACGAACGTCTACGCAAGGTTTTAAATAGGTTCAAACTACACAACATTACGCTGAACAGAGAAAAAAGTTTGTTTCGCAAATCATCCACCGTCTTTCTAGGACATCTGATATCTGCAGAAGGCATCGCTCCAGATCCTAGGAAAACTGAGGCAGTCAGCAGAATGGAACCCCCAAAGGACGTTAAAGAACTACAACGGTTCCTTGGAATGTACAACTACCTAACAAGATTTGTCAAAGATGCTGCAGATTTTTCCAAACCCCTGCGAGACCTTCTGAAATCTAACACCGAGTATTTGTGGTCGCAGGTGCACACTGAGGCGTTCAACAAAATGAAATCCGCAATGACGGCGACACCAATTCTACAGCAATTTGAGCCTAACAATGACATCAGGGTCTCCGCAGATAGTTCCTCTTTTGCTCTAGGGGGAGTACTAGAACAGAAGGTTCAGGGACAGTATCGTCCCGCAATGTATATATCACGTGGATTGACTGAGACCGAACGAGGCTACCCACAAATCGAGAAGGAAGCACTCGCACTGACCTGGGCTTGTGAACGCCTTTCTTTGTATTTGTTGGGAAAGCATTTCCTCTTGCAAACTGATCACAAACCTCTAATTTCTTCAATGGGGTCGAAACCTTTGGCTGAACTAACTCCCCGCTTGCAACGCTTACGCCTGCGACTTATGGAGTTTGATTACACACTGACTCATGTTTCGGGGAAAGACTTTCATTTTCCAGATACGCTGTCTAGGACCACTGATGCCGGACTAGACGCTGCTGACTTTGAACTTGGAGAAGTCCTCAAAGCAAACGACCAGTTGATATTCAACACACTACCAGTTTCAGATGTTCTACACAACGTTATTAAGGAACAATGCTTGAAGGATCAGAACCTACAATCTGTGATCAGGAAATTGGCAGATGGGTGGGAGCGGGAGGATGACCCCTGTCTCCGCCAATATCACAAGTATCAACATCTACTTTCTTCACACGACGGCATGATTTTGTATGGCACGGGAATCTTGGTTCCCAAAGCACTGAGGAGTCTAATGTTGGAAAAACTTCATTCAAGTCACTTAGGGGTTGGAAAATGTCGCAAGTTTGCTCAGGAAACGGTTTGGTGGCCAGGTATCAATTCTGACATAGAGCGAAAGGTCAGGGACTGTTACACGTGTGCCAAGTATCGCTCGAGTCACTCCGACCCGATGATTCCTACAGACTATCCACAGCTACCATGGTCAATGGTGGGGATCGATTTCTTGAAGGCGAAAGGAGAACTTTGTCTAGTACTCCAGGATTACTATTCTCGGTTTCTCGAAATTCATCTGGTCAGAAACAACCAAGCCCCCACCATAGTGAGAATTCTGAAGCAGATTTTTGCCAGACATGGAGTGCCTCACAAGCTGCGAAGCGACAATGGTCCCCCGTTCAAAAGCCACGTTCTTACAGACTTCGCCAAGCAGTTCGGCTTTGAGCTTGTAACCAGTAGCCCTACTTATCCTCAATCTAACGGGCTTGCAGAGGCTGCAGTGAAGACGGCCAAGCTTTTGATTTTAAAATGCGCCGATTGGACGGAAGGCCTTCTTCATTACAACAGTACCTCACTTGAGAATGGCTACTCTCCGTCAGAGCTTCTAATGGGCCGCAAGCTCCACACCACAGTTCCAGTACTGCAAGATACATTGAGACCAGCTCTAATAGACGATGCGGTCCTGAGATATAAGGAGCAGAGGAGAAGAGGGTTATCAAAAAGGCGGTACGATCGCAGACACGGAGCTTCATCGGAGAGGCCGGAATTGGAACCCGGACAATATGTCTGGATTCGTAATATGAAGATGGCGGGACGCGTTTTGAGGAAAATGGACCAACCCTTATCTTATTTAGTTGAGACAGAGAGAGGCGGAAGGATCCAGCGAAATCAGTTTCACCTCGTCCCTTTCAAACCTGATGATCCTCCAGGAACGGTCTGAGGAAGGGGAGATGTGTTGGACCCATAGCTTATAGTTACTCTTGGTTACCAGCGAGTTGCTTCCAAGATAAACAATAAAATAGTTAGTCCGTTTTCTGCATTCGAATTGACTGTCTACTTATTGTAGAACTAGTAACACAACACACCAGTAAATATTATTGATTTAGTCATCATTAACATCATTAGTACCATTACGATGGAGGATCGTCATCTTGAAGTTGTTCAGATTTCCTTTCCTGAACCAGAACGTCATACTACTTTTCAACCCCCCTGTTCCGCCTCATACTTCTGCTACCCACAAGTACGTCATGTGGGAGGAGTGTGACGGTGGCTCTTCTCGAGTCGTTTGTTGTTCCGGTGAAGATGGGGTCGTTTGGTGGAAGCCTAATCGATATCCTAACCGGTGATAATCTCGCTGGTCCCCCTCGAGGGTCCACTGTCACACGCTGTCACACTGTAAGGCGACTATAGGTCGTACAGACTCAGGAGGGCGATGCTAGCGCGGTCTATCAATATACCGGGGTAACTAAGTGTAGCATCCATGTTGTTCCAGTTGCCCGACTGTGAAATCAACATTATGCAGGTACAATTTCATCTCCCTATTCCAAGATTTATATTATTTAAAACGTTTCTGTTTGGGGCGCGTCAAGTGACTTAAACCAGAACTAAAAATAACTTTGCTCGGCTTGTCCTGGCATCTCTGATGACACTGTTGGTGTTTTCACCAGTGCCTAATTTACTTGTCCGATTGTGCGCTTGTGAGAGCTGTACAACTGTTTCGTTCTTCTCTTTGGATTGAAATTATATTGCAGTAGTCGCTTTATTTGTCGTGAACACAGGATAAAACAGTTTCCCAATTGTACTAAAACGCTATCGGATTCCGACCTGCTGCGCTATGAAGCGAAAATTCGTTGCTGTGTATGGGTCGACCCTCAAGTGCACGAGCCTGGGATCGATGTAATGAACATCTCAAATGTGACGAGAGAAGATTTACGTAGGTAGTGAATTATCTGCTGCTCGGCTGCGACTTCTTCACACTGAAGCAACTAAAAAGCCCTTAAAGCGCGTGATTTTTTTGGCATTAAGGCTTATAAAGAAGGTCACCACGAAGAGAATATCGCCACATCAAGTTTTGGCCTTTGGAAAAGTTAGTAGAAACTCGAATGCCTACTCGTAAGATTGGAGAAATACTTAGATCGCATTTGTTTTTGTTTTTTCAGTTAGAACTCCTACACAAATAATAGAATGTAGTTAGAATGCCTAGAAAATTACTGAATCTGCAGTATTATCCACAAAATCCTCAAACCTTTGGAATCGAAGTTTTTTTTCAACTCCTCAAAATTTCACGGTTTACGTTTCAAGGGACGTTGAATAAGAATATCGAATAAAAATATTTCCTCCGTCCGCCGTCAGCGGCTTTTTCCTTAGTTCTCATGAACCAAAATTCACAAAATTTGGTATACGGGTCCCGTTTGGGCTCTAGTTGGTCCTCGAAGCTCGGCGGAACTGTCACTCAACTCTAAGGGGTGAAAAATAAGGGTCGAAATATCCAGAGTATCCCTATCTCGGGAAATTTTATTTACAGGTGTTGGTTTTTACGAACTTTTGAGTAGCTTGATCTTTTTCTGAATTTTTGAGGCCATTCGGAGCATTCTACGATGTTGCCATAAAATTTGCTATAACATTTTGCCTAAACGAGCAGGGTGTACGCAGGCGTGAAGCTGAGTTGAGAGCGCACATCGCTGAACTTTCAGCCAGGTTGGCGCTGTAGCCCAGTGGTCTAAGCGACGGACTGGAACGGCAAAATTCCCGAGATCGAAACCCACCTGAGACTAAATTTTTTTTTCACTCCACATCAACAATTTCCCTTCAGAATTTCATTATTTGTGTTTCTTTTTGCCATTTTAGCTTCCGTTTGTCATCGACAGAATTATTTAACGCGTGATTTAGGCAGGCACATCGTTACAACCTCAATTTTCCACTCTTTGGTCAACATCGACTTCATATTCGATCTTCTCGCCGTAAAAAAACATGGAAAACGATACATAAAAACGGGTGGGGGTCGGGGGGGGGGGGGGTGGGGGGGGGTACACACTTACTTGAGCTCCCTGTATACAGGGTGTCTCACTTATGATCCAAAAAACTTCACCCACGTGTTCTAAAACTTATTTCCAACAAAAAGTGTCCAATAAAGTTTTTTCTTGTAAACCACTAGAAAGCTGAGTTTAATTAATTATTATTATTATTATTATTATTATTATTATTATATGGGTGGTAATCACCTGTGGGGGGTAAAAAGTGCCACGGGGTGACGCGAGTGGGGGGGCCCAAGGGCCTATTCCCACCCGCAAGTCTATGTGCAACGCTTTCCATTGAAAATCCCAGCCGTCGATCACGGCTTTCTCATTTTTGAGAAAGTCCTCTCCACATCAGCTGATGTTGCCGGGGCGTATTTCATAGAGAGGACATCAGCAGGTTCCCAGCCTTCCTTCAGAGTGGCTTCCTCACCAGACAGAGTGGCGACCCGTGGAAGCACCCCATTCCAAAAGGGTTAGAGGCATTAGTAATCCCTCTACGCTAATGGCCTCAGGGTTCGAGAAACCTCATGTCATTCAGAATTTTCACTTCAAATTTTATTTTATTTTATTTAATTTTTTTAAGGATTTTCGCGGAAAAAAGGCAAAACATGACACAAAACATTTTCCCAAAAATCGGCCGAATATGGCATTTTACAAAAAATCTGCAGAATATGGCTTTTTTGTATGGCGCCACGGCAATATGGCATTTGAAGGGCTCTGGTGATGAGGAAATGGAGGGATGTCGCTGCGCTGGGAAGACTTTTCTCTCAAACCCGGAAAAAAAATCACTAATTTTTTCACAAACGAAAATCCCTGACCCCTGACTTTGACCCTGACTTCGGTTATGTACATATTGGTTTATTATTTTCAATAATGAACCATTGGAATCGAGCATGAAAAAAAAAACGCTGCAAATCCCTGCACAACGGTTTATTATTTTGTATAGAATACCCTCCTGTTACAGATCACAGCTCTATGTATAGATAACCCTTCTATATAATATGATATATACTATTCTATTATATACATATTATGTAGATCGCAGACCCTCCGTAGGTTAGTACCTAACCCCGTACTCGTTACTAGGTACCTACCTAAATCACGAGTTAAATGTTGCTAAAATAATTCTGCCGATGACAAACAGTACCTAACAAAAAGAAACGCACATAATGAAGTTCTGAAGAGAAATTGTTGATGAGGAGTGAAAAAAGTTGCAAAAGTACCTACCAACAAACTCCAGCCCCTTCTACGTAGATGGTATAATGAACCGTTGTGTAATAATTTACCGTTGAGTAATGATTTACCGTAGTAATAATTTACCCATCAATAATACTTCAACGTTTGTTCAAGTTTCACTACCTACCAACAAACTCCAAAAGAGCCATCATTTTTCAAGCGAAATAATATCACAGAACAACCAACTCGACTTCATAATCCGCCAATATAATCAGGTGATCCCTACCAATGATTGGCCGTATTCACAAATTCCTATTGTGGGCGCGTCTCTGGTTACGAGATTTGGTTTGAATTGTATACAATTTCATTCACACTGGAGTCGAAAATGCCTGTCGGTGCAAACTTCGGGGCCTTACTGTGAACGAACGGCTGGACGTACGATGCTCCGGATGGTCTTAAAAAACTCGCAAGTTCAAGAACTATTCAAAACCGTAAAAATATTTACGTAAAAAAATAGTATAGGCGTTTTGAAAATTTCAACCCCTATTTTGAACCCCTTAGAGATGACTCACAGTAACGTCGAGCTTCGAGGACCAACTAGACGCCGAACGGAACCTATAACCCGAATTTCATCAATTTTTTTTCATGGTAACTAAGAAAAGTGGCCCGTACGGCGTACGGCGTACGGCGTACGGCGTACGGCGGACAGACAGAAATATTTTTATTGCAGTTTTGGATTCTACATACCTTGAAACGTAAACCATCAAATTTTGAGGGGGGGTAAGAATTTTTTTTTTCATGCTCGATTCCAATGGTTCATTATTGAAAATAATAAACCAAAATTCTTACCCCCCCTCAAAATTTGATGGTTTACGTTTCAAGGTATGTAGAATCCAAAACTGCAATAAAAATATTTCTGTCTGTCCGCCGTACGCCGTACGCCGTACGAGCCACTTTTCTTAGTTACCATGAAAGAAAATTGATGAAATTCGGGTTATAGGTTCCGTTCGGGGTCTAGTTGGTCCTCGAAGCTCGACGTTACTGTGAGTCATCTCTAAGGGGTTCAAAATAAGGGTTGAAATTTTCAAAACGCCTATACCATTTTTTTACGAGAATATTTTTACGGTTTTAAATAGTCCTTGAACTTGCGGGTTTTTTAAGACCATCCGGAGCATGGTACGTCCAGCCGTTCGTTCACAGTAAGGCCCCGAAGTTTGCACCGACAGGCATTTTCGACTCCAGTGTGAATGAAATGTATACAATTCAAACCAAATCTCGTAACCAGAGACGCGCCCACAATAGGAAATTTAGCCGGAGATGAAATCATTGCTACGGGCCACCTGATTATATTGGCGGAGTATGAAGTCGAGTTGGTTGTTCTGTGATATTATTTCATTTGAAAACGCTGCAAATCCCTGCACAACGGTTTATTATTTTGTATAGAATACCCTTCTGTTACAGATCACAGCTCTATGTATAGATAACCCGTCTATATAATATGATATGTACTATTCTATTATATGCATATTATGTAGATCGCAGACACTCCGTAGGTTAGTACCTAACCCCGTACTCGTTACTAGTTACCTACCTAAATCACGAGTTAAATGTTGCTAAAATAATTCTGCTGATGACAAACAGTACCTAACAAAAAGAAACACACATAATGAAGTTCTGAAAAGAAATTGTTGATGAGGAGTGAAAAAAGTTGCAAAAGTACCTACCAACAAACTCCAGCCCCTTCTACGTAGATGGTATAATGAACCGTTGTGTAATAATTTACCGTTGAGTAATGATTTACCGTAGTAATAATTTACCCATCAATAATACTTCAACGTTTGTTCAAGTTTCACTACCTACCAACAAACTCCAATAGAGCCATCATTTTTCAAATTAAATAATATCACAGAACAACCAACTCGACTTCATACTCCGCCAATATAATCAGGTGATCCCTACCAATGATTGGCCGTATTCACAAATTTCTATTGTGGGCGCGTCTCTGGTTACGAGATTTGGTTTGAATTGTATACAATTTCATTCACACTGGAGTCGAAAATGCCTGTCGGTGCAAACTTCGGGGCCTTACTGTGAACGAACGGCTGGACGTACGATGCTCCGGATGGTCTTAAAAAACTCGCAAGTTCAAGAACTATTTAAAACCGTAAAAATATTTACGTAAAAAAATGGTATAGGCGTTTTGAAAATTTCAACCCCTATTTTGAACCCCTTAGAGATGACTCACAGTAACGTCGAGCTTCGAGGACCAACTAGACGCCGAACGGAACCTATAACCCGAATTTCATCAATTTTTTTTCATGGTAACTAAGAAAAGTGGCCCGTACGGCGTACGGCGTACGGTGTACGGCGTACGGCGTACGGCGTACGGCGGACAGACAGAAATATTTTTATTGCAGTTTTGGATTCTACATATCTTGAAACGTAAACCATCAAATTTTGAGGGGGGGTAAGAATTTTTTTTTTCATGCTTGATTCCAATGGTTCATTATTGAAAATAATAAACCAAAATGATGGCTCTATTGGAGTTTGTTGGTAGGTAGTGAAACTTGAACAAACGTTGAAGTATTATTGATGGGTAAATTATTACTACGGTAAATCATTACTCAACGGTAAATTATTACACAACGGTTCATTATACCATCTACGTAGAAGGGGCTGGAGTTTGTTGGTAGGTACTTTTGCAACTTTTTTCACTCCTCATCAACAATTTCTTTTCAGAACTTCATTATGCGTGTTTCTTTTTGTTAGGTACTGTTTGTCATCGGCAGAATTATTTTAGCAACATTTAACTCGTGATTTAGGTAGGCACCTAGTAACGAGTACGGGGTTAGGAACTAACCTACGGAGGGTCTGCGATCTACATAATATGTATAGAATAGTACATATCATATTATATAGACGGGTTATCTATACATAGAGCTGTGATCTGTAACAGAAGGGTATTCTATACAAAATAATAAACCGTTGTGCAGGGATTTGCAGCGTTTTTTCGCATACAATCCCATCGACAGACGAGCGACGTTGCTAGGAAGGTCTGGTTACGTCACCATTAGATTCACCGTAAAAAACGCTGCAAATCCCTGCACAACGGTTTATTATTTTGTACAGAATACCCTTCTACTACAGATCACAGCTCTATGTATAGATAACCCGTCTATATAATATGATATGTACTATTCTATACATATTATGTGAATCACAGACCCTCCGTAGGTTAGTACCTAGCCCCGTACTCGTTACTAGGTACCTACCTAAATCAAGACAAACAGTAACTAAAATGCCAAAAAGAAATGCAAATAATGAAATTCTGAAGGAAAATTCTTGATGTGGAGTGAAATAGATGCCCCTTCTCCGTAGATCACTGTTTTCTGTGGTCAATACCTACCTTCGTGGTCAAGTATAATGAACCGTTGTGTAATAATTTACCCATCAATAATACTTCAACGTTTGTTCAAGTCTCACAAGTACCTACCTACAAAATCCGATAGTCCATCACTTATCAAATGAAAAATAATATCGCAGAACAACCAACTCGACTTCATACAGCCATCCTTGATTATAATCAGGTGATCCCTAGTGATGATATCCGGGCCGGATTTATACCGTTCGATTCACGATCGTGTTGACGAAGCTTTTTGGTGCACACGAACGGCTGGTCGTACAATGCTCCGGGTGGTCTCAAAAAATTGTTTAGCTCAAGACAAATTTAATAACGTAAAAAAAACCATACCCTTCTATCGAAAGTTTTCGAGATACGGCGTTCTGTAAATTGCAACCCCTATTTTGAACCCCTTAGAGATGACTGACAGTAACGCCGAGCTTCGAGGACCAACTAGACCCCGAACGGAACCTATAACCCGAATTTCATCAATTTTGTTTCATGGTAACTAAGAAAAGTGGCCCGTATGGCGTACGGCGGACAGACAGAAATGTTTTTATTGCATTTTCGGATTCTACATACCTTGAAACGTAAAACATCAAATTTTGAGGGGGGTTAGAATTTTTTTTTTCATGCTCGATTCCAATGGTTCATTATTGAAAATAATAAACCAAAATTACGTAAATCCGCTTCCAAATCCTGTTAGTCATGCAGTACCTTTTTCCCCAAGAAAAAACCCTCAAATGTGCCTGAAAACACACGTTTTTTCGCATACAGACTCAATTTTCTCAAAAAAGTTACCTATAAAAAATAAAAACTGACTATACCTTTGGAAAGATGAGGCTTTTGCGCATTTTTCAGGCTAACAGGCTATAACTTATCACCAGAATTATGGGGGACTAAAGAGCGTTTGAAAAAAAGGCAGTTTTCAAGATTAGACGAAATTAACTTTTCGGGCTCATTTTTCACCCTCAAGTTCCCTTCAAAAAATTATTGTTAGCGGCTGAAAAGACGGGAAATTCAACGCTCTCTCCAACGGTTTACTCAGATTTGGTTTTACTCTTCATATTAAGGAAGTTATGGGCTTTTCAGCGACCAAAGGTCGAAAACACGAAAAAAATCTTAACAGTGAAAAAACTCAGGTTTTTAGTGGTTTACAAGAAAAACTTTATGGGACACTTTTTGTTGGAAATTAGTTTTAGAACACGTGGTTGAAGTTTTTCGGATCATAAGTGAGACACCCTGTAGAAGTAAATAAAAACCGTTGTGTAATAATTTATAATATTGATAATATTGATAAGGGGGTAACGGATTATATTGATAAATAATGGATTGTAACTGATTATTTTATATTATAATGAGAGAGAGAGAGAGAGAGAGAGAGAGAGAGAAATTTATTGGTTCGATTTTGAGACAATATTACAGACTCAGCCAGGTACAACAATATAGTTCAACACATTATATATTGCCTTAATTTATGTTTACTGTTTAAGTAATACCAATTGTGGTGTAATAATAGGCATAGGCCCGTTAGCATTACACCAGAGTTGCAAATAATCCAACTATACTATAAGAATTTAAACTAAAACACTGAAGAATGTTACCTTAATTACGACGTAAAAACAAGTGTGACCTCTTTCTTTTCTTATTCTAGTATATTTATTATTATTTATTTATGATTCACATCTTATACCCTTCTTTTTCTAGCTTCTTCAAATTTTATTTAACAATACACTTTTTATTATAGTTTCAGCTTGTTCATAACCTAATTGAATAAGCCAGGTGAAAATTCTCAAACCATTATAGAAAGAACGAAAAACTCTTATTTTAAAACGGAAATTGAAAAAGCAGGGAATCCTGCCAAGTTCTGGAAAACTATTAACACGGCACTAGGAAAGGAAGTAGAATCTATCAAAATAGAAAAACTTCGTATCAATGGATCCGAAACCACAAATCCCAGTCAAATAGCAGATGGACTCAATGAATTTTTCATATCAGTTGGCCAGCAACTGAACGAAAGATTTCTCAATTATAATCCTATGCATAACCTCCCCCCTAGAACTAATGTCAAGATGAGCCTACGATTAACCAGCACTGAAGAAGTTTTCAGAACTATTCAGTCAATCAGAGGTGGCTCCAGCCCTGGCTGGGATGGTATATCATCTAAATTGATCAAAACATTAGGAGTATATATTAGTGCTCCATTGACCCATATAATTAACCTCAGCATACTTAATGGTTGTTTTCCAGATTCACTAAAAATCGCAGTAGTTCGACCTCTTTACAAAAAAGGATGTAGGGCTTCGCCATCAAATTACCGACCAATCTCATTGCTCTCAAACTTTGCCAAAATCTTTGAGAAGATAATCATATCACAACTTGTGAATTACCTGGAAACTAACAATTATTTACTATCACCTGCACAGTATGGTTTTCGACCGAATCGGAGTACTCAAGACGCTCTTGCTGAAGTAGTTAACGAAATTTCAAATGCACTAAATGATGGGGATAAGGTGCTTAGTGTTTTCATTGATCTAACGAAAGCATTCGACTCCATTGAGACAAGCAGGTTGATAAATAAACTAGATAGGCTTGGATTAGATGGAGTAGCAGTTCAGTGGTTCTCGTCATATCTTTCCAAAAGAAGTCAGTGTGTGGAATTTAATGAAGCACGCAGTAATTCCTTGCCTATTAGATTTGGAGTACCCCAAGGATCTGTTCTAGGTCCTATACTGTTTTTACTGTACATAAATGACCTCTTCAATTTACAAACATGTGGCAAGTTCGTCGCCTTTGCTGATGACGTAGCAGTAATACTGACAAATAAATCATGGGAGGACGTCCACAAGGATGCAAGTAAAACTCTTACTCAAATACACCAATGGTTCTGCATTAATAGCCTAACAATGAACATTTCCATCAAGACCAACTATGTTACTTTCTCTATAACCTCCGCAGGTCAGCCTGATTCCACCAATTTAAAAATCCACAAAACATCATGTTTAAATTATGGAACATGTAATTGTACTAAGCTTGAGCAAGTCAATAGCATTAAATATCTAGGACTCCAACTAGACCAGCACCTAAAATGGAGGATGCACGTAGATACCCTAGCAAGGAGAATAAGGAAATCGCTTTTCTTTTTCTGTATACTACGAAAATGGCTCTCCAAAAGTAATTTAAAGATGGTTTATTACGCATATGTATACAGTATCCTAATAATATATGGTATAGAATTCTGGGGCGGAGCATATTCCCAAACCTTCCGCTCGCTCAATGTTGTGTGCAACTCCCTCCTTCGGATCATCACTCGGTCGCATTCCCGAACGCGAATCAATGATCTTTTTAAAAAACTTGATATTCTTCCACCAAGACTGATATTTGTTTATCGCTCCCTGCTTCGTGTACACAAGATTAAAAAATAGGGGTATTCACGGTCGGGCCGTTGTCGACGTGTTAACGAGGTAAATGTGTTAAAATGGTTAAACGTGGAGAAAATCGGTAGCAAAGATGTCATCAAAGTGCGTTATCACTTGTGTTAAGTTAACTGAGTCCGAGGTGTGGTAAACGTCGACAGCAACCATGTTATCTGTGTTATCAGTTTTCTGAAGAAGATTCAAAATGGTGGGTTAGGTACTGTGCCGTGTTTTATATTTCTTTCCTGATAAACAGTTTTAACAAGTTTAGGGTCGCACTTTTGGATATAAGTGAATTACCTGGACATGAAAACAACTTCAAGTTCTTGGAGACTTTCCTCCCAGATTTCCTCCTCCTCGTCAGTGAATTCGGAGTTGATGAGATTAACTATTGTTTTTGTAACAATTTCGTCAACTTGGTTTTGTTTTTGGCTCTTCTTCGGCATTTTTGTAAATAAAAACTCACAAATGTAAACAAACGTCAAATATTATAACCTAGGCGGGAAGGTAGCAAAATACCGAGGACGTTGTTGTTGTTTTTTTACATTTCACCCGGAGATTCACCACCGAAGTCCTCCATGGCTAACTGCTAGCAATAGAATCATACCAGTACCACCACCCGGAGATTCGTGATAACACGTTAACACGTTACCGAGGGCCAGGGTGCCTCATGATTTTTCTGAGGACGAAGTTTTCTACTTAGCACGTTTAACTCTGCAAGCTCAACCGTGAATACCCCTAATGTCTACCCCACCGCATTGTCTTGCGAGTCACCCGAGCAACATGCGAGGGTAGCCAAATTCTCGAGTTCCCCGCCCTACCACTGATTTTTTCACAAGACAATTTCCATGGCTGCCTCCCACAATATACGCCTCACTTCCGACTACCTTACAATCAGATCAGTCGACTAATTCCTTCAAAAAAAGAATAGGCGCATACCTGCTGCAAATGCACAAATCTGACCTGCACACTGACTTCTTGAATAGGTTTGATCTGTAATTGTAACTGTGTTATGTATTTAGGTAATTACTATCTTGGAATATGGATGGCATAGGTGCTGCATACCCATACATATATACTTTTTTTTCACTCAAGTTGAACATTGTCTGTAAATATATTGTTTCCAGCTAAAAGTACACGCTCAATCCAAACTAATAAGCTAGTTCAGTGACAACCAGCCCCTGGACGGGTCGTCAAGACCTTTAGGGGCCATTCATGAACGTGGTTTTCTCATATTTCTGTACTTATATTATACATTATGTATTAAATATGTTTTTGAATACAGAATTGAATTGATTTCTTTTTTATATGTTGACCTAATGAATGTCTTTGGGAACTTCAATTTTTGAGGTAAAGCTCTGTGGGTCACATATAATATATACTTTGGACTATTGGTCATCAGTAATGAGTGCGGTTTAGGATTTATAACGTTACCCTCCATTTTATATCTGGTAGGATAATTATGCAAACTTATATCCGTAATTAAATTTGGATCTTTATAAAAATAAAGCAGTAAATTTTTAATAAATAATTGCCGAATAGTAAAGACTTTACTTAAATCAAATACGTCTTTAGTAGGGAGTCTACGAGTTTTGGAGAGCCTTATTTTTAAAACAGCTTTTTGGAGATTATTTAGTTTTATTAAATTTGTAGCATAGGTCCCTCCCCAGACCAATATACCATGCTGCAAGGCTGATTGGAACATTCCAATATATATTAATTTAGTCATTTCTTCTGGGATTATAACTTTTAAATTGTAAAATACGTAAATGAATTTCTTCAAGCGACTATGCAAATATTCTATTTGTTTTTTCCAGTTCAGTTTATTATCAATAACTATCCCTAGATACTTATGATGGGTTACTGATTCCAACGGAAGACATGAACATGGGTCATCCGTGGAGTGTCGATAAATATACAAATTCTCCTGAGCTGTAGATTCCGAATTTGGACCAAACTTTAAGTACTTAGTTTTATTTATATTTATGGTAATGGATTATATAATGGATAAATAATGGATTATATGGATTATATTGATGAGGGGTGATGTGCGAGTGGTTGAGTGGAACTTGACCGGTTTGGAGTCTGCGGTGAGAGGGAACCGAACGGTGAGAAGTGAGCGGGGTAAACCGTCGGGCGGCGGTGGGACGGGAAGCGAGGAGACGTTAATATGAGAGATGAGGGAGGCGAGGACGTTAAATCAGGTGCTCAGGACACTAGGCAGGGCCCATAACCATAATCGTTAATTGGGCTGCGGCAGGACTCGGAGGAGGTCGTCGAAGGGGGGGGGGGGGGGGGGGGGGGGGAGTTGTATTGGCATCCGAATGCGGCCCACAGCTACCGCCCGGAGTATCCCGCAGGGGGCCGGTTAAGTCGCCCAACTGACGACGAGTTTTGCGCTTATTGGCAGAGTTGGCTCGCTCGGGCGACTATGACCCACTTCGGGTCGAACCCCCTTCGCGCCTCGCGATCCAACGGCAAACGATATCTCGCGGCCATAGCTGGAACCACGGGACGGTTTATGGCTCCGTCTCCCCCACATCAATACCCCCCCCCCCCCCCCCCCGCCAACCAATCACCCACCCACGGCCATTTGGCCGGCGTTCAAAACTTGGCCGATTCCGCCTCCGAGAGTTTTAAGGCTTCGACGTCCGCAGGTGGAGAAAACTCCGAGCAGCTACGGAACAGCATCGGCGATACTGCGCACGCGCAAGTAATCCGATTTAAACTCAACTTACTGGAATCCACAACACCACAACACAAATTTTGAAAAAACCCGAATTCAAGAAACTTGAATAAAATTAAAGCTCCGCAAAGTCCTTGTCGCATGGGTTTATTATTCTACTGGACACATCTACAGAACTTTTGGCTCTTCATTTCTTGTTTCTTTCATGTGAAATAATATTGAAATAGCCATTTCTGATTGTTTCCACCATTTTTGGCCCCCTAAAACACGAATTAGGCTCGGCTTTTCCTTTCAACAGATTATTTTTGATCATTGATAGTACCATTTAATTATTACGATTCACCTATTGAAACTACTGCTAGTGTTATTATACAAATGTATGGTGAATTCAGACAATTCCCCATGTTTCTGACTCATGAATAATGAATTTCGGGAGCTTAACCTTCGTTACAACCTCAATTCTTCACTCTTCGGTCAAAATCAACCAAATATTCGGTCTTCTCGCCCTAAAAAACATGGAAAACGATATACCACAAGCTCATGTTAACTAAAAACCGCAAAAATCCCTCGAAAACCCCCATTTTGGTTTATTATTCCGTGAATAATACACCTATGTATTCGCTCAGCAAAAATTTTTTATAACACCCCCTCAAAAATTTTTCTTTTCCGTTTCAAAGTGCGTAGATTCCAAAAACGCTGCAAAGTCCTTGTCACATGGGTTTATTATTCTATTGGACATACCTACAGAAATGTTGGCTGTTCATTTCTTGTTTCTTTCATGTGGAACAATTGAAATAGCCATTTCTGATTGTTTTCACCAATTTTGGCCCCCAAAGACAAGAATTAAGTACTTTTTTTTTCAAATTACCTTTCATCACTGGTAGTGCCATTTAATTATCATTATTCCCCTGTTGACACTTTTTCTAGTATTATTATACAAAATTGATGGATTGATTGGTGATTTCACACAATTTCCCTGGTTTTTGAATCACAAAAAATCAATTTCTTGAGCTGAACCTTCGTTGCAACCTCAATTATCCACTCTTTGGCCAAAGTCGACTTCATATTCGGTCTTCTCGCCCTAAAAAACGTGGAAACCGATACCTCAAAAGCTCATTTTACTAACATGTTACTAAAACACAAAAAGTACCAATTTGTATACCCATTTTCACTCATAACACCCCTGGGTATATTCCGATCGGGCTGCGAAGTTTCGGAACACAACTAGGGCCCAAATGGAGCATGTGTGCGAAAGAACGACTTTTTTAGACCGAAATTGGCCATTGCATTTTGGTTTATTATTCTGTGGATAATACACCTATGTATTCGCTCAGCAAACAATTTTTATAACACCCTCTCAAAATTTTTTCTTTTCCGTTTCAAGGTGCGTAGATTCCAAAAATGCAATGTCCGTCTGCCGTAAGCCGTATCACGTGTACCGGCTTCATTTTCGGTCTAAAAAATTCGTTCATTCGCACACATGCTCCATTTGGGCCCTAGTTGTGTTCCGAAACATTGCAGCCCGATCGGAATATACCCAGGGGTGTTATGGGTGAAATGGGTGTAAAAATAGGGGTTTTTGGTGTTGCAGTAACACCAAAAACGAGCTTGTGAGGTCTCGGTTTCAATGTTTTTTAGGCGAGAGGACCAAATATGAAGAAGATTTTGACCAGAGTTAAGAATTGAGGTTGTAACAAAGGTTCAGCTCTCAAAATTAAATTTTCATATGTCAAAAACTTGGGTATATATATACCTCAATATCAGGTATTGTAACACCTTAAATTATTGTATAATAACAGTGTTATTATAACAGTGTTATAATAACACCTTATGTTATTGTATAATAAGTGTTATTGTATAATAACACTACAGAAACTGTCAACAGGTGAATCTTGACAATTAATTAAATGGCACTATCAATGATCAAAGATAATTTGAAGAAAAAATATTGTTTTTGGTGCCCAAAATTGGTGGAAAACATCAGAAATTACTATTTCAATTATTGCTCATGAAAGAAACAATAAATGAACAGCAACATTTCTATAGGTATGTCCAAACCCATTTGATACGGGGTTTGCTGCGTTTTTGGAATCTACGCACCTTGAAACGGAAAGGGAAAAACTCTGAGGGGGTGTTCAAAAAGTTTTTTGCTGAGCGAATAGTAAACCAAAAGTAAAGAATAATTTTTACGCTAAACAAACGCATCGCATTATAGCTTTGTACCTTAAAAACTGAATTGAAAACTCCTGGAAATTGATTAAGGTGATCCCAAAAATTTGCGAAAATATCAAAATTATTTATACGTACGTGCCCTTAATAACTCCAAATTTTTTTTGTTTTGCTTCCTCACTACCGAGGGTAGGGAAGCTTTGTATTCGTGCAGGAGTCGAATAACCGTCATACCGTCCAAAATGAAAATTTCCACTCTTATTTTACGTATCAGACATCAAGGAACATTAATTTTTGGTTCTGTCTGTCTGTTGTAATTCCTTGTAGCGCCCATAACCACCCGAAATAATGGTCGACATGGGCTGGAATTTGAAGGGTAGGTGCGGTTTGGGTCACAGATGGTACCATACCAAAATCGATGAATACGTAGCGTAACTTTTTTCTGCGCATGCGTAAACGTGAATTACTTGAAACGCCCACAACTGCCTTGAATATCGTTGAAATGAGTTCAAACTTGGGAGGGCGATGAGGAATAACAGTTTGATAGTTCCACACAAAGTTCAGTGGAATTGTACTGCAACTTTTGTCTGCGCATGCGCGAACATGTTATAGTGACCACTTCCTTGTAGCGCTTCTAACTACGCGAAAAAATAGAAGCAGAGAGGTGACATTTTGAGGGTACTCGCGGGTTGGATCAGATGGTCCCACATCAGAATTTTTGAAATCGTACCGTAACTTTCCTCTGATCATGCGCAAGCGTCAGAACCTCTTAGTTCCCATAACTACCCTGCAAACTACTTAAAGCGGTGAAATTCTGAAGATGGATGGAGGTGAGGTGTTGGATGGTCTCAAATGCATTCCATCAAGACCCCAACTAATTCAGTTAGTTAACCCACGCATGGATACTCCACCTGCCCACTGAATGAACCAACCCAACCTATTCTGTACGTTAATGTGATTCAAGTGAAGAAGCTGTACAGTCTACTCGAATTAGCAAACTTGAAAAAAAAGAAGCATTTTGTATTTAAAGGGAAAATGTTTGTAGGGCGCTTCGGGCCTGTGGCCTTTACCACAACATTAAGTTGCAAAAATATTAAATTTATTTTTTCAAATGTTAAATCTACATGTAGGAAGAATAATGTGAATGGTTTTTGTGTTTAATTAAATTATTTTTTGCCGTGCATGCTACTAAAAAAAGTCTGCCAAATTGGATGGGCAATATAGCTTCCTCACTTATGGTAACATGGACTTATAGAATAAGTTGGTAAAAAAATTGTTCGAAAAATAATTGAATATCAATAAACAGAGTAGTAATAAATTACTTAGTATGCGTAACAGAATCAAACATTTCAACATTTTTTCAATATTTCATGTTCGCGCATGCGCAGACGAAAGTTATAGTACGATTCTAATGAAATTCATACGAAATATCAAGGTACTATTCCTTATCGACCCTCTAGATTTGAACTCATTTCAACGATATTTAAGGCAGTTATGAGCGTATCAAGTATTTCACGTTTGCGCATGCGCAGACAAAAGTTACGGTACGACTTCAATGATTCTGACAAGGAACTATCTGCGATCCAATCCGCGTATACCCTTAGCATTTCCGCTCTCTACGACTACTTTTCGCGTAGTTGACAGCGTTACAAGGAAGTAGTCAACGTTTCTTGTTCGCGCAGGCGCAGAAGAAAGTTACAGAACGATTCCAATGGGATTCTCATGGAACTATCAACGTATTATTCCTGATCGACCCTCCAAGTTTCAACTCATTTCAACTACATTTAACGTAGTTATGGGCGTTTCAAGTATTTCACGTTTGCGCATGCGCAGACGAAATTTACGGTACTTTTTCAATGACCTTGGTATGAGGCCACCTGTGACCTAACCCGCACCTTCCCTCCAAATTCCAGCCCATGTTGACAATTATTTCGGGTAGTTATGGGTGCTACAAGGAATTACCACAGACAGTGATTACCACAATGTTAAGTAGTTATGGGCTTTTCAAGTACCTTCAAGTTTGCGCATGTGCAGATGGAGCAATTTCCTCGATTTTGGAACGGGACCATTTGCGATCCAACCCGCGAGTACTCTCAAAATTTCAGCTATGTACGACTGTTTTTCGCGTAGTTGGAAGCGTTACAAGGAAACGGCCAACAATTCATTTGGAACTATCAGAGTATCATTCCTGATCGACCACCTAAGTTTGAACTCATTTCAACGACATCTAGGGTAGTTATGGGCGTTTCAAGTATTTTACGTTTGCGCATGCGCAGTCGAAAGTTATCGTACTTTTTCAATGATTTTGGTATGAGACCATATGTGATCCAACACGCACCTACCCTCTAGATTCCAGCCCATTTCGACCATTATTTCGGGTAGTTATGGACGTTACAAGGAACTGACCACAGACAGACAGGCAGACACGGAACCCAAAATGTTCCTCGATGTCTGAAACTCTAAATGGTAGTGGGAATTTTCATTTTGGAGGACACATTTTTTTTTTTAATACTCAATCACGAATCCAAGGCTTCCTTACCTTTGGTAGTGAGCAAGCGAAAATAAAAATAATAAATAACGTTTTGTGAACGTTTATATCTCGGGCCCTAATTAACATCACTTTAACTGTTATATAAGAACGCTTAACATTTCCCGATACACATAAATATGAATAACAAGTTAGTCTACAAAACAATTTAAAGCAACTAAAAATGTGTATGCACGTCACGTCGCAAACTGTGAAGACAACTGAGAGAAAGCGGTTTATGCTTCCTTCAATTTGTATTTTCTGGTAAAAAAAAACAAGTACCTAGTTTGCCAAGTGTTGATTTACGGTCTTGTGCAAGGGACGGGAACCCGAGTGAGTGACGTGACGCCCCCCTAATATAACTGTCCATTCGAGTTTGGGAGACTAGTAAATATTGTGAGAGTTATATTGCCCATTAGGTTTGGAGCTGGCCCATTAAGGGTCTGTTTTTCCACGAATGGGCCTCGGCAAGGGGGCCCTTGGGGGCCCGGGCTCCGCACGCTCAAAAACCTCGCTCCAAAAAGTTCGACGAAGATTGTGGAATGCAAATTTTCAGTGCGGAGCGGATTATGCGCTTCTGCTTCGAAACTGCTGAACTGCTGAAACTGCTGTGTTGAGGGTGGTCGAAAAAAATCCTAAATTTTGGAATCAATTTAATTCATTTCATCATTCATGTTCGCGCATGCGCAGACGAAAGCTGCAGTACGATTTCGATGAAATTCATAATATGGACCTATTATAGACTTATTCCTGATCGACCCTCCAAATCTGAACTCATTTCAACGATTTTAAAAAAGTTATAGGTGACTGAAGTATTTCCCGTTTGCGCATGTGCAGACGTAACAGTTTTCATGATTATGGAAAGGGACCATCTGGGATCCAATCCGCGTGTACCCTCAAAATTTCAGCTCTCTACGACTATTTTTCGAACAGTTAGAAGTGTTACAAGGGAATGGTCAACATTTCATGTTTGTGCATGCGCGAACGAAAGCTACAGTGCGATCTAAACAACCGATCTTTCGCACAGAGGCTCCATTTGGGCCCTAGTTCTGCCCCGAAACTTTGCAGCCCGATCGGAATACACCCAGGAGTGTTATGAGTGAAAAATGGGAGGTAAAAATAGTGGTTTTTTTGGTGTTTTGGTAACATGAGCTTGTGGCATATCGTTTTCCGTGTTCCTCAGGGCGAGGCCGAATATGAAGTAGATTTTGACCAAAACTGAGGTTCTAACGAAGTTTCAGCTCCCAAAATTCATTTTTTATTAGTCAAAAACCTGGGAAATTGTCTGGAATCTCATTTCTATGATAACACGAGAATTAGTATCAACAGATGAATCATGACAATTGAATGGCATTATCAATGGCCCAATATAATTCGTCAAAAATAAGAACCTAATTAGAGATTTTGGGGGCCAAATTTGGTGGGAACCATAAAAAATAGCTATTTAAATTATTGCACATGGAAGAAACAATAAATGAACAACCAAAATTTCTGTAGGTAAGTCCATAACATAATGTAGAATAATAAACCCATGTGCCAAGGACTTAGCAGCTTTTTTTTCACACATCTCAATCTTCCTTAGGTATTTTATTTTATTTATTTATTTATTTATTTATTTTTTAATCGAGGAAAAATAATTTCTTCGGATGAGCCCATTTTACTACTTCGAAGCTATTCCCTATTAATAAAAAATACCAGTGAAAATCATGCGCATAGCCCACCAGTGAAACATAACTCTCGGCCGGGAAAAATTGCAGAAAAAAAGTTGTGATGTCGCCGGGGAGCGAGGGAGGCGGCTCAAGACAGCGCCGGAACTCCCCGGAGGAAAAGGAGTCGGACCGGCAAATGTCCGGAAAAGCGAGTCCGGAAGCGTCCGGGCCGGACATAAATTGAGGAGGAAGACATGAAAAGAGGACGAGGAGACGTTGGCGAGTCGACTGGAAGGTGGAACCAGGGGAGGAAAGGGCTATAAAGAATTAGGTGAGGTTTTTACAGCTATCCCTTTCCCCCCCATCCAGGGGACTCATTCCCTGGCACGAACGAGCTACGTCCGAAACATTTCTCTCGCAAAGAATCTCATAAAAAGACCCTTCTTTTTTAGGGGCAGAGCTCGGAGCGCCCTTAATCGTAACGTGGACTTATTAGGAGAACTCTGGGAGGGATACTCGCTAAGGGCACAAACCACGATCACAACTTCGTACAGCACAGCGGCTAGTTTTTGATGAAATTATCGCCTATGCCTGTAGTGCAGTGGGCAGTGGTTCTGATTATTTGACAGCACTGGGAGCACGATTCACATAAGACCACAGGGGAAGGAAGAATGATGCATTTCCAAAAAAGCTGATTTCGAGAAAAAACAATATTTCAAGTTCAAAACGTTCCTGAGGCCAAGGGGTTGATAAAATTAACAAAATAAAAGTATGAGAAAATGATGCAAGCTATTTTTAATAATTGCACAAAATGTCAACAACGAATTCCCAGTTTTCATAACGAAAAAAAAAAATCAAAATGTGAAGGACGGTCCGGACACCAACCATTTCTTTTTACAACTCGTCACCAACGAGCACGTCGTCGCTGAAATTGCCATCTTCGTCCTCCTTATGTTGCTCTCTAGTTTTCTCTCTGTTTGATGAGCCTTTCTTCTTGGGTGCTTCAGCAGTAAGATTATCGTAGAACTCCCTGGAAGCTGGTTTCTCCAAAAACTCCTTTGAGGAACTGCAAATCTTGGTTTTTGGCTGCCTTAATAGGTATGCTTAAAGTGTAAAGTCTCTTCTTGGGAACAATAACTTTTGAATTTTCCAAATCCAAGAATGAAAGACCAACTCGGGACAAATGTGTAGCAAAACGCGAAAAGTAAACAAAAGTGAAGGGGAAACGAAGAAGGCTGTGAAAGCGTGGCTCGAAGCGGCAAGCACATTTTTGGAAAAGAACCGTTTTTCCTCGGGCGCGCGGGATGGATTATCTTCCCCAGTATGGATTATCTTCTTCTTGTAAAAACTCACGACTGCAACGTTTTTCCCCTTAGGGATATCACCATTCGTAAGCACTGAAAGAAAAGCAAAACATAGCGTTCTCATCTCAATATTCACAAACATTGGACAAACACCATTCTTCCCCTGTGTTCTTCCATATCTTCCGAAAGGATCCGAGTCGAGAACTGTGGAGGACACGGTATGTGGGAAAAACTAAGTTATTCACCAAAATTTGTAAACACATATTCAAGAAAAAACGCTGCAAGTTATTACAAAACGGTTTATTATTTATCCGTATAGATGCCCCTTCTACGTAGATCACCGTTTCCTGTGGTCAGTACCTGTAACTACCCTTGAGCTTCCTCCAGGAAAGCCCTAAATCGGGTACTGGGTTCGGCCCGGGGATTTAATTCCAAAAACATGTGTAGGATTCAATAATTCAATCATTAATTACTTGTTGTTATTCATGAAGCATAACGTTTTTTAAGTTACAAAAGTACCTATCAACAAAATCCAAAAGAGCCTACAGTTTTCAAATGGAATAATATCAAGTAACAACTAACTCGACTTCTTACAGCCGTCCTTGATTATAATCAGGTGCTCCCTAGCGATGATATTTGTACCAGACTTATACCGTTTCATTCACGATCATGTTGACGAAGCTTTTCAGTACAGTAGGTAAACGAACAATGCTCGTGTGCTTCGTACAATACTCTGGGTGGTCTCAAACATTCTTCAGTTCAATATCAAATTGAAAACGTTAAAAACCACTACCCTTGCACTGAAAATGTTTGAGGTACGGCGTCCGAGAAATCTCCACCCCTTATTTTTCACCCCTTAGAGATGACTGACAGTAAAGCCGAACGCGGAGCAACTAGACCCCAAATGGGACCTACAAATCGAATTTCATTGGTTTTGGTTCATGGTAACTAAGAAAAGAGCAAAAAACGTTGCACGGCGGACGGACAGCAAATTTTTTTAAATTCCATTTTCGGATTCTACTACCTTGAAACGGAAACCATCAAATTTTGTGGGGGAAAGGGGGAGGGGGTTGATACAATTTATTTAATGCTCGATTCCAAAGGTTCGGTTCATTATTGAAAATAATTAACCAAAATGGAGAATAACAGGGTAATTACAGAATGAATGATAAATTATTATATAAATAATTCGATACCTGACTTCTAGAAGCGATATTATTGTGGTCACTTGATAACGTTATTTCATTTGTAATTACTTATATTTCGCTTGACAAAATAAAAGAGATCTGCCTTCTATATCGGGTCGTCTCACGGACTGGTTGAATCGCTAGAAATCGCGATCCATATTTATGATCAGTGACGTTTGTGTATGTTATTGTAACGTAATATATTTATGGCCTGATGAATGGTATATGAACGCATAAGGGACAAAGAAAGAAAGAAACATTCGTGTGCGCGTGTGTGATTGCGTCCGCACGTGCGTGCGTGCGTGTGTATGGGTGTGTGCGTGCGTGTGTGCGCGGGCGCGGGTGGGTGTGGGTGTGTGGGCGGGAATTCCTCCACCAAAAGAGTGCAACATTTCCCTACCTCTCTTCAAACGAGAGGTTGATAGCGTTTGGAGGTAGGTAGGGAAATGTTGCACACTTTTGGTTTAGGAATTCCCGTGCCCATATACAGATATTTACTGTGCATTTAACCTACATAAGAACCTCCTCGGACCGTCTGCCGTACTTCACATTTTCGTCAGTTACCATCAACCAAAATTAATGAAATTTGATTTGTAGATCCCATTTGGGTTCTAGTTGGTCATAATATATTATGATCAGTGATATAATATGAAAAGAAACATAGCTACGAATGTTTTTCAGAATAAGCCCAGTAGTTAACATGCATACCTATTAAATGTTTTGCGGCCGCTACTTGTGGGAAAGTAATAATGATGGGTGGGTTAACTGAATCTGTTCAAGGGTAATGGGGGACGTGATTAGCTGGTGAAATGTATGTAGGCGTAATGGAATTAAAGCAGCTCAAGGCTACCATTCATTTTTTGTATTTTCAATAATGAACCTTTTTAATCGAGTGTTCAAGGATCAAAATTTGATGTTTTGCTTTAGGTAAGCTACGCAGAATACACAAATGAGGGGGAAAAAACCGCCGTAGGCCGTAACTATTGGCGTTAACATGAACCAAAACTAATAAAATTTGGGGTCTAGTTGGTCCGCGAAGCTCAGCGGTATCAGCCATCTCTAAGTGGTGGAAAATAGGGGTTAAAATTTTCAAAACGCTGTAGCTCGAAACCTTTTGACAGACGAATTTGTAAATAGCATTTTTTAAAGTTATTCCGAATTTTAGGATTAGAGATCACCCGCAGCATTGTCCAGCCGTTCGTTCACAGTGAGGCCGTGAAGTTTGTAACGAAATGCTTCGTCAACATGAGCGTGAATTATACGTTGTACGTCATACATCTAGCCCAGATAATATTACTGCAAGGGGGCTTAATGAAATCGTGTGTGTTGTTTCATTTGAAGTGATGTTCAATTTGAAGAAAGATTATTATTTTGGATTTATTTATCGATAGGTTGATACAAGTTTTTTGTTCACAGCCAAAAGAATCTTCCAAATTAGGTGAAAATTTGGTAATATGTCGAGGGTCCTACTTAGGTTCAGCGAGAATTTCAAAAATGACCGGTCCCGTGGGGCCGAAACGGCGCGTTACAGGAGATGGGGGGCGGGGAAAATGCATATTTATGTAACAGTAATTGCAGTACTTGTGTGTATGTGTATGTACGTGCGTGTAGGTGGCAAAAAATGCCCTACTAAATCAGGGTCGCAGGCAGGGTTACCAAAAAGACTCTTTTTACAGTATCTATACCTACTCTTTTAGGCCCCATAATGTTGTGAACTATTATTTTTTCAGTTTATAGCCTAATATAATGTTTTTTTTTTCATAGCCTATGAGATTAGCTAGGAACAGGGAATTAGGATCCTACTTCTATGACCAGAAAGGGAATTCTAGTTATATTTTTGTGATATTTTATTTGAGTTTTAGGTGTAATTTGAGTTTTACTCGGGTGGCAAGTATTTTTTAAACGCTTGTCCCACAGAAAAATACCTAGTTACCTGAAAATGTAATATGAAAAAAACTGACACCTTTATGCGTTACTTTTAGGTAGGTACCTACTCGTTGTGAATTGGGTTTGACACATGGAATTCGAAAAAGCTCTTTTCTTTTAGTTGTTGCCTTGAACTGCATACCTAACTAGGGTTCATTATTTCTGTGGTGTTTCCGAAAGAATGATGGAGCTCCTACTCAACTCCATTATTTGAGCTATTAATAAAACGCTTGTTCCACTGATGATTCAGATGAAATGCAGTTACAAAAATCCATGATGTCAGCAACAAAACTGAGTTTGAAAACAAGTTGCCTACATAATCTAACCTCGGTTCGAACACCGAATCAGTCTGCTGATGTTCAGTCAATCACCATGGACCGCGAGTTTTACAGAATCATCCAGAGCTTTTCGAGGGAGTAGGTACCACAACAGGAGAGTACAAAATTGAACTTCTCGAATGCCAAACCCTATTCAGTTCGTGTCCCTCGTGATGTTTCAATCCCTTTTCGTCCCAAGGTGGAAGCAGAACTTCAGAGAATGATAAAACATGGAGTGAATGAAAGAATTGACGAACCGACTGACCTATTGTCCCAGTCATAAAGCCAAACGGTAGTCTGCGTCTCTGCGTAGACTACACTGAGTTGAATATCAACGTGAAACGACCTAAAATCATTTACCGGACGTTGAAGAAACCTTGGGACAAATTGGGAGTTCCTGAGTATTCTCAAAATTCAGGAACTCCCCAAAAAAATGTACCTACCTGCAAAAACCGGACTGTGCGTCTAAGTCCGGTTTTTGGCAGATACACATTTCACCAAACACTGCTAAATTAACTACGTTTGTACCTCTTTTGGCAGATACTTCTTTAAACGGCTACCTATCGGAATAAGCTCAGCTCCTGAATCTTTTTCTGCTCAAATGTCCAAAGCTCGAAGGCGTTCTTTGCCATATGGATGACCTACTGATTCACAGAAGAACGCCAGAAGAACATGACTGCAGACTAAACCAAGTTTTAACTAGACTGAAGGAAGCCAACGTTGTTTTGAACAAAGAAAAATGTTCCTTCTCGCAGAAATCAGTGAAATTTCTATGTAATCTGATTGAGTCTCAGGGCGTAAGGGTTGAACCAGAGCGCATCAGAGCTTTGGAGGAATTGCCGACTCCGAAAGATGTATCAGGGATTCGTCGGCTGAATGGCACGCTAAACCAACTGAACAAGTTTGTTCCAAACCTAGCAGAGAAAACGGAATCATTTCGCGAGCTTACCAGGAAAAACAGAAAATTTGTTTGGAGCCAGGAATCATATTTTTATGTACAGTTATGATGAGTTAAGTGAGGAGGAACAGGGATACAATTTGAAAATCACACCTTTCTTGTATTTGGACTAAAATACAAAATAGTAGTAAGAATGTATTCAGAGAGGAATAAGAAACTGGATTTACAGCTGTAACGATTCCTGACCAATACATTTTGACAGAATTAGAAGTGAGGCGATAGTTTTTGAGCACAAAAAACTACATGATGTGCCACGTTAATTATGGTTTTTCTAATCCTATTATATTTTGTTTTCACAAAACAGTAATGTTTTCTACTAATGATAAAGTTTTCTTTTAAAAAATAAAAAAATAAAAAAATAAAATAAAATTAAGTCCAGTCAAGCAGAACCAAAAATATCCCTCCACCTCATGGCCAGTTTTGCCAGGTCCAGATTTCGCCCAATCATCGGTTTTCAATGATGGAGAAACAAAAATGAGCCCGCAAAAACTATAAAAAAACCTTTCTCTTAAGTAACCTTACTGTGGTTAATGTGGTGGTGGTTGCGAGAAAACCATTTTAGCGAATTTTCAAAGAAAATGAAGCTATTGCAATGGCTTCGAAATTTAAATAATATAAATTTTTGGAAATTTTCTTCATAGAAATCCGTTTCAGACCATTCTAAAACGATTCCTGAAATTTAACACTTTTTTATATGTATATATATATATTTATATATATATGTGTCACTCCAGACGATAACTCTCGATAGAATTGAGATAAACAGCTCAAATTTGCACAAAAAATCTATCTTGGCAATCGAAAGGCTAAGTTCGAAGATGGGCGAAATTGGCCTACTCTAAGGAGGGTTTTGGCGCATTTAAAGTGCGCAAAAATTACCCAAAAATCCCCAAAATGTTATTTTCCAACAAGTGACCCCTCATTTTAAAGGTTTTTGCACGCTGAACACGATGGTGGAATCGGATTTTAGATATCTTGATCCGTTCTCAAATTAGAGCATTTAAAGTGCGCAACAATTACCCAAAAATCCCCAAAATGTTATTTTCTAACAAGTGACCCCTCATTTTAAAGGTTTTTGCACGCTGAACACGATGGTGAAATCAGATTTTAGATATCTAAATCCGTTCTTAAATTAGAGCATTTAAAGTGCGCAAAAATTACCCAAAACTAGGATAATCTTTAAACTCTTACCCCCCCCCCCCCCCCCCACCCCCATAGAAAACCAAATTTTAGACCGAAGTTTTCCTTTATTCAAAACCATAGCCATTAATTCGAATATTTCTTTGAAAATTCGCTCATTAAGTCATGCTGCATGACTGGTTTTTTTCCAATCTGCTGCCACCGGCCAGCCGATCAGAACCGATATCCGTGTAACGTCACAGGCAACAGCAGGGCCCCATTTCCCCCGCCGCATTGTTGAAATATCAAAGTTTGAAAGTCTTTTAAAAAATGAAGGAGGCACATTTTCCCGATGCAGCCTTACTGTCGTCTGTCTCACATCATAAACTACTGAGAAAAAATGCCTGATTCGGATTTAATTAGCGATAGTCGTCGAGATGAAGTGGAAATGATAATGGAAAAAGTTGGCTGCTCCGAATATTGTAATGAGGTAATCGAGCAGGTGTCAAGTGTTAATTTGCGTGAGTGTAATAGTATGCAAATTCGAGGTGAAGCATGTTGTATATTTTGTCGATAAAGCGAACGTGTAACGGTATCTGAAGCCGAACGAACCCGAACTGCCGGGAGGTCTCATCGTTGCGCATTAAAACAACAAAATACGCCTATTATAATGCTAATCATGAACTGGGTGCGATGGGTCTGTCAGACGCAGAAATATTAATTTCCCGCTACACGTCCCCCGTCGCGACTTCAAAGGGCGAAACTATACCGACGGTTTTATGACTTCATCAGCCTCCGGTGCCTTGTATAGAAAGTTTGAGGAATGAGCTTTGCGAAATGAATGCATGAATATAGAAAAGGACACCTACCTACTGTATTCCACATCGTGACTAGCTCATTCACGGCTATGTTGTCGACCGGGAAAACATAATGGGACCAGAGCCTCAGAGCTGTAAACACCGTTTTATAGGCTTTGCTGCGGCGGGAGTTTAAAATGCGAATCTGTGACTGATGCAGCATTTTGATTCTGCGCAGAAGCGTCATCCAGACTTCCTGCGTTACGTATGTTTATCTGCGAGGTAGTTGCTCTGGCGGCTGAGAATTTTATTATGATTGAAGTGCGTTTGAAACGGCTTATTCAAATGCGAATTCAGAATTCATTGGTGTTCCTCAGAAGATAGCGTTTTGTGTTTCAAGTTCGCTTGATATAATGGGACGCAGTAGCCAGCTCCGTTGCCACCATGGCGATGTCTGACGGGCTCGCACTACAGCCCAGTCCGTCTAGTTGAAACAAAAATTTCCCTGTGACTAGAGTTACCAGACTGCCCCTTCCAATAAAGAGTATATCCTTGATTGAAAAACTCGGCGCTTCGCGCCTCGGCGGGGGGCTGCGCCCCCCTGCACCCCCCCCGGATGTTATTGCTTTGAGCCTGACTGCTAAAATGTAAAAAAACCAGTCATGCAGCATGACTTAATGAGCGAATTTTCAAAGAAATATTCGAATTAATGGCTATGGTTTTGAATAAAGGAAAACTTCGGTCTAAAATTTGGTTTCTATGTATATTCTCTTCGTATTTATTTTAATTTGTACGTTTTGTCCATCCTGATTCTACCGTTTGTTATGAGTAGATTCCTTGTTCCTTCTGAATGGCCTTTCCTCTTGACTACGATTTCAGGCCTGGTATCTAAAACCAGTTCAAGATTTGCTCTACTAGGTAGGTAGATCCTTCCTTCTTCATTGATATTATTTTTATCATGTTAAGTACCTACCTTTGAATATCAAATATTCGTATGATACTGATAATAAATTGATAAGATACCTACCTAACCTTCTTCCTCCTACTGTTAGTACCTAAATTGAATAATTTGAAATAGATTTTTTCTTTCGTCTTCCTTCTAGTAATACGTGGGCCGGTACTTGTCTATCTATGAAGGTATCATAACAATTATATGTCAAATGGGAAATTCAAGGAGTTGTACTAATCGTTTGCCTCCCCCTTTTTTGCTTCGAACTCTCGTCTTCAATTAATACTTCTCACATTTTTCAATCTGACCACTCTAAGGGGGTGGGGGGGGGGGGGGTAAGAGTTTAAAGATTATCCTAGTTTTGGGTAATTTTTGCGCACTTTAAATGCTCTAATTTGAGAACGGATCAAGATATCTAAAATCCGATTCCACCATCGTGTTCAGCGTGCAAAAACCTTTAAAATGAGGGGTCACTTGTTGGAAAATAACATTTTGGGGATTTTCGGGTATTTTCTGCGCACTTTAAATGCGCCAAAACCCTCCTTAGAGTAGGCCAATTTCGCCCATCTTCGAGCTTAGCCTTTCGATTGCCAAGATAGATTTTTTGTGCAAATTTGAGCTGTTTATCTCAATTCTATCGAGAGTTATCGTCTGGAGTGACACATATATATATAAATATATATATACATATAAAAAAGTGTTAAATTTCAGGAATCGTTTTAGAATGGTCTAAAACGGATTTCTATGAAGAAAATTTCAAAAACGCTGCAAATCCCTGCACAACGGTTTATTATTTTGTATAGAATACCCTTCTGTTACAGATCACAGCTCTATGTATAGATAACCCGTCTATATAATATAATATGTACTATTCTATGCATAATTATGTAGATCGCAGACCCTCCGTAGGTTAGTACCTAACCCCGTACTCGTTACTAGGTACCTACCTAAATCACGAGTTAAATGTTGCTAAAATAATTCTGCCGATGACAAACAGTACCTAACAAAAAGAAACACACATAATGAAGTTCTGAAAAGAAATTGTTGATGAGGAGTGAAAAAAGTTGCAAAAGTACCTACCAACAAACTCCAGCCCCTTCTACGTAGATGGTATAATGAACCGTTGTGTAATAATTTACCGTTGAGTAATGATTTACCGTAGTAATAATTTACCCATCAATAATACTTCAACGTTTGTTCAAGTTTCACTACCTACCAACAAACTCCAAAAGAGCCATCATTTTTCAAATTAAATAATATCACAGAACAACCAACTCGACTTCATACTCCGCCAATATAATCAGGTGATCCCTACCAATGATTGGCCGTATTCACAAATTCCTATTGTGGGCGCGTCTCTGGTTACGAGATTTGGTTTGAATTGTATACAATTTCATTCACACTGGAGTCGAAAATGCCTGTCGGTGCAAACTTCGGGGCCTTACTGTGAACGAACGGCTGGACGTACGATGCTCCGGATGGTCTTAAAAAACTCGCAAGTTCAAGAATTATTTAAAACCGTAAAAATATTTACGTAAAAAAATGGTATAGGCGTTTTGAAAATTTCAACCCCTATTTTGAACCCCTTAGAGATTACTGACAGTAACGTCGAGCTTCGAGGACCAACTAGACGCCGAACGGAACCTATAACCCGAATTTCATCAATTTTTTTTCATGGTAACTAAGAAAAGTGGCCCGTACGGCGTACGGCGTACGGCGGACAGACAGAAATATTTTTATTGCAGTTTTGGATTCTACATACCTTGAAACGTAAACCATCAAATTTTGAGGGGGGGTAAGAATTTTTTTTTTCATGCTCGATTCCAATGGTTCATTATTGAAAATAATAAACCAAAATTTATATTATTTAAATTTCGAAGCCATTGCAATAGCTTCATTTTCTTTGAAAATTCGCTAAAACATGGAATCATGTTTTAGTCCTCGCTCTCACTTTATTATAGAAATGATCACGACGACCATCACTACTTACCAACCAAGTGACAACCAAACAAGCGTCATTGTTTACTATCCATTTACAACATTCATTTATATAGTTATATTATGAAACTAGGATATAAATACCAAGAGCAAATACGAAATACATTCGTGATAAATCAAGAGCTTTCCAACGAATGGAAAACGATTTTTGTCCGATGAAAATGAAAGAAGTTTCATTTCCCTAGCAACTACTCGGTTGTAAGTGAAAATCATTGTTAAAATACGCGCTACTTTCATCTCACTTTATAGTCTCACTTTTCGGCGGGGGATCCATCGCTAAAACATGATTCCATGTTAAAAATAAAAACGCTGCAAATCCCTGCACAACGGTTTATTATTTTGTATAGAATACCCTTCCGTTACAGATCACAGCTCTATGTATAGATAATCCGTCTATATAATATAATATGTACTTTTCTATACATATAATGTAGATCGCAGACCCTCCGTAGGTTAGTACCTAACCCCGTACACGTTACTAGGCACCTACCTAAATCACGAGTTAAATGTTGCTAAAATAATTCTGCCGATGACAAACAGTACCTAACAAAAAGAAACACACACAATGAAGTTCTGAAAAGAAATTGATGATGAGGAGTGAAAAAAGTTGCAAAAGTACCTACCAACAAACTCCAGCCCCTTCTACGTAGATGGTATAATGAACCGTTGTGTAATAATTTACCGTTGAGTAATGATTTACCGTAGTAATAATTTACCCATCAATAATACTTCAACGTTTGTTCAAGTTTCACTACCTACCAACAAACTCCAACAGAGCCATCATTTTTCAAATGAAATAATATCACAGAACAACCAACTCGACTTCATACTCCGCCAATATAATCAGGTGATCCCTACCAATGATTGGCCGTATTCACAAATTCCTATTGTGGGCGCGTCTCTGGTTACGAGATTTGGTTTGAATTGTATACAATTTCATTCACACTGGAGTCGAAAATGCCTGTCGGTGCAAACTTCGGGGCCGTACTGTGAACGAACGGCTGGACGTACGACGCTCCGGATGGTCTTAAAAAACTCGCAAGTTCAAGAACTATTTAAAACCGTAAAAATATTCACGTAAAAAATGGTATAGGCGTTTTGAAAATTTCAACCCCTATTTTGAACCCCTTAGAGATGACTCACAGTAACGTCGAGCTTCGAGGACCAACTAGACAGCGAACGGAACCTATAACCCGAATTTCATCAATTTTCTTTCATGGTAACTAAGAAAAGTGGCCCGTACGGCGTACGGCGGACAGACAGAAATATTTTTATTGCAGTTTTGGATTCTACATACCTTGAAACGTAAACCATCAAATTTTGAGGGGGGGTAAGAATTTTTTTTTTCATGCTCGATTCCAATGGTTCATTATTGAAAATAATAAACCAAAAGTATACATATAAATATATTCCTCACATTCTGGTCATGTCAGGCCGTTTTATGAAGTTGGTACTTGGAACTGAGTGGCGGTGCGTGGGCTCTGAAAACGGTGGGGCAGATTTGTCTACAAAATACCCCAAGGCAACAACACCCTTCCCTTATTTACTGATTGAGTGATATTCAGCAAAGCTTATCTCTTTTAATCAACACTCTATCGTCGTACGAAAACGTCCACAATTTCTACTGTAAATAAGCCACCGAATTCGTGTGTTACAAAAACATAGTTAACTAAAATACAACAAAATAATGACCCGTCGGCCGGTACCGACTTGAATGGAGAAGCGGTTGACTTGAAGCTTGGTAGTTATCTGTGTGTTAGGACGCCGTTCAATTCACAAGACCACAACAGCAAACAGGACAAAATACACGTATGTACCACGAATACAAATCTGTCATCAGAACCGGACCGAACGCAAAACGCACACAATTTGACGCAAACAATTAAAAACTGACGACTGACTCAACAGAGAATGTGTTAATTTCAGGAGAGAGCAAAAGCAAATCAGAATAAGAAGAAGCATCTCGTATCGAGATTGCAAATTGAATCGAAGGAATCAAATCGATTGTGAAAACGAACGATTTTGGAGTAGGAATAAGATTTCGGGAACAGCCCAAAGTGGGCGTGACAAACAACATTTTTACTCGACTGAGCGTGCGCTGAAGGGCCACTCTTCTCAGTTGCCATGGCGACACTAGGTCCCAGGACCCAAAACCTACTTGCCAATTCAGGAGCCTCGGTTTCTATTTCGATTTCAGGACATCGGTTACTGTCGCTTTATTCCGATAACATACATGGAGCCCACCATGGATACTCTCCTAGAATATTGAATATCCGTAGAATTTAGAGAAATCTGGCGAGTAGCTGACGGAAATTCAAATGCCAACTGAACTGAGTTCTTTTAGCGAATTTTCAAAGAAAATGAAGCTATTGCAATGGCTTCGAAATTTAAATAATATAAATTTTTGGAAATTTTCTTCATAGAAATCCGTTTCAGACCATTCTAAAACGATTCCTGAAATTTAACACTTTTTTATATGTATATATATATTTATATATATATATGTGTCACTCCAGACGATAACTCTCGATAGAATTGAGATAAACAGCTCAAATTTGCACAAAAAATCTATCTTGGCAATCGAAAGGCCAAGTTCGAAGATGGGCGAAATTGGCCTACTCTAAGGAGGGTTTTGGCGCATTTAAAGTGCGCAAAAATTACCCAAAAATCCCCAAAATGTTATTTTCCAACAAGTGACCCCTCATTTTAAAGGTTTTTGCACGCTGAACACGATGGTGGAATCGGATTTTAGATATCTTGATCCGTTCTCAAATTAGAGCATTTACATAAAGTGCGCAAAAATTACCCAAAAATCCCCAAAATGTTATTTTCTAACAAGTGACCCCTCATTTTAAAGGTTTTTGTACGCTGAACACGATGGTGAAATCAGAATTGCGATATCTCATTCCGTTCTCAAACTGGAGCACTTTGAAGATTAAGGAACGTGGTTATTTCTTCGAAAATTCGCTCTTATAGCCATGCTGCATGACTGTGGTTTTTTTACTCCTATTGTTTTTGGGTGCCGGGGCAGTGGCCCGAGCGGTCTTATAGACGCAACGCCCCTGCAGTAGCGGTGTGGGGTCTGAAAACGGTGGGGCACCAAACCAGAACACAAAACCAACAGATCTGTTTACAAAATACCCCAAGGCAACAACACCCTTCCCTTATTTACTGATTGAGTGATATTCAGCAAAGCTTATTTCTTTTAATCAACACTCTGTCATCCTACGAAAACGTCCACAATGTCTACTACAAATTACCCACCGAATTCATGTGTTAAAAAAATATAGTAAACTAAAATACAACAAAACAATGACCCGTCGGCCGGTACCTACTTGAATGGAGAAGCTATTGACTTGAAGCTGGGTAGTTATCTGTGTGTTAGGACGCCGATCAATCCACAAACAGCAAACAGGACAAAACGCATGTATGTACCACAGAAACAAATCTGTCATCGGAAATGGACCGAACACAAACGCACAAAATTTGACGCCAAAAAACTGAAAACTGACAGGCAGAGAAAAGGAATGTGATTAGTGGAGTGGAGTAGAAGTTCTCAGCTTAGTTGTGGTCAGTAGATGTCGGACATAAGACGATGTCGGACATGTGATTAAGGACAACAAAAAAAAAACCAGTCATGCAGCATGACTTAATGAGCGAATTTTCAAAGAAATATTCGAATTAATGGCTATGGTTTTGAATAAAGGAAAACTTCGGTCTAAAATTTGGTTTTCTATGTATATTCTCTTCGTATTTATTTTAATTTGTACGTTTTGTCCATCCTGATTCTACCGTTTGTTTATTACGTAATTGTACTAAGTGCTTATTTATTTGATCGCTGTGGGTAAATTCAAGGAGTTGTACTAATCGTTTGCCTCCCCCTTTTTTGCTTCGAACTCTCGTCTTCAATTAATACTTCTCACATATTTCAATCTGACCACTCTAAGGGGGTGGGGGGGGGGGGGGTAAGAGTTTAAAGATTATCCTAGTTTTGGGTAATTTTTGCGCACTTTAAATGCTCTAATTTAAGAACGGATTTAGATATCTAAAATCCGATTTCACTATCGTGTTCAGCGTGCAAAAACCTTTAAAATGAGGGGTCACTTGTTAGAAAATAACATTTTGGGGATTTTTGGGTAATTTTTGCGCACTTTAAATGCTCTAATTTGAGAACGGATCAAGATATCTAAAATCCGATTCCACCATCGTGTTCAGCGTGCAAAAACCTTTAAAATGAGGGGTCACTTGTTGGAAAATAACATTTTGGGGATTTTTGGGTAATTTTTGCGCACTTTAAATGCTCTAATTTGAGAACGGATCAAGATATCTAAAATCCGATTCCACCATCGTGTTCAGCGTGCAAAAACCTTTAAAATGAGGGGTCACTTGTTAGAAAATAACATTTTGGGGATTTTTGGGTAATTATTGCGCACTTTAAATGCTCTAATTTGAGAACGGATCAAGATATCTAAAATCCGATTCCACCATCGTGTTCAGCGTGCAAAGACCTTTAAAATGAGGGGTCACTTGTTGGAAAATAACATTTTGGGGATTTTTGGGTAATTTTTGCGCACTTTAAATGCGCCAAAACCCTCCTTAGAGTAGGCCAATTTCGCCCATCTTCGAACTTAGCCTTTCGATTGCCAAGATAGATTTTTTGTGCAAATTTGAGCTGTTTATCTCAATTCTATCGAGAGTTATCGTCTGGAGTGACACATATATAAATAAATAAATATATATATAAATATATATATATATACATATAAAAAAGTGTTAAATTTCAGGAATCGTTTTAGAATGGTCTGAAACGGATTTCTATGAAGAAAATTTCCAAAAATTTATATTATTTAAATTTCGAAGCCATTGCAATAGCTTCATTTTCTTTGAAAATTCGCTAACAAATCAGAAGAAGAAATATCTCGTATCGGGATGACACAATGAATCGAAGGGATGGAATCGATTGTGAAATAAACGATTTTGGGGATTAAATCAGATTATTGGGCTGGGGCCCAAAGTGGGCGTAGCGAACAACATTTTAACTTGACTGAGCATGTGCGGATGGGCCACTTTTCGCTGTTGCCATGGCGACACTAGGGCCCAGGACCCAGAGGTCCCAGAGCCTACCTTCCACTTTCAGGTGCCTAGGTTTCGAATTCGATTGCAAGACATCGATTACTGCAGCTTTATTCCGAAAACATGCTTGGTCTATGGAGCCCACCATGGATGCTCTACTAGAATATTGAATATCCATAGCCAGAGAACTCTGGCGAGTGGCTGTTGAACTTGCGAAAAAAGCTAGATAGGTACAGTGTAGGGAGGGAAATTCAGATGCCAACTGAAAAATTGTTGGTCTTTTTTACTCCTAGTGTTTTTGGGTACCGGGGCAGTGCTTTCTTCCCATTCACCAGTAACCTTCGAAGTCAACGACTTTCACTCAGAGCGATAGCTTACCTCTGGCATACGACTGAGACACTCACTTTAATGACATGCCAATTCCATGTATGTTGCAAGTAGGTATACTTATAAATGTACAGCTTTATCTTTGAACAACACTGGCCACGACGTGAGCTCTAACGTAATTGTCCTCCCACTCCCAGTCGAATCAATTTAAATTTAACTATAGATATTTCAAATCCTAGAATGTTATACATAGTTCGATCGAACTCAGGACAGTGACCTTCTTCTGTTGAGGTAGTCGAGACGCGACGAGGGTCAACGATTCAACAACTTGGTCAGCACCAGTGAATGGAATCGTCTTCCAACCAGTTCGTCACTCATATTCTCGGACTTCGCACAAGTGGACGACCGAATTGCCGTTGTAGGTACGACATTCTGCCTCAGACCGAAACTGCTGAATGTGACGACGAGGCACCAATCCACATAAACTTCAACGATGCTCACAACGCCCTAACTCTCTTGCGAATATTTTACCAACGAATGCCTGTTGGAGAAGACGTTTTTGGAACTTTGCACATCTTGGACATCACAATCAAACAAGCTCATCAAGAAGCCTTCGAACAAATAGAAATAATTGACAATTGACTTCTTCGGCCAACAAAACTGAAATTGACGCACTTTTGGTGTACATAGATCATAAGGTGATGATTTTTGTTTGATCGCGTTGATCGATTCTTTTACGTATCTTTAATCAGGGAATAAACCAAATAAATCGAATTTTGGTTTATTATTTTCAATAATGAACCTTTGGAATCGAGCATGAAAAAAAGAAAGAATTTAACCCCCCTCATAATTTGATGGTTTACGTTTCAAGGTATGTAGATTCCGAAGATGCATAAAAAAATTTCTGTCCGTCCGCCGTACGCCGAACTTAGCACTTTTCTTAGTTACCATGAACCAAAATTGATGAAATTTGGTTTATATAGGTCCCGTTCGGGGTCTGGTTGGTCCTCGGAGCTCGGCGTTACTCCCAGTCATCTCTAAGGGGTTCAAAATAGGGGATGGAATTTTCAGAACGCCGTAGCTCGAAAACTTTCAGTACAAGGGTATGGGTTTTTTACGTTTTTAAATTGATCTTGAACTAAAGAATTTTTTGAGACCACCCGTAGCACTATACGACCAGCCGTTCGTTTGCACCGAAAACCTTCGTCAACAGGATCGTGATTCAAACGGTATAAATCCGGCCCAAATATCATTGCTAGGTAGCACCTGATTAATATAATCAAGGATGGCTGTATGAAGCCGAATTGGTTGTCTGTGATATTATTTCATTGGAAAAATGATGGATCTTTTGGATTTTGTTCAAAGGTACTTTTGCAACTGGACCAAACGTTGAAGTATTATTGATGGGTAATTTATTACACAACGGTAAATTATTACACAACGGTTCATTATACTATCTACGTAGAAAGGGCACCTATAGAGGTAAATATTATTACACAGCGGTTTATCATTTGCCTTATGATTCATGAATAACTACAAATAAAATTAATGATTGAATTACTGAATCCCACGCATTTGTAGGACACTTTAATTCCGGGGCAGGATCCAGTACTCGATTTAGGGCTTTCCTGAGGGGCGGTGGGGGGGGGGGGGGGAGCTCGAGGGAATTGACCACAGAAAACAGTGATATACGCAGAAGGGGCATCTATAGGTTAATAATAAACCGTTGTGTAATAATTTAGTGTAATAATTTAATAATTCCTCGATTTATATAATCAAGGATGGCTGTATGAAGCCGAGTTGGTTGTTCTGTGATATTATTTCATTTGAAAAATGATGGATCTTTTGGATTTTGTTCATAGGTACTTTTGCAACTGGAACAAACGTTGAAGTATTATTGATGGGTAAATTATTACACAATGGCAAATTATTACACAACGGTAAATTATTACGCAACGGTAAATTATTACACAACGGTTCATTATACTATCTACATAGAAAGGGCACCTATACGGGTAAATTACTACACAGCGGTTTATCATTTGCCTTACGATTCATGAATAACTACAAATAATTAATGATTGAATTACTGAATCCCACGCATTTGTAGAACACTTTAATTCCGGGGCAGGATCCAGTACTCGATTTAGGGCTTTGCTGAGGGGGGGGGGGGGGGCTCGAGGGAATTGACTACAGAAAACAGTGATCTACACAGAAGGGGCATTCTACAGGTTAACAATAAACCGTTGTGTAATAATTTTCAGCGTTTTTCAGTTATTTCGCCCTCATACTTCGAAATCCCGGAAACTCGAAAATCCATAGTAGTACGAACATTTTCTCCTCGGCCCGTTGAAATTTCGAATTAGCGGGATTCTACTGCAGTTCGATTTCACGGTGAAAACCTTCATTCAGAGGCAGCTTTATGGATTCAACAAATCTCCACGCCGATTGAATCAGTTGCATTCCCGTACTAATCAATTGAGAGACCAAAATTACTTTTTCGCTGATTGAACCCAACGGAACCCGTAAATACGGAAATATTCGGACGACTGGTGGTTAAATCGACAGCTTTACGACTTCCCGCGAAGAAAATTAAAGGAATTTTTCTTTTCTTTTTTCATTTCCGATTTTTATTTTTATTTTTTGTCAAATACCTACCACTACCACCTACCTGAGATGGCAAATACGGCAATGCTGTCTTTAAGAGATACCTGACGTAGGAGGATGAGTTGGAGGATGGTGTTGGAGGGGAGGGGAGGGGAGGGAGTGGTGGGGAGGGAGGGGAGGGGGGACGCAGAAATCAATCAAAATGTAAATCTTCGGGTTGTGCGGGGACACGGATCCTCGCGGCAGGTGGCCATCGGCAGGATGCAAGGGTCATTACTCTAAGTAAGGAACCCTATGTGAGCGCACACACCGACGGACGCACATGCGGAGGGTCGCGGAGTCGACGGACACATCGTCACAAGTCCATCGTCTCGGCTCATTGTGCTAAGACCGTGGGTTTATGCGTCACGAACTGCGACACGGATTTTACGGTTTCTTACAAAAATACGACGTTTCCTGTAAACCTTAACAGGTACATTGTGGCCGCGCGAGATTTTAAAGAAAAGCCTCCTCGCCTTCCAGTTGTATATAATCAGACAATTTATTTTTATTGGTTTTTACAGTGAAAAATTTAATATCCTAAAGACGAAAATGTTTGAACTTTCAGACAGAAGAAGATATCTATAATACTGAAGAAGCACTGAAATCTTTATTTCCAGATTCAGCTATCCTAAAAAAATATCGCAACAAGATTTGTAATTAGCGAATTTTCAACGAGAATGACGAGATTGCAATGGGTCCAGAATTTTCAGAACAAGAATTTTTTAAATTTATTTATGGGCAAAATCCATTTCCCTAGATTTTAACAAAAATTTATATTCATACAATATATACATATATACCTATACAGGGTGTCCCAGTCTCTTCTGGAGAAACTCAGGGAGTCGATTCTACTCTTCATTTTGAACAGAAAATGCTCGGCACAAATTTTTCGAAAAGTTCTTCGTTTCAATGAAATCCGACAATTTGTCTTTTTCCAACTTTTCATTATCTTACCACATAAAAACGCTAATAAATTCGAAAATATTGAGACTACAAAAAATCCAAGTACACCATTTGAAAGAACGTTAAATTTCCTGTAAGGTTATTCTGTTTTCAATGGTCAGAGTTATTTAAATTGTTGGCCAACATCAGTTGAAACATTTGAAAATTTCAAAATTTAAAACTGAGAAAGATTGCACATTCTACTGAGGTTATAAAAAATACCTACAACTTCTCAAATTTCACAAAAACTTCTTCATCTAATAGGCTTTACTGACATACTTAGATTTAAAGAAAAAAATTTTATTAGAGTTGAAAAATGATAATTGAACGTTTGAAAACATGAGCAGAGGTGAATTGGGGGGGGGGGGGGGGGGGGAGAGAATTAATTTGACTTCTGAATTAGATTTCTCAAAACAGAATAATCTTACAGGAAATTTATCGTTCTTTCAAACGGTGTAGGTAATTGAATTTGTTGTAGTCTCAATATTTTTCGAATTGATTAGCGTTTTTATGTGGTAAGGTAATGAAAAGCTGGAAAAACACAAACTGTCGGATATCTTTAAAAGGAAGAACTTCTCGAAAAATTTCTACAGAGCATTTTTTGTTCCAAATGAAGAATAGAATCGATTCCCTGAGTTTCTCCAGAAGGAACTGGTAGGGGAAAGTCGGGTAATGTGGGGGTTCGGGTAAAATGGGGAGTAGGCGCCAAGTTCCACTCCAGTAGTGATAGCTGAATTGGGCGGGTGACCCATGAATCAGCTGGCCCAGCACGGCATTTTTCGTTGGTTTTTGTTGGGGATCAACTTCACGAGTCGACGCAGAAAGGTAAGTAAAATATTGTCAGCTTTTTCAAAATTATTTGTTAGTTTTTTTAATTGGACTGTGGTCCGCGATATTCTTCAATCCTGGAAACTGAGAGGTTTCTGGAAAGAGGAGTTTCTCAAGGACCTACGGGCACCTCAACTTTTGGATATAATCACAGGTGGAGGGCAACCACATCGTTTCAAAAAAATATGGCGCTGACGGGTAATATGGGGAGGTACAACTTCGGGTATTATGGGGAGGTCCCCGATTTACCCTACCACCTCCCCATATTACCCTGCCATATCCCCATATTACCCAAATACCTACCTGATTATTATTGTTTTTATTTTCATTGTCATCATTAGATGGCTGAGAAGAAGAAACGCCAGCTATGGTGTTCACATAACATGGAAGAGGCAGTGAATGCTGTATTAGATGGAAAATATGGTTACGTCGTGGCAGCACGGACCCATGAAGTTCCCCAAACCACGTTGGAGCGGCGAGTGGCCAAGGCTAAGAACAACTCAATGTCTGCAGGAGAAGCTTCGGAAAAAGGAGGTGAGCATAAATTTTATTATTTTCGTTAAAAAAATCATTATTTCATTACCTAACTACCTACTTATTTGAAAAATTGAATAAATAAAGTTAAAAAAATAACAATATTAGAAATAAAATGAATGAATGTGTGAAAAATAGAAAAATAAAAATACGAAGTAGGTATGTAGCCTGCCTACCTAATTTCCTGGAATAAAAAGTTGGTTGGTACCTAGTTAATTTAGGTATTTTTTACATAATATCATTTCATATTATTTAGGAAATTTTTTTCTCAGGTCTTGGGGTCAAACCAGTCTTCTCTAGAGCTCAAGAAGTAGAGCTGCGTGATTTCATTCTGCTCATGGAAAGCCGAATGTTTGGGCTGACAATGGCTGATATTCGACGGCTAGCGTTCAACCTTGCAGAGAACAATATGATCGCCCATCGATTTAACATCGAGAAGAAAATGGCTGGCAAAGATTGGATTTATGGTTTTCTCAAGCGTCATCCTTCAATTTCCCTGAGGACTCCTGAGCAAACGTCCCTCGCTAGGGCTATGGGTTTCAATGAAACGGCGGTAAGTAGCTTTTTTGACCTACTTGATGGGCTCTACGATAAGCACGGCTTTTCGCCAGACCGAGTTTACAATGTTGATGAAAACGGGGTCACCAACGTACCGAAAACCCTATCCAAAATCTTGGGTATGAAGTGAAAACGTCAAGTTGGCGGGCTCACATCGGCTGAAAGAGGATTCCTGGCGACAACTGAACTTTGTATGAATGCCCAGGGAAATTTCATGCCCCCTATGTTTGTTTTCCCCAGAGTGAAGCCCAATCCGGAGCTGTTGGACGGTGCTCCGCCAGGTAGTATGGCTGAATTCAACCAGAGTGGTTGGATGACTTCAGACATTTTTCTCAAATGGTTCCGTCATTTCGTTGAATTTTCCAAACCAACAGTGGAGAAACCTGTTCTGCTTTTGCTTGATGGCCATACCACTCACACAAAGAATTTGGACCTCATTCGGGCTGCCAGAGAGAATAATGTGGTGTTGCTTTGTTTCCCACCCCATTGCTCACATCGCCTGCAACCATTGGACGTATCACTGATGCGTCCATTGAGCATTTACTATTCTGACGCTGTAAGGCACTGGATGAGGGATAACCCAGGAAGAGGGGTGTCAATTAAACACATTTCAGCGCTCTTTGGGGATGCCTATCTGAAAGCTGCGAAGCCAGAAACGGCGATCAACGGCTTCCGTAAGTGCGGGATCTGGCCCTTCAACCGAAATGTGTTCTCTGACACCGAATTTGCGCCCTCAAAAACCACTGAACGGACACAACCGGGTGTCCCGCCTGTCCTCCCGGACGAACCCTCAAACATCATTCCTCAGCCTGCAATGACACATTCAATTCCTGAGCTTCCAAGTCTTTCCAGTCAGCCTCACCCATCAATTCCGGCCCCACAATCGACACCTTCCGTCTCCTACCCTGAGCCCGCAATGGCACCTTCAGTTCCTAAGCTTCCAAGTATTCCTAGTCAGCCTCAGCCATCAATTTCGCCCCCACAATCTACATCTTCAGTGTTCAACCCTCAGCCCTCAACAAGTTGTGGCACCTCAGGTTTTTGCCGAACTTCTTCGTCTCATCGTAAGATAACCGAGTTTAGCCAGGTGTCACCTGCAGACCTCATCAAGCTCCCTGAAGGTGGAAGATCCGAAACTTCGCGAACACGCAAGAGGGGTCGATGCGTAATCCTAACCAATTCTCCCTACAAGAATGAGTTGGAGGCTGTTGAGAGAGACCGGCACGAGAAAATGAAGAAGAATGAGTTGAAAGGAAGAGTGAAGAAGAATCGACGTGATGAAAAACTTGTGAAACAAACTGTAGAAAAATCCCGTCCAAAAAGATTAAAGAAAAATGCTATTGAGGACATTGTCAGCAGCAGTGATTCTAATTTAGAGGACACTTCTCTGAAAGAAGAGTGTATTGTCTGCTGCAAGGAGTTCGATGAAGGGGGATGGTTGAAATGCAACATTTGTAGAGGGGGGGTTCATGAACGGTGTTCAGGAGTAGAAGAGGATGAAGACTTCCTTTGTGTTATTTGTTTAACAGTTGAAAGACAAAAACTTGTAGGAATCGTAAAAAACAAAGAAATCGTTTGATAGAGGTTCCTAATTTTCATGTAATACCAATCTATGTGCAAGTTTCACAATGTTCCTTTTATTTTAAATAAACTAGGTACTAATGTTCCTGCAATAATTTCGTCTAAAAACTACATTTTTTCCTGAAACCCCATATTACCCTACCGCTCCCCGTTTTACCCTACCCACCTCCCCATATCATACGCATGGGAGGGTAAAATGGGGATGTTAGGCGAAATCGATTTTTTCAAATCAACACCTATTACAACTACTTTTTCATAACAAACGAATCATATCTCGTAACCTTGGTTACTCAAGCAGTCACGTTGGGGAAAAAATTGGAGAACCTTCTTCACAAGCTCTGTGGCAGGCAATTGAAGTTACTCCAGACGATATCTGTCCCTGGGCACATGATAAAAATTCCAAATTTTGCCAAAACGTCCGTACTGCCAAACAAAAGGATGAGTTCGAAGATGAGCAAATTTCAAAAATTCCAAGGGGGTCAATATGAGTTTCTAGGGGTCAAAAACTGGTTAAAAATTGCTAAAATCATGAACAATTGATTTAAAATCACTGGAAGTGGTACGGAAGGTAGAGTAAAGGTGGAAAAATACCATTTCAGTGGTTTTCATACATAATAGGGGTCAAATTTCGATTTTTAGGGGTCAAAAATTGTTATTAAGGCGTAAACTCCATATTAATTCATCTGAGGGAGTTACTTGTATCAATTACTGAATCATTTGTTTCTTTGTCATTGCTGACGAAGGGCCCAACGGCCTTATCAGGTGGAATAGACCGGTTCCCGTGAGATCACCGAAGTTAAGAAACCTCGAGCGTGGTTAGTAGTTGGGTGGGTGACCGCCGTGACACGTGGTGACACGTCCAAGTATGACCCATGTAGCTGTTGGGCGAACCCCTCTCCACTCAAGTGGGCGAGGCAATGAGTAGCCAAGTAAAGAGCGAAATGATCAGATCGAATTCTGATCCTCCATTGGAGGACAGCTGATCACGTCCGCGACGCTGGCAGGGCAGTCGGACGAAAAGCCCCAGCCTGAAATGGCTGTTACTTTACTTTACTTTTACTTTTCATCTGAGGGATTTCGAAGATGAAGATATTTTGTCAAAAGGGTAAATTTGACTTTATAAGGATCAAAAATCGGTGTAATTGGCTAAAATCACGAAAAAATTATATAATTTTACGAAAAGTGGTATGGTTTCTCGCTAGATCATAGTTTTACACAATAGGACGATTATTTCATTGAAAATTCGCTCTTACAGCCATGCTGCATGACTGAAACTCCTTCTTCCCGAATTTTGGAGAGCCGCCCTTGAATATACAGAAGACAAAGTCTAAAAACGCTGCAAATTATTAAATAACAGTGTATTATTATTTACCTGTATAGATGCCCCTTCTGCGTAGATCACTGTTTTCTGTGGTCAATACCTAACCACGGACTCCTCCCAGGAAAGCCCTAAATCGAACAGTGGAGCCGGCCGGGCAATCACATTTCATAAATATGCGGTGCAATCAAGTATTCTATCATTAATTATTTATTTGTTGGTAAGTATTCATGAAGCATAACGTTTATTAAACTCAGAACAAGCCGTAGAGTAATGCATGCATTACAGTGGACGTCCCTTATGGTGGTGCATAGATCACTCTCACTACAGGGACTAAAGATTGAAACAACTAGTACCAAGTCATAATTTATTATCGTTCGAGAAAAAAGTCCAGCCGGGATACACCCGAGTTCAAATCCAGGGTTGTATAAGAAGAAAAAAGAAAAAATCACTGTAAAATTCGCTCTGATCCCCGTACCAGGAGAAAATTTATCGAAGAAAACGTTTGCCAAAGAATGCAAATCGGATGTTTCGCTTTTATTTCTCCCAGTACATTACCCCTCAAAAGATGAACCGCAAATTGCCAAAGATTGTTGAACAAGTGAAACTTAGTCGACTGCACACTTGTAATCAAGAAATCGGATTATAATCGGGTCCTGGGCACCGAACAAAAATGTTTAACAAACACACAAATCTGTGGTGTTTTTGATGGATTTGGTTTTGGAACTGTCTGAAACGAATTTGTATGATGTTATTTTTGCTCTAAGCTTTAGTTTGTCTCCTCTCCCAAATATTTTAAACAATAAGGGTGCCCCTAATCACGAAGTCTATTTTCTGAAGGCCTTCGAAATTCGTACTGGCTTTGGTCCAAGTAAAAATACATTCTACAAGCCAAAATCACGTAGGTATTACTTAAAAGGTCTGAATTCCTTTCAAAACTTGCAACCATTTCGATTTGAGTTTTTCACCAGTGGTTGAGGTTCTGGAATTATACTCCAAGCCAATATGTTAGAAATCCCTAGCGCGAGAGGCGCGGAAGGATTAAAAAGGCTGAACTGTGAACAACATGCCACGAGTATTTTGGAGTTCGTATGATAAGATTACAACCATCAAAAGACTCAATCCTAGAATGAACCTCAGAAGCGTATAAGCCTCTGGATGATTTGATTTCGTCTTCCAAAAGACATTTTTTTCCCCAACTCCCTGAAGGGGTCAAACGAGCGAAAACTCGGCCACATCAAAGAAACTTCGGATCTACTCGAGAGCTCGCCCGTCCATGAAAACGGGCAATCGAATAAAACGGGGAAAAGCCTTCGATATTTCCACCACGGCCGTCGCCAAAGGGCCGCAGAACAAATGAGCGAATTAGTAAAACGCTAATAAACATACAAACGGATGCGAGACGACACATCGGTTGCCCGCGGGGCGTTGCGTTGCGGCCGAGCGTGCTTTGGGCTCGAGAGTCACATTAGAAGCTTTTAGAATCATAAACCGTGAAATAGGACAAGAAAGCAAGGGGACGTTTCCCGTCAAGCCGACCGGAAAATATCTCAAAATAGAATTTGCGTATAGAAAATAAACATCAGCGACAGCTGTAGACATTTTCCAGTTGTTTCAAAAATAATCGTACTTATTCAGCCTGCGAGGAATTTGCGACACTTCGAAGTTTGTTCGAATATTGTTAGAGGTGGAGATGGCTGCTTAGATGAACTGAACAGTAAATCGTACTATATTGATATACCGAGGTATCGTCCGGGTTCAGCCAACAGCCACAAAGAAAAGCAGCAGGACAACCTCATTTGTATATATTGTCATGAAAAAACCTAATCACATTTCTTTTATTATTTGGTTATATTGACACGACGATTCGGGACAGAAATTGACCCATCTTCAAGTGAAATCCTGTAAGCAATCCATGGAACAGAGGATTTTGAATTAAACCAAACTTTGTTAACATTAAAAAGGAACTACAACAGTCCAAGCAAGAAAATTAGGAATAAACAGATACTTGGTACATAGTAGTACTGTAGGCGGTCCAACAAGAACCAGTGTCAAAAGAGATCATATGCCAAACTAATGCCAACAAATCAAAACAAAGTTGTCAATAGAAGTAGAATAACAAATTTATGTAAAACTAAAGTGGAAAAACCAACCAAGGACAGAAAACAAATTGCAGTGATGGAGGGAATCTGACAAACAATTATGTACAAAATAGGTTAAATGTCAAACTCAAAAAGAACTGAGAAAAGAGAGCAATGGCGATGGGTGCTACAAAGAATGAAAGTTGTTGCTGCACGAAGACAACAAATGGGAACAACCCAGTTACATGGAGGTAACACGGAAGGAATTAAAACAAAAAGAACTATGTATCTATGTACATGGATACCGGAAAGATGACCCATGGATGATACAACAGGAACATAGATGCTAAAAAATACAAAGTAGATACATATGTAGGTACCTGCAACCACCTTCCATGTTAACCAAAGCCAAAAAATATCCAAAGACCATGGAATTGTTTAGATAAAACAGCAATAACTGATTTTGTTTAATATTGTTACGGTCAAGGAATCTTTAACGTTTACGAGAATCCACAGGTTTTACATAAATTTGGGTCCGGACATTTTCTCGTACAGAAATTACCCGACTCCGATTCTGTACCAATTTTCCGAACCCGACATCCTGAACGTACCTACTACTTACACTGTGTAACTAAAACTGCTAGTGCTGCACAGTCCCGATTGGAGGGTCGCCATAGCGAGCAACTCATTTACTAGATTTATTATAATTGATAAGGGGCCCAAGTTACCTCACGCTATTTTGGCGGGCAAAATGGATATCAATCTTTTTTGCGGCTGACGAGGTTTTCTTGGCGGGCAAATTTTTACAACCGGGGTGGGGGGGGGGATAGATCTTACGACATATTTTACCACCATGATCAGATAGACCATCTTGTAATCTATTCTCGGTGAAATAACCTGCTGCCGCCTCTAGTAAAAGAAGGGTTAACCGACACTACTACTTATACTACGTGTTGTGCTCTCCTATGAATAAAGTAATCGTTACTCGTTTTATCGGTGTAAAACTCCGTTTTTCCCGAATTCCTGTAGCTAGCTACCTCACGCTCAACCTGCGCAGTTACATACATCGCACAGTTCGGGCAGTTCTGTCAAGTCCGTATGACCGAGGCACGTACTTGTTAGTTCACGAAAAACTGAGAGAGCATAGGAAAACTGAGGGGAAACCAGAAACGTAGAAACGTAGATAAACTGGGCAGTTTAACTGAGCGTGTGTGGGCCACTTTATAAACATAATCGAAATCGTCTACCTAATTCACACAAATACATGGAATGACTCCAAAAATAGTATCTTTGTTTTGACTGAAAGCTGCACTGCACAGTATTGATTAAGTATAGTTTTTAACATGGAACATGTTTTTACGGGAGTAAACCAGGCTGCAAAACGTCTAGCCCAGTCCAGGGGAACTCGGCCCCCCTCCCAGTCTCCCGCACAGTTCTCCCTCTACCCCACTCCTGCCACCCAACTCCGCCGTAACCTGCTGAGGGGGTTCTTCCTACCCGAAAAACGCCAAAAGCAGCTGAGGACGTGTATTATGACATTGCGTTAGGTCGCTGGTCGGAGGCTTGGAAATACCACGAAGTTTTTTTGCTTCCTCACTACCGAAGGCAGGGAAGCCTTGGATTCGTGATTGAGTAAAAAGAGTTCATGTCCTCCAAAATGAAAATTTCCACTACCATTTTCCGTTTCAGACATCGAAAAACATATTTGGTTCCGTGTCTCTCTGTCTGTGGTCAATTCCTTGCAACACCCATAACTACCCGAAATAATGGTCGAAGTGGGCGGAAATTTAGAAGGTAGGTGTGGGTTGGGTCACAGATGGTCCCATACCAAAATCATCGAAAAAGTACCGTAAATTTCGTCTGCGCATGCGCAAACGTGAAATATTTGGAACACCCATAACTACCCTAAATATCGTTGAAATCAATTCAAACTTGGAGGGTCGGTCAGGAATAATACTTTGGTAGTTCCAAATCAATTTCATTGGAATGGTAATGTAACTTTGATCTGCGCATGTGCGAACATGAAATGTTGACCATTTCCTTGTAACGTTTCTAACTACGCGATAAATAGTCGTAGAGAGCTGAAATTCTGAGGGTATACGCGGTTTGGATCGCAGATGGTCCCGTTTCAAAATCATGAAAATCGTTCAGTCTGCGCATGCGCAAACGTGAAATACTTGGAGTGCCCATAACTACCTTAATTATCGTTGAAATGAGTTCACATTTGGAGGGTCGATCAGTATAATACTTTGATGGTTCCGTATGAACTTCATTGGAATCTTACTGTAATTTCCCTCTCCGCATGCGCTAACATGAAATGTTGCCCCTTTCCTTATAACGCTTCTAACTACGCGAAAAATAGCCGTAGAGAGATGAAATTTTGAGGGTACACGCGGGTTGGATCGCAGATGGTCCCGTATCATAACGAACCTACCTAACTAGTCTATACGTTCATTTGATTCAAGTGAGGAAGCTATAGTGCCAACTCGAATTGGCAGACGTTTTTCTACATAATTATCTCCATATCCTCTGTTATCATGTACCTATTCGAAAAACATGTTCCATGTTCCCTTGCTTTGATCCTTGATCTAAACTGTTATAATCCGGAGGTCTGGGGGTGTCCCTCAGATTTCATTCGACAATAAACGTACCGTCATGAACACAAACCACTGGCGGCTAGACGCCCCCTACACGCATTTTTTTCCAATTATCTTTGACCATTGGTAGTGCCATTTAATTCTCCTTATTCACCTGTTGACACTTTTTCTAGTGTTAATGTACAAATTGACGGTGATTTCAGGCAATTTCCTAGGATTTTGACTCATAAAAAATAAATAGATTTTGGGATCAGAACCATTGGTAGAACCTCAATTTTCCACTCTGGTCAAAATCGACTTCATATTCGGTCTTCTTGTCCCAAAAAACCTGGAAAATGAAACCTCAAACGCTCATGTAACTAACATGTTACTAAAACACAAAAAGTTCCTATTTTTATACCCATTTTCACTCATAACACCCCTGGGTATATTCCGATCGGGCTGCAGTTTCGGGACACAACTAGGGCCCAAATGGAGCTTTCGTGCGAAAGAAAGAATTTTTTCCCTATTGATCGCTCTCTAGACACCACTAGCATGGTTTCCACGTCGGGTAGGTATATAGCAAATTTCGAAATTTTAATATTTCTCTTTGTATTTGGTTATTAACTGTACCGACCTAATAAATCTACAAATCGCAGTTTATTCGGGAAATTGTAGAATTCGGAGAAATTTTCGTACCAAATTTCTGATTCAGGAATAAATTTGTTCGAGATATCGGTTTTGATAAAATGGTCTTTCGGGGTAAGTTACGTTTTCGAGATTTTGTACGTACATGATTATATATCTTGGACAATAAAGAACGATGTCTGATAGAAAAATTGTTGACTGATCCGCTCACTAGTTTGTTAGCTCGTTGCCATGAGGGCGGTTGTCCTAGAAGCAGTGAGATCAACCACACTACATACATAATTATTATCATAGAGAAAATGGTGCAGTGTAGACGGGAACTAGAGACTGATAATAAGCAAAGCGTTGGCCGGGGTCCAGACGAATCCTCGCCATCCATAACGGGAACGAAATTTAATTTTCTATGTTGGGTCGACCAACAGCACTTTACATCGAGTAAATATTACTCCGAAAGGCTTGTTAAGCCGGATGATTTACTTCGATATTTGTTTTCACGTTGCAACCCTATAAACATGAAAATTAATGCCATTCGTAAACGTTTCAAAATCTTTTACAGCCCGCACCGCTTCATAACGACTGGACGGCTGCAGCCTTCCCATTAAACGATTTCAACTGGTGAGGGTCCTTCAAAGTGTACACACGTCAGTAACGACCTTACATGAGCTAAGGAAAAATGAAATGCCAGAGAGTGAAGGTAATACGGGCAGAATCGTTTCTCGGACGATAGGTTAATGCTAGAAAATGGTAAAATAAGTCAACTTTCACCCCCTGCACCCATTAGAGGAATCCGTAGAGACATCCCGGCACAGACAGAAATCGGAAATTTATTCTATTCGACATGCGTCGTTCATCGTCGAAGGCGTTCATATGAAACCCAAAAAAACAATTGTGTCTTCAAGAAAATGTTTTATTCAATTTCACCCTAAATTTCGAGACTCAGGCATCACTGAACAACAGACATGAATGGTTTTCTTCTGGCTATCGGTGTCTATCTGACAGTACCCAATTGTTTGTAAATCCCGATGAGACAAATCTGATAATGTATGAGGGCAGGTCGCTACATTGCATACATACATTCTGTGCATGCTTGTACCTAGGTAAGACGTAATGAACTTCCAGGGATCGGTTTTACAATGATTAATTTCCAAAAAAGTGGTGTATCTTGGTTGTGTTTTTTTTTATGCCGACAATTCCCGATTTTGGCGCGTTTCCAGGCGTTTTTCACATTTTGTCCTCGTACCTGTAGACCTTTCATAGCTCCATTTACTCACTATTAAATTAAAGTTAAGAACGCCTGGGGAAAGAGCTACGTACACCAAATGCCTATATAGATCAATATCCAGGATGAACCTACAAATAGCGGACACCATTGGTGACCAAGCTTTCGTCCGTTATTTGACGGTAAGTACATAAGTGGTAATTTTAGTGCGTTAAGGACAATCAAAACGTCTACAACAAACCTAATAATTCAACCTAGTATTACAATTACAACCTGTAATACGAGATAGGTAGAACTGCTCACTGACCGCAAGATGCAAGTATTTACAAGAAATACGGAAATATTGTATGCTTGAATGAAGAAGAGGAACAAATGAATCAGGAATGTTGTTAATTACACAGTTACATACTACACAGCCCAATTTTTCTCAGTGAAAAAAATCTGTCAGCTTGGTCTGTTTAAAACTATGTTGCTGTCTCTGAGCTATTTCTGCGGTTAGTGTCTTGTGCTGGTATCAGGGGACACTTTTCAGTTGATTCCTGGTGTGATTCGTGATGAACAAACAGATAATACTGATGGGAGTGTAGGAGGGTTTCCTACCTACCCATCTACATTTATGCAGGTATCCAAGTCATACATATGACGCACATATTTTTTCCGTCGACAAGTTTGGGACGATGTCGTGGGTCCTACTTAGGTTCAGCGACTATCGGAATTTCATAAATCACCGTGCAGGGAATTCGTGGGGCCGAAATATGCATTGGCCACCAATGGTGGACATCAGAAAATTATTAAACCGTTGTGTAATAATTTGTGGCGGTTTTCGATTGATTTTTAGCCATATTAATTGGGGCATGGGTCTGAATAATTGTCCGCTAATGGGAGGTGCCTGTTAGGGAGGTTGGACTGTCCTCAGTCCTGAAGTCATGTCAGGACAATATTCAAACTTTGAATTGAGTTTTTCTAAACTTCAACCTCGATGCGGCAGGGGTTAATGTTATCCGATCGACCTAAAACTTTGGGAATCTCATTTTCTAGTCAAATGGCACCTTTTAGGGGGTTGCCACGATTGAATTTCGAAAGTTGACTTTTTGTGACCACCCTAGCAGGGTGGTCACAAGGCAATAAGCAAAATTTTTTTTGAGAAAATCACTTCTGGCAACCCTCTAAAAGGTGCCATTTGACTAGAAAATGAGATTCGCAAAGTTTTAGGTCGATCGGATAACGTTAACCCGTGCCGCATTGAGGTTGAAGATCAGAAAAACTCACTTTGTTTCATAAAAATACTCTTTTTTTCCTCACAACATAGTAACCATTTGTCCTAGAGACATGAAATTGGTCTCATTTTATTTAAAATGTTATCTTCTTCAACTTTTACTTCCATAATTTTTTCGCTACATCCTGTAGATTTTATGTTGTTCAGCTTTTCCCATCTCAAAACGTGGTCCGTTTCAGCAAATTGCCTTTTTACGCATACCCCTAAAAACCACACTCCAGTCAATGAAATCGACCTCTAGGCGATTTGACACTTCTTTATCACTCTGGTTTATTGAAAATGAGTATGTTTCAGGTATAAATGTAAAGGTTGAGGCTGTAATAAGGGGGGGGGGGGGGATCTAGGTAATAGGAAACTGTACAGGACCTCTCAACAATCTGACGGGTCTCTTTTCAGTGAAGCACTTGAAAATGTTGAACAAATCGATTTGTTTCGACTTATTTTGCAGGGCCACAGGTCCGACTATATTATGCTCTACGAGTATCTTCGAAGATGCTCCAATTCACTATTACACGTCCATGTAATGGTGCGATGAAATTCTTAAGTCCCATTTTTGCTTCGTAAAAGTTTTTCTTCTTTCTTCCTTTGATTGAAATTGCTAGTTAGACGTAACGTAACAAGTCGACAAGAAGAAGAATATTAAAAAATAAAATAAAGCACGGAATTTAGAGAAATGTAAGCATTTATTGAAACAATGGTCAGTCTCGGGGAAGCGACTACAATCGACTGACAAACTTCACAAAACTAGCCCATAATAATCGCCAGCATTAATCAACAACGAGAAACGGCTTCCTCCGTAACAAGGCTTTTAAACAGGAAATCGCACAGAGCGTTCAAAATGTCGTAGAAGGTTCGATGCGTAGGAATTTGATTCATAGTATTCCATTTTATCTTCATAAAATTGCTTAAGTACTGCAAAAGACAACCGATAATATTACAGGAGTTTCTATAATAAGAAATTGTTCTTTAAAATAGTTATACGATGAATTGTCCACTTAAAAGAGCAAAGTCATGAATTGTTAATGTGAAATGTGAGCCTCCTGCATCGGGAACGACATCTGGAGAAAGCACTTACGGACGGCAAGTCGTTATAATAAAACGTTCCATAAATATCCATAAAAGACCAATAAAAATATCGCGTTCTCAGTAAATACGTTTGAAAAATGACATTTCCGAGCGCCTTGATTGTCTTGGGAGGGTTTTTACCATTCCGTTTCTTGTGCCCGATCCATCTCGTTTTAATTTCATCTTTTTCGCTAAGAGACCGTAAAAATGGAGATTAGGTCTCAAAATCGACGTGGAATGATTGATGAGGAAGAACAGTTAGCTATCGTGCGGTGCGGGTGGTCGGCTGATTCCTCTGGGGGCACGACGTACTGAAAAAGAAGTTTTGCTGAGACGTCACTTTATTGGTTTCGGAAAACGGTGGTTTCCGTGAGGTGAAATCGATTAGTTGAGTTCTCACTCATCTGCTACGTAGAATTTCAGATGATCTTGGGGCATATAATTATAATTCTTGAAAGTATAGATGGCAGTGTAGTTACTAAATTATGTCAATACACATCTCCATCATCTCATTTTGTGAAAGGCAAGGGGAACATTTGGGACGTTACAATTTCATGTGATGATGTTTTAGACGCCACCAAAATCTACCTGTGTAGCACTGATGGTATGAATGCGTGGCCTTGGCCTATTATAACAGGCCGAATTTGTTTGTAGCGGGCCTTGTTCTGTGTTTGCGTAACAATAACCCAAATAGCAAAAAATAAGTGTTGTGTTTTTAGCGTTTATGTGAAGGGCTATAGCCGAAATATCTTTTGACAGGTTTTGAACGATCAGGTATTCAAGTAGCTTTTGTGAAGTGAACTTGAGTCCTGCAAGTGAATTCAAGTTCTACGAGGCTTTGAAATCACCAAAAAGCAACAAAGGTACGTTGTTAGAACTTGCAGCGAATTTATTCATAATGTTAGATACCGAAATGCTGGGCAGAAACAAGAATAAATTTTTAAAATCAAAGCTATCAACACAATCCGTTTTTACACTTCCCAAAAGCCAATCCACCGCCCTGGCAACTATTCTCGTATGAGCAGTTCATAATAATAATAATGCATAGTTTGTGACACGCATTGCACACCACTTCTCCCTCCCATTTTCGCTGTAGTGAGCCAACCGGTCAGCATGTCCCACGTACTTCCGGCCTGATGGCAGCTTGATCCGGTAAACAACACCCGAAATTCGCTTCTTCGCTGCAAAGGGTCCAACCCAGGAGGACTGTAGCTTCGGACATATCGTCGGAAAAATGAAGTAGTGGCGTATCTTTTTTCCACCACCACAAACGGACGTAACTGCAAAAAACGCATTTCGAGATATTCGGTTTGAAAGTTTAAGGGCGTTGGAAAAATCAGAAAATAGATGAACACAACCAAAAATCGTTCATTCCACCTATAGTTGACTCGTTTAACAACCCATTACCTAACTAGTCGCTCTTTGCCCTTCAAGGATGCCTTAGTAGCAGATACGTCCTTCTCTCATTGCCAAAAATTTGTACCTTTTTTCACTCGACCGTTTCAATTGTGGAGGTTTTGTAAAGGGAGTAATCATTATTTTTCACTCTTGTAGTAACATCTTTTCATTAGGTACCTAATGGAGGAAAGTTATTGTGAAGAAAAATCACACGGTACCTTACAAAACTGTTTTAATAAACTAATAAAAATTGTACCTAAAAGTGAAAATTGTACCTAATGACTTAAAAGTTTTGAAAGAAAAACGGTAACTTTATGAAATTGGGTTAGTACGAGTACAAAAATAATGAATGATCAATAATTGAAAGGTTTTCTAGTCTAGAGTTCGTAGTCGGATTCTTCATCCGCATTGGGTTCAGGTAGGCAGTCTCTAACCGCAGTGGATGGCTGAAGGCTCTTATAAAAATGATGATATTCCGAGAGGATGATACCATCATCGCACATCATCATCAAATCCTTGAATTTGGCGGATGACATCGGCAGTGCCTTTTGATAGACACTCACGCAACTGACGCGACTCATGATTGTCACAATGACAGTGAGACGTAACTGATAGATACGCCCGTCTGTCAGTGTATTAGTTCCGATTGTTGTAGATACGTCTTTAGTACTCTAGCATTTGCTGTGTTACTAAGCGACGAAAACGTGTGGGGATTTGTGCTAACTCTTAGAGTCACTTATCAGGGTATTATTATGAAGCTAACTCAAAAATCGGATTTTTGCAGTTACGTCCGTTTGTGGTGGTGTAAAAAAGATACGCCACTTTGTCATTTTTCCGACGATATGCCCACTTTCCATCTCGGCCTGAAGTACCAAACCTGACCCCCTTCTTTGAACGTTGGCCTCTGTGGTCGTACATTGTAACGTCGCTTCAAGTCGATGGCTGCCTTGCAGTGTCTGTTTCTAGCCATTTGGTGTACTGACTAAACGATCCTGCAGCACTTTTGCAAAATCGGTCGCTGCAGACTGGTTTGGTACTCTACCATACAACAGTGTCACTGGTAATGTCAGTTCACGACCAAACATCAGCATGGCTGGCGAAAAACCGGTCGTAGTACAATCTGTGGGACGGTAGGCCATAAGGACGATAGGTAGCTGACGGTTTCAGTCCTGCTGATGCTCTTCAACCATCTCTGACAACGAATCCACAGTGCCCTGTTGAACCTTTCGACTAGGCCATTACATTGAGGAAGTACGGGTGATGTCCGAGTTTTGTGAATTCCCAACAATTCTACCACTTCTTGGAAGACACCAGGACTCAAAATTCGACCCTTGGTCAGAATGCAGTTTCAGCGGTATGCCAAGCCTGCTGATCACATGACTGATCAACCCCTCAGCCACCATCTGCGCTGTCTGGTCTGCCCTTCCGGCCACTTGGTGATACATGTCCATAACCACGACAATGAACCGGTTGCCGTCATCTGATTTTGGTCAGGGAACCTACAGAGTCTATGGCCACATCAATGCTAAGCAACTAGTACTGGACGTACAACGAAGACGTTCGGCGAAGAACTGGTTTTACATTTTGTTTTTATCCCCTCCTACTGCTGCCAAAACCATCTCAAAATTACTGATCGTTTGTTATTGTTTTGAAAAATCTAGCTTAGACACCCCACTAATAGGTGAATCTGGATGGTTGGAGGATACCTAGAGATTGTAAAGAAACAAAGGCTGGGTCCACACAAAGTGATAATCTCACTCTTCCACAAAGTATGACGTTTTGAAATAAAATAGAAAATAGAAATAACCGTATCTAACAAATAACTTTAGAGAATGAATATACTGGTTTGCTCGTCGCCATCATCAAATACAGTTGCTATAGGCTTTCCCTGGCGTTCAGTTATTTTGAATCCTGGAATGAACGCAAAAGAGTCGCCAAATTGCCCCAGAAATAGTTTGGAGGGTCGTCCAAAAGAAAGGTCGAACGCGTGAAAATGACAACCCGCGAGAGATGAGTACGCGTCCATAAAAAGGAGAAGCCATTCGGGAGGCGGATAATTTCTTTGGGAGCCTTGAAACATTGTTCTTAGAAGCTATGAGCGATATAATCTCGACTCTGACGGGACGTTTTTGTGGGGTCCCCGCCCCACACACGTACAACCTCATGCATGAGTCTTCATTTGGAGGGGTCGACGAGTGGAGAGAAAAAAAGCGAACACAACATGACTGCTGTGATTTCGTGAGGCAAGGCCGTCGGTCCAGCTGGGAAACTCCATGTAAAACAGCACCCATCAACGTCCCGCTGGATGTCCGCTTCGACACTTCGTATGAGATTCGTGACTTGAGAGAGTCCGCGACCTCCGAAACAAAAGAGGCATCAGTGACTTTCGTCTGCAATTTTCAGTGACGAAGTGGGAAAAACTTGCTTTTCAACTCCTGTCATTCAGTTATACTTACGAGTAGCAGCAAATAGCAACAAATTTTGTTCTGCAATTTGGTACATCGGAATATTAGCTCAAGGCAGTGGCGTAGCCGATTGGGGGGGGGGGGGGGGTAGTAGTTGGGGTCATCTCCCTCCCACCCATTGGCTAAAAAAACCTTAGTTTATCTAAAATTAAAATTAAATTTTCAAGAATGATAACAAAAAAAAAAACGTCCGCCAATTCGAGTGGGCTGTATAGCTTCCTTCCTTGAATCACATGAACGTATAGAAAAGTTGGGTAGGTTCATTCAGTGGACAGGTGGAGTATCCATGCATGGGTTACGTACATTTGAGACCATCCAACAATTCAACTCCATCCATCTTCCAAATTTTACCGCTTTACGATGATTTGCAGGGTAGTTATGGGCACTACGAGGATCTGACGCTTGCGCATGCGCATATGAAAGTTACAGTAAGTACGATTTCAATGAATATGATAGTGGATCGTCTACAATCCAACCCGCGTGTACCCTCAAAATGTCAGCTCTCTATGACTATTTTTCGCGTATTACAAGGAAATAGTCAACATGTCATGTTCGCGTATGCGCAGACGAAAGTTATAGTACGATTCCAATGAAATTCATGAGTAACTATCAAAGTGTTATTCCTGATCGACCCTCCAAGTTTGAACTCATTTTAACGACAATTATTATGGTAGTTGAGGGAGTTTCAAATATTTCACGTTTGCGCATGCGCAGACGAAAGTTACGGAACTTTTTCAATGATTTTGGTATGGAACCATCTGTGACCCAACCCGCACCTACCCGTCAAATTTCAGCCCATTTCGACCATTATTTCGGATAGTTACAGATACACAGACGCAGACATACGGACAGACAGCCACAGAGTCAAAAATATTCCCTGATGTCTGAAATGCAAAATAGTAGTGGAAATTTTCATTTTGGAGGACAACTTTTCTTTCCCTCAATCCGGCAGTGAGGAGCAGAAATAACAGAAACAAATATGACAATAACAGATTAAACGGTAAATCAAACATGAATAAACAGTTAAATAATATATTACGTTTATTTGATTACAAACATTGCCTTTGTGAATATTTTCCGAGCAAGCAGGGGAGGTGGGATGGATGGGACGGGATGTGTTGTGTACAGGGACTTCCATATAAATGCCGCACTAGACCAGCTCGTCACCGTCACGAGATTCCGGCGGCCGAGATCGGTCAGTGACGGTCAGTGATTCCTAATCACATCGGAACGACTTTCATCCGTCATCAATCCGTCGATGAACAGCGCAAAGGATCAGTCGTTTGGGAAGTGATAAATGAGCAAAGAATGATGTAACGTCTGATATAAATAATAGCCTGGAACTTATTTTACAACACAATATATCTATTCCAACACCACTGAATTTAGAACTAGGACATTAATGGCTTAGATAGTGAGGCTTTATCGACATCAGGGTAAATTTTCCTACATTCTGACAAAACTTGTAATAAACTGGCCACTTTTCTTAGTTACCATGAGAAACATTATAAAACACAAACGGTGGGTACAGCTTCCGTACAAGTACGCAACCAGAGGGACATTTTATGTCTTAGCGCCCCCTCCCGCACCCACACCAAGTACTTCGTACTTAATTGTTTTGGTCAAGATTTCCAACGAATGGTACCTAGTCCGAACAGCCTTCAGTCCCAATTAGTTCGGATTAGCCGGACTCCACTGTATTATGTACGTAAACATTCATTTAAACAATCACGCTCATACCGCAGCTTGTTGGCCACGCAGTCCGCAGTGGTTAACGTAGTATGGTTAGGTAAATCGAGAGCTATCCAACGAGTGGTGAAGGATTTTTGTACGATGATAACTGGCGAAGATAAAGTTCCGTAGCAACGAATCGGTTGTAAGCGAAAATCATCAGAAAATTTCGTGACGATTTCGTGTAACGTTTTTCGAGTTATGTGCCAGAGTAAAGACATAAAATGTCAAAATATACACCTAAATTTCTTACCACTTGTTTGACATTCCTCTTCAATTTTACTCCAGATGTTGATCTTGAAATCAGTGTCATGTATTTTGGATTGGAGAGATCGTACAGCGGGGGATATGTCCCCGATACCTCAATCAGTTTTTCTTCACCCATGTTGAATTGAAGTGTAACAATAATCTTAAAACTGAGAACAAACCTCAAAAACGCTGCAAAGTCCTTGTCACATGGGTTTATTATTCCATTGGACATACCTACAGAGATGTTGGCTGTTTATTTATTGTTTCTTTCATATAAAATAATTGAAATAGCTATCTCTGGTGGTTTCCACCAATTTTGGCCCCCAAAACACGAATTAGGTACGCTCCTTTTTTTTAAATAAATTATCTCTGATCATTGATAGTACCATTTAATCGTCTTGATCCACCTGTTGACACTTTTTCCAGTGTTATTCTACAAATTGATGGTGATTTCAGACGATTTCCCAGGTTTTTGAGTCATAAAAAATCAATTTCGGGAGGTGAACATCTGGTAGAACCTCAATTTTCTATTCTTTGGTCAAAATCGACCTCATATTCGGTCTTCTCGTCCCCAAAAACATGAAAAACGATACCTTAAAAGCTCATGTTACCAATATGTTGCTAAAACGCAAAAAGTACCTATTTTTACTCACATTTTCACTCATAACACCCCTGGGTATATTCCGATCGGGCTGAAAAGTTTCGGGACACGACTAGAGCCCAAATGGAGCATGTGTGCGAAAGAACGATTTTTTTAGACCGAAAATGAAGCCTGTACACGTGATACGGCGGACGGCGGACGGACATTGCATTTTTGGAATCTACGCACCTTGAAACGGAAAAGAAAAAATTTTGGGGGGGTGTTACAAAAATTTTTTGCTAAGCGAATACATAGGTGTATTATTCACAGAATAATAAACCAAAATGACGGCCGTGAAAACCAGCAGGATATTGTCACCAAGAAACTTCGAGATGACGGCTTGGTGACGGCGAGCGAATTGTGGGCACCTGAACTTTGACGCGCGTGGAAACACCTCTCCTAAATACTTAGAAGAATAATGTATTTTACGCCACGCCGGCCGACGTTCGCGACCGTGACGGACCGGCCTCGTGACGGTCTAGTGTGAAGCGACCGGCTGCGCTGCTGACCACAGCGCATGTAGGGGGTGAAAAATTCTTTAAAATTTTGTGTTTATGATTCCTGCATTGACAATACGTATTATTTTGTTACACAATCCAATGTAATAAAAAAAAACCAGTCATGCAGCATGACTTAATGAGCGAATTTTCAAAGAAATATTCGAATTAATGGCTATGGTTTTGAATAAAGGAAAACTTCTTCCTCCTACTGTTAGTACCTAAATTGAATAATTTGAAATAGATTTTTTCTTTCTTCTTCCTTCTAGTAATACGTGGGCCGGTACTTGTCTATCTATGAAGGTATCATAACAATTATATGTCAAATGGGAAATTCAAGGAGTTGTACTAATCGTTTGCCTCCCCCTTTTTTGCTTCGAACTCTCGTCTTCAATTAATACTTCTCACATTTTTCAATCTGACCACTCTAAGGGGGTGGGGGGGGGGGGGTAAGAGTTTAAAGATTATCCTAGTTTTGGGTAATTTTTGCGCACTTTAAATGCTCTAATTTAAGAACGGATTTAGATATCTAAAATCCGATTTCACCATCGTGTTCAGCGTGCAAAATCCTTTAAAATGAGGGTTCACTTGTTAGAAAATAACATTTTGGGGATTTTTGGGTAATTTTTGCGCACTTTAAATGCTCTAATTTGAGAACGGATCAAGATATCTAAAATCCGATTCCACCATCGTGTTCAGCGTGCAAAAACCTTTAAAATGAGGGGTCACTTGTTGGAAAATAACATTTTGGGGATTTTTGGGTAATTTTTGCGCACTTTAAATGCGCCAAAACCCTCCTTAGAGTAGGCCAATTTCGCACATCTTCGAACTTAGCCTTTCGATTGCCAAGATAGATTTTTTGTGCAAATTTGAGCTGTTTATCTCAATTCTATCGAGAGTTATCGTCTGGAGTGACACATATATAAATATATATATACATATAAAAAAGTGTTAAATTTCAGGAATCGTTTTAGAATGGTCTGAAACGGATTTCTATGAAGAAAATTTCCAAAAATTTATATTATTTAAATTTCGAAGCCATTGCAATAGCTTCATTTTCTTTGAAAATTCGCTAACAATGTTGTCAATTAAATATGTTTTATTTTATCAATTTATCTTACCTAACGTTACCTTGTGACAGTGTGACTGTTCTCGAGCTATTGTTTCTTCCGGTGGAGACGGGGTCGTTTGGTGAAAGCCTAATCGATATCCCTTCTTAACCGGTGATAATCTCGCTGGTCTAGAGGAGGGACTCTCGAGGGTCCACCGTCACTCTCCTCTCGCTCTACCGCATGGTAGCACCGCGTGGTTCGGTAGTATGCGCTGAGTAATTCACCGTACTCCATCCACTTTTTGTGGGGTTTAAGCCCAAAGGTTTCCAGAAGATTCCTTTATCAACATCGTGTCCCTTTTAATAATTCATACAGCTTCCCCACCCCCTTTCGACCCTTTAGAGTGTCAATATAATTAAAATACATTGAGCTCATTTGAAGGCGATTAATGCCGCGTCGCAATTTACAAGTCCCAATAGTTGTTCCATCCCAACGATGGAGGTTGATCACCTTGAAGTTGTTCAGATTTCCTTTCCCGACTCAGAACCTCATACTACTTTTCATTCCGCCTTATCTCTCTCATATTTCTGCTACCCAGAAGTATGTCATGTGGGGGAGGAGTGTGACAGTGTGGCTGTTCTCGAGCTATTTTTTCTTACGGTGGCTATGGAGTCGTTTGGTGGAAGCCTAATCGATATCCCTTCTTAACCGGTGATAATCTCGCTGGTATAGTGGGGGGGGGGGCGGAACTCTCGAGGGCCCACCACCACTTTCACATCCTGCAGCATTTAGTGTTTTTTTAAATTTACATTCCACTTTGTAAAGTCAATCATCACATTTTCTATCCCCGACACCCCCTCAATTACAATCCTGGCTTCGCCACTCGTTCAAGATATGACGAATAATGATGAGGTTTTGGCAGCAGTTTGGCGTTATGATACAGCACCAAAAAATCAACTAATGCATTTTTATGCAAAACCACACGCCGCCTGCTTTCGTAAAACATCAGCTTGGTGTTAAGTACATCATGCGATATTTTAAACTGGAAATACTTCTGCGGTACAGCAGTCCGAGAGTGATGATGATCTTCATTACTGGTCTCTTGCTTCCCTCCGGCTGGGAGTTGGCACTGTCTCTTCAACACACCACATTTTCTCCAGAGGAACTCGTCAATCTATAAGTTCTGAGTGATGACACATATTTCATAGCAGCCATAAGAACCTGTTTTCGGTTGTATCATTGGTGCCTGGAGTTGAGCTGGGAGATCAGAAGTATGCAATGTCCGGACTTGCGAAGGAGCGCTGCACAGGTTGTTAAAACTGGTCTATCTCAAGACTGATGGGCTGAATGAGGAAGGTTCTTGGCCTGAGGACCCTCAAGGCGCACCAAATCCCGAGAGATTTGATCACTTAAGCATCGTCATCCAAAATTATACTCCACCACTGTTAGCGTTGGGTACCTACCTACCTCGCACCACCTCCACCATTATCGTGATTATCGTGACATAACATTCATCTTTCATCATTATAAAATTGATAAATCTGATACTACAGAACTAGCAATGAACTATGTTGTAATATTCTGTTCGTAGGGCTACAGAAACTGTATCAAAGGGATACACATTGATCAGTGTTTCTGTTCTGAAGCTTTGGGCTTTGGATACTCTCTGTATGAGCAACTCGAAACTATAATAATGAATAAGAGAAGATCAATCCTCAGTCAATCACCAATCCAATCTGAATGCTATGAACGTTCATTGTTTGGTATGAGAAACTGTAGAAAAAACGCTACTAAGTACTTTTCGTTGGTCTGCGGGAAGCAGAGCAGTCACGTTGACTAACGCGCAGAGGACGTGAAGAAGACGTCGCGTCGATTTGCTGGGTGGAGACCAGAAAAACACTGGCAGCTTACGGTTGAGTAAACCGGGCACGGGCCCTCGTTAGCTACTCGCCACAGCTTGTGACCATGTAAGTCATAGTCAGAGCCCTTCACAATATGGCACTTATTTTTGTGAAATAGGGCCCTAAAAAGTATGGCAATATGGCACTTATTTTCGCCCAAATATGGCACTTATTTCTCTCAATGTGGCACTTATTTTTCAACCCTCTCCGACCACCCCAGCTATTCTGAGACGATAATATCACAACACACAAGTTATTTATGCTAAATAATTTATTTTATTTACAAAGCTTTATACAAATAATTTATTATTATTATTATTATTATTATTATTATTATTATTATTATTATTATTATTATTATTATTATTAAATGATTATTATTATTATTATTATTAAATAACTACATCAGGTGTGAACCAACGCTTTCCATTGAAAATCCCAGCCGTCGATCACTCAGAAGGTATTTCATTTCTGGGAAAGTCCTCTCCACATCAGCTGATGTTGCCGGGGCGTATTTCATACAGAGGACAACAGCAGGTTCCCAGCCTTCCTTCAGAGTGGCTTCCTCACCAGACAGAGTGGCGACCCGTGGAAGCACCCCATTCCAAAAGGGTTAGAGGCATTAGTAATCCCTCTACACTAATGGCCTCAGGGTTCGAGAAACCTCATGCCATTCAGAAATTTTCACTTCAAAATTTTTTTTTTTTAATTTTTTTGAAGGAGTTTGGCGAAAAAAAGGCAAAACATGGCACAAACATGGCATTTTCTCAAAAATCGGCCGCATATGGCATTTTACAACAAAATCGGCAGAATATGGCATTTTTGTATGGCGCCATGGCAATATGGCATTTGAAGGGCTCTGGTCATAGTACATCCACACAGAGAAGGGAAGTTGTGGTTCACCACCTTCTTCTGAGTATATTCATTGCATCTGCGCATGAAATATACGGATTTGTGCTCAAGGGATTACTCGTGAACCCTGAACAAAAAACATTTTCTTGGGAAATTCACCAGTTTACATCGCAGCGGTCTCAGAATACATTACAATTATACAGTAACTTGGTGCCTAGATATCATTTAATACATATCGTACACATATTATATGAATATACATTCCGACATAATATGGAGTAGGTAGGTATAGGATATATCTCATATAACATAATACACGATATATTATCTTCCAGTATACTTCAGTATAGTATTTACCACACTAGGTATTTGAATATTCGTAAAGAGCGGCGGCCGCGCTGTTTGCCATCAGGTCTCTCTATTTATTTTAATTTTATTACATCCGTGTTCCTATAACACAGGAATGGAAATATGATGTTCAGAATAAAGTTGTTCAGAAGTTAAATACTGTTAGTTCTTGATCAATGTAACTCACTCTCCAAACACTTACGGTGAGCTTTGTAAATGAAATTGCTGATACATACATACGCAGTAATAAATAGCAGTGGAAGAGATCAGCCTGGAAGGGTCAATGACCTTAGGCTCATAAACCAACATAAGACTCCCTAAAAATCATTGTATTTGTTCTATAAAGTTTTTGTTGAATACAAAACTGAATTGAATTGAACTGAATTGTGAAGTGCTCAAAACGAGTTTCTAGACGGTTTTAATCATAATAATGATTTTATCTGCCGTCACAAAACTGCATTGACAATGGCCATAGTTATTATATAAATCTTATTTCATAAAATAGGTAGTAAATCAATTAATTGATTATTTCTGATATAAATTAACGAAATGACTTAATGTTGAACGAAGCCCAATTCTTCTTATTTGCTGATGATTCGGCTATTTTTTGAAGGGGATAACCTGGTCGGAGGTTTTTAACAAGGCGCAGGCTGGCCTTAACAAAATTAATCAACGGCTAATTTTGCTCGACAGCAAATCTCAAAAAGTCTCAATGCATGCTTTTCGAAAATTTTAATAACCTAAATTTATCTTCAAGCCTAATTATCCACTCATGTAGTAAACAGAACAGATGCGACTGCAAATAAATGAACGGGTAAGCCTGTTTAAATACTTGGGTGCAGTGTTAGACGAAAAGCTGGGTTGGAAGTATTCTAACATATTCTACTATGTTAGAAATTCATTGAGTACTGTTATGAGATTGCTATATTTCAGCCTGGTTCAGTATGTTATTCAATATGGGATTTCAGTTTGGGGTGGCACATTTTGAACGCACCTGGAACCACTTTTTGTTTTACAAAAGACCATTATAAAAATAATGCTGAAAAAGCCGCGTCGATATCCCAGTCAGATTCTGTTTAATGAAGCAAAACTGTTCAGTCTTAGGCATTTATTTCTGAAAAATGTAATTCCTTACTATAACCAACATTTACCTACACCTCATAGGAACAATAAATCCACATAAACCTACCCGTTTTCGTCACGCTACTGTTATATAACGCTACCAAGATCCAAATTCAAATCAGCAGCAATTTCGTAGCTGATTTCATTAAACACTGAATCCTGTGATCGGATTATAAGAAGCATTTACACAAAAAAAATTATAAAATTAGGTGTTCCTTCTCAAAAATGTATTTTTTCCTCTTCGTGTAATAGTAGACCAATGATGTATGTTTTTAGCGAATTTTCAAAGAAAATGAAGCTATTGCAATGGCTTCGAAATTTAAATAATATAAATTTTTGGAAATTTTCTTCATAGAAATCCGTTTCAGACCATTCTAAAACGATTCCTGAAATTTAACACTTTTTTATATGTATATATATATATATGTGTCACTCCAGACGATAACTCTCGATAGAATTGAGATAAACAGCTCAAATTTGCACAAAAAATCTATCTTGGCAATCGAAAGGCTAAGTTCGAAGATGGGCGAAATTGGCCTACTCTAAGGAGGGTTTTGGCGCATTTAAAGTGCGCAAAAATTACCCAAAAATCCCCAAAATGTTATTTTCCAACAAGTGACCCCTCATTTTAAAGGTTTTTGCACGCTGAACACGATGGTGGAATCGGATTTTAGATATCTTGATCCGTTCTCAAATTAGAGCATTTAAAGTGCGCAAAAATTACCCAAAAATCCCCAAAATGTTATTTTCTAACAAGTGACCCCTCATTTTAAAGGTTTTTGCACGCTGAACACGATGGTGAAATCGGATTTTAGATATCTAAATCCGTTCTTAAATTAGAGCATTTAAAGTGCGCAAAAATTACCCAAAACTAGGATAATCTTTAAACTCTTACCCCCCCCCCCCCCACCCCCTTAGAGTGGTCAGATTGAAAAATGTGAGAAGTATTAATTGAAGACGAGAGTTCGAAGCAAAACAAAACCATAGCCATTAATTCGAATATTTCTTTGAAAATTCGCTCATTAAGTCATGCTGCATGACTGGTTTTTTTTCATTTTAAACTAATTTTTCAAATTAATGTTATCTACTGTTAATCAAGTAAATTTTTGTTAGGCAGCGACTCTCGTTCACTCCACGGGCACTACGCCGTTTTTTGAACAATATTATTTATTTGAAAATTTTATCTATTTAAGGCGTTATTTATTTTTGTTTGCACTTTTTTCAAAAATAAACCTCTTTCTACTTTTACTTCATGTGTAAGTGAGTTGTGTACGACAGACATCAAATATGAACTTAAAAGGTCGGTACTTGAACGTCAGGTAATTAATACACGTGGTTGCCATGATATTGTAATAAGTTTCCATCCACGGGGGTAATTATACAGGTGTTCAGTTACATTTAAAACCAACTGGAAAGGGAGTTTATACGTAGGTAGAAACTTATACGCGTTGGTGGAAGCCTAAATTTACGCTCATTGCTACTCCCCACCTATTCCCCGTTCATTCTACCTTCCTCGCCGATTACCTTCCTCGCCTATTCTCTAGCTCACCATGTCAGCGCTTGAAAAAGCTTGCAACGTTGAAAAATGGGCATGAATGTGAGCATTCCAACGAGCCCCACGCACTAAATATTGTGACTAGGTAATTAATCTACAGCTGACACTCATGAGAAGTTTAGCCACTCATGTCTGTACTTAATACGAACTAGATCGCTCGCGAAGAAATCGTGGAAACCCATTTCAAAGAAAAACGGAGTTATTGAAAAACAGTCTATTTCCACTAATACACGAAATGTTTTTTTTTTTTTTTGCGTTTTCGTGTATTAGTGGAAATAGACTATTTTTTCAATAACTCCGTTTTTCTCTGTACAGTTTATCTATCACTGTTTACAAAACCTAGATGACGTTTAAGGCAGATATTCATACAACGACTCATTTCATGATTCAGAAACTCTCTTTCTCCAGAAACCGTAGGTACGGGTTTCGTTTACCTTTCTACCATAGTAAGTACAAAAAAAAAAAAAAAAACAACAAAAAAAACCTAGAATGACGGCTCAATGACCACGTGTAAAACCAGCGTGATATCAAACGGAATGTTGCAAATTATTACACAACGGCTTATTATTTACCTGTATAGATACCCATTCAGCGTTGATTACTGTTTTCTGTGATCAATACCTACCCTCGTGATCCCCACAGGAAAGCCCTAAATCGAGTACTGGAGCCGGCCCAGCAATTAAAGTTTCATAATAATGCGTGAGATTCAATAATTCGATCATTAATAATTACTTGTTGCTATTCATGAAGCGTGAAGCATGAAGAAGCGTTTGCTTAAGTTACAAAAGTACCTATCAACAAAATCCAAAAGAGCCATCATTCTTCAAATGAAATAATATTAGAGAACAACCAACTCGACTTCATACTCCGTGATTATAATCAGGATACAATGATATCTGGGCCGGATTTATACCGTTTCATTCACGATGATCTTTACGATGCATTTCGGTGCTAACGAACGGCTGGTCGTACAATGCTCAGGGTGGTCTCAAAAAATTCTTTAGTTAGAGATCAATTTAAAAACGTAAAAAGAAACCATACCCCTCCTCTGAAAGTTTTGGAGCTACGGTGTTCTGTAAATTCCAACCCCTATTTTTCACCCCTTAGAGATGACTGACACTAACGCCGAGCTTTGCGGACCAACTAGACCCCAAACGGGACCTACAAACCAAATTTCATTAATTTTGGTTCATGGTTACTAAGGAAAGTGCGAATTACGGCAGACGGACAGAAATTTTTTTAAATTCCATTTTCGGATTCTACGTACCTACCTTGAAACAGAAATCTTCAAACGCCGAGGGGGGATTAAAATGTTTTTTCAAGCTCGTTTCCAGAGGTTCACTATTGAAAATAATAAACCACATGTTCTTCGCATATGTCAGGACCACTAACACGTAGGCAGTCCCGGCATTTAGGCGACTTTGCTTTTAGCGAATTTTCAAAGAAAATGAAGCTATTGCAATGGCTTCGAAATTTAAATAATATAAATTTTTGGAAATTTTCTTCATAGAAATCCGTTTCAGACCATTCTAAAACGATTCCTGAAATTTAACACTTTTTTATATGTATATATATATTTATATAATATGTGTCACTCCAGACGATAACTCTCGATAGAATTGAGATAAACAGCTCAAATTTGCACAAAAAATCTATCTTGGCAATCGAAAGGCTAAGTTCGAAGATGGGCGAAATTGGCCTACTCTAAGGAGGGTTTTGGCGCATTTAAAGTGCGCAAAAATTACCCAAAAATCCCCAAAATGTTATTTTCCAACAAGTGACCCCTCATTTTAAAGGTCTTTGCACGCTGAACACGATGGTGGAATCGGATTTTAGATATCTTGATCCGTTCTCAAATTAGAGCATTTAAAGTGCGCAAAAATTACACAAAAATCCCCAAAATGTTATTTTCTAACAAGTGACCCCTCATTTTAAAGGTTTTTGCACGCTGAACACGATGGTGAAATCGGATTTTAGATATCTAAATCCGTTCTTAAATTAGAGCATTTAAAGTGCGCAAAAATTACCCAAAACTAGGATAATCTTTAAACTCTTACCCCCCCCCCCCCCACCCCCATAGAAAACCAAATTTTAGACCGAAGTTTTCCTTTATTCAAAACCATAGCCATTAATTCGAATATTTCTTTGAAAATTCGCTCATTAAGTCATGCTGCATGACTGGTTTTTTTTTCGTAAAACTACAAAGGTCGCGTCAAACTCGACAAAGTGTTACTTGTGGAATAAAAACACAGGAAATCAGAAGTTCTTGCGTAGAAAAGTAAATCATGTCGGCAGAGGCCGGAATAAGTAATGAAAGCGGGTGTTATGAATATTGATGATGACTGGTGGGCCTCAAGTGGGAGATCGTGATGAGGTGGGATGTGAAACAAATATTGACTTAGCAGGTGTCTCTGAGTCAACAGCCCAACTGTTACAAGTTCCCTTGCAGCGACCACATCAGGGCTCCCCTGTTCCAGACGCCTCGTCAATGAGTAGTCAGTTTTTTTTTCCACTAGGGAGTTCCCAAACGCAAGTTATCGTCATCTTGCGAAAATCAAGAAATGGGTAAGCCCGAACAGAAATACTGAAACACAAGCTATGGACTGATTAGGTACAGACGCTGAAGATATCGGCCCCATGCTTTCTCAACTCATTATGCCTGATCTCGAAAAGCATACCTAGCTGTCACGACGTTTTGGTGAGAATCTGTGATAAGAGATGGCAGCACCATCGGGGCCAAATTTCGTGTACTTCGTCTCGTAGTTTGGATTTTAATATTTCAATTCGGAAAACGGATTTCTCATCAATATTCATGTAGAATTCCGGGTAATTGGTTCCGAAATTATGCAAATCTTTTTTGCTCACTGTTCCAAAAAAACTGGTTCAAATTTTGAACATTTTCAAACAGTGGCTTAATACGCACTTGCATTGGACTCTAGAGAATACAAATACGTTTTCAGAATTTTTCTAAATTGAGTAACCGTCGGATTCTCGTTTTCAGGATTTTGGGTACAAGGGTCAAGATCGAGAGCTTCTGGCCGCTTGTGGGGGTAGAGAGATCTTGGCCACCTCAAACCTTCCCATTTTTCAACTTTCCTGTCCTTACATTGAATGAACCGGACGCAGTAATAAACTGGCACAGGAATTGTGCAAATTTCTGTCCACTGCTCAAAAAATTGTTACTTATGCACGTATTTGTTCACATAGTAATCATATTTCGAAAGTGTACCCACACCTACTTGCACTAGATAACACTACTTAGTTGGTTCAGAAAGTGATGCTCACTCTTAGGCAGGTATTTCTCTTAGTTCGTATTTGCACAAGGAATAGCGGTTCAGAAAGGATGCTTATTTTGGCCCACTGCTCAAAAAACTGTTAGGTAGTTAATGTTCACATTTTGAAAATATCCGAAAGTGGCTTTATTTATGTTATTACTTTATAAGAACATTCTTCCAGGATTTGTTGGCAAAGGTCATGAACTGGAGCGTTGGTCTGTGGCTATCTCTGCCTGGCTATATCTGGACACATTAGACATCCCGATTTTCAACTTCTCTGCCCTGACGTCCAATGAGTTTGATGCAGTAGTAGGTAAATGAAGCACTGAATGACATCAATATTAGTGCAACTAATATATCAAGAATGGAATTTGTAAAATGGAAAATATCTTTATAAATACCTACCTATATAAGGTAAATAATTTTTATGGATACTTACAGGTATATAGGTACATATACATCATATTATGGTAGTCGTTAGTTCACTAACATGTTCACTAACATATTGATAATTTTATCCCCAGTTAGGGATGTCGATACTACTTGATATTATCGGGTATCGAGTATTATCAGCATCGATACTTTTTCACCGATACTATCGGAGAATCGATACCTTGGCTGTGGTATCAAAATCCGATACCAGTAAATTCCTTTAATTTGCCACTTTATTTTTCTCAAATCCACTATAATTGCAGTCATTAGGTACATCATTTACTTCGTTGGTTTGTTTACATAAAATGGATTTGTCAATAAAGTTCCTACGATTTTAGTTTATTATTCTCTGAATAATACACCTATGTCAAAATATTTTCTTTTGCGTGCCAATGTGCATAGATTCAGAAAATGTACGCCGTATCACGCATACCGGCTTCATTTTCGGTCTAAAAAATTCGTTCTTTTGCACACATGCTCCATTTGGGCCCTAGTTGTGCCCTAGTTTATTTCAATAATTGCAAATGAAAGAAACAATAAATGAACAGCCAACATTTCTTCTGTAGATATGTCCAGTAGAATAATAAATCCATGTGACAAGGACTTTGCAGCGTTTTTTTTTAAATGACTACCTACGTACCTACCTACCTACTTTCCTTTTAAAAATAAAAGTTCCTACTTTTTTAAATTATTACCTACCTACCAGGTACCTACCAACTTTCCGATTGAAAAAAATAAGAGTCACCTTCTTATATTATGTTAATACTTATTTTGTATTATAAAATGTAGGAGGTACATTCATACCTATCAGAGTAAATAAAATTAAAAAAAAATTGAAATAGTACGTGATATTATTCGCGTGGTATTGTTATCATTCGCATAAAATATATAAATACGCCTAGTCTCCTCGTCCTTGTGTTGTAAGAGGCATTTCAAATAAAAACGTAATCCTTTTTTAAACAAGAATTCATCGATTACCATTTCCGATACTCAGTAGTGGTCGATATTTTCGCGTTAGTACAATCAAGGCGATACTTCTTTCTCTTCGATACTCTAATGAGTAGGTGCTAGTATCGATATTTTGAACTGTATCGGCCCTCAGTAGTCCCAGTTAACCGTTTAAAAAAACGTTGTAAAAAAAAAAACCAGTCATGCAGCATGACTTAATGAGCGAATTTTCAAAGAAATATTCGAATTAATGGCTATGGTTTTGAATAAAGGAAAACTTCTTCCTCCTACTGTTAGTACCTAAATTGAATAATTTGAAATAGATTTTTTCTTTCGTCTTCCTTCTAGTAATACGTGGGCCGGTACTTGTCTATCTATGAAGGTATCATAACAATTATATGTCAAATGGGAAATTCAAGGAGTTGTACTAATCGTTTGCCTCCCCCTTTTTTGCTTCGAACTCTCGTCATCAATTAATACTTCTCACATTTTTCAATCTGACCACTCTAAGGGGGTGGGGGGGGGGGGGGGTAAGAGTTTAAAGATTATCCTAGTTTTGGGTAATTTTTGCGCACTTTAAATGCTCTAATTTAAGAACGGATTTAGATATCTAAAATCCGATTTCACCATCGTGTTCAGCGTGCAAAAACCTTTAAAATGAGGGGTCACTTGTTAGAAAATAACATTTTGGGGATTTTTGGGTAATTTTTGCGCACTTTAAATGCTCTAATTTGAGAACGGATCAAGATATCTAAAATCCGATTACACCATCGTGTTCAGCGTGCAAAAACCTTTAAAATGAGGGGTCACTTGTTGGAAAATAACATTTTGGGGATTTTTGGGTAATTTTTGCGCACTTTAAATGCGCCAAAACCCTCCTTAGAGTAGGCCAATTTCGCCCATCTTCGAACTTAGCCTTTCGATTGCCAAGATAGATTTTTTGTGCAAATTTGAGCTGTTTATCTCAATTCTATCGAGAGTTATCGTCTGGAGTGACACATATATATATAAATATATATATACATATAAAAAAGTGTTAAATTTCAGGAATCGTTTTAGAATGGTCTGAAACGGATTTCTATGAAGAAAATTTCCAAAAATTTATATGATTTAAATTTCGAAGCCATTGCAATAGCTTCATTTTCTTTGAAAATTCGCTAAAAAACGAAAACGATGATTGATGAATTCGATTCCCGGAATAGCAAAGTTAGGACAATAATTACATAAGCAATGAAAAGCTAACGAAATTCCAAATCTATTCGACGATTAGGTAGGTACCTACTGAAATCTGGTATTAAAAGAATCCACAGGATCTATCTAGGAACAGATTAGGATTCAACCACGAACATTCCAATCGAGTTGAGTATAACTGTAGTATCGTACGATATTGTTTAAAAGTAAAATATTTAGGTAGGTGGTGTTTTATGAGCAATATTTCGAAGGCAGGCACTAGAATATTCGAATATTATAACAGTAAAACTCATTAGATCTTAAATAATAATAAAAAGCGAAAGGGGATTCTGAGTTGGACGGAATCTCAATCCTACAGAGGAACATGGATGAAATCTTGGAGTGATTTGGGGGGCGGAGCAGCCGGCGGAGGAGGAGCTGACGCATCCGGAAGTAATACTACGGAGCTCACTCCATCTCTACTCCATCCCTTACAGCACTCCTGATAAGAGCTCCAATTTCTTACGAGTACGTATATTTGTGTTCGCCGAGACCATCCAATATTATCCGAGGTAAGATTATTGGTTTCGATCGACCGATAGGTACGGCAAAGTTGTTCAATCACAGTTAGCATTCACTTTGTTGCAATAAATAAAAGATGAAGGGCATTACGGATTGTTACATTAATGTCATCACACAATGACACTGGTCAGTTAGATTTTACAAACTAGTTTACCTACTTTAATAACGTAGGTACATAACTAAAATTCATTCACTTAACTTAAGTAAGAATGAATACAGATTGCTGAATATAGGTCTCCGGTAATTATCACGTTTATTTAGAAACACAACTGATACAATTCATCCGGCCACTGAATGATAGTTACATCCAACTAAATTGCATCATCTATAACGACTGGTATGACTGAATTATAGTAATAAATAATGTCATGATTTCAATGTTTAGTGATGAGTCCAAATATTTTCGTTCGGTGTCAGATCGGGAATAATGGGAAGGTACGACGACAAATGACTCAATGTGAGTTTTAATGCCCTCCACAACTTCAGTGTCCAAGGACTTCTTAATGAATTTGCCCCTCATATCTTCAGAGGAAACATTGATCGCTGATATTTGCCTCTTCTTCAAGGCGATGTCAACAACTCCTTTTTTGATTCCCAGGGTGTTAAGAAACATAGTCTTGCAAACCTTAACTTTCGATCCTTCAACAGGTAAATAAAAAGTAGTACGGAATTTCCTCCTTCGATTCACATTCACGGTTGTCGTAACTTACGTTGCACTTGAAAACAAGCAAGAATTAATAAAATCCCTCTGTCTGACATAATTACCAAGTGCCCAGTACTCGTTAAAAATAGTCAACCTATTTTGTGGTGACAACAGTTGTTGGCATTTTCCCCTGCAATTCGTACCGCATGGGGGTTTTATGCTCACCTTCTCTTTAGTGACTCCTCGAGTACCAGTATACGCTAGTCCATGAGCCCTGGAATTCTTAGCTACGTTTCGAGCCCATTTTTCTGGTTGACGCTTCCTTTTCCTTGGATTTCCGTCGCTTCAGGGTGTTCCTCCATGCCATCCAGATTGATTTCCGGATCAGGATTGGAAGGAAGTCGAACAGCTTCCCTATTGTCCATTGAATCACAATCATCGTCGTCACTTTCTTCACTAGGTTCGTATTCACTTATAGAAGACAATCCTGCAAACAAAGGGAAAGTATTTGAAACAGACTCTTAGTTATCATTGCTAACTAATGAATCGCAATAAATACAACCAAATTTATTTGAATTTCATTGAAGTAGGTACATGTGACACAATGCCCCCTCCTCATTTGATGAACGGAAAATGCCTTACCTTCAATATCGTAGGTATTAATACTAGAATCTGTATCTGGTTCTAATGGGCGTCTTTTCTGATTGCATCTAACGGTATGAATTGGACTATCGCAGCTTGAGGAAGAGGATTCGTCCATCTCGTTCTTGAGATTTTCAGCGTTCTCCTGTTCATCACCGCCGTTTTCCGTGATCTGATCCGCAATGAAAAAAAGAGTTTGTTTAAAAATAATAGGACACTATAAAATACTACCGCTAATTATCTACTCCCCCCACTATGCAACACCACTACACATTTTACTACACTGTTTTACCTGATACTATTAGGTATTGATGTTTTAATATTCATTTATAGCATCATAACAAATAAACCTATAGGTACGGAGGTAAGTGTAAATCGTGAGGCATTGTACTTACATAATTATTGCTGTTGCTGGATGAAGACGTCGCGAGACTGTTTCTGTCCAGTATCTCAGCAGCGGTCGTTTGAAGGCAATCATTTGTACCGTGTAGTACAAGTGAAGTACGAGAAGTGAATTTAGCATTACACTTTTTGCACACCAACATTTTAAGTGGTTCAAAACTGATGCCGTGAAAAGAAAAATGTAGCTATGACGCGTTTGGATCGCAGTTCTCATGAGAATATGCGTTTTCACTTGGGTATCTCAGCTGTAGCACAGTATTTTGTTTGTCTTTTATTTTGGCTGAATGCCAGCTGAACCAATTTTCGCGGTTTCTGGTCGTGCCCGTAACAACCACTACCGGCATTCATCATGCTAAAACTGGATAACTCCAGTTTATCCATTGTGAAAGCAAGCATTGTGTTCCGTTCTAAAACTAGGTATCTCAAGTTATCTAGTTTTAGCATTATTATTCTTCATTCTTAGTGGAGATATTGATTTCTATAACTAGGTATCTGAGTTACCTACTTTTAGCATTATATTGTTTCTCCATCTCTCACACATCTAGTTATGTAAATCCTTAATAACTAACTGAAGAATCGACGTTTTTGAAATCGGGTGACAGCATTATGTAGCTTACTTCCCAGGTAATATCATGCTGGAGTCAACCCAAAACCGACCAAAATCGAGTTATCCACTTATAGCATTGAGCCCACGATATAATGAACTGTTTACTCTTGAAATTCACCGGGAAAACTCCGAAGTACCTACTATCCACGTTAGAAAATTTCCTGTTACTGTGAATAGAATATTTTTCTTCCTCTGATCAAACCTCCACTAGTCAAATCATGAAACAGGGGGAACCAGACAGTTCACCTTCTCTCGAGTTTGCCGCAATATAATTCAGGTGGTTTCTTGATCAGCCTCTTGTAATAAATAAAAGTTGTCTTCTTTGGTGAGCTCCCGTCTTACTCAGTTTACGCCGTAGTTGAATTCCACTTCAATCTACTGAAATACGTAGAGTGAATACAATATTAATCACGGTGTGATGCAATTGCCATTTATGCTTCCTCGCTACCGGAAGGAGTTCGTGATAGAGTAAAAACGTCTGCCAATTCGAGTCTTCAATCGCATGAACGTACCTATAGAATAGTTAGGTATGTTCGTTTTGATAAGGGACGATCTGCGATCCCCGCGTGTATCCTCTACGACTATTTTTTAAGTTAGAAGCGTTACATAAATATGGTCAACACTTCATGTTAGCGCATGCGCAGACGAATGTTACATTACGACTCCAATGAAATTAATATGAAACTACCTATCTTAAGTATTATTCCTGATCGGCTCTCCAAATGTGAACTCATTTCAACGATATTATAGGTAGTTATGGGCGTTTCATGTATTTCAAGTTTGCGCATGCGCAGACAAAGATTTCCATGATTTTGAAACGTGACCACCTGCTATCTAACCCGCGTGTACCCTCAAAATTTCAGCTCTATACAACTATTTTTCGCGTAGTTAGAAGCGTTACAAAGGAATGGTCAACATTTCATGTTCGCGCATGCGCAGACCAAAGTTACATTACGATTTCAATGAAATTCATGAGGAACTATCAAAGTATTATTCCTGACTCACCCTCCGAATCTGAACTCATTTAACGATATTTAAGGTAGTTATGGGATTTTCAAGTATTTGAAGTTTGCGCATGCGCAGACAAAATTTACGGTACTTTTTCAATGATTTTGGTATGGGATCATCTGGGACCCAACCCGCACCTACCCTCCAAATTTCAGTCCATTTCAACCATTATTTCGGGTAGTTATGGGCATTACAAGGAATTACCACAAACATACACGGAACCAAAAATGTTCCCTGATGTCTGAAACGCAAAATGGTAGTGGTGGAAATTTTCATTTTGGAGGAAATGCCTTTTTTTTATGCAATCACGAATCCAAGGCTTCGGTAGTGAGGAAGCGAAAGAAAAATATGCCCTCCAAAATGAAAATTTCCACTACCATTTTGTGTTTCAGACATCAAGGAACATTTTTGGTTCCGTGTCTGTCTGTCTGTCTGTGTTAATTCCTTGTAACGCCCATAACTACCCGAAATAATGGTTAAAATTGACTGAAATTTGGAGGGTAGGTGCGGGTTGGGTCAAAGATGGTCCCATATCGAAATCATTGAAAAATTAGCGTAACTTTCGTCTGTGCATGCGCAAAAGTGAAATACTTGAAACGCCCATAACTACCTTAAACGTCGCTGAAATGAGTTCAATCTTGGAGGGTCTTTCAGAAATAATACTTTAACAGTTCCATATGAATTTCATGGGAATCGTACAGTAACTTTCGTCTGCGCACGCGCAAACATGAAATGTTGAAATGTTTGATCCTATCACGCATATTTTATTATCACGCATAATTTATTACTACTCTATTTATCGCTATTCAATCATTTTGACGCATCAATTTTTGACCAACTGATTTTACACGTCCATGTTGCAATGAGTGAGGAAGCTATACTGCCCAACCAAGTTGGCAGACGTTTTGAATTTGGCAAAGTATCTGCTGCACTTGCTATGTTACCGAAAATAACATTTGCCACGTTGAGCAGCACAGTTTTCTCATATCATTCGTCCTACCGATAAATCGCCGAGGAGCATAAAAATCATGCTTTTCTCGTAGTTACCACGACCTATAATTTTCCTCTCCGTTAAAAACCATTCTGTTGAATAAACCACTTGACAATTTCAAGGTCCAAATGAACAGTAATTTACAACTTAACCACCATTAACTTAGTCACCATGATTTTGAGCACCCCAAATGGGTATCGATTTCCATATTTGAAATCTAGACGTTAGTAGCATATGAACTTGTTTGTTGAAAACTAGTTTCCGAAAGACATTGTTAATAGATTGGAAGGGGACACTCCGCATTTCTCCCTATCTTCATCATGCATACAAGTACAGGTACTCACCTCAATGGTCGCCATTGATGTCTTCAAAGTCAGCAGAATGGCATTTTTTCGATATTACAACCAGTAAAGCATTGTTTAATTTTAGGGTGAGTACCTACCTCATGTTGATCCTATGTGGGATTGCAAAGTTATTACAAATTTATATATTGCCTCGGTTATACAACCCGGGTGGCGGATCTGAATTTAGGTACAGAGATTTTTTGCACCTCTATACCATCGGTGAACCATCCAATATCGTGCAACCAACAGTTGTAAATATTAAAATTACAGAAACAAGTAACACAAATGAAAAGAAAAATGGAGTTTTCCTTCGACCCAGATCATGAGGACCAGTTGGACGATATCTTCGATGAGCTTCGAGAGAAATTGCTGCAATTTGAGAGGAATACTGTTTTAGTTGACCAGCGATCGGAAGAAATTTTCAAACTCACAAGAGAAAAATCCACAGTCTGTGGTGATTTGGAGAATTTGAAAATCGCGCACCAAAAGCTTCAGGGCGAACTGCACGCTGTAAGTAAAACTGCAAACGATTCAGAGAAACAAATGCAAGAGCTCAGAGCCGACAATAAACGCCTGATGAGAGAGAATGAATTGTTCAAGAGTAAAAATGAGGAGTTGGCGGCTGCACAAAAAAATGTGTCAGTTGAACTAGTGGCACTGCAACGGAACCACACCAACCTATTGGAAAAGGTCTCAGTCTGGCACAAGATCCAAGAAGAGGTGTCCAAGAAACAAGCGCAAAACCAGGCTGCAATGCTTGAAACAGCCAAGCAAATCGGGCATGCGAAAGCCAGCACTTTGTACATCCACCAGCTGAAACAGCAGGTAGAGAACGTTTACAAGAACGGCTTAGAGACCATCAAACACCTACAGGACACTCGCGGGAAATCGGAGCAGCCGCTGGAAGAGGGAAGATTGAACAAAAGAGGGCGGTTTGAAGAAAGTATCTCTACAGACAAAACAAATTATTCGAACAGTACTTCCGGTTGGAACAGTTCCGAGCACTACTGGAAAGGGGTTAATGAGAAGCTAAGGGCTGAACTGCAAGGATACAAAAAAGAGTTGTGGACCGGCCTTCATGCTTTGAGCCGACTGAGCGACGTCAAAGGTGCAGAAAGCAATTAATTCTAACTGAGAAAAATGTAAGAACTGAAAAACTATTTCAAGGAACTAAAAAAATGAGATAAATAGGTATGCTACATCGAGAGATACCAAGTTCTCTTTAGTTGCAATTGTTACAATGTTTATGTTTCTAATTAAATTTCCCAATATTTTTCTCCGCCCCAATAAGTTTCTTGAATGTGTAGAAATATATACTTTTATTTACTTACAAATTTGATACAAATGAAATATAACTTGAACAAGGTACACATCTGTAAATATCGTGAGGCTACCGTACCATACATTCCACTCAACTATTATTAAACTGTCGGAAATACGACTAGAAATGACTGACCATTGGGATATGTGCGTTGAACTAAAAGTCTGGAACATTTAACAACCGCTAAATAGTCGGAAATATGAAAGTGAATGAACAATTTTGTTCGTCGAAGTATCCAAACTATTGTCCACCCTGCCCCCTTTAACTACACAATAGCAGTATCCAACCCGTAAATGTGTAATAGATTTGAATAATTATCTACAGCAAACATGATATTATAATATTTAAAGTAAGTATATAATACATTATGATTTGGACTATTCACAAAACTGAGATAATTTTATTCTTATAGTAACACTCGATGTAATTTTGAAAACAAGCTGTATGGAGAAGTTTGATGCCAAATAAACAAAAATGATAGGAGAAATTTTAATTCAGATTTTTTTTTTTTTTTTGCCCGATACATATTAATGGGCATACAGCCCGAAGCGGATCCAATGGTCAGATAACTGCACTCTAGATAAAAATTTTCAGTTGTAATAATAGATACTCATGTTTTCTTTGTTAGCGAATTTTCAAAGAAAATGAAGCTATTGCAATGGCTTCGAAATTTAAATAATATAAATTTTTGGAAATTTTCTTCATAGAAATCCGTTTCAGACCATTCTAAAACGATTCCTGAAATTTAACACTTTTTTATATGTATATATATATATATTTATTTATATATGTGTCACTCCAGACGATAACTCTCGATAGAATTGAGATAAACAGCTCAAATTTGCACAAAAAATCTATCTTGGCAATCGAAAGGCTAAGTTCGAAGATGGGCGAAATTGGCCTACTCTAAGGAGGGTTTTGGCGCATTTAAAGTGCGCAAAAATTACCCAAAAATCCCCAAAATGTTATTTTCCAACAAGTGACCCCTCATTTTAAAGGTTTTTGCACGCTGAACACGATGGTGGAATCGGATTTTAGATATCTTGATCCGTTCTCAAATTAGAGCATTTAAAGTGCGCAATAATTACCCAAAAATCCCCAAAATGTTATTTTCTAACAAGTGACCCCTCATTTTAAAGGTTTTTCCACGCTGAACACGATGGTGGAATCGGATTTTAGATATCTTGATCCGTTCTCAAATTAGAGCATTTAAAGTGCGCAAAAATTACCCAAAAATCCCCAAAATGTTATTTTCCAACAAGTGACCCCTCATTTTAAAGGTTTTTGCACGCTGAACACGATGGTGGAATCGGATTTTAGATATCTTGATCCGTTCTCAAATTAGAGCATTTAAAGTGCGCAAAAATTACCCAAAACTAGGATAATCTTTAAACTCTTACCCCCCACCCCCCCCCCCACCCCCTTAGAGTGGTCAGATTGAAATATGTGAGAAGTATTAATTGAAGACGAGAGTTCGAAGCAAAAAAGGGGGAGGCAAACGATTAGTACAACTCCTTGAATTTACCCACAGCGATCAAATAAATAAGCACTTAGTACAATTACGTAATAAACAAACGGTAGAATCAGGATGGACAAAACGTACAAATTAAAATAAATACGAAGAGAATATACATAGAAAACCAAATTTTAGACCGAAGTTTTCCTTTATTCAAAACCATAGCCATTAATTCGAATATTTCTTTGAAAATTCGCTCATTAAGTCATGCTGCATGACTGGTTTTTTTTTTTATTCCACTAACACGGGAATAACCTTTACATCAGGAAAATAATCAAAATCATAATATTTTAAAGTAAAAGGAGAAAAAATTTGAAATGAATTACAAAAAGGCAGCAAGTTATTATACAATATTTTATTGTTTGCCTGTATTGATACCCTTGTATTGATCACTGTTTTCTGTGGTCAATATCTACCCTCGAGCTTTCACCCAGGAAAGCCCTAAATCGAGATTTGGGGCCAGTAGGGTAATTACAGTTTCACAAAAATATGCGGTGGATTCAAGAATTCTGTCGTTAATTGAATCAAATTTGTTCAAGTTACAAAACTACCTATATAACAACAAAATTAGAAGTAACCGTCATTTTTCAAATAAATGATGTCACGGAACTACCAACACGATTTCATAGGGAACTGCGTGATTATAATCCGCTGTTCCCTAGCAAAGATAATAAATATTATCTGGGCTGGATGTGCACCGCATCTTTCACGATCATGTTGACGAAGCTTGTCGGTGCAAACTTCAAGGCCTTACTGTGAACGAACGGCTCCGGGTGGTTTTCAAAAAATCCTAAAATTCGGAATCAATTTGAAAACTTCATAAAAACCATAATATTATCTTTCTACAGACAGTTTTCGAGCTGCGGCGTTTTGAAAATGTCAACCCTCTATTTTTCACCCCTTAGAGATGACTGACAGTAACGCCGAGCTTCGCGGACCAACTATACCCCTAATGGGGCCAAATTTCATTAATTTTGGTTCATGGTAACTAAGGAAACTGCGAAGTATGGTGGACGGCGGGATAATAAATGCATCTCCTCCGCAGTTTGTTCGGGATGAAAGGGAGCAAGATTTCTATCGGTTCTTGAATGCACTATATTTTTATGTTTATTCGAGTGAGATGATGGAGGAGGTTATGTTGATTTCATCAACATAATATTCCCTTATTCCCAAGAGATCGATTCTTCTTCGATCGGTTTTTGTATGAATTAATTTATCGGTTTGGTTCATGTTTTACTGCGTACAATCAAGTCTAAAAGGAAGGGAGCTAAGTTGTTACCCGTAGGTATATAAATTCATTCATAAACTTTATTAGGAAGACGAGGAATATGGATAAGAGATGAGTAATTGTTTCTTGAATCAACGAATAGGAATCGAACAAATCACATAATTATATAAACTTTCATTGATTATTGCACATGTATACATTATAAGATCCAATGTGGGCCATATCCAGTTAGTGTTGTTGCGTGCACGTTCAATTACGAGTCAACGGATGTCGTCCCCAACTACAACCACCAACCTTTTATTTTTGCCAACAAAGTGTTACTCTCTGGCACGCAACTGCAGTCTAAATTTCCTTATATTTCGATGGAGAAGGCCAGGTTAAGGGCTTTATTATACTTTTAGTGGAAAAACCAGATAGCCACAAAATGCAGTGAGGGTTAATTGTAAGTTGTTTACTTACCATTAACTGCTGTTCAAGCGCTCCATTCAGTCAGAAACATTCTCCTTCTTCAACTCTGAAACACAGGATGACCCCCGAATGAATTGATTTTTACATCAACACAACTACCTACCAATCAAGCAACACAATTACCAACAACATAGAATTTCGCTCTCTGATAGCGGTCCATCATGAACATAACATCGGCGAATCGAGATTTCACTCTTTGCACTGATAAGCATTTAAATAATCGAGCACAGTAAGTTTCTATATACGGCACCGATTAGGTTGATGGGTTACATATTGTTGAACCACAGATAAATAATATAATATCATTGCCAACGTCTTCCAATAATTCCGGAAGTGTTGTTTTCTATCCATACCAAAAACTCAGATCGGTTTTATTAGAAATGGGTGCATTCAGATTGTACAACATATACGTAAAACCCCAAAAACTGCAACACTATACCAAAAAACGCTGCAAATTACTACACAGCGGGTTATTATTAAACTGTATAGATGCCCCTTCTGCGTAGATCACGGTTTTCTGCGGTCAATTCCTGGAGCTCCCCCCAAGGAAAGCCGGCCCCGGAATTAAAGTTTCCTATACAAATACGTGGGATTCAATAATTCAATCGTTAATTATTTTTAATTATTCATGAATCATAAGGTAAGCAATAAACCATTGTGTAATAATTTACCTGTATAGGTGCCCTTTTTACGTAGATAGTATAATGAACCGTTGTGTAATAATTTGCCCATAATTAATACTTCAACGGTTGTTCGAGTTGCAAAAGTACCTATCAACAAAATCCAGCCCCTTCTACGTAGATGGTATAATGAACCGTTGTGTAATAATTTACCCATCAATAATACTTCAACGTTTGTTCAAGTTGCAAACCTATCAACAAAACCTACCTATCAACAAAATCCAAAAGATCCATCATTTTTCAAATGAAATAATATTAGAGAACAACCAACTCGACTTCATACAGCCATCCTTGATTATAATCAGGTGTTCCCTAGCGATGATATCTGGGCCGGATTTATACCGTTTGATTCACGATCGTGTTGACGAAGCTTTTCGGTGCACACGAACGCCTGGCTGGTCGTACAATGCTCAGGGTGGTATCAAAAAATTCTTTAGTTCAAGATCAATTTAAAAACGTAAAAAACAAACCATACCCTTACGTCGAAAGTTTTAGAGCTACGGCGTTCTGAAAATGTTAACCCCTATTTTGAACCCCTTAGATATGACTGACAGTAACGCCGAGCTTCGAGGAACAAACCCCGAACGGGACGCATAAACCAAATTTCATCAATTTTGGTTCATGTTAACTAAGAAAAGTGCTAAGTACGGCGTACAGAGAGAACTTTTTTTATTGCATGTTTGGATTCTACATAGGTACCTTGAAACGTAAACTATCACATTTTGAGGGGGGGGGGGGGGTTACAAATTTTTTTTGCTCGATTCCAAAGGTTCATTGCTGAAAATAATAATCAAAATATACCTGTCGTTGCCTAGAAATAGAATTGTGCACTTTAAATTGAAAACGACGCCAGAGCGGCTCGATCCAGCTGCTGGCGTCGTTTTCAATTTAAAGTAGGTACACACTTCTATCTCCGGCAACGACATAATATATGTACCTAACCTCATGAAGGCAGTCAGTTGCCAGTTTTTCAATATGTACAGTAAGCATATATACCACCTTTCATTCACACGAGAACAATCTGATGTTTGTGCGCTGGTGAGCTTATCCACCCTTCCCACCTTTAGTACTATTTAACTACCAACCAACTGTAGGCAATTCACACTCCAAATATCGCTTGTGTGTATTTAAGAGAGCGGAGGAAACTATAAATTAGACACAACTCAATTAGAATTTCACGGAGCACCCTGTGGAGTAGCTGCAGCGTGAACGGAGTTGGAACCTAGGAATGAGCCTTGAGATCGAATTGGGGCGTAAAGGAAAGCAACGCAAATTTTCTTCAGGATGCTCGATAAATAAGAGGAAATTCACTACGGACGTTGGCGTTGATAAGTTTTATAAATAGATGGAACAACACAATCTTTTTAGTGGAAAAAAGTTTTACAGTGGTCGTGCGGTCTGATGCCAGACATCTTTAAAAAGGTTATTGATGGAAACTTCGCTGTGAGCGTTCTAACACATGCCATCTCAATGGAGAGGGTCATACGCCTGATATTCTGTTCCATCGTTATCAGAGATGTCGTTAAATGTAAATTTTCTTGAGGTACTTTCATTAGAATTTGATGATATATCCATTTTTCAAAAAGGTCGTACTTTCTGGAACACCCTTTACAATTCCCTTTTTAGCATTCAAAGAATGGACTACACAGGTTCATTTCAACGTAGACGTACCTTCAAGATTATTAGATGCGGAAATGTCGATAAAAATCCGATCACTTAGGGCACACTGCAAGAATAGAATTTTGGTTTAATATTTTCAATACTGAACCTTTGGAATCGAGCATGAAAAAAAAATAAAAAATGTAATCCCCCCCCCCCCCCCCCCAACCTTCAAAATTTGATGGTTTACGTTTCCAGGTATGCAGAATCCGAAAATGCTTCTGTCTGTCCGCCGTACGCCGTACTTCACACTTTTCTTAGTTACCATGCAAAAAATTGATGAAATTCGGTTTATAGGTTCCGTTCGGGGTCTAGTTGGTCCTCGAAGCTCGACGTTACTGTCAGTCATCTCTAAGGGGTTCAAAATAGGGGTTGAAATCTCCAGGACGACGTAGCTCGAAAACTTTCAATATAAGGGTATAGTTTTTTTTAATGTTTTTAGATTGATCTTGAACTAAAGAATTTTTTGAGGCCACCCTGCAAATTTTACGACCAGCCGTTCGTTTGCACCAAAAAGCTTTATCAACACAATAGTGAATCAAACGGTATAAATCCGGCCCAGATACTAGGGAACACCTGATTATGATCAAGGATGGCGTATGAAGTCGAGTTGGTTGTTCTGCGATATTATTTCATTTGAAAAATGATGGATCTATTGGACTTTGTTGGTAGGTACTTTTGAAACTTGAACAAACGTTGAAGTATTATTGATGGGTAAATTATTACACAACGGCAAATTATTACACAACGGTTCATTATACCATCTACGTGGAAGGGGCTGGATTTTGTTGATAGGTACCTTTGCAACATGAACAACAGTTGAAGTATTATTGATGGGCGAATTATTACACAACGGTTCATTATACTATCCACGTAGAAGGGGCACCTATACAGGTAAATTATTACACAACGGTTTATTATTTGCCGTATGCTTCATGAATAACTACAAATAAATAATTAATGTTTGAAATATTGAATCCCGCGCAATTGTAGGAAACTTTAATTCCAGAGCCGGCTTCAGTGCTCAATTTTGGGCTTTCCTGGTGGGAGCTCGAGAGTACTGACCACAGAAAACAGTGATCAGCGCAGAAGGGGCATCTGTAAAGGTAATTAATAAACCATTGTGTAATAATTTGCAGCGTTTTGAAGAGGATTAGCGTTCGAACAAACGGCCATTAGCTGTCTATTAATGAGTTTGTTTGGTGACATACTGTCCACAGGAAGTCAATGGGATGTTAGTCCGATACTGCCGGACATAACAGTTGACACTTGATCTGGGCCGGTTCTCACATTTTTCCTTCCACTCCCACATCCATAAATCATAGCTGCTCACGTTGCCCTACGCGATTATTATCGACAGAAGTCGGTGGAGGACGCTGTTAATTAATTCAGGCGGATCGAGTGATTTCGTGAAGTATCCAGCGGCCTCTGCCCATTTAAAATTCAACATGTGTGTCCGGTAATCGGCAGCGGTCAATCACTGGACTGTGAGAATATCAGTGCGGCGGCTATCGCATAGCGTGATTGCGCGCAACAGACTTCCGGGCGTTCCGATCATTTCCCCGCTCCACGTCGGAACACCCAGAGCACCTGGCTCTCCCCGTCGACTCCGATACGGAACCCTCCGGTTTTGATACCTACAGAGACCGCTCTTGATTTGAATTTTTCGAGGATGCACCCCCGGATTTGTCACTCCCGCATCTGCCCTTTATTCCCGTAGAATGGCCGCCATTTTTCGTATTAATGAAATGGACTAGGCCCCGTCCGACTGGTTTGTGGAAGTTGTTTTGAATAAAAAGAGGATGCTACAGCAAAGATGCGCCCCTCGTCGGCTCACCGTTTTAGGACAATCGCCCGGTAATTGGGTGACAACAAACACTGTCGACTCTTCCTACTTTTTTACACCGCCCCCCCCCCCTCACCCCACCACACTATTTTTACCTCGACTACCCTCTGATCAAAATGACATACGTCAGGCCATCGAACTTAGGGACATCAGTTTTTTTCCAGCTAGACAATACTTCCTATTTAGGGACTAGAAATTTGTGACGCCTAACCGTTTGGTCGAGCGACATCAAACTACCAGGATGTGTACAGTAGGTATGGATGATGAATACAAACGACCCTCCCAACATCACCACACGAATGTCAGATGATGAGCAGATGATTCCAATGTTACTCTAATCAAAACATTAGGTACACCTCCTGGCAGCACTTTCGATTCCAAAATGGCGAGCTAAACTCGAGAACGGGCATTCAATCAAGTTTTTGACGTTTGTGAATCTGAAAAACGCTGAAAATTATTACACAATTAATTATTACATAATTAACAAGTAGATCACGGTTTTCTGTGGTCAGTACCCTCGAGCTCCGCCCAGGAAAGCCCTAAATCGAGTACTGGAGCCGGCCCCAGAATTAGTTTCCTACAAATGCGCGGAATTCAAAATTCAACCATTATTTATTTTTTTAGTTATTCATGCAGTCTAAGGCAACTAGTAAACCGTTTTGTAATAATTTACCGGTATAGGTGATAATGAAACGTTGTGCAATAATTTACCTTTGAGTAATAATTTACCGTTGTGTAATAATTGGCCCATCAATAATACTTCAACGGCTGTTCAGGTTGCAAAAGTACCACCAACAAACTCCAGCCCCTTCTACGTAGATGGTATAATGAACCGTTGTGTAATAATTTACCGTTGTGTAATAATGAACCATTGTGTAATAATTTACCCATCAATAATACTTCAAAGCTTGTGAAAGTTTCACTGCCTACAAACTCCAAAAGAGCCCATCATTGTACAAATGAAATAATTTTACAGAACAACCAACTCGACTTCATACTCCGTGAATATAATCAGGTGCTCCCTAGCAATGATTATCTCGGGCCAATTCCCGATTGTTGCCGCGTGCCTATTGATGATATTTGGGCTGAATGTATTTCATTCACCCTCCTGTTGAAGAAGCCTGTCGGTGCAAACTTCTGTGCCTTACTGTGAACGAACGGCTGGACATACAATGCTCCAGGTGGTCTTAAAAAACTTCCAAGTTCGATAACTATTTACAACCGTAAAAAAATTCGAGATAACGGCGTCCTGAAGATTTCAACCCCTATTTTTCACTCCTTGTTGTGTCACTCATCACATTAACGCCGAGCTTCGAGGACCAAGTAGACCCCGAATGGGACCTACACACCGAATTTCGTCAATTTTGGTTCATGTTAAGTAAAAAAAGTGCTCAGTACGGCGTACGGCCAGAAATGTTTTTATTGCATTTTCGGATTCTACGTACCTTGAAACGGAAACCATCAAATTTTGAGAAGGGGTTAAAATTTTTTTTTCATCCTCGATTCCAAAGGTTCATCACTGAAAATAATAAACCAAGAAGCAAGTCGTGTACCAGAATCGGTAATTGTTTCATGATTATTCATACTTAGGTGCACCATGAACGTGAGTCCAAAATAACGCAGACTGGCTGAAAAGAAATTTATTTTTTTAGGAAAATACAGGAACAACAAGAACTACGCCGTAATGTTCAGCATCATCTTCGGATACTGTTGGAGAAATTCGGAGTATCTGTGATCCCTAATGAGATCCTGGACAAACCGTCGAATTTCTTCCTTTACCAAATTTCTCAGTTATTGTTGATCCCTAAAACAATAGAGGAACGAACAAGAGACGCCGTTTTTGGTGAACCTTGTGACAGAGTGTGACAGTGGTCCCTCGAGAGTCCCCCTCGTAGACTAGCGATATTATCATCAGTTAAGAAGGGATATCGATTAGGCTTCAGCCAAAACGACCCCAGAACAACAAAGGCACACAACAAACGACTCCAGAACTGCCACCGTCACACTCCTCCCCACATGACATACTTCTCAGTAGCTGAAGTATGAGAGGGAAAGAGTGGTGAGGGGGGGGGGGGGAAGGGAGTATGAATTTCTGGTTCAGGAAAGGACATGTGAACAACTTCAAGGTGACTAACCTTCATCGTAATGGTACTACCTCAATAATATTTACTGGTGGGGAACAAAGCTCCTGCATACTAGTACTGGCGGATAAAAAATGTTGTTGTCCAGTGAATTGCGATCATCTGGGCAAACTCTAGGCGATCAACCTCCATCGTTAGGATGGAACAACTATTGGGACTTGTCAATTGGGACACAGCATTAATCGCCTTCAAATGAGCTCAACATGTTTCAATTATACTGAGCTCTAAACGGGGAATGGAGGTGAAGAAACCAGTAGATGTAAGTATTATAAAAGGGACAGGATGTTAGTGAAGGAATCCTTCTGGAAACCTTTGGGCTTGTCCTTCTGGAAAGCCCTCAAGAAGTGGATGGATTATGGTGATTTGCTCAGTGCGTACTACCAAACCACGCTCTGCTACCATGTGACACAGTGAGGAGAGTGACGGTGGACCCTCAAGAGTCGCCCTCCTAGACTAGCGATATCACCACCAGTTAAAAAAGGATATCGACTAGGCTTCAGCCAAAACGACCCCATCTTCACCGGATCAACAAACGACTCGGGAACTGCCACCGTCCAAACCTCAAGTGGGAGAACTGGTGGTAACTATCTTTCTAGCCTACGTTGGAGTTAGGTTATGTTAGGTTAGTTAGTAGGTACCTTGGGGAAGATACCCACTTATGTGAAGTTACTGCCTCTCAGGGAGATGGGGCTTCTTCAGTAATTATTTATATACATTTTTGTAGGTAGGCCTTCATGTTTTCTTCAATTTGATGCTTTTTAATTGGCATAAAGCAATTTATCATTTTTTAAACATAATTATTCAACAGGAAAAGTTTAATTCCATCTTATTCGGTATGAACCCCAATTTTAGATTCTGAAGAAAGATTATTTAATTTGAATACCCCCCCCCCCCCCCCCCAGACAGAGTTTCGTAACTTGATTGGTAACATAAGTAGTGACACATTAGCAGTTACATGTAATACGCACAGCATCCAGGGATCAGATTTGGTAGCTTTGTAACTGCAAATAATCAAACGATAATAGTACGAACTCCTCATCTCCCAAGTCTAAAATGTACCAAGATATCTGAATTGTACCATATTGTATTATACTTCTGTCTTCAAAGTTGGTACTTCGCTTAACTGTAATACCTATCTAAGACGAAGAATCCGTCTGACTCAAATTTCTCTGGTGATCACGGTAAACGACTTCTTATTAACACCTATATTATTAACTACAAAGCTCTTCACAGGAATGATGTATTGCATTAAACTTGTTGATACCTAAGGAACCGCACTGGTGAAAGGAAGATTCACGTCGCCCAGGTGCCATAACTTTACCCTCCACATCTCCAGATGAACTTTTGTGATAAATGTTTCGAGTATAAAGACGGGGAGGTACATGTTGCACATGAACCCCCTGAGCCGCTAACTATCTCTGTGCGTGGTTTCAAGCAATACTTCGGGCCTTGGGCCTTCTTCGGGGGTCCATCCATCAAATTGATTCGACCGTCGCGTGGGCCCTTTTATAACTCCCCTGCCCTGTTTACCCGCAATAATTACCCTTATTCCCCACTCATTCCCCACACACCCTCTTGTAGCTAGCTGAGCAATCTCTTCACACTCAAATCGTCTATCACTCCTAATAGCCCGAGGCCTCCCGGAGTCGTTTAAGAACAAAACGATTACGGGAAACCCTCCTTCATCACAGAATAATAGATTCTGTCAACCCCTATTTCCGATCGTTACGTACAAGTCATAGTCCTGCCATAACAAACATAACAACATTATTTAATAGGAATATCACAGGAGAATAATACTTATTAACTGTACACAATTTGCAACAACAAAAAATTTAAAAATCTATCAACGCAGGAATGTACTTCACATCACACTTCACATCTGGGATGCTGAGTTGCTGGATTTGGCTGTATTTTGGGATGCTGGATCCGATACCTGCTCGAGTGGGAAATAAGTACTGGAATTCGCTGGATTAGATGCCCTGCGTCATATCCATATGTATACATATAGGTATATAAAAAACATCATATACACCCCACTAAATATTTTTGAAACCACTATAATATTATACAATATTCTAATCAAAATTATCACCATCGAAAAGGCTTCCCGCGAATTTGACTCGGGCAGTCTCTCCCCCTCGCCTCGGGCGGTTGGACCGTGAGGAGCTAGGTCCTTCTGCGCCTCTCCTACGCGCAACGAAGGGGGGAGGTTATAAATACCCCCGCTCCCCACCCCAGCGACACAGTTCACCGAGATCTTACCCGAGAACAGACCTGTGACAGTTTTTACCGAGAGATTTGAGTTAGTTGAGATAGTTGCGTTGAGAGAAGTAGTTGAAGTGGTTAGAGAAGAGTTTAGTTTCATTCCCCCCTTACGATTGACCCCCTGTGGAAGAAGACGAGCGGACCAGGCGAGGAAACGGCTTCAATTGGGATACGAAACATAACAGTCGAGCAAGAGAGAGAAGGCGTACGAACCAATCCAGGAGGCACGTCTGAACCCAGACGTGTACCAGAGTACTGCCATGGAAAGTCTGTGTTACAGGAAACCTGCTGCCAAGTATCACAGCCCCGGAGCTCCAGAAAACCATCCCTGGACCAGAAGCCCGGAACGACCATCCCTGGACCATTTGGACCACCATTCCAGCGGAGGTAGGAAACATCACCTTTCTTACTTGTCTTTATCTAAGCGATACCATTCGCGTAATAGCGCCCTTCAGGCTTTGTGCATCACACATCCAATACGAGAGTCACGAAGGGTTTATACCCGTTTGTTCCAGAACTCTCTCTACATCTTGACCCCAAGAACGTCCCTTATCCCTTGTACTATCGAACGCCTGAACCCCGCATTGAACCCTCGACTCTGGTGCCACATTTCACAACATTGCATTACAAATGCAATTCAAGTTGTCGTTCAGCCGTCTAAGCGAGAAAATCTACAGTGAGCGCGATTGTTTTCATAACTACGGTGCAGTGAAGTGATTGCGTGGCCCAATAATGGGATCGCCAAGCAAAATGGACATGGATGAGTACGTACGGAAGGTTTGTGAAGCCGTTAATAAAAAAAATCAGTCATGCAGCATGACTTAATGAGCGAATTTTCAAAGAAATATTCGAATTAATGGCTATGGTTTTGAATAAAGGAAAACTTCGGTCTAAAATTTGGTTTTCTATGTATATTCTCTTCGTATTTATTTTAATTTGTACGTTTTGTCCATCCTGATTCTACCGTTTGTTTATTACGTAATTGTACTAAGTGCTTATTTATTTGATCGCTGTGGGTAAATTCAAGGAGTTGTACTAATCGTTTGCCTCCCCCTTTTTTGCTTCGAACTCTCGTCTTCAATTAATACTTCTCACATTTTTCAATCTGACCACTCTAAGGGGGTGGGGGTAAGAGTTTAAAGATTATCCTAGTTTTGGGTAATTTTTGCGCACTTTAAATGCTCTAATTTAAGAACGGATTTAGATATCTAAAATCCGATTTCACTATCGTGTTCAGCGTGCAAAAACCTTTAAAATGAGGGGTCACTTGTTAGAAAATAACATTTTGGGGATTTTTGGGTAATTTTTGCGCACTTTAAATGCTCTAATTTGAGAACGGATCAAGATATCTAAAATCCGATTCCACCATCGTGTTCAGCGTGCAAAAACCTTTAAAATGAGGGGTCACTTGTTGGAAAATAACATTTTGGGGATTTTTGGGTAATTTTTGCGCACTTTAAATGCTCTAATTTGAGAACGGATCAAGATATCTAAAATCCGATTCCACCATCGTGTTCAGCGTGCAAAAACCTTTAAAATGAGGGGTCACTTGTTAGAAAATAACATTTTGGGGATTTTTAGGTAATTTTTGCGCACTTTAAATGCTCTAATTTGAGAACGGATCAAGATATCTAAAATCCGATTCCACCATCGTGTTCAGCGTGCAAAAACCTTTAAAATGGGGGGTCACTTGTTGGAAAATAATATTTTGGGGATTTTTGGGTAATTTTTGCGCACTTTAAATGCGCCAAAACCCTCCTTAGAGTAGGCCAATTTCGCCCATCTTCGAACTTAGCCTTTCGATTGCCAAGATAGATTTTTTGTGCAAATTTGAGCTGTTTATCTCAATTCTATCGAGAGTTATCGTCTGGAGTGACACATATATAAATAAATATATATATATATACATATAAAAAAGTGTTAAATTTCAGGAATCGTTTTAGAATGGTCTGAAACGGATTTCTATGAAGAAAATTTCCAAAAATTTATATTATTTAAATTTCGAAGCCATTGCAATAGCTTCATTTTCTTTGAAAATTCGCTAAAATGAAGAAACATTTCTTAGATTCTGCTTGGACAGTAAGAACAAAATAGGGAAATCGGAAACTACTCAATTGGCTAGTATAATGAAGACGATGGTGCAATATGTGAATGATTTGGGACTTCATTTGAGTGGGTTGTATGGCAAGTACATAGAAGCTAAGGAAGGTAAAGAAACGCTCGTTTCTACTCTGGAAGCTAACACTCTCTCGATTTTGAACATAGTGTCTACTTTACAAAACGATGATGCTGAAAAAACGCCTTCCTTTGCCACTGTACTAAAAACTAACAAAAAATTAACAAGCCCTTAAAGTCAGATAACAGCGCAGTGATTTTCCCGTCTGACAAAAATAGCACAAAAAAGGCTGATGATATCAAAAGGGACATAAAGACTGCAATAGATCCGGTCTCTCAGGGCTTAAAAATCACCAGCATTAGGAATTTGGGTGAGAAAGGACTCATGATTCGGGCTGCCGATAAGGAAAATCTAAACGCTCTACTTGCATGCCCTAAATTTCACGACATTGGACTGAACGTTAGCAGTCCCCAAAAAAGACTTCCTCGACTTGCAATGTACGGAGTTCCTGCAGGAATGACCCAGGACGAGATCAAACAAAGCCTTATTGGATTAAACCGTTTGGATGAAAAAACCATAAACGAAAAATTGAGTTTTGCGTTCAAATTCGGTAAAAGGAATCAAATAACCACGCATCATGTGATTGAGGTGTCGCCTGATTTGAGGAAAAAACTACTTGACCTTGGTAAAATATATCTTGGATGGAGTTGCTGCCGTGTTGAGGATTTCATACGAGTTTCACGTTGTTACAATTGCAATGGTTTCAATCATGTTGCTAAAACATGTAAAAACACCACTCCAACATGTGGACACTGCAGTGGGGCTCATTCAACTAAGGACTGCACAAAGAGTGAACAACCTCCATCCTGCGCAAACTGCAAAAAATTCGGTCTACCACATGATCATGCAGCGAGTGACAATAATTGCCATAGCTACATTAACGCAATCTCTGGCCTTATTAACAGAACCAATTATGACATTTGAAATTATAGAAAATGACGGTGGACTTGAAACTACTATGTATATGCAATAATGTTGACGATTTAGATAATTTTTTCTCACTATCAGAATTCACCATAATGTCTTTGAACTTAAGAAGTATGAAAGCTAATTGGGATCAGTTCTTAATTTACTTAGACCAGATGACAAACAAACCTAAGGTTATCGTCCTTACTGAAATTTGGTTCACATCCGCCTGCGACTACGCCAGCGCATTTTCTGTACGCGGCTATTCCTTGAAAGTGACCTCCGCTACCATCAACAAAGCGTGCGGTGTCATTGCCTACGTAGCGAACGACATTCAGATTGATGATGCAACAGAAATCTTCATTACCGGCGCATCGACACTTAAATTAGACCTCTCCTTTAATCAAAAACATTTCACTGTGATTGGGTTGTATCGATCACACACAGACTCTGTTTCTTCATTTCTCACGGACTTCAAAACACAACTTACACAATTGAACCGCAGAAATACGAGCATCCTCATTGGCGACTTCAACATGAACATTTTAAACATTGGTAATGATCCGCTTTTTTCGGAGTATTATGATTTTCTTCTAGGATTAGGATATATAAGTTGGATTGAAGGTCCTACGAGGGAAAGAGCGTGTCTGGATCACGTTATGGTTAAATCTCCTTCCAGTGGTTTTAAGCACTCAGCTTCAGCTGTATTGCACTCATCCATTACTGACCACTCAACTATTGCTTTCAGAACCGGTGATCCGAGTGTTTAAGGATAAGCAACAAAAGGTAACCTATGTCCAGGTAACTAATTATGATAAACTGAAGTCAATCATGCAGGCGATCGACTGGTCATATGTCTATAATCAAAGTGATACCAACGTTGCATATGATTTGTTTTTCAATATTTTCAGTCATTGTATAGACTTATGCTCTTCACCTGCTGTAGCCAAAAATCATAAAATGAGAAAACTTAAACCTTGGATTACCAGTGGCATAGTGACTTCTATCAATAAGCGCGATAAACTGGCAAAGCTTAGCAAAAATAACCCTAATGATGAATCACTGCGAAAAAGCTATATTAGATATAGGAACAAACTCAAAATCATTATAGAAAGAACGAAAAATTCCTATTTTAAAACGGAAATTGAAAAAGCAGGGAATCCTGCCAAGTTCTGGAAAACTATTAACACGGCACTAGGAAAGGAAGTAGAATCTATCAAAATATAAAAACTTTGTATCAATGGATCCGAAACCACAAATCCCAGTCAAATAGCTGATGGACTCAATGAATTTTTCATATCAGTTGGCCAGCAACTGAACGAAAGATTATTTCCCAATTACAATCCTATGCATAACCTCCCCCCTAGAACTACTGGCAAGATGAGCCTACGATTAACCAGCACTGAAGAAGTTTTCAGAACTATTCAGTCAATCAGAGGTGGCTCCAGCCCTGGCTGGGATGGTATATCATCTAACTTGATCAAAACATTAGGAGTACATATTAGTGCTCCATTGACCCATATAATTAACCTCAGCATACTTAATGGTTGTTTTCCAGATTCACTAAAAATCGCAGTAGTTCGACCTCTTTACAAAAAAGGATGTAGGGCTTCGCCATCAAATTACCGACCAATCTCATTGCTCTCAAACTTTGCCAAAATCTTTGAGAAGATAATCAAATCGCAACTTGAGAATTACCTGGAAACTAACAATTTACTATCACCTGCACAGTATGGTTTTCGACCGAATCGGAGTACCCAAGACGCTCTTGCTGAAGTAGTTAACGAAATTTCAAATGCACTAAATGATGGGGATAAGGTGCTTAGTGTTTTCATTGATCTAACGAAAGCATTCGACTCCATTGAGACAAGCAGGTTGATAAATAAACTAGATAGGCTTGGATTAGATGGAGTAGCAGTTCAGTGGTTCTCGTCATATCTTTCCAAAAGAAGTCAGTGTGTGGAATTTAACGAAGTACGCAGTAATTCCTTGCCTATTAGATTTGGAGTACCCCAAGGATCTGTTCTAGGTCCTATACTGTTTTTACTGTACATAAATGACCTCTTCAATTCAGAAACATGTGGCAAGTTCGTCGCCTTTGCTGATGACATAGCAGTAATACTGACAAATAAATCATGGGAGGACGTCCACAAGGATGCAAGTAAAACTCTTATTCAAATGCACCAATGGTTCTGTATTAATAGCCTAACAATGAACATTTCTAAGACCAACTACGTTACTTTCTCTATAACCTCCGCAGGTCAACCTGATTCCACCAATTTAAAAATCCACAAAGCATCATGCTTAAATTATGGAACATGTAATTGTACTAAGCTTGAGCAAGTCAATAGCATTATATCTAGGACTCCAACTAGACCAGCACCTAAAATGGAGGATGCACATAGAGACCCTAGTAATGAGAATAAGGAAATCGTTTTTCTTTTTCTGTATACTACGAAAATGGCTCTCCAAAAGTAATTTAAAGATGGTTTACTACGCATATGTATACAGTATCCTAATATATGGTATAGAATTCTGGGACGGAGCATATTCCCAAACCTTCCGCTCGCTCAATATTGTGTGCAACTCCCTCATTCGGATCATCACTCGGTCGCATTCCCGAACGCGAATCAATGATCTTTTTAAAAAATTTGATATTCTTCCACCAAGACTGATATTTGTCTATCGCTCCCTGCTTCGTGTCCACAAGATTAAAAAATGTCTACCCCACCGCATTGTCTTGCGAGTCACCCGAGCAACATGCGAGGGTAGTCAAATTCTAGTTCCCCGCCCTACCACTGATTTTTTCACAAGACAATTTCCATGGCTGCCTCCCACAATATACGCCTCACTTCCGACTACCTTACATTCAGATCAGTCGACTAATTCCTTCAAAAAAAGAATAGGCGCATACCTGCTTCAAATGCACAAGTCTGAACTGCACACTGACTTCTTGAATAGGTTTGATTTGTAATTGTAACTGTGTTATGTGTTAGGTAATTACTATCTTGGAATATGGATGGCATAGGTGCTACATACCCATTCATATATACTTTTTTTTTTCTTTCCACTCAAGTTGAATATTGTCTGTAAATATATTGTTTCCAGCTAAAAGTATCGATCCAAACTAATAAGCTAGTTCAGTGACAACCAGCCCCTGGACGGGTCGTCAAGACCTTAGGGGCCCATTCATGAACTTGGTTTTCGCATGATTCTGTACAACTTATATTCTTCATTATGTACTTAATATGTTTTTTGAATAAAGAATTGAATTGAATTGAAATTATCTGATATACTTACCTTAATAGCTTCTCTCCCCATTCTTGTAATTTCCGTAATTCGCGTTCATTCAATTTCATCACGTAATTCCTGTCATTTCTTTTGCGCCTTCGCGACCCCACTTCATGTTATATTACTTCGTACAATAAATTCCGTTACCTATACGTATTTAGATTCTTTCACCTCCTTTTGCGAACAGTAGAGTCATCTTTCGAACTGCCTTCAGCCCTTCCAAATTACTAGTTTTACCATTAGGGATTTACAGCCGTACCATAACCTGTACCCGGAGTCAGAACCTGTGCAACGCTGACTACGGGGCCGCTGCCAACCTACGAAACTTCAGGTAATCTACTTGTAGACTTTTCCCTGTCAAATTTCAGCCTTAGCTCGCCATCCATCCTTGACATATCTGTAGGTAGGTTTTCCGACAGGATAGTTCAACAAGTAGCGATTACAATATCAATAATAATTATGAAAAGTAAGATGTTTGATGAGTGTCGTGGTTCCCCACAAATCTCTACAATAACCACTCCTGTGTGATATTGAAAGATTTAACAAAACAAACAAAAACGAAGGGAACGACTAGCTGAGCGACACCGAGGAGAAAGTAGGAGAAGGGTCCCTTCCATCAACCGCCATCGCCCCTCAACGGTCATAACGGCTGATTGTGGACGGGGGAAGGGTGGAAAGGGCCCTTTATAAGCAGCCCTGCTAGCTCAGCTCGTCATTTGACTGACCACTCTCCTACTTGCGACTTCTCTCTCTCTCCTACCCTTCTCCTGCACTCGCTGTGGTTCATCCGCGAGGCGCCTTCCTTCTAAGAATACTACCTGTGGTGATCTCCGCAGGGTGCTAGCAAAAGACTCCTAAGGAACACCTAATACTCGCTGTGGTACATCCGCGAGGTATTAGCTTCCTTCCCATCCAATCCTACCCTACCGTTAGGGAACACCATAATGAGTAGGTACTCGAGAAATCATGCGTACGCACATGTCCTCAATGTGAACAATCTCGAACAACCACAGACTGCGAGAGAACCCGCATCTTTTTACTGCAGATTTAAGCAAAATTCATGGGGAAAAAAGGTTCTTCGCTTACAAATTTATATGCCACATTTCGATTTGCACGGAAGTGGCACCTACCCGCACTTCAATAATATCAGACCAAATAAATTATCCCGAAAATTAAATCCTAGAATATTTTTACTTTGCTCAATCGTCCATCAATCCGAAAACTGCGCACGATTAGGATAGCAGCGAAAGATACCTCACTAATTTCGTAAGCGGTTGAATTTTTCGATCCCAAGATGTAGTTCCCAAGTAAAATCCTAATATGAATTATTCAAAAAACACGAGGTTTCTACCTACTTAGCTCCATCTATCCTTCAATTTTCATAAAGCAAAAAAGTTCAAGTGTTAATATTCGTGGGATTTCACGCAGAATTCGGATATTCAACACGATAATAACTTTTAAAGTAAATTGAAGGGTAGAGTTTAGTGTGTTACTACAGCTACATAACTCGACTTAGTATAATTTATTAAGCTTGCACGATCAACAACTTTGCGTCGTGTATGCGTGTGCGCTCGCGCGTGTGTGTGTGTGTATGTGAGTGTGTGTGTGCGCGCCCGTTTTCATAGAAAATTTGGCACTAACCATAACATGAAAATTATAGGTATCATGTATGATCCAAAACTTGAAAATTAAATAAGAACAGGTGCAAATATGAACTCAATTTCCTATACTATTTGACAAGCATTGCGACAACGTCGATACCTTAGTGTGTCACTATTAAATTAAGAATACGGTATCAATATGCACCTAATGAACCCACAATGATTCCAATGAAAATCGTCTACTAGCGTGATTCGATGACTATCTGCTGCTGTTGCCATTATATTTTCCCAACGTCTAGCCGATCGTTATTGATTTTCAAAACGGGAGCCCGAGCCTGAGCGGAGGTGAATAATTTTCTTTCAGTACCTTAATCACGTCTTCACAATCTGATACGATTGAAATCTACATGAGCCCAGACATACATCATGCTCCCTCATAATAAATTCACTGATGACGTCGAGTTATGTCATTACAAGCACGGTGCTCCGTTTTTTCCGGAATATCCCTCGCATCGACGTTGGGAATCACCGCTATGTAGGTTATGATCAGAAATCATTTTGTGCCCTTAACTGGCTGCGATTTCAATAATCGATCATCAATCGTTTACCTCATCACGATTTGTATTAATATTAGTTTAATAATGAAAATGCCGCAGTTAATCTAAACGCGGATCGATGTAATTAATAATCACATTTTTGTGAATTTGATTAGGCGATCACAACCTAAAACCACCACCCGATTCTATCAGTCAACCAGGACAATCCACCACCATCAACAATTTTTTTTGGTACCTACTAGATACCTATCTGCTGCAATGTGGTTCAGCCCTGAATGACCATTGTGGTGGTTTGAGGGTAGAGGTGAGGCTTGGATAAGTGAGGTTTAGATGGAGATGAAGGGTGGTGGTAGCTAGCGTTTAAAAGGTTGCCACCTATGGCGAAGCCAGGAAGGTTATCACCACTAAAAACTCCAGAGGATATGCCCGGACGGTTCCACCAGGTCGGTTATCACCAGACCGGTTCCACCACTCCGAGTTCTTTTAGGTGAGAAATGTAAGGAGGGATGAATGAGGAGATAGAGATAGAGGTCATGGACTTGAGGTTTGAGGGTAGAATGGTGAGCCGGGTGAGAAGAGCGGGTTTTATAGAAGCTCTTCCACCCTCCTCCAGTCGTCCATTACGAACCGTTGAGGGACTGAGGAAGGGAATAGAGGCCTACTCTACTTTCGTCACGTAGACCCTCCATAGGGTTTGTTCGGTTTATTTGGAAAGTCTTAATAGGTACATGGTGTGGTATTCCAGGAGGATATCACGACAACCATAATTTATTTTTTAAACGATGTGTAGTTCTCTCCTAAGAAGCAGGGGTTGTAATATGAACGAAAACAGATAACGGTGCTTGAATTGGAATCATCGTTCATCTTTTCTTTGTACTAGCCAACAACAAGCATTAAATTTCATGAAATAGGTAGTTCAAAAAATTGTACTAGGTGTATTTATATTTATTGACAGTAGAACCTCGATTAACCGACAACCGTTTTGGCAGACTCTCTGCCCTCAAACAGAAAGAAATAACCACCTTCTTTGACTTGAAACAATGTACTATACGATATTTAACATAATATATGAACATGCACGATATTTCCCTTACATATTTTTGACAAAAGAACATAATAAATAAATCGATTTTTGACTTCCTTCGATTATCCGACATACCTACTCCACCGGACATGTCGGTTAATTGATCTTGAACTTTATTAATTTATTACAGCTACTGGGGAACCCAGTTATCGAATACAGGAAATGACAGTTGTCAGTTGTCGTGCATAAACTCAAGGCAAATTTAATTTTTTGTTTGTTAAGAAAAAAATTGTTGAAAAATTGACGAGTAAATTCATAGATGTCAAAAGACGGGATGTGTGACCATAGATGTACTAAAAGCTATAGAATTTTGCGCATGCCCGAAGTTCCTCAGTGCAGAAATCGATTCAAAGCGAAAAGTGATGTTCCCCAGGGTGGAAATATTGTATAGGTACCTAGAACAGCGTGGAATACATATATATACCAATATGGCTACTTATTAGAAACAAGAATGTTCTTCTACCAGAACAAACTCGCAGCGTCTTTGAACATTTATCAGAATTGGTCTTAGAAATATGCAACAAGGACAAGCGGAATTGAGTATCACAAGCGGGAAAACATACACGTTTGCTCAGAATCAAAGTTTGTTCAGATTTGTAGTAAGTATACAGGGCAAGCATTAGAGAACAGGCCCTAGCAGCTTCCACTAACTTTTGTAGACTCGGAAGTTGTTTTCTTCCCTACAGTTGACTGAATGTCTGGTTCTTTTGAGAGGCTCCACACAGGTCCCTACTATGTGAAGACAAAGGAAACGTTTCAACTGATTAGAGCCATTCAGCGAAAGGTTTATGATCCAATTTAATGGATGTCAAGTAAATATTTTTGTGTAACACACTGCATAAATGACCAACAGGTGCCAATAAATTAAATATGACGTAAATCCAGTTGATAAGTCAACAAGATTGTTTGAACTGACAGACACGCATTACTGACCTGCAGTTCCAGCTGTCTAAACCGAATGATGCGTCATCTGTATCGCTTGTTGATTCTGGGACGAAAGCCGCATCGGTTTAAAAGAGGTTATTGGTGGGATCTGCAAAGTGAAATGTTCGTACAGCTCTTGGTGTTCTTCATTATTTTACATCCGTAAATTTATTTTCAAAACAATAAGTATCATCCATGATAAATCATAACTTACTGCTATCAATCTTTCTTGTGAGAGGAGAATAGTGTGAAAATTTGCCGCCCCGCAAGATAAGTTGAAATTCAAAAGAGGAAACGTTCTACGGTAAGATGTAAATAAATTTCAATAGGCCCACTTGATCTCAACTAAATCCATTTTTGTTCTCGAAACTGGTTTTCAGACTCAGCCCCCATAGGAGAACTGGTGGTAACACTTCTTCAGAAAATTTCATAATTTTGATCAATGAAGCATGGTTTTACTCGCTTTTGACCGACTTGCACATGAACCTTACGATGAAAACCCAGCATTTCAAATATCTGGAGTATTTGTGTGTATGAGTGCATGTACGGGTGTATACAATACGTGAAACACCCAATCCGAACACTTCGATATGTTCGAAAACAGCACAAATTCGGTGACGACGTTCAAATGAACCAACCAGGACCTCATCAAATTCCAACGTTAACACATAATATGTGTTTAAGATGATGGCAGAAATGTGATCACGACAGAAAACGTGACGAGTCGCAAATTTCTAATGGTTTTACAAACAACCAGTCGGTATCTCACAAAAATCATTAATCACTCGTTGGAAATCTCTCAATGTATTATAAAAACACGCTGCCAAAATCCTCCCTCCCCTACTCATCACTCCATAAAACACATTATTATTGTTAACAGAATTTGCGTGTTACGTGATATCGATAAACAAAATTCGGTATTACTGACCTATATCATAACATTGTTTTTATTATTTTATTAACATGGAATCATGTTTTAGCGATGGATCCCCCGCCGAAAAGTGAGACTATAAAGTGTGATGAAAGTAGCGCGTATTTTAACAATGATTTTCACTTACAACCGAGTAGTTGCTAGGGAAATGTTTTTTATTATTTTATTTTATTATTATGCAGGTAAGAATGACAACGTAGGCAGCCACTATGATCAGCTGAGCGAGACCTGCAGACCTTCTGCGGTTATTATATTGATTGAGCGATAGATTAGCGCTATCTCATTGATTTTATCGATCTGTTAGTTGACATTATTGTGGCACACAATGTGTGTACCGTATTTTTTATTCGCTCAACAAAAATACAAATAAGACATATGAACCAAAAACATATCCATGATTCAATGTTTTTTCGTGTGTAGTCGATACATTTCCAAAATTCCCTTGAAACGCCCACCGGGTAATGGATAAAAGTAAAATAAATAAGATTCCTATACCTAAAGACACTTCACACTGGGGCTTCAGGTCCAACTGCCATGGCGGCGTCGATGTGATTGGCTGTTCAGAGATAAGAATAAAACAAATCCGATCATTCCACTCAAGGCCTTGGTTTGGGCACTGGAGGCGTTGGGATTCGAACAGACGGACTTCAGTTACCGTCCCATCCCAATCACCCAGACACAGCGATTGATACTGTCAGGAATAGATATGAACGGATGGTCCTATAATATAGCTATCCGAATTTGTCCAGAGTCTATAAAATATTAAGCCAATTATTCGTATCCGTATTATAACAACTTTTAACTACAATATCGTGTGACAAATTGGCCATTTTCGCTTTGTCAATACTTCTATTATATTCTAGTACTACGTTTTGTATATATTCTAGTACTTTTACTTCTAAAGTTTGCTTCTAGTTCTTGCATTTAGTTTCTATAGTTGCTTTTAGTTCTGGCGTTTAGTTTCTACAGTTCATTTTTATACTAGGTGTCTTGAGCCATGGTGGTTGATCTCACGACATGGCGGGTGAGGTGGATGAAAGATGATGTGAGAGGTTGGATAAGGAAGGAGAAGGAAGGATGTTCTCCGTTGGAGTCTTTTGCTAACACACCAAGCTTTTTTGTGTTTTCACCACACCAGGCACCAGAGGTAGTGGCTCCCCGCGGTTTTCACCACAACAGGCGCCTGGGATGTGGGAGCTAGTACCCCGCGATTTTCACCACAGAGGTACTGGAGGACAGGAAGGTGGTGTCCCGCGGTTTTCACCATAGCAGACACTGGGAAGATGGAAGGTAACACCCCACGGTTTTCACCACAGCAGGTGTTAGAGGAGACGGAGCCGTCACAAGATTTTCACCACAGCAGACGCCTGGAAGGTGGAGGTTAGCACCCCGCGGTTTTCACCACGGCATGTGCCAGAGGAGAAGGAGGTATCCCACAGTTTTCCAGAGAGAGAGAGAGAGAGAGAGAGAGGGCCAGAGAGAGAAGTCGCAAGTCGCAAGTAGAAAGACGAGCTGAGCCAGAAGGTCTGCTTATAAAGGCCCCTTTCCACCCATCCCCGGTCCACAATCGCTGTTATGACCCTTGAGGAGCGATGGCAGTTGATGGAAAGAACCCTTTCTCCCTTGGCGCTACCAGGCTCGTCGTTCCCTTCGTTTATTTGGTTAAATCTTTCTATAACACGTAGGAGTGGTTAGCGTGGAGATTTGAGGGGATCCACGACACTAGGTTTTGCTTCTATTCTAGTACTTCTACTTCTATTGTATAGTTTTACTTCTATTCTTGTGCAAGGTTTCTAGTATTACATAGGTGGGTCTTCTTTTTATCTTATTATTATTATTATTTTGGTTTATTATTTTCAATACCTAATGAACATTGGAATCGAGCATGGAAAAAAAAAATTCTAACCACCCCCCCCCCCCCCTCAAAATTTGATGGTTTACGTTTCAAGGGACGTAGAATCCGAAAATGCAATAAAAATATTTCTGTCTGTCCACCGTACGCCGTACGGGCCACTTTTCTTAGTTACCATGAATAAAAATTGATGAAATTCGGGTTATAGGTTCCGTTCGGGGTCTAGTTGGTCCTCGAAGCTCGGCGTTACTGTCAAGGGGTTCAAAATAGGGGTTGAAATTTTCAGAACGCCGTAGCTCGAAAACTTTCGATTGAAGGGTATGGGTTTTTTTACGATATTAAATTTGTCTTGAGCTTAACAACTTTTTGAGACCACCCGGAGCAATGTACGTCCAGCCGTTCGTGTGCACCAAAAAGCTTCGTCAACACGATCGTGAATCAAACGGTATAAATCCGGCCGGGATATCATCGCTAGGGAGCGCCTGATTATAGTCCAGGATGGCTGTATGAAGTCGAGTTGGTTGTTCTGCGATATTATTTCATTTGATAAGAGATGGACTATTGGATTTTGTTGGAAGGGACTTGTAAAACTTGAACAAACGTTGAAGTATTATTGATGGATAAACTATTACACAATGGTAAATTATTACACAACGGCCAATTATTACACAACGGTAGATTATTACATAACGGTAAATTACTAAACAACGGTAAATTATTACAAAACGGTAAATTATTACACAACGGTTCATCTACCACGAAGGGGCTGGATTTTGTTGGTAGGTACATACTTGTGAAACTTGAACAAACTTTGAAGTATTATTGATGGGTAAATTATTACACAATGGTAAATTATTACATAACGGTAAATTATTACACAACGGTAAATTATTACAGAACGGTAAATTATTACACAACGGTTCATCTACCACGAAGGGGCTGGATTTTGTTGATCGGTACTTTAGCAACTTGACCAACCGTTGAAGTATCATTGATGGGCAAGTTATTACACAACGGTTCATTACACTTGACCAGAGGGTAGGTACTGACCACCGAAAACAGTGATCTACGCAGAAGGGGCATCTATTTCACTCCACATCAACAATTTTCCTTCAGAACTTCATTATTTGCGTTTCTTTTCGCCATTTTAGTTACTGTTTGTCATCGACAGAATTATTTTAGCAACATTTAACTCGTGATTTAGGTAGATACCTAGTAACGAGTACGGGGTTAGGTACTAACTTACGGAGGGTGTAGAGTAGTACATATGTTATATAGACGGGTTATCTATACAGAGAGCTGTGATCTGTAACAGAAGGGTATTCTGTACAAAATAATAAACCATTGTGCAGGGATTTGCAGCGTTTTTGTTTTGCAGGGTAGTGGGAGGAGATTCTTATGGACTAACAAACGTCCTTATCATTTAAAACATTGGAGGAAAATGTGGTTGTGTTTGGTGGATGACTATCACTGGGTGAATCCTGCAGTGTATCATTCCGGTTGGTGGACATGTCCGAGGTATCATTCCGAGGTTGACGTTGAAACCCAATCCAACGTATCTCCTTTTTCCCGTGGAGGTGAGCGGCGAAGAGTCACATCTCGAGGAAGCGGACCGTGAAGCAGCTGCCCACTGCAAAATCATCTTTCACTTAGCGGTCATTTAGGTTCGTTCGCGCCGCAAAAAAAAAGGAAACAAGAGTTGTGGTAAGTGAGAGTTATTCGAAAGAAATCAAACAAACTCGAACAGCGATGACATCTTACAATTATTGTCAAGCATTTATCATCCACATATTTTTCACTAGGCACTGTGCTTCATTCCTACTGACTTCATCACTGGTAGGGAACCCTTGACTGTACGCAAGAGATCAAAACACATCACGTCAAAATCGCCAGAGTATGTACAGGGTTTTCTTCTCCCTCCTCTCAACAATCTATGGGAATAACAATTTTATATATCCGTCCATACAACTGCTCTGCTTGAAATGAAGTGAGATTCCCACATCCATCACTTCAGCCGCTTTGAGAGCTGAAGTGAGAATCTTTGTTTCAGAAAACAGAGAAAAAATTTGTGATTTTTGTTCGCGATGCTTTAAACGAATCTGAAGACCTGTTTTTTCCGGAATCATGAATATTGGCAAGTTGCGGATTGAACAGGCTATAATAAGAAAAGTCCACAACAGAATCTGATTAAGATTACCTACTCATCTACATATTATTTTATTGAAAATGATGAAATCAAAAGTACTAAGAAGTGTTCTTTCTCCACAATTTGGTACGCTAGATCCGTCAAAAACAAATTACACTTTAATTTCACTGCAATGTGTGCCCAGGGAGGAGGTTTCTAATTGATACAAAAGTTGCGGAACCGATGATTGTAGGGAACCTTCGTTTTCGGTGAAAGAGCATTTCTAGTACAATGTTGTTAATGCATTTATTATTTACAATAGATATAATTTTTCTTGCTTAATTCCTCCCCCCCCCCCCCCTTCCGCTGATTGTGGTAACATTTGTTTGAAATATGTGGCAGAGTGAGAGGAGAGAGTGACGGTGGACTCTCGAGAGTCCTCCTCCTAGACCAGAGGGATTATCACCGGTTAAGAAGGGGTATCGATTAGGCTTCCACCAAACGACCCCGTCTCCACCGGAAGAAAAAACGACTCGAGAACAGCCACACCGTCACAACTAATGATAAAAGCGCTTCAGGCTCAAAGTTTTGCCAGTTCTTACAGACATAACACACGCTGAACTGATATGCAATATTATCCCAAGGCTGGTTAATTTCATTCGTCAGCTGATTGTCTTCTCACGAGACAAGTTAAGAATAACAACGCAGGAAATGTGCAGATGAGTGGACAGGAGGGGGCGTAGGTGACACTCGGAGTTCAGCCCTGTCAGACTCGTTGGAAACAATTTATTGCCTGAGAGCCTTGGGAGGACCACACAAGTCGGAGGAGGCCTCCTTGTACTCCAGTGAAAAATCGCACCTACTTATAAACCGACCGTTGAGCTTTTGAAGCTCCTTTTGAAGGACGTGCCCGCGTTTTGTGTGGTCTTTTTATTTTCGGCTTTGGCGCGCGATGTGCGAATGGGGTGTAACCGGTGTACCCAGGATACGAAAAGGAGGGGAAAAAAGTAGGGGAATTAATACCTATTTAGTGAGCCCTCGAGTCGTGTGTACGGCAAGTGCGAGCACTAAGTACGCACTTTACCTGGACTGTTCAGCTGTTTGGGCGCCGTTGTCGGGTGGAAATCCTTTGACAAAAGCTGCTCTAGAGAGGAAGCTTGTCAATCACGTGAAACTTGCCTCCTCCGCAAAAAGACCTACTCCCAACCTATTTCTCAGAACCTGTCAGACCTTCGGACCTGAATGTGTGTACCTAAACTTGAATTCGGCTGTGTTGTAACGGCAGCTTATCGCAATTTCTCGAAAGAACGAAATGGAATTCGTCGTTGAGACTGAGTTCAAACGAACCAATTCGCCATCCTTACAGCCCTGAACCAAAACATTTGATCAAGCAGAAGACAATGAATTATAAACGAGTATTATCTCACTATTGCGTTTCGCTAGTTGCTGTTGCGTTACCAGGAGCGGAATAACTGTTGTTGTCACGATTGCGGAAAACAATTTTTATTGATTTATTGCAAAATCAAAATTTCATCACGCTATTAAAGCGTTGGAGGCCTTCTAGGAAAGGAATTTCGTATGTACACTTATCATCAGTAACTCCATAAACCCGTGTTACCCGCATACATATGCGAAAAAAAGGAGCAACTGTGCCGAAAATCGGAGGGTAGTCACTAAGTTGTTTTCTGCTTCTTCTGTTATGAACTCTCGATTTTCAAGATTCTCTAGAAAAACACTGCAAAGTCCTTGTCACGCGGGTTTGTTATTCTACTGGACATACCTACAGAAATGTTGGCTGTTCATTTATTGTTTCTTTCAGGTGTAATAATTGAAATGGCTATTTTTGATGGTTTCTACCAATTTTAGCCCCCAAAAAATCGAATTAGGCTCGTATTTTTGACAAATCATCTTTTATCATTGATAGTGCCATTTAATTGTCTTGATTCATCTGTTGATACTACCTACCTCTAATGCTATTATACAAATTTATGGTGATTTCAGACAATTTACCAAGTTAATAACTCATAAGAAAAGAAGTTTAAGACCTGAACCTTCATTACAACCTCAATTTTTCACTCTTTGGTCAAAATATATGTCATGCTTTGTTTTCTCACCCTAAAAACGTAGAAAACGATCTACATCACAAGCTCATGTTCACCAAAACTTCAAAAAACCTCAAAAACCCCTTTTTTCACCCATTTTACCCCATCACACCCCTGGGTGTTTTCCGATCGGGCTGCCGACCTTCGCAGCACAACTAGGGCCCAATCGTGTTCTCAAATGAGGACCCAAACTGTATGCGCATGAAGGACGATTTAAGACCAAAATGTAACGTAAACCACATTCTGGTTAACATCGACTTCATATTCGGTCTTCTGGTCCTAAAAAACATGCAAACGGTATCTCAAAAGCTCACATTACTAAAACAACAACAAAAAACATATTTTTACACCCATTTTTCACTCATAACACCCTTCGGTATATTACGTTCGGGGTGAAAAGTTTCGGGACACAACTAGGGCCCTGAACTCACTGAGATCAACAATAGATTGTTGTGGTTTCAATGTTTTGATTTGCAAACTCTGAAGTTAGCTACGCTGCCATAAAATGCTCCAATTTGTTTGCAAACACATTAGGACACTTTTTTAGAAAAAATTGAAAATAAATACATTTATCAGTTAAATAATTAATAGATACTGAAAAATATTTTTTACATAAACAATGAATTTTATAAATAAATACAATTAATTTTGTAAGTAGACAAATTGGACGATTTTAGGCATAAGGTTGAAAATTCGGTTTGTATTGTTCGTTTGGTTATTTTTTTATTTTTTGTTATTTTTTATATTGTTCTACCCTGTGACCCCCTCCGGAAAAAAATTCTGGATCCGCCCCTGTTCATGTGAAATAATTGAAATGGCTATTTCTGATGGTTTCCATAAATTTTGGCCGCCAAAACACGAATTAGGTACGATTTTTTTTTTAAATTATCTTCGACCATTGATTGCGCCACTTGATCGTCTCGATCCACGTGTTGACACTTTTTCTAGTGTTATTATACAAACTGATGGTGATTTCAGACGATTTCCCAGGTTTCTGACTCATAAAAATCAATTTTGGGAGTTGAACATTTGGTAGAACCTCAATTTTCCACTCTTTGGCCAAATTCAATTTCATATTCCTAAACATGTTACTAAAACACAAAAAGTACGTATTTTTGTGCACATTTTCACTCATAACACCCCTGGGTATATTCCGATCGGGCTGCAAAGTTTCGGGACACAACTAGGGCCCAAATGGAGCTTGTGTGCGAAAGAACGAAATTTTTAGACCGAAAATGAAGCCGGTGCACGTGATACGGACATTGCATTTTTAGAATCTACGCACCTTGAAACGAAATAGAAAAAATTTTGAGAGGGTTTTATAAAAATTTGTTTGCTGAGCGAATACATAGGTATTATTCACAGAATAATAAACCAAAATGGGTCTAAAAATAAGGTTTTTTGGTGTTTGAGTAACACGAGCTTCTGAGGTTTCGTTTTCCATGTTTTTTAAGGCAAGAAGACCGAATATGAAGTTGATTTTGACCAAAGAGTGAAGAATTGAGGTTGTAACGAAGGTTCAACTCCTAAATTTATTTTTTATGAGTGAAAAACCTGGGAAATTGTACGAAATTACCACCAATTAGTATAATAACACTAGAAAAAGTGTGAACAGGTGAATCAAGACAATTAAATAGCGCTACCAAAGATCAAAGATAATTTTTTGTACAAAAAAAAGTGTAATTCGGGGGGGGGGGGGGGGAGGAGGTGGAAACCGTCAAAAATAGCTATTTTAATTATCGCACATGAAAGAAACAATAAACGAACAGCCAACATTTCTGTAGGTATGTCCAATAGAATAATAAACCCATGTGACAAGGAGTTTGCAGCGTTTTGGAATCTACGCACCTTAAAGCGCACCTCAAAGAAGAAATTTTGAAGAGGTGTTCAAAATATTGTTGATGAGCGAATGCATGGGTGTATTATTCACAGAATAATAAACCAAAATGAGCATTTTCCTCCAATTCAACTTCAATTTTCAATCCTCCTAATTCTGTTTACGGGGCGCAGTAGATTCAGTGTTATTTACAGGACTGAGATGTCGTTTAGCGGACGTTCGGTCCAGCAGGGCCAGTGGCGAGAGCAGCACGTTCGACAGGAAATCTGCTGCCGCAGGATAACCGAATGAAAGTCGTCTGAATGCGCCCGTCAGCTGATCTCACGTACCAACACGACGACATCTCCCAGGAGACCGAGAGGCGCGGAGATGACAAAAGCGATCCCCCGCGCTTTGGGGGAACTCAATTCCAAAAAGCCACCGCCCAAGCGGAGGGCGCAGCCGAAGAGGAAGTGGGTGTTGGCGGGGCCGCAGCTCGGGATGTAATCAGTGGCAGCGGGAGGCAGAGGCGGAAGTGACGGAACTTCCCGGGTCGCGATACCGGACGTCCGGTTACCGTCCGAGGGCGCTCCGCTGGTCTCCTTATCTACCTGTTGCCGCACTCCGGCATCCCAAATCTAATGATGGGGGGGGGGGGGGGGCTACCTGATTATGGAAATGAAGAGGACTTGCCCTGGGAAGGTTGGTACTCCCAGGAAACGGCGAGCCTTTTCTCCCCTCCGTCACCCAATCCCCCCCTAAAATCCCCAGGAGTTTCGGGTGAAGGGCCTGAAAGGATCCGAAGTCCTCTCACCCGAAACTCCTGGAGCTTTTGGAGGGGGGGGGGGGGGGACGGAGGGGAGAAAAGGGGCTGAGAAATTTATGCGAACTTGACTCATAAATCCTCCGGAGAGGGCGAAGTTCGTCGTGCTAATTGGACAATCGCCTTGGAACTCACCGCTTCCGCTGGATCAGTTCCCTCATCCGCTCCACCGCCTCTCACATCGCACAGGTAATCGCGAGGAGGAGCAACAGAGCTGTCTCCTGAGTTTCTACTCGAAAACTCCTGCAAACTCCTTGTCACTTGGGTTTATTATTCTATTGGACATACCTACAGAAATGCTGGCTGTTCATTTATTAGCGAATTTTCAAAGAAAATGAAGCTATTGCAATGGCTTCGAAATTTAAATAATATAAATTTTTGGAAATTTTCTTCATAGAAATCCGTTTCAGACCATTCTAAAACGATTCCTGAAATTTAACACTTTTAGCGAATTTTCAAAGAAAATGAAGCTATTGCAATGGCTTCGAAATTTAAATAATATAAATTTTTGGAAATTTTCTTCATAGAAATCCGTTTCAGACCATTCTAAAACGATTCCTGAAATTTAACACTTTTTTATATGTATATATATATATATTTATTTATATATGTGTCACTCCAGACGATAACTCTCGATAGAATTGAGATAAACAGCTCAAATTTGCACAAAAAATCTATCTTGGCAATCGAAAGGCTAAGTTCGAAGATGGGCGAAATTGGCCTACTCTAAGGAGGGTTTTGGCGCATTTAAAGTGCGCAAAAATTACCCAAAAATCCCCAAAATGTTATTTTCCAACAAGTGACCCCTCATTTTAAAGGTTTTTGCACGCTGAACACGATGGTGGAATCGGATTTTAGATATCTTGATCCGTTCTCAAATTAGAGCATTTAAAGTGCGCAAAAATTACCCAAAAATCCCCAAAATGTTATTTTCTAACAAGTGACCCCTCATTTTAAAGGTTTTTGCACGCTGAACACGATAGTGAAATCGGATTTTAGATATCTAAATCCGTTCTTAAATTAGAGCATTTAAAGTGCGCAAAAATTACCCAAAACTAGGATAATCTTTAAACTCTTACCCCCCCCCCCCCCCCACCCCCTTAGAGTGGTCAGATTGAAATATGTGAGAAGTATTAATTGAAGACGAGAGTTCGAAGCAAAAAAGGGGGAGGCAAACGATTAGTACAACTCCTTGAATTTTCCCACAGCGATCAAATAAATAAGCACTTAGTACAATTACGTAATAAACAAACGGTAGAATCAGGATGGACAAAACGTACAAATTAAAATAAATACGAAGAGAATATACATAGAAAACCAAATTTTAGACCGAAGTTTTCCTTTATTCAAAACCATAGCCATTAATTCGAATATTTCTTTGAAAATTCGCTCATTAAGTCATGCTGCATGACTGTTTTTTTTTTATATGTATATATATATATATTTATTTATATATGTGTCACTCCAGACGATAACTCTCGATAGAATTGAGATAAACAGCTCAAATTTGCACAAAAAATCCATCTTGGCAATCGAAAGGCTAAGTTCGAAGATGGGCGAAATTGGCCTACTCTAAGGAGGGTTTTGGCGCATTTAAAGTGCGCAAAAATTACCCAAAAATCCCCAAAATGTTATTTTCCAACAAGTGACCCCTCATTTTAAAGGTTTTTGCACGCTGAACACGATGGTGGAATCGGATTTTAGATATCTTGATCCGTTCTCAAATTAGAGCATTTAAAGTGCGCAAAAATTACCCAAAAATCCCCAAAATGTTATTTTCTAACAAGTGACCCCTCATTTTAAAGGTTTTTGCACGCTGAACACGATAGTGAAATCGGATTTTAGATATCTAAATCCGTTCTTAAATTAGAGCATTTAAAGTGCGCAAAAATTACCCAAAACTAGGATAATCTTTAAACTCTTACCCCCCCCCCCCCCCCCCACCCCCTTAGAGTGGTCAGATTGAAATATGTGAGAAGTATTAATTGAAGACGAGAGTTCGAAGCAAAAAAGGGGGAGGCAAACGATTAGTACAACTCCTTGAATTTACCCACAGCGATCAAATAAATAAGCACTTAGTACAATTACGTAATAAACAAACGGTAGAATCAGGATGGACAAAACGTACAAATTAAAATAAATACGAAGAGAATATACATAGAAAACCAAATTTTAGACCGAAGTTTTCCTTTATTCAAAACCATAGCCATTAATTCGAATATTTCTTTGAAAATTCGCTCATTAAGTCATGCTGCATGACTGTTTTTTTTTTTTTATACCCATTTTTCACCCATAACACCCCTGGGTATATTCCGATCGGGCTGCCAAACTTTGGCGCACAACTAGGACCCAAGTGCGTACCCAAATGGGAACAAAAACTCTGTGTGTAAGAGCGATTGACGTAAATTTAAGGCTGAAACTTCGTTTGAACCTCAATTTTCCACTGTTTTGTAAAAATCGACTTCATATTCGGTCTCCTCGTCCTAGAAAACATGTAAAACGATACCATCCTCTTTAGCGCCTGCTGTGGTTCATTCTCGCGGGATATTAGTACTAGTTCCTTCCTCTTTAGCGCCTGCTGTGGTTCATGTTCGCGGGGTGCTAGCAAAAGACTCTGAAGGAGCAACTAATATCTGCTGTGGTTCATGCTCGCGGGATATTAGTAATAGGATCCTCCCGGCCCTATATTAGAAGAAGCATTTCAACAAGCGCCTGCGATCGCTTTTGGATCACAGTGGTGACCCCAAAATTTACCTAAATTACCAAAAATTAGCTCAAACCTGATGGTGACACGCACACCTGCACGCACCACTACAAGATTTTTCTTCAAACGTCTTCCGCGTTCTTCCACATAGTGCTCTGGATGTTTATATGCACAGATTGTTACGCGGCAGCGGTATTTTTGTTCAATAGTTACGCATCACTAATTTATTGTTCATGAGCCCATCTCACGTAATTCGTTCAAAATTTAGAGAACAAGAATCCACGCATTTTTATCAACAGTTCCCATCTAAAGGAAGAAGATCTAATCCAAGTCCATCTCTCAAATTAAAAGAATAATATTATAAAAACACAATTTAATATTTTTGAACAGAATACTATGACAGTTTATTTATTAAAACTAAAAATTAGAACAGAGTCCATAAATCAGCAAACAACCTGAATTACGTAAATGGCTTTGTTAATATGATCTAACGCAATGATCGACACTATAAAGGACCATAACACAAGAAAGACAGTTGTAATTCCACGTGGGTGAATTTAGCACCTAAAAAGGTTGTGTGGAAGCCCACATCCTGGGCGCGTTCCAACAATTTTTTCCCCCGTTTTTCAGTACTATGTAACACCTTTCTATTATCCCTTTGGTGTAGGTGATGAGAGAGGAATTTTACGAATTCAGCGATATTATTCATAATTCGCCATAATATTTGACTTTGAAAGCATACAGCTCTGCATACGACAGCTGGTTTAAAGACGGTGAGTGTAATTCACCACTTTTCATCGCTTCCAAAGTTCTGCGTTCCTTCTCATGGGTTTCCTATACGCAGCCGTTGTTGCACCGTCCGGAAAAGGGTAGACATCCAGTGCCATGTATTTAATGTTGGCCTCGTACTTCATTATGTTTGTTTCATTGAATTCTACAGGGTACGTGGCCGTTTCCGACAGGTTTCGCTTGAGAATGTGCCCCTGATGTCCGATGAGGAGGTGAATAGCGTAGTGCAGCCTCCACGATCCTCTCACATCGTAGTATATCATGAACGGAGCCATCCGCCATTCGGCCAGCCAGCGCTCAACTCTGTGGACGAGGGACGGCCGTTTCTCGAGGAGCTTCGTGGGGAGATCACCGCCGTTGTAGAACCACAAGTCCGGTCTGTAGTCTTTGTAGCTTTCCAACCATACTTTGAGGAATCTTGCGTTTTTCGCTGCTATTATCACTTGGTCAGAGATACCACCTCCTCGTTCCCACCCAAGAGTCATTTCATAGTGGCGGAACTCATTCAAACTCTTCACGACATAAACGTCGTTATCAAGATAGATCCCTCCGTATTTCATAACAATTCTCAACCGTTCAGTGTCACTCTTGTGGTAAAGACCGAACGGCTTAGAATATGGCTTCCCATAGATTGACTCAGGCTGTGGAAGGTATTTAACCCGAACGACTCCTTTTGCTGATGGATGACTTGTAACGACTCCCCAGTAATATCCACCACTGAATTCCTTTTGATCGCTGTGAACCTGCAGTTCATCCGGTTTCTGATTCTTCAAGGCCGCCAAAATGCAAACCGCATCAATGAATGTGAGAGTCGAATTACCGAAACGAATGAAATGTATGATGTTAGGAACAACGTAGTCCGTAGAGCGGTTCATTTTAGGTTCTTCTTCGCTGTAGAAAGGAAATGTTAAACCGTTGTTTCTTATGAGGTACATAATTTGGTACATTAGCAATAGCGTTAAAACAGCGGCATTCAATGACTTGCCACATCGCATGTTAGAAATTTGTCACGTTGACAGCTCAACTCCAATAAGAACTCAAGAAAACTCAACTTTACATGATAGGTAATTCAATATCACAGAAACACCACCTCTAACGTAAATTGCACTCTGGAACTGTGTTTTATGAACTAGAATATCTCTACTCATCCGTCATTAACTACAATAATATTCTGTTATCAATCCTTATCACTGGTTGAAGTCTATAATAACCTACTGTAGTCAATCCTGAACATTTTTCATTTTCGATTAAGTGTTATCATACTTATTATTGGTTAACGTCTATAACGTGAGAGAGTGTGACAGTGGTGGTCGACCCTCGAGAGTCCCCCACCTAGAGCAGCGAGATTATCACCGGTTAAGAAGGGATATCGGATTAGGCTTCCGCCAAGCGACCCATTCTCCACCGGGAGAAAAAATAGCTCGAGAACAGCCACACTGTCACAATCCTCCCCACATGACGTACTTCTGGGTAGCAGAAGTATGGAAGGGAAAAGGGGGAATGAAAAGCAGTATGAAGTTCTGGTTCAGGGAAGGACATCTGAACAACTTCAAGGTGACTAAACTCCATCGTAATGAACCTCATTAATATTTTACTGGTGGAGAACATAGCTCCTATATACGAGTACTGGCGGATAATGTTGTCAGAGGTTGTTGTCCAGTGAATTGGGCACATCTGGGCAACCTTTAGGTGATCAACCTCCTTCGTTAGGATGGAACAACTATTGGTACTTGTCAATTGGGACAAGGCATCAGTCGCCTTCAAATGAGCTCAGTATATTTTATTTATAATGACACTATAAAGGGAGAAAGGGGGTGGGGAAGCCAATAGATGTATGTATTATCGAAGGGACAGGTTGTTAGTAAAGGAATCCTTTTGGGAAACCTTTGGGCTTAGCCTTCTGGTAAGCCCACAAAAAGTGGATGGAGTATGGTGAATTGCTCAGCGCATACTACCAAACCACGCTCTGCTACCATGTGACAGAGTGTGACAGTGGTGGTGGACCCTCGAGAGTCCCCCACCTATCTTTCGATTAGGTAGGTACCTACGTGTTTCTTCTCAATGTGAAGGTTATTAGTCTGGCAGCACTACTGCGGGTACTGGATGAGTTGTCATTCGTACGGATGAAAGCGCTTCATTCAGTTGAGCCCATATTAAATATTTAATAATTTATAGTAGAGCGTGGTTCGTGGGTACGTACTGGATTTTATCCTCGGTTCTCCAGAAGGAAGAGCTCTGAGGTTTTCCAGAAGGAATCCTCTTTTTAGCATCTCCTTTTTTTATTAACCCTTTGTTTTATGAATATACACTTCGGCCCTTCAATTTTCTTTTATAGCTCTAAATTTTTCCCTTTAACTAAATTTTTCCCCCTCTTTTTTAATTTTTACCTCCTCAAATCGAGCTATTATTCTTAAGGCGCTCAATGCCTGGCGTTCAACGCCACCCACTTGTATGTGTTGTCCCTTTTGTATTCCAGTTGTTCTATCTTATGATGGGGGTTAGTCACCTAGAGGTTGTTCAGATGAATTTTCTTGAACCAGAACCTCTGACAACTACTTTTCTCCTTCTATTTGTGTCCAAGATAAGGATTCAAGTGATATTTATAAGGAGCTAAGTTCTCCACCAGTAAATAATTCTTCTATCAGCTTTGGAGTTTTTCAGATGAACCATTCCTGAATCAGAACTCCATAGTACTTTCAGTACCGTGTCGCTATTAACTTCACAACTTCACAGATTTCATCACTTCCTTCAAATGCCCATACCGCACACTTACTTCACCATTTCATTTTATCACACAACCTACTTTCATCCGGCAACATTACCTTCTCTTCTAAAAAGTCCTCAGACGTCTCATCGCCGTAAATAATTTTTCTGTACAAACGGCCGGTACTCACAGCTAGTTACTTCGTGTCCCGAACTCAACTAAAACCACGATCCGTGGACTACACACGGAGCCTATAGACATCCGATAAGAAATAATAATATATTACACTTTTACCCAGGTGTCTTCATGTTTACACTTTATTGTTTTTCAAGGCTCAGTAGGCCTTTGAGATGATAGAATAGGAATATTGAACAACGAAACTTACAACGTAGATAATAACTTCAACGTGGCCGATAGTTTCGAGGTAGATAGCACATGTTGATCGAGTAGGTGCCGATTTGCCAAAATGTTAGTAACGGTGAATGAAAGGATGTTGTGTTCGATGATGAGCGACTTGAGAAAGAAGAAAAAAAAACCCTGTTAAGAAGCGGCTAAAAATCCCCAAAGATTGACGTAGGTAAATTTACCATAAGTGGTATAAAATGGTGAAACAAGAAAATCTAAACAAAACGTCTGCCAATTCGTGTAGGCAGTACAGCTTCCTCACGTGAATCACATGAACGTATTGAATAGTTGGGAAGGTTCATTCAGTGGGCAGGTCCCATCCATGCGTGACTTTTTTATTTTTTTTATTTTGGTTTATTATTTTCAATAATGAACCATTGGAATCGAGCATGAAAAAAAAAATTCTTACCCCCCCTCAAAATTTGATGGTTTACGTTTCAAGGTATGTAGAATCCAAAACTGCAATAAAAATATTTCTGTCTGTCCGCCGTACGCCGTACGCCGTACGGGCCACTTTTCTTAGTTACCATGAAATAAAATTGATGAAATTCGGGTTATAGGTTCCGTTCGGCGTCTAGTTGGTCCTCGAAGCTCGACGTTACTGTGAGTCATCTCTAAGGGGTTCAAAATAGGGGTTGAAATTTTCAAAACGCCTATACCATTTTTTTACGTAAATATTTTTACGGTTTTAAATAGTTCTTGAACTTGCGAGTTTTTTAAGACCATCCGGAGCATCGTACGTCCAGCCGTTCGTTCACAGTAAGGCCCCGAAGTTTGCACCGACAGGCATTTTCGACTCCAGTGTGAATGAAATTGTATACAATTCAAACCAAATCTCGTAACCAGAGACGCGCCCACAATAGGAATTTGTGAATACGGCCAATCATTGGTAGGGATCACCTGATTATATTGGCGGAGTATGAAGTCGAGTTGGTTGTTCTGTGATATTATTTCATTTGAAAAATGATGGCTCTTTTGGAGTTTGTTGGTAGGTAGTGAAACTTGAACAAACGTTGAAGTATTATTGATGGGTAAATTATTACTACTGTAAATTATTACACAACGGTTCATTATACCATCTACGTAGAAGGGGCTGGAGTTTGTTGGTAGGTACTTTTGCAACTTTTTTCACTCCTAATCAACAATTTCTTTTCAGAACTTCATTATGTGTGTTTCTTTTTGTTAGGTACTGTTTGTCATCGGCAGAGTTATTTTAGCAACATTTAACTCGTGATTTAGGTAGGTACCTAGTAACGAGTACGGGGTTAGGTACTAACCTACGGAGGGTCTGCGATCTACATAAATATGCATAGAATAGTACATATTATATTATATAGACGGGTTATCTATACATAGAGCTGTGATCTGTAACAGAAGGGTATTCTATACAAAATAATAAACCGTTGTGCAGGGATTTGCAGCGTTTTTAATTCAATCATTTATTGGATACATAGACAAGGAAGAGAAATATATACATACTTAGATTGCTACTCCCCCATTTGAGGATAACCTCGTGCTAGGGGGAGGAGTACCACTATTTCATATTACAAACAAATATTTTTAGTTTGATATGGGACCATCTGCGATCCAACCCGCGTGTACCCTCAAAATTTCGCTCTCTACGACTATTTTTCGCGTAGTTAGAAGCGTTACAAGGAAATGGCAGCATTTCCGCGCATGCGCAGGCGAATGTTAAAGTACGATTCCAGTGAAATTCATATGGCCTATCAAAGTATTATTCCTGATCGACCCTCCAAGAATGAACTCATTTCAACGATATTTGAGGTTACAGTAGGTACTTCTTCAATGATTCTGATATGGGACCATCTATCTGTGACCCAACCCGCACATACCCTCCAAATTTCAGCCCATTTCGACCATTATTTCGGGTAGTTATGGGCGTTACAAGGAATTAACCACAGACAGACATACACGGAATCGAAAATATTCCTTGATGTCTGAAACGTAAAATGGTAGTGGAAATTTTCATTTTGGAGGGTTTTTTTTCTTCTTCTTCTTCTTTTTAAATGCTTAATCACGAATTCTAAGGCTTTCAAAAATAATTTTAAAAAACTACAAAAGACCTTCATTTGAGAGGTTTAAATTTGGGTTTCTGTGGGCGGAAAATTGCAAAAATACAACAGCTGAAGTAGGCAGCGCACAACCTATAGGAGACTGGCATCAATTGTGACAGTACGTGCAGTAGGTATGCATAATTAATAGAGTTAGATATTGGTATACCCTTAAATATTCATAATGTTGTGAGTATTGAAGTTCAAGTATCTGGAGTTCAGAAAGAAACATTTGCCTTAATAAAAGTTCATTAACAAGAATAATACACCATTAGAGGCTGGTACACGCTTAGGACTAATTGAAAAGTATGTAATTATTCGAATGGAGGTTAGTTAATGTCTAAATACAGGGATCATACATGCTCCATTTCGTGACCAGACATCGGAGGCCTTCAGTCTCTCCTTAGTGGAGGGATCTGCCTTTAATAACAGGGCGCCCGCCCTCCCGGGCCTAAATCAAGGATGTAACAACCGCGGGCCCCGGATAGTCCCGAGAGCTCACCACAGGTGTCGCTCGGACGCGGAGCATCTGGTCTTTTTCAGAGGAGTTTTAGGAGAAAACAATGGAGCGACAGGTGCCATTGCGTGAAATATGACGCCCTGAGAATATTTTCAAGCGGTTATTTGGGACTGCTGATGGCTGGAATTTTGAGGCCTTTGTTTTCGGAGCCCTTTCGCACATCAAGGATATGCGGCAACGATTCGTTTGCTCGCAGGCTGACTGACATTCGTGAGAGAATGTTGTAGCAACATTTCAACGCGGCAACTACAAAATTACACCGCAATGTTGACCTCTGCGTACGAGTATTTTTCAGGACTCCCCCCATCGGAGCTTTGACTCTTTTGGCTTGACGAGACCTGCTGATGCATACGATAATCACATTCCTCTAAGTGTTTCAGACACCTAAGACTACTTCCACCCTAATCGCAGCTCCAGCATGAGTATCTTCATATATTCAACTCGTGTCTCCTTGACGCTATACAGTTACTGGACAGATAAAATAGCATTGAAAACTGGTTGTGCCTAACAACGGGGTTGCCATGATGTCAGTGGTATTATGTGAATAGATGCGAAGCAGGCCCTCAAGCACGACCATTCACGTCCAGTTTGTGATGATCTAACAAGGCATCGCGCTTCAAAATGCAGTGCTGGTATCAGATATTGGTTTGCTTCCGAAGAAATGTATAGAAAATGTACCGAAGAAAGAAGAAGAAAATATCACACCAGCTCTTTTTTGTGCCATTCGCTGATCTTAATTACCTATATTACAGACCAGTGTTACGGCTCCCTCGTGAAGCTAACGCTCTGATGGAACAGGTCGATTTTGACTTCTTTGCTGATACTCTTCGCAGTCTAAAATCTAAACTTCGGACCGAAAATCGTTTACTGCGAGCCTAAATTGACTAATTTCCTACCCAAATCTGGTCACCACCACTCATTCAAACTCCAGGTTCTGCAGCAAACCTTAACAGAATACATACCTACCTACCTACTTCATTGCCGTCTTCTAATAACGAACATCCACACTCAAGGAGAACTACTAATAATCAATCAAAAGAACTCAATCCCATAATATATTCCAGCCTTGCATGGCAACTGCCCTTGAATTATTCTCTTGTATATTGGCACTTGTGCCGTACTGTTAAATAAATAAATAAATAAATAAATAAATAAATACGAGGTATAGAAGATGCTTGTATAGAAGATATTGGTATATTGGTAAAGAAGGAGAAAATATATGGTAAAGAAGATATTGGTAAACAAAATATTTATAATGGTAAAGAAAATATAATGGTAAGAAAATATAGTGGAAAGAAAATATAATGGTAAGAAATATAAGGTAAAGAAAATATACTGGTAACGAAGACATTGGTAAAGAAGAAGAAAATATAAGGATGCTTGTATAGAAGATATTGGTTTGCTTCCGAAGAAAGAAGATATTGGTTTGCTACCGAAGAAATCACCAGGAGACAATGGTTTGCTTCCAAAGAAATGTACCTATAGAAAATGTACCGAAGAAATATTACAGACCAGTGCTACGGCTCCCTCGTGAAGCTAACGCTCTGATGGAACAGGTCGATTTTGACTTCTTTGCTGATACTCTTCGCAGTCTAAAATCTAAACTTCGGACCGAAAATCTTTTACTACGAACCTAAAGTGACTAATTTCCTACCCAAATCTGGTCACCACCACTCATTCAAACTCCAGGTTTTGCAACACACCTTAACAGAATACATACCTACCTACCTACTTCATTGCCGTCTTCTAATAACGAACATCCACACTCAAGGAGAACTAGTAATAATAAATCAGAAGAACTCAATCCCATAATATATTCCAGCCTTGCATGGCAACTGCCCTTCAATTATTCTCTTGTATATTGGCACTTGTGCCGTACTGTTAAATAAATAAATAAATAAATATAATAATGTATAGAAGATGCTTGTATAGAAGATATTGGTATATTGGTAAAGAAGATATTGGTAAACAAAATATAATGGTAAAGAAAATATAATGGTAAAGAAGATATTGGTAAAGAAAATGTTGGTAAAGAAGAAGAAAAATATAAGGTATAGAAGATGCTTGTATAGAATATATTGGTTTGTTTCCGAAGAAAGAAGATATTGGTATACCTTCAGAAGAAAGAAGATATTGGTTTGCTTCCTAAGAAAATGTATATATAAACTGTTATTTATTTTTTCCGCATCAGTTACTACGACTATCCCAAATAATGCATACCTACCTACCTACGGCTCTGAATGTATTGTTGTTGGGTAGAGCAAAGGATCTCGTGACTAAGGCACGGAGGTGATCTTTCAGTTTTCACATTCAAGTAAACTCATCACAGTCAATATTTGAAGGGTGGAATGTGAAAAGGTTCCAAGCGACAATTCCAAAATTTTACAGGAACTGAAAAAAACGTCTCAGTCAAGTAATGTTCACTGTTTTTGGTTGGTTTTGGTTCCAATGCATGGTTTGGGCTTTCCCAAGAAGGTTTTCATCATTTTCTAGTTGAAAAGAAATATGTATATTCTTATAAAGCTCATTTTCTATGCGCTGTGGCGTAAAAACGTTCCATCCGCCATTTTTCTGTGCAGGTGGAACGTTTTTACACTGTAACTCGCCATCACCCAAATGTGTAAAAGAAACGTTTTAGTCCTGACGTCATTTTATGCATTGTCAAGAATAAAAATTTCTTCATCTGCAATCAAATTATAACCCCCCTATCATTCCCCGTCCACGTCAAAATTTAATTATAAGAGGGATGGTGCTATTTTCATGAATGTAAAGGATTGCCTCAAAATAAATCCTCGAAATTTCGAAACAGAAAAGGTTGTCACAATAAACTTTTCTTCTGGAACATTATTAAACTTTATTCAAACTTAATATAATTTACAACATTTTTCAGAACCAAAATATCGATATAAAATGTTTCAGGAGACATTCACAAAATTATCAACCAGTATCAGACATTGGTATGGTAAGAAAAATATTTCAGACTTAGTCACTTTTTGGGTTGACTTAAAGTAATAAGCACCTTATCACATGTATGAGCCTCTAACGCTCTCAGGGGAACTTGAATGACTTAGTATCAGGCAATAAAAAAATCAGTCTTTAAGACGTAGGCATAGGTTCATAAAAAAGAAAACTTATCACGTGTAGGTAAGTGAGTAATAGTAGGTAGGTAACTAACAGTGAATAAGTACATTTTTCATGGAAAAGAAAAAAAAGTTCAATGAATGAGAACTAATGGTGATGTGATAGGTGAATAAAATCATCAATCTACACTTGGAAGAGACTGGTAAAACAACTGTTTTGGTCCAGGAGGTAAGTACTCAGCCATCTTCACAAGGTCATTCTTCTTTGCTGAGCTAATGGGAAGTTTTCCTTCAGTGTAAAGGCACATGAACTCTGACTGCTCGATTTTTTTGTAACGGGTGTTAACGTTGCTTGAAGATCTTCCTCTTCCTTTTTTCTTGATGATTTCGTATACCTTCCACATTTCAAGAGTGTTATGGCTCTTTCGAGTGCGAACTTCTGTCAAGCTGTCACCGCGAAACTGGATCCACCTACACTCGCTTATTTTCAAGCCAGGATGTCTGTTTATCTGTTCTTCGACAGGAGAAAAATCCACAAAGCAGCCCTCCATTGCCTGAACCATGAAGGGATTTTCCTCCTTAGAATTGCGGATCATGTTGATCACATCATCAGGAATATGTAGAGTCTCTACCTTTTTTTTCCTCTCGATTAGGGCAAAATCCCTGTCGCAGGGTAAAAAGCTATGGCCCGTAGTCAAAAATTTCTGGTTCACTTCAGAAAAATATCCCAAAGCAACAAGGTAGTGACATAGACTTATCATTTTCCAATTATTATTTTGACCAATGCAGCGATCAGACCACAAGATCAATGTTCGTGATTCGTGAGGCATCAACTTCTGGAAGTTATTAAAAATATATTGCAAAATGCATGAAACTATTTCAGCTGCACCTCTCTTCCCAGTGCTCTCATTCCAAACACACATCGTGGCTTCGTTTTTCCCCATATTGTGGATACAGAAATTATAGTTAGAGAACTGGCGTTGGTAATACACGTCTGAATGTTGCAAATTAGGAGTGAAAATCACCTGCTGAAGGTCTACGCACAGAACCACGAGGGAATCACACATTTTAGCTGCTTCTACATCAGATGATAGTGTGGAGTAGGCCTTTTCAGCCTTTCTATGATGAATTTCTGATTCTTCCCTCAATTTCCTCTCTTTCTCTTCAGAATCAGCAGCCATAATCTGCACAAAATACCTATCACAAGTCTTACAAGTGTCAGATCGTGGTAAACCAAATTTGCGGTTACTCTCCCTGAAATATTCCCTGTAAGTATGTATCTCGATTCTACTTCCAGGATGTTTAGCCTTGAAGAGTTTATACATTTTAGTGACGTTCAAATTTGGATCAAGGTACAAAGCTTTGGAAGAATGGCGAGCGTAATGACTTTCCTGGCATGGAATAGACTTGATGTGATCTACTGCTATTTGTTTTTCACTGTCTGAAATGCTACGTGGTCTATTTCCGTGCAGTCCTCTCTCATCGAAAACATCCTTCCCCAACTTTAGTTTCTCTCTCAAGACTTGCAGTCGACGTTTGGTAACATCAAAGGTGTTCATAATCTGCTTCTGACATACCTGTAGTTTTTCAGTTCTGTTTTGTGTCGGTAAAACATACATCACTGTGCACATTCGAGATGACATTGCTTCCGGAATTCTTCTACGTTTTGGCGCGTGAAGGTCCATGCATCCTGCTAGGAATTGTTGCTGCTCGTTGTATTTTAGATCATAGAACATGTTGAACAAGAAAATCCTCTGAGCAATAGATTCTCTAAGTACTGTGCAGCCTTCGTACGTGCAGCCGACACTGCATAAGTCATGCTGCAACAGACCAAAACAAGAATTTTAGCATAACCTACAATTCCATTGTACCTTCAATCATAAGATGTGAATCATAATCATAAGTGTGATGAATTTAAAATTGCATCACGGTGGTGTGAGGGAAATTGCCCAGGCGGTTATGAGCGAATCACCACCGACATCTGGGATCTTTTTGGAGAGGTAGAATTTTGGAGGTGAGTGGTAGAATTTGCCTAGGCGGTTATGAGCGAATCACCACCGACATCTAGGATCTTTTAGAGGAGAGGTGTCCAGGCGGTTATGAGCGAATCACCACCGACATCTGGAATCTTTTGGAGGAGGAGGTTTTGCCTAGGCGGTTATGGGCTGACCACCACCGACATCTAGGATCTTTTAAGAGAGGAGGAGAGAGCAAGGTAGAGGAGAGAAGAGAGAGCTGGTTAGAGGAAGTGTCGAATGAAGCTAAAGTCGCAGGATCCAGGGTTTTATAGGAAAAGGAGGCCTCTCCCTCCAACCCCCTGTTAAGGGTTGGTGGTGGGGCTCCAGGTTGTGTACCCTGGGTTCTGTGGCTTGTCTCCCCACTCGTTTTGTTTATTGACGGAACTAACTTTTGCGTTTGAATATTGGTGCGAACTTAAGTTTACTAGAGGAGTGTTCCCGGGAGGGACTCACGACAATAAGTTTATTAGAATCGGAGAAAACGTAAAGAAAGGGATGAAAACTCGGGTTTTCGAGAGGGAACGTTTTTACACTCACCGGAGTAGGAGGCTTCTTAGCCGGTTTTTCAAATCCTTTCGAAGTTGAATACGGCATCCCACTGTTCCTCAACATCTTGGCTTTCACCTGCTTCCATTGATCGTGGTTGATTTTGCGTTTTTTTCCTCTGTTTATCTGCTTTATGAGGGTATTTGGGCGAGACGGCTGAGGGGGTTCCGACATGGCGACGATAAGCAACGTTTTTACACTGAGAAATCACCATTGAGGTGATAAAAGATAAGGAAAAAGTTCAAAAATCGGGCACTAGAGCACACCACATGATAGAGGAGATCAAAAGGAACGTTTTTACATTGAAAACTCACTTCGTGATTTTTTGTCGTTTGGAACCTTTTTACATTCCACCCTTCATTTCACTCTAACTAGGTACTTAGGTAGTTACTCTGATCTTTCACTCGCACAGGCAGACTTGAAAAGGGCTGAGTAAATGAAAGAAGCAAAATCTGTTCTAACTTCAAGTTCTGCGTTTTGCTATACAAATCTGTACCCATCCATCGACCATTGACACGTGGTGACACGTCCACGTATGACCAGTGTAGCTGTTGGGCGAACCCCCTCGCCGCTCAAGCCAAGCCAATTAACAGTGAAATGATCGGATCGAATTCTGATTCTGTCACTGCAGGGCAGCTGATCACGTCCTCGAGGCTGGCAGGGGAGTCGGACGAAAAGCCCCAGTCTGGAATGGATGTTTACTTTATTTTACTTTACCCATCCATCAATATCTGCCAATGTCCACATTGTTCGGCCCTCGATAGCTACCTACCTCATCCAACCTGACAGCGTCGTACGACGTCCCTACGTCAAATATTTTTTGAGACATCAACAACAGAACTGTGAGCTCTAAGATTTATATATTTATTTATTTTGTTGAGTACGGGCAAGCCCAATTACACGGATAAATACAGCGTGGAAAAACAAAGAAGCGAGAAAATAATTATTATTCAACACCATTGGAGTAAACAAATTTAGAATAAATTACAAAAAATGAATTTCACAAACTTGGTGAGGAGGCTATGATCGATTTCAATTTCGTTGCCGAGTCGTTGAAGAAGTCGTAGTCTGGGTATATATTCAGAAGCAGGTTGGCGGACCGGGGAAGGATGAAAAGGACGATTGAGGAAGACTGACCTTGAAGCTTTTGATTGTACCACCCCTCTAAATGCACACTACAAATAAGATTAGCTAGAGTCATAAATAGCCTACGGCTTACTAAAATGTGGTAATATTCATGAAGAACCTAGCAAATACTCATACGAAGGAGGGTTAAGGATCGAGCATTCAAGTTTCACGAGCTTTCGAATTCACTCGCATTGCAGGAAAAGAACGCTGCAAATCCCTGCGCAACGGTTTATTATTTTGTACAGAATACCCTTCTGTTACAGATCACAGGTCTCTGTATAGATAACCCGTCTATATAATATAATAATGTACTATTCTACACATATTATTTAGATTAGTTAGTACCTAACCCCGTACTCGTTACTAGGTACCTATCTAAATCACGAGTTGAATGTTGCTAAAATAATTCTGTCGATGACAAAAAGTAACTAAGACGGCAAAAAGAAACGCAAATAATGAAGTTCTGAAGGAAAATTGTTGATGTGGAGTGAAATAGATGCCTCTTCTGCGTAGATCACTGTTTTCTGTGGTCAGTACCTACCCTCGTGGTCAAGTATAATGAACCGTTGTGAAATAACTTGCCCATCAATATAACTTCAACGGTTGTTCAAGTTGCAAAAGTACCGATCAACAAAATCCAGCCTCTTCTTGGTATATGAACCGTTGTGTAATAATTTACCGTTGTGAAATAATTTGCCGTTATGTAATAATTTACCGTTGTGTAATAATTTGCCGTTGTGTAATAATTTACCATTGTGTAATAATTTACCCATCAATAATACTTCAACGTTTGTTCAAGTTTCAGAAGTACCTACCCACAAAATCCATAGTCCATCACTTATCAAATTAAATAATATCGCAGAACAACCAACTCGACTTCATACAGCCATCCTTGATTATAATCAGGTGCTCCCTAGCGATGATATCCGGGCCGGATTTATACAGTTTGATTCACGATCGTGTTGACGAAGCTTTTTGGTGCACACGAACGGCTGGACGTACAATGCTCCGGGTGATCTCCAATAATTGTTTAGCTCAAGACAAATTTAATAACGTTAAAAAAACCATACCCTTCTATCGAAAGTTTTCGAGCTACGGCGTTCTGCAAATGTCAACCCCTATTTTGAACCCCTTAGAGATGACTGACAGTAACGTCGAGCTTCGAGGACCAACTAGACCCCGAACAGAACCTGTAACTCGAATTTCATCAATTTTGGTTCATGGTAACTAAGAAAAGTGGCCAGTACGGCGGACAGATAGAAAATTTTTATTGCATTTTCGGATTCTACATACCTTGAAACGTAAACCATAAAAATTTGAGGGGGGGGGGGGGTTAGAATTTTTTGCTCATGCTCGATTCCAATGGTTCATTGAAAATAATAAACCAGCAATGAACAAATATTTGTTCCGTGAGAAAGACTCATAGAGCACTCGGTGTCACGGAGGATATGACCGATCTGAGCATATTTCGAAAAATTAGAGCCGCGGTCGACGGCTGGAAACGAAGTATACGGGAACCGGTAACAAACATCCGGGAAACAAAAGAGGAGCGGAAGTATGGATAATTATGCACGGGCCGGGCGAGGTGTAGAAATAACTGGGCAGTACTCGGCTCCTCTGGGGAGAAATCAAGCAGAGAGCGGTGAACCGAGCCGACCTGGCAGCGGCGACCGACGGTGACAGTTGTAAGATCTGTGATTTGACCGCAGTTGAATGAGATAACAGGTCACAAGGTTCACAAAACATTTGCAGTCGGAAAACCCATTTGAAATAACTGTACATCCCAAACGCTGCAAATTATTACACAACGGTTTATTATTTATCTTTATAGATGCTCCTTCTGCGTAGATCACTATACCTACCTACCGCAGAGGTTCCCAACCAGTGTGCCCTGAAGTCCCTGTAGGTGTGCCGCGAAATTTTACCGTCTTTTTAACTAGTATTTACTTTTTTAATTCGCCGTGATAATAACTTTTGAAACATTTGAACATTTGATTTTGACGTTCGAAAACATTTCGGAGTGTATACCTGCGGAACGCAAACGGATTGCCAATAGTGATTGTGTAAAGGGAATTGTTCGTCAGTACCATGAAAACTATTTATCGTTCGGTTTCACGTCATCTGGTGGTGAACAGGCTAAACCTTTTTCCTAATTAGTTTCCATAATGAGCACAGCATTAACTCAATGAATTATGGTTTAAATTATATTTTTAAAGAAAGCAACATAGTGAAAAAATTGCATAACAATACATTATGATTATACTCATTATATTATGGAGATTATTTACCCAAGTGTGCCGTGGCTGAACGAGTTTTTAAGTTAGTGTGCCTCAAGCTAAAAAACGCTGCGAAGTCCTTGTCACATGGGTTTATTATTCTATTGGACATACCTACAGAAATTTTGGCTGTTCATTTATTGCTTCTTTCATGCGTAGTAATCGAAATAGCTATTTCTGATGGTTTCCATTAATTTTGGCCCCTAAAACACAAATTAGGTACTTTTTTTTTTAACTATCTTTGATCATTGGTAGTGCCATTTAATCGTCTTGATCCACCTGTTGACACTTTTTCCAGTGTTATTCTACAAATTGATGGTGATTTCAGACGATTTCCCAGGTTTTTGAGTCATAAAAAATCAATTTCGGGAGGTGAACATCTGGTAGAACCTCAATTTTCTATTCTTTGGTCAAAATCGACTTCATATTCGGTCTTCTCGTCCCCAAAAACATGAAAAACGATACCTTAAAAGCTCATGTTACCAACATGTTGCTAAAACGCAAAAAGTACCTATTTTTACACACATTTTCACTCATAACACCCCTGGGTATATTCCGATCGGGCTGAAAAGTTTCGGGACACAACTAGAGCCCAAATGGAGCATGTGTGCGAAAGAACGATTTTTTTAGACCGAAAATGAAGCCGGTACACGTGATACGGCGGACGGCGGACGGACATTGCATTTTTTGAATCTAGGGACCTTGAAACAGAAAACAAAAAATTTTGAGGGGGTGTTATAAAAATTTTTTGCTGACCGAAGGTTTATTATTTTCAATAATGAACCATTGGAATCGAGCATGAAAAAAAAAATTCTTACCCCCCCTCAAAATTTGATGGTTTACGTTTCAAGGTATGTAGAATCCAAAACTGCAATAAAAATATTTCTGTCTGTCCGCCGTACGCCGTACGCCGTACGGGCCACTTTTCTTAGTTACCATGAAAGAAAATTGATGAAATTCGGGTTATAGGTTCCGTTCGGGGTCTAGTTGGTCCTCGAAGCTCGACGTTACTGTCAGTCATCTCTAAGGGGTTCAAAATAGGGGTTGAACATTTCAAAACGCCTATACCATTTTTTTACGTGAATATTTTTACGGTTTTAAATAGTTCTTGAACTTGCGAGTTTTTTAAGACCATCCGGAGCGTCGTACGTCCAGCCGTTCGTTCACAGTAAGGCCCCGAAGTTTGCACCGACGGCCATTTTCGACTCCAGTGTGAATGAAATTGTATACAATTCAAACCAAATCTCGTAACCAGAGTCGCGCCCACAATAGGAAAATTGGCGGAGATAAAATCATTGCTAGGGGCCACCTGATTATATTGGCGGAGTATGAAGTCGAGTTGGTTGTTCTGTGATATTATTTCATTTGAAAAATGATGGCTCTTTTGGAGTTTGTTGGTAGGTAGTGAAACTTGAACAAACGTTGAAGTATTATTGATGGGTAAATTATTACTACGGTAAATCATTACTCAACGGTAAATTATTACACAACGGTTCATTATACCATCTACGTAGAAGGGGCTGGAGTTTGTTGGTAGGTACTTTTGCAACTTTTTTCACTCCTCATCAACAATTTCTTTTCAGAACTTCATTATGTGTGTTTCTTTTTGTTAGGTACTGTTTTTCATCGGCAGAATTATTTTAGCAACATTTAACTCGTGATTTAGGTAGGTACCTAGTAACGAGTACGGGGTTCGGTACTAACCTACGGAGGGTCTGCGATCTACATAATATGTATAGAATAGTACATATCATATTATATAGACGGGTTATCTATACATAGAGCTGTGATCTGTAACGGAAGGGTATTCTATACAAAAATAATAAACCGTTGTGCAGGGATTTGCAGCGTTTTTTTCATGGTAACTAAGAAAAGTGTCCAGTACGGCGTACGGCGTACGGTAGACAGAAAGAAATTTTGGTTCTGCTGAGGTTTGAAAAACCAGGCCTTAATCGAGTACCTACTGCAGCCGGGCGAGGAATTACAGTTTAATAAATATGCGATGGATTCAACAATTATTATTATTATTTATTATTATTATTTGTTGTTATTCATGAAGCATAAAGTTTGTTGAAGTTACGAAAGTACCTACCAACCAAATCCAAAATAACCATCACTCTTCAAATGAAATAATATCACGGAACAACAAATTCGGTTCCATGCAGCCATGTTCCCTTGCTGCATGTATACCGTTAGATCCAGCCTATGATCTACATCGGCTGGATGTATACTGTTTCATTCACGATCATGTTGACGAAGCTTCTCGGTGCAATCTTCAGGGCCTTTGAACGAACGTCAGGACATACAGTGCTCCGGGTGGTCTCGAAAAAATTCCTCAGTTCGAGATCAATCAACAAACGTGAAAAATTCGACAAAACGGCGCCCTGGAAATTTCATCCCCTATTTTTCACCCCTTAGAGAAGACTGACAGTAACGCCAAGCTTTGCGGACCAACAAATGAGACCTACAAACCAAATTTCATTCATTTTTTTATTCATGGTAACTACGAAAGGAGTGGAGTACGGCGGGCCGCAATCGGAGAGAAATTTTTGGTTTATTTTCAATAATGAACCTTTGGAATCGAACATTTAAAAAAAAATCCCCCCCCCCACCACCCTCTCCTCAAAATTTGATGGTTTCCGTTTCAAGGTATATGTAGAATCCGTAAATGGAATTTAAACAAATTCCGTCCGTCCGCCTCACTTCGCCCCATTCGTAGTTACCATGAATCAAAATGAATGAAATTTCGTTGGGAGGTCCCATTTGGGGTCTAGTTAAAAGATGAAGGAATATTTGCAGAATTTCACAGCTGCAACATCTTCAATGACCATTCATGGCCCTGGTTCCTGGACCAATCCTTCGACCTCCCTTCATGTCCCCAATACGGTGTTTCACAAAGCTCGGTTCTATTGGTCCGTTTTTATCGCAATTTTCCATATCCGAAATGGTTCGATGTTAATTAACTGGTTGGGATTGATTGGTCGGAGTTGAAATCTTTTCATTCAACATGCAATGTTTAGTGTTCGGTGCTGTGTGCCAAACCTTAACGAACTTATTCCACACGTACATAAAAGCCCTATTTTACCTGGTTTTCAGTTTCCTTTTTCGAAATTAATGGTAGGTATTGGCCTAAACCTTACCTGGAATTAATCTAATAACTGACGTGACTTCTTACGAGCTTTCCGAATAGGAAAGGCGACAAGCGGAAAGTCTTGTACAAATAAGCTTCTTACTGAAGGATCGTCAGTAATAGTACCACCAGGTACTCTTTCTGAGAGAAGGAGAAAATATCATTGAGTTAATGACATTTTCAAGTCACCTCCTTCGCCATCAACCTTCGAACTAAGAAATCGCTATGACCACTGTCATTTTCAGGTAGGGGTAGCATATATTATAAAATACTCGTAGCTGGATTATCCAGACGATTATCATTCGCCTCATTCTAAACGCTGCAGCCGCACAACAAACTAATTTAACACTGGCAATTTTCAAGAATGCGTACAATGAGATGTTGATAACTTGGCATGAAGCTGATGTGACGTGAATAGGAAATCATTTGCAACGTCAGAAAATTGTCATAAAAGAGGAGGTGATGAATCGACCGTAGAAATCGTTTATCTGAACCTGCCGGCGATAATATTTTGACTAAACGGATTTGTTCAACTGCTTGTCAATGAAGTCAGTGATGTACGTCGCTGAACTCATTCAGACGAGAGGAATCGAACTGAGACGAACCGGTGGGCCTGGACCTCGCATGAGACGTCATAAAAATGAGTGACATCCTGTGGCTCAGACGTGAGTCTCAACTCAAATATGAGAAAAAATGCCCGCCTGAAGATACGGAACTCAATGAATCGTTATTATTGTATTATTAACTTACTGAGATCAAAAAAATATATAGTCAATATTATCATACACCTACATTCCAGCAATACACCTTTATACACATCGTCTGTACAGGAAGGTATATGGCAATCAGTTATCGAAAAATGCTGCAAATTATTACACAACGGATCATTATTTACCTGAATAGATGCCCCTTCTGCGTAGATCACTGTTTTCTGTAGTCACCTGCCCTCGAGCCCCTCCCTCCCAAGGAAAGTCCTAAATCGAGTACTGGAGCCGCCGGGAATTAAAGTCTCATAAAAATGCGAGGGATTCCTTAATTAAATCATCAATAAATAATTATTTGTTGTTATTCATGAAGCATAATATTTTTGTTAAGTTGCAAAAGTAGGTACCTATCAACAAAATCCAAAAGAACCATTCCATTGTTCAAACGAAATAATATCATAGAACAACCAACTCGACGATATACAGCCATCCGTGATTATAATCAGGTGATCCCTATCAATGATATCTGGGCCGGATTTATACAGTTTCATTTACTATCATGTTGACGATGCAAACGAACAGCTGGATGCTCCTGGTGGTCTTCAAAAAATGCTTTAGTAAGTAAGTTTCATTGAAAATTTTCGAGCTACTGCGGTCTGAAAATTTCAACCCCCCATATCAAATTTGGGGGGAGGGGGGTTAATTTTTTCTGTGTGCTCGATTCCAAAGGTTCATTATTGACAATAATAAACCAAAATCTTCCAACTCCCAGCTAAATGCTGATTATGGACATCGTTTAAAACGTCTCATCAATATTCTTCTCCTCAACTATCATTGTTTGTTTACTTGCTCCCATCAATCGAACAGAATGAAAGCCCCATTCGTGCAGCACGAATTGGCGAACGGCATTTGAAATCCTAGGGACCTTCTGTATCAGAGTGGGTTGGATTGTGTTTAAGGCCATTCAGGCCCATTACAATCGTTCAGCTCTTTGCTTCCGCTTGACCGTCTTCTTATTGTGCCACTCTTTCTTGACAATTATACCTAACGCTTGACCACCAGGAAATGAAAATAAGACTGGGTGTGCGCCTGGAACCCCGGATGCTGGGTATGGAGCCTGCAGCAGTGCAACTGAAGGAACGTGCTAGGGTAACCACACCTATCCTTAGCTTTATTTTGTCAACGCGATGTTAGCCATCAGTGTTAGCGTCACAGCTAACGTGGATTTGGGCAGCGAGAGTTTTTGAGGTTTTGAGAGAGCTTTCCACCGAGTGGTGTCGATTTTTGCTATATCAAATCTAAGGAAGTCGTACGAACAGCAACAAAGTGGGTGAAGTTTTATGAAGGTGCGTAAAATTCGTCGGAATATAATACGCACTATTGCAGTCATGATTTTTGTTCGAGTGATAGGTACCTGAACCAGATGACTTTTAATGAAATCCTATAACCTCAGAAAGAAATGTCATTCATTTGAATCGGTGTAGCGGGTATCTAGTTGTTCTGCAGTAGCAATGATAATATGAGGCAGAATGAAACCAAATTTGTTTCAAAAGACCTGAAACAAAATTAGGATTTTAATTTATAGTGACCCCGCCCCTTCAGACGTAACTGCAGTGGAATTAGCAGGAAGGCTTATATGGTACTAGCTGTGTACCCGCGCTTCGCAACGGTAGAACAGACACCCCCTTTAGGACAGGCCCCACACATAACAGTTTTATGATATTTATACTATTTGAACCGACGCGTGTTGCTGCGATTTAAATAAATGGAGCCAACGGTCATGTATTTTAATATGCCTGTATCCCCCCCTCCTCAACTGATCAGAAACCTTCCCCAATGCCAACCCTAACTGCCTTTAACCCCCCCCCCCCACCCGTATCCTATGAACCCTCCCTACCTGGTTAGAAACATTCCTCAATGTTCACACAACAAATTCCCAAAGTTGCACTCCAATTGGTCAAGTAGTTTTGAAATTTCTGTAGACCCCCCCCCCCCTCTCATAACCTGTACCCCCCTCCCACTAACATCCTGATTGAAGTACCACTTGAATGTACTCGTCGAGCTGAATCCAGAATCTAATTACAATCGGATTTACATCCAACCGTTCAAAGTTATTATAAGCATAAACGTCCTCATAGAAGTGATTATAACACGTTTTTTAGTAGTATTTCATTCATAGCGTTTCAACGGATGGACAGATTCAAATGCGGATTTTTCATAAACCTTCCCAGATAAATTCTGCGTCAAATGGTACCAGCCGCAACTTTCTACGTTCAGCCGTTCTCAATTGATGCCGCGACAAACAAACAGACACTGTTTTATTATATGTATAGATTATTTACCTTATACGGATCGAAATCGAGTATTCGGAGGAAACTTATTTTTCAGGTGTCCGTAGATACCTTCTGAAATAGCCTTAGCAACTGCAAATTCACAGTGGGGGTGGTGGACCCTCGAGAGTTCCCCTCCTAGGCCAGCGAGATTATCACCGGTTAAGAAGGGATATCGATTAGGCTTCCCCAAGCCTAATCCACCGGAAGAAAAAACAGCTCGAGAACAGCCACACTGTTACAGTACTGAGTGAGCATTAACAAACATGGTGATCAAGAATGTTACACGTTACGCCCTGTAACCTACCGGACAACCATGGTTGGAAATGGTCAATTTTTTTGGTTTTTTATTTCAATAATGAACCATTAGAATCGAGCATGAAAAAAATTTCTAACCCCCCCTCAAAATTTGATGGCTTACCTTTCAAGGTATGTAGAATCCGAAAATGCAATAAAAATATTTCTGTCTGGGTATGGTTTTTTTCCATTATTAAATTTTCTTGAGCTAAACAATTTTTTGAGACCACCCACAGCATTGTACGTCCAGCCGTTCGTGTGCACCAAAAAGCTTCGTCAACACGATCGTGAATCAAACGGTATAAATCCGGCCCGGGTATCATCGCTAGGGAGCACCTGATTATAATCAAGGATGGCTGTATGAAGTCGAGTTGGTTGTTCTGCGATATTATTTCATTTGATAAGTTATGGACTATTGGATTTTGTTGGTAGGTACTTGTGAAACTTGACCAACCGTGAAGTATTATTGATGGGTATACATTATTACACAATGGTAAATTATTACACAACGGCAAATTATTACACAACAGTAAATTATTACATAACGGCAAATTATTACACAACGGTAAATTATTACACAACGGTTCATCTACCAAGAAGGGGCTGGATTTTATTGATCGGTACTTTCGCAACTTGAACAAACCGTTGAAGTGTTATCGATGGGCAAGTTATTACACAACGGTTCATTATAGGTACTGACCACAAAAAACAGTGATGTACGCACAAGGGGCTTCTTATTCACTCCACATCAACAATTTTCCTTTAGAACTTCATTATTTGCGTTCCTTTTTGCCGTTTTAGTTACTGTTTGTCATCGGCTGTATTATTTTAGCAACATCTAACCCGTGATTTAGGTAGGTACCTAGTAACGAGTACGGGGTTAGGTACTGACCTACGGGGGGTCTGCGATTCACATAATATGTATAGAGTAGTACATATTGTATTATAGGATAGACGGGTTATCTATACAGAGAGCTGTGATCTGTAACAGAAGCGTATTCTGTACAAAATAATAAACCGTTGTGCAGGGATTTGCAGCGTTTTTAGAATTCTATTTTACATTGAAAATAATAAATTACTGTGGGTAAAAAATAAATTGGTTCGTTGATATAACATTATTTTCCTGTTTTCCATAATTACCTACCATCAAACACTATGGCAGCGCTCGGGAAGAACGCATTACCCGCTTACAGTTATCCTTTTTGTTCTCCTTCCGCTACATGGGTGCTAATTAGCATCCATACCCTTCAACCTAGATTTTCCTCGTTGCAACTTTCCGCTTTAAATAAGCTACCTACAATATTACACAACGGTTTATTTTTTCTTATATATAGAAAGCGTAGATCACTGAATTCCTATTAGTGCGTTACCCTCATTTAGTAAGGTGGTTTTTTGCGTTGGATAGGTATGTACCTAACTACGGTGGATATGTTACCGTGATAGTTGTGTACCCGGTGAATGTACAACAATCGCCGGTGATAGTCAACCATCTCCTCCGCTCTTGGTCAAAGTCCGAAACCTTATTCAACACTGGACTCTCACTGGTGAATGTCTGCTATATGATTAACGTTCTCGACCACTCAGTATTAATATTGTTGGTAGGATTCTTGAGGGTTGGTCGCTTAATAAAATATCCACTATGCCGACGTTTTGATTTATTTATAAATCCTCTTCAGGGCTTAGTTGGTAAGTATAGTTTTATCAAGAAGAAATGTTCATCATAAGTTTATCAGAACTGTTCTGATAAACACTGTTCTGACAGTTCTGATAAACTTATGATGAACATTTCTTCTCGATAAAACTATACTTACTACTTTCAACTAAGTATACCAATATAAACACCTTTCCTGCTGTGTGTTCCTGCTACTGCCAAGACTTATCAACTAAGCCCTGAAGAGGATTTATAAATAAATCGAAATGTCGGCATAGTGGATATTTTATTAAGCGACCAACACTCAAGAATCCTACCAACAATATATATTAATGTCTGCTATCACCAAGGCAAGTTGGTGAATGTTCCATGTGTTACCAAAAACAACATTTGCGAACAAATTCCAGGGTTAAATTAAGTTTTTCCACTCCTTCATTTGCAGAATCCCTGTTCCGCTTGGTGGTATATTTTCGATTGCAAAGGGTGCACAACTTCTGATCCACTGCATCCACACTGCACGACTCATGCGTAGGTAACTTGCATGAATCACATGCAAACAAACCTTGGCATATTTAGTCGCTTATATACAACACAAGGCAATTCAGTCGGAGGATCTAAATCATTCAAATTTTCTTCAGGGATATGAATTTGGGTGACCTGGCTGGGTGGTAATGAGGAAGAAAGAAGACCTCGCTGCGCTTTCATCCCGAAAACTGCTTCGTATGGGGACTGTCGAATAGCTTCATGGTAAGCAGTATTTTTGATAAATTGAACGAATTTCAATCCGTGCGACCATTTATTGGTGTTATTCGTTTGCATCCATGCGTGCAACATGTCCTGTACGTTCTGGTTAGCCCGTTCCACAGAGCCTTGACTCTGACTATGTCGAGGTTTACCGTGGACTATCTTTACATCCGACCAAATAGAGCACAATTCCGTCACAACCTTGTTTGAAAATTCTCGTCCACTGTCCGACTGCAGGATGAATGGAGCCACAAACAATGCGAACATTTCCAAAAGGTGGTAAGCTTCTTCAGCGGTTTTTGTTTTCAGTGATTTCAAGTGACCAAATTTTGACATGTGGTCCTGTTACACTATTATGAAGCGAAAATCACCGTCTTCGCAGGACTGCACATCAATGAGATCGACCTGACATCGGGAGTTTAGCTGTTTTGAAAATATGGGCTTTACCGCTACCCCATTTTTTGGTGTACCACGTTTGGTTTGACAGGTTTGGCAAAAACTCAAAAAGACCATGACGATTTCGTAAGTAATATTCCGATAGTTAGTTACGCCAGGTTTCCGAGGCACTATCAGCTTATTCTCTCCATTAATAGTCATGAAATCAAACCGCTTGAGACACCTGTATTCATCTGTAGTTTTTTTCACACTCTTCGTCTTCAACACACACACTTCATGTAATATTTCGGAGCATTTCTCTTTCGTGAAACAGAAGTGTCGTGAATCCCTCCAGGAACCACTCCTCTAGCTAACTTAAGTTCTCGCCAATATTCTACCACAAAAGATAGGCTCTGGCAATAAACAGTACGAGTGGGGAGACAAGCCACAGGACCCAGGGTACACAACCTGGAGCCCCACCATCAACCCCTAACAGGGGGTTGGAGGGAGAGGACTCACTTTCCTATAAAACCCCGGATCCTGCGACTTTAGCTTCATTCGACACTTCCTCTAACCAGCTCTCTCTTCTCTCCTCCTACCTTGCTCTCTCTCCTCTAAAAGATTCCAGATGTCGGTGGTGATTCGCTCATAACCGCCTGGACACCTCCTCTCCAAAAGATCCTAGATGTCGGTGGTGATTCGCTCATAACCGCCTGGGCAATTTCCCTCACACCACCGCGATGCCAATTTTAAATTCATCACAAGAAGGAATTATCTTTTTTCCATTCGTCAATTCATAAAGTGTTTTTTTTCTCGAAATTTTCCCTATGCACTTCTTTGGTAAATATTCCGTTATGGCTTCCGAGTCTGCGAAGCAGCGGAAGCCTTGTGTTCACTTTCGTGAGCCAAAAAATTTTTGTCTTCAGAAATCAAAATTTCCACTTGCATTTTGCGTTTTAAAGCCTACTGAACAAATTTGGTTCCGTGTCTGTCGGTCTGTGGGTCTGTGAGTCTGTGAGTCTGTGAGCCTGTCCGCATTTCCTTGTTACAGCCATAACTTCCACGATTTTGAATTGATTCAGCTCAAATTTTGAGGGATGGTGCGGATAAGGCCCCTTGAGGTCCCATACAAATTTCAACATGATTGATCCAGCGGTACGCCCTGCGCATGCGCTAACGTTAAATTAAACAAAAACGCATAACTTTCACAATTTTGATTCAATTTCGCTCAAATTTTCAAGGGTTGTTTGGACAAGGCCTAGTGAGTTCCAGTATGAATTTCAGCATGATCGGACCCTCGGTGCGCTCTGCGCATGCGCTGGCGTGAAATAGATTCAATTTCCTTGTTACAGCCGTAGTAACCAAAGATTTCACCCAATTTCAATGTAATTCTCTGGGATTAAGCGGGTAGGGCCCATTGAGGTCCCATATAAATTTCAACATGATAGAGCCAGCGGTTCGCCCTGCGCATGCGCTAACGTGAAATTCTTCAAACACGCATAACTTTCGCAATTATGTATAATGGACGTAATGTATTATGGACGTCATGTTATGTAATATGTATATTTCATGTAATGTTATGCAATGTTATGTTATGTAATGTAATGTTATGTAATATGTGTATATTTCACGTTGTGTAATGTTATGTAATGTAATGTAATGTAATGTTATGTTATGTTATTTTGCGTCCGAGTCTGTTCTATTTCATAATGGGTCACTCTGATTGTGACGAGGAAGCTCCTGTGCCATCACCTTGGCAGTGTATTTTCCGTTGCTTTAGATCAGTGGTTTTCAAATTGGGGGGCGCGAGTAATTTTCAGGGAGAGGCGTGTAGACCTCCGTTCAGATGAAGTTTATTGAGACTCGAATTTAAACACATAAATCTAGTGTTTTCGATAATCTGTGCATAAGACAGACCTTCGATCGATGTTTGACGTTCGATGTTTGATGTTGGCGGTCATCAAGACAAAAATCAGAAATCGTCTGGACGTCGAATTTGATGTAAGATGTTCACTCTCAACATTGCAGCCCGATATCAAGAATCTGATGTTCACTCAAATGGGACTCATCCATCACACTAGTTTTCGTACGTCTGTCGTTCTTATTTAGTCAAATAAATTCAGAAGTTTATTTTTATTAATAATTTTGTTTGTATATATAAGATGAAATTCAGTAAAAACTATTATAAATTGCTGGGCAACGATATTTTCTCCTATTTTTTAACACAAATACCATGGTTTGGGAATTTTGGAGGAGGACTGATGGAAGGGGGGCGCCAAGATGCCTCGATACTCGCAAGGGGGGCGCGACCCAAAACAATTTGAAAACCACTGCTTTAGATACTTCAGATTCCGAAATGTTTAAGACGAGACAACAGACAACTCGGATTGCGGCAGATAACTTCCCAGCTCCGTGAACCCACACGCCCGAATTTCGGACTTCCAACAGCGCGATTTACCTCAGCTTTGGCGAATGTCAACACCCACGGGTGAGAGTCAGCTTTCCCCGGGCAGACAACTATCACAGTAACAGATATACTCCACTAGGAACAAATACTGTGGCGTGGTGGGAACACCATGGTTTTCGGGCATGGCGCTTTAATTTTATGTAAAGCAGTATACCGTTTATGAAATTGGGAGAGTTAGAAGGAACACGCTCGCCTCGACGAGTGTGCAAATCGATTGTCGAGAATCATGCGCCCGGACCTTGAGGGTAAGAATGGAGGCCATCACTTATGGCAAATGACTGGGTATCTCTCTGGCGAGCGTAAGTGAGGACTTTTTAAAAACATGTAATTTCAGACCCAACCTTTCGTCGTCCCCGAGGTTAAGGACCGTGAAAAAAGGGAGTCAAGCATTGAGCCATTTGCTCGAAAAACAAAAACCGGTGGAGGGAGAGGGCGTCGGTTGAAACGATTTAGGGAGAGGAGCAGCAAGTCTTCTTCCAAAAAGGTCATTTTACGGGTCGAAGGCTCGGAGAACTCGTGAAATATGCGTGAAGTCAGGCTCTGGGGTGACAATAGGCTTGCTGGATCTAAGTGGGAGAGCCACCAGAGAGGAAAGGGTTTTAATAACAAATTGGTCATCTTTACTTTGCTACGAGAGGCCCGTGGTTACTTTTTGGAAACGGGCCGCTGAGTGTTTGAGGTTATGATGCGGCCTGGACCCGAAAAAAGGTTGTTTATAACCAGAACTCCGCCCATCACGTTCATTTCGGCGGCTCATTCCGTTGGGCCTCGTTTACGTCTGCTTTCATTCGTGAAATCCGCGAGTTACAACAGTTGCCAACGGATGGGGATGACAATTTTTGAGATGCTGTCAACGAGGATGCGATAAAATACGTAGGTATGTGGGTGGTTCGAACAAGAGAACCTCCAAAAAGAATGTTGGAATTGATTTTTGTTTGAATTGTGTCCTGTCTGTCTTACACAAAGCAAAAAACGCTGCAATGTCCTTGTCACATGGGTTTATTATTCTACTGGACATACCTACAGAAATGTTGGATGTTCATTTATTGTTCCTTACACGCGTAATAATCGAAATAGCTATTTCTGATGGTTTCCATTAATTTTGGCCCCTAAAACACAAATTAGGTACCTACGCTCCTTTTCTTTTTAACTATCTTTGATCATTGATAGTGCCATTTAATTGTCTTGATCCACGTGTTGACACTTTTTCCAGTGCTATTATACAAACTGATGGTGATTTCAGACGATTTCCCAGGTTTTTGACTCATAAAAAATCAATTTTGGGAGCTGAACCTTTGGTAAAACCTCAATTCCCGCGTCTTTGGTCAAAATCGACTTCATATTCGGTCTTCTCGTCCTCAAAAACATGGAAAAAGATACCTCAAAAGCTCATGTTACTAACATGTTGTTAAAACGCAAAAAGTACCTATTTTTATACACATTTTCACTCATAACACCCCTGGGTATATTCCGATCGGGCTGAAAAGTTTCGGGACACAACTAGGGCCCAAATGGAGCATGTGTGCGAAAGAACGACTTTTTTAGACCGAAAATGAAGCCTGTACACGTGATACGGCGTACGGCGGACGGCGTACGGCGTACGGCGGACGGCGTACGGCGGACGGCGGACGGACATTGCATTTTTGGAATCTACGCACCTTGAAACGGAAAAGAAAAAATTTTGAGGGGGTGTTATAAAAATTTTTTGCTGAGCGAATACATAGGTGTATTATTCACAGAATAATAAACCAAAATCAAAGGGTCACCGTCGAAAAAACACCGTCTCAGGTCTGCTGATCCGTGGGCTAGAAAAATATTTCGAGATGGCCCTCTCGAAGCCGGGACATGAATCCACTCGAGCTCATCTGGGATATGCCAAAAAGAATATTGCGAGAGAGAGGACCAGCAAATATGGCCGAACTGCGCCGGTAAATAAACAGACTTTTATCCGTAAAACAGTACTAAACAACGCTGCAAATTATTACGGAATGGTTTATTGTTTTCAGTACAGATTCCCCTTCTGCGTAGATCACTGTTTTTCTGTGGGCAGTAACTACGATCGTGCTCCTCCCAGGAAACCCCTAAAATCCAGTAACCACTTAGAAAATGGAGCCGTACAGTGAGGTTGGGAACTGGAAAGAAGAAATTAATGTCCCGTTGAGAAACAAAAGCCGTTTTGCGTCTCAACGCAAAATCTGAGGTATTCGAAAGGCCAATCGAAATGTCGAGTTCGCTGATGCGCAGTAGTCATACAATCCAAGCGTTTTGAAATTCTCAGCCCTTTGCCCTTCACCACCACCACTTACAACAAACCACCGCACATCACAACAGGCACACAGACAAGTCTATTATTCTCCAAAATAATCCCTAAGGGAACTTTGTAAATAACTTGATTGATTGATTGATTGATTGAAATTCACTGCGGACCATCTTCTTCCAATTATCTTATGTCAATTTGTTGCAACCTATCGATATCCGGTGACCCACAGAGCAGCTAATTACGTACATCGTTGGGCCAATCGCCCAATCTACGGTCAATTCCCAATAACCTCTATACGGGGCCTCAATCTGTGGCAATACAATTATGGGCCATTGAAAAAAATTAGCATCCCAATATTGGGCCCATTCTCAATAATGGGGACTAATGTGGTTGCGGCGTCCCTAGCAATGATATCTGGATTCACCCTCCTGTCAGAGATGACTGACAATAACGCCGAGCTTCAGGATCAACTAGGGCCGCAATGGGACCTACAAACCAAATTTCATTAATTTTCGTTAATGGTAACTAAAGAAAGTGCGAAGTACGGTGGACGGATAGACTTTTTTTATTAAATTCCACTTTCGGATTCTACATACATTGAAACGGAAACCATCAAATTTTGAGGAGGGGGGGGGGGGGATTATATTTTATTAATTTTTTTCATGCTCGATTCCAAAGGTTCATTATTGAACATAATAATAAACCAAAATTTGGTTCCTATTTATTTTAACAAAGTTAGAACTGAATTGAATATTTATCCAAATTTTGCCGTAGGTGGGAGGCGATAACCCAAGACGAAATTGCGTCAGTAATTGAGTAGATACCAAGACGGATCCGGACTTAGCGGACTGCAACACTCGTTACTGAGTTACCTGTTAAACCTTCTGTGTTAAATAAAGGCAGTAAATTAATTTTATTCACAATCAAAACGCTCTTACCAACCGCGCTTCATTGCTATCACCGCGAAATTCCCATACAAAACTCGATTAGAACAAAAAACTTGGGTAATTCCTTAATTTTGTGCGTGTTTTTTGCGTTGTGTGTGTTTTATTTTTCAATTCATTGAAAAACACACGTTTTCTAGTGAAGTTTTCGCATTAAAACGTAGACTAATGGATGATTTTAGAACTTTTTTTTAAATTCTTCGAAATGAGAGCTTTCCAATGATCTATACATTTTTGAAATTCGTCCGGAAGGACGATTCGTACTGCAGTTTATTTGAATGTGAAATACCAAAAATATCCACGAAAGTGTTCTTTGGCCAGTTTTGACTGGTGGTTTGTATTGAGCTGGACATGGTCTTAAAATCTTCCTTTGAATGTCTATTTTCCGAAAATAACAAATATAACTTGAAAATAAATATTCTTCTGGCCCATGATTCGCAGATCTGAGACAGTGTTTTTTTTCGACGTTGATTCCTTAATTTTGTACAGCAGTGTAAATAGTCAAGTGGAAGGAAAACGCGACCGGGCCAGAAATTCGTGGATTTCTTTAGCACCATCTGTGAGTTAGCTACCTACAACTCACTCACTTTGTGCTGAATATGACCACAGATTCCAGCGTATTCTCCAGGATTTTTCAAGTGGGGAAAACAGACTGGTGAGCTGAAAGATCAAAGATATTTTCAGACTTGATTGAACTGACGTGGGTATGTGATCCCAAATCAACCATCACTCGCCTTCCCTCGACATCTCATCCAGTTTGGTCATTCTTTCGCCGATTATTTTCCGTTATTTCTATTGCTCAATTTTCCAACCCCGCGTTATACATTTCCGGGTTTCCATAATATTTTGTAACGGAAAAACAGTATACCTTCCAACATTTTGTAATAATGTTTATTGTTCAAACTTCAGATAAAATTTTATTAATATAGACTGATAATAATTTCAAAATGCTTTTGCTTTTTTAAAAACCTCATTACGTAACTCGTGACGGGTTAACTTTACGGTACAGTTCGAAAGAATGGACTGGAGATAGTGTTACATACCAAAGTTGGATAATGCAATACGCACTATCCAAGTCACGTAACTGTCACAATGTTTCCGACATATTTACTTAGCTTGGATGGTCAATATTTTCCATATTATGACTAAACGAAACGTTCCTTGAAGCCTTTTATTTACAAGTATGAATCATATAGCTTGGAATAAAACCACGTCACTACGCTTCAAGTCGGAAGGTTGAATATTAGGGAAGTACTTCCTTAATTATTCTTAATGCAAAGCGACGCGAGTGTCATGCGCCATAATACATTTTCTACTACTTTTAACAAGTAAGTACCTACCTTATACATCGCGAAAGGTGACGTTAAAAGGAGACCTGGCGAGATTCATCTTTCACTGCAAGGGTAAACGAGCCTAACTGCTCGCATTCAATCATGTTATGAGAAATTAATTTTTTTTCTTTAAATTTCTTTCCCTACCCGAAGGGTCGGTAATAAGAAAAGTATTGCAGTAATAATTGTTTTTGCTTTTTAATATTTCGCAAGATGATAAAGGAATCCAGTCTAGTAGCTCTTGATTTTTACACTAACTACTGCGTTCTTTTTCATGTCAAACGGCGTTAATGAAAAAACCCAAGTACTTGATCACGGAACTCCTCCCTTGTAAGGCAAAAATATTGTGCCCCGGGTGAGGATCGAACTCACGACCTTAAGATTATGAGACTTACGCGCTGCCAACTGCGCTACCGAGGCCGGTTACTTCACCACAAGTCATCTTAGATTATATCAGCGCAAGATGAACGGATGAGTCATCGAGTGGGTCGCACAGGGAGTTCAAGTGGCCTTTTGCAAGAAAGAAGTTCATGAAAAAAGCAAGAAAGACAGTTAACAAACACCGATGGGTATCCCAAGAACTATCCGGTTCTGCTTAGAGTATACAGGTACAATGAGAATCCTCAACAAACTTGGTAATAACCGGATCAAAAGTAGGTATAGTTGTTATAGGTAGGTAGTTTTGGTTTATTACTTTCAATAATGAACCTTTGGAATCGAGCATGAAAGAAAAATATTTAACCCCCCCCCCCCCCCCACCATCCACAAAATTTGATGGTTTCCGTTTCTGTATGTAGAATCCCAGAATCCAATTAAACAAATTCTGTCCATCCGCCGTACGCCGTACTGGCCACTTTTCTTAGTTACCATGAACCAAAATTGATGAAAATCGGTTTACAGGTCCCGGTTGGGGTCTAGTTGGTCCTCGAAGCTCGGCGTTAATGTCAGTCATCCCTAAGGGGTGAAAAATAGGGTTTGAAGTCTCCAGGTCGCCGTTATCGCGAATTTTTTTTTTACCGTTTTGAATAGTTCTCGAACTTGGGAATTTTTTAAGACCACCCGAAGCATTGTACGTCCAGCCGTTCGTTCACAGTAAGGCCCAGAAGTTTGCACCGACAGGCTTTTTCAACAGCAGGGTGAATGAAATTATATACATTTAGCACAAATATCATCACTAAGGACGCGCTAACAATCGGGAATTGGCCCGTGATCATCATTGCTAGGGACCACCTGATTATATTCGCGGAGTATGAAGTCGAGTTGGTTGTTCTGTGATATTATTTCATTTGAAAAACGCTGCAAATCCCTGCACAACGGTTTATTATATTGTACATAATACCCTTCTGTTACAGATCACAGCTCTCTGTATAGATAACCTTTTATATAATATAATATACTAAAATAATTCTGTCGATGACAAACAGTACCTAAAATGGCAAAAAGAAACGCAAATAATGAAGTTCTAAAATTAAATTTTTGATGTAGAGTGAAAAAAGTAGCACTCGTTACTAGGTACCTACCTAAATCACGAGTTAAATGTTGCTAAAATAATTCTGCCGATGACAAACAGTACCTAACAAAAAGAAACACACATAACGAAGTTCTGAAAAGAAATTGTTGATGAGGAGTGAAAAAAGTTGCGAATTTACCTACCACCAAACTCCAGCCTCTTTCTACGTAGATGGTATAATGAACCGTTGTGTAATAATTTACCGTTGAGTAATGATTTACCAACGTGTAGTAATAATTTACCCATCAATAATACTTCAACGTTTGTTCAAGTTTCACTACCTATCAACAAACTTCAAAAGAGCCATCATTTTTCAAATGAAATAATATCACAGAACAACCAACTCGACTTCATACTCCGCCTATAAAATCAGGTGATCCCTAGCAATGGTGACGAGATTTGGTCCCCTGGCCAATGGTGTCGGAAATGCCTGTCTGTGCAAACTTCGGGGCCTTACTGTGAACGAACGGCTGGACGTACGATGCTCCGGGTTGTCTTAAAAAACTCGCAAGTTCGAGAACTATTTAAAACCGTAAAAAAATTCACGTAAAAAAATGGTATAGGCGTTCTGAAAATGTCAACCCCTATTTTGAACCCCTTAGAGATGACTGACAGTAACGTCGAGCTTCGAGGACCAACTAGACCCCGAACGGAACCTATACCCGAATTTCATCAATTTTGATTCATGGTAACTAAGAAAAGTGGCCCGTACGGCGTACGGCGGACAGACAGAAAAATTTTTATAGCAGTTTTGGATTCTACATACCTTGAAACGTAAACCATCAAATTTTGAGGGGGGGGGTAAGAATTTTTTTTTTCATGCTCGATTCCCATGGTGGTTCATTATTGAAAATAACAAACCAAAATGATGGCTCTTTTGGAGTTTTTTGATAGGTAGAGAAACTTGAACAAACGTTGAAGTATTACTGATGGGTAAATTATTACACAACATCTATACAGAGAGCTGTGATCTGTAACAGAAGGGTATTATGTACAATATAATAAACCGTTGTGCAGGGATTTGCAGCGTTTTTTTTTTTTGTATAGATAGTTTATACACAACAATCTTCAACACTATGAAAAATGGTGCAAATTATTACACAACGGTTTATTATTTACCTGTATAGGCCTCCCTTCTGCGTAGATCACTGTTTTCTGTGGTCAAATCCTACCCTCGAGCTCCCCCCAGGAAAGCTCTAAATCAAGTAAGTGCCTACTGAAGCCGCCAAAAATCATTAACAATTATTCGTTATAATTAACGAAGCTTAACTTATGTTGTAGTTACCAAAGTACCTACCTATGCACAAAATCCAAAATACATAACCATCATTCTTCAGAGGAAATAACATCACGGAACAACCAACTCGATTTTATACAGCCATGCGTGATTATAATGAAGTGTTCCCTAGCAAATATATTACCTGGGCAGGATGTATACCGTTTCATTCACGATCATGTTGACGAAGCTTTTTGGTGCGAACTACAGGGCCTTGCTGCGAATGAACGGCTGGACGTACAATGCTATGGTGGTCTCCAAAAATTCCGAAATTCAAGACCAATATTTAATGAAGTAAAAAAAAAAACACTCGATAACTACTAGGTATGTCCTGGAAATGCCAACCCTGGTAACGCCGAGCTTCGTGGACCAACTAGACCCCAAATGGGACCTACAAACCAAATTTCATTAATTTTCGTTCATGACAACTAAGAAGAAACGAAGCGGCGGACGGACAGAACTTGTTGTTTTATTATTTTCAAAAATGGACCTTTGGAATCGAGCATGAAAAAAAAATTTAAGCCCCCCCCCCCCCCCACCCAACCATCAAAATTTTATGGTAAGTCTTGTTATGAGGGTTATGAGGGGAACTTGTTGTACCTTAAGTAAGTATTTATGTACGTATCCCACATGATTTGACGAACAGCAGCATGATTGTGGAATACAGTAAGGGCCACTTTCACCAAACTGCCTCTAATGTCTGATTAACCTAACGAAATCGTAACGGGAACATGCAGGTTAACCGTGGCGTCAGAGATTTACATTTCACCACAGTAATCAGGGCATCAGTTTGATGTCGGCGTCAATTTGATGGCGGCGTTAAGGATTCGTTAAGTTAACGATGCAGTGTTGCCCGCCGACGGTTTTTGTGTCCGTTTTCGACGAAACGATGCCTCATCGGGACAGTTAACGGGTGAAACGACATCAAAATCAAAACACTTTGTAGGTACTCGCGAACAACTTCCGACTATGACATACGAATGCCGTCGCCTTTCAACTCAAACTCAAAATAGGACTTCACGGCACAAAACGTAAGTGAAATTTCAGAGATTTCTTTTCAATATCCTACCAAGTACCTACTGCTGGCAATGCGTTCATGTAGTATCTAAGTACTGTACTTACGTGTATTATCTGGAGGATCTGACAAGAATCAGAACGCAAACTAACATGTAATATCCTTTATAGTACATGTACCACCACAATTATACACAATTTTAGGGAAATATAACTTGATATTAACCTTAACGTGACCACTTTGCCAGCGCACCCCCAAAATTGGTCAGCTTCTGCTGTGTAACTCTTATGCCGTTTTTGAAAATATGAAACAATACAATCTCAATCTGAATCTATTTCTGACGTGGTCTTGGTTGTTCCAGGAATGGAAAAAATATGCTCCTAGAAAACCGTGGGCCACCACTTCTGCGAACAGGAAAAACTTATTCGTTACGATGTTTTGATGTATCGGTTGTGAGGTTATTTTGGTTGCTGTAATTCCTTTTTTGAAATACAATACATTTTGTTCTGTTAATAAATAAGCATTATTATCTACGACAGAGGTGCTCCTTGTTAAGTATAACTTCCTCTCCTTTTGATTTATTATTCTGTTAACAATACACCTATGTATTCGCTCAGCAAAAACATTTTTATAACACCCCCTCAAAAGTTTTTCGTTTATTCAAAATTTGTGGAAACCTTAAAAAATGCTATTTTAATTATTGCACATGAAATAAACAATAAATGAACAGCCAACATTTCTGTAGGTCCAATAAAATAAATAAACACGTTCATTTTACCTCAAATAGGGAAGGTATGTTGGAATGTAATAACCACTCACTAGGTAGTAGATACATTATTTAAAAAAATTTATTGTATATCTACTCAAAGCATAATATATACATAGAAAGAACTATAATATGTATATAATATACATTATATACATGCTGCTAATCGTCCGTTAACCTCTTAATTGGTGGAGGGTCCACCAATTAACTTTAACGAAATCTTTAACGGGCACGTTATCCCTTCTCCTTAAAGTTTTGGTTATCTTGGGGGTGGTGAAAGGAAAATCGCTCTGATGTCCGATTAACGAGGCCGTTAAAGTTAATCAGGTCGTTAAATAGCTGGTGAAAGAGGCCCTAAATACCCCCACCCCCATCACTAGAAAGATTTCCCACCAATACACCTCACAGATGCTTCCTTCTATGAAACTGGACCATCACGGAGGACATGCTCGTGCTACGTTCTGCTCTTAGCTTCCAAGATGCGAAGCCCCGTCGGATACAATTAAAACAACTGTAAGATGGTAATTTACTACCTATGTATAGGTTGCAGGACGTGTGTTGAATTAGTAAAACAGCTCTCCATTCAGACAAGAATCGCCTAAAGCTGATAAAATCGTGTGAAGTGCGGACACACAAATTGAATGCCTACCGAACCTCCTCTGCGATTTCCTAATGTACATCCCAAACAATAATGTTACAGCTGACCGAGACAATGGGACAAGGGTAAACAAGAGATGAGAATCAGTCAATGCAGATTTTCATTGACGCCAACCGGCAACCCCCAGGAGAGGGACAAAGAGCTTAGCTCTTCTATTGAAGAGCAAAACACCGAATCCGGTCGGATGTTAAGCCAGAGGTATTTTGAATGAAACTGAATACTTAACCTAATAGCGTTCTATTAGGTTAAGTATTCAGTTCGTAGCAGCGGTTTAATGGTAATTAAAAGCTCATTTCCCCTCCGGTCTGAGGCACAAATAGAAGGAAATCCTATTTAAACTGATCGCCGATAGCAATTGTCGACTCGATCTAGCAGATCGCTCTATTATAAATACATCATGCACGCACAGCCGACTACCACACAATGCAACACCAACTGACACACTGTCCTTTATAGTTGGACACCTAAACAACAATAAACAGGTAGGTATGTATCTAATAATTTACTGAATCCCAATACATTTAACGAGACAACGACATTGAATAATTTAATAATGAATCAAATAACGTCAACGAACCAGAAATGAGTGTGATACCTAGATGTTCTTAGGGATCATTGATCTTAGGGATCAATGACCCATCTTGGGAATAGATGATCTTTGGGATCAATGACTGAACCGAACTCCTGAGCCTGTATTTGTTCCACTACACTGATGCTATTATACCAGTCTATCAAGCAGGGGTTTGCAGGCCACTCGGGCACTGCCCCGGCACCTAAAAACACTAGGAGTAAAAAAGACCAATCGTTGTTCAGTTGGCGTCTGAATTTCCGTCCGTACACTGTACTTACCTAGCATTTTTCACAAGTTCAACAACCACACGCCAGAGTTCTCTGGCTATTCAATATTCTAGTAGAGCATCCATGGTGTTTCCTCAGTGTTAGCTCCATAGACCAAGCATGTTATTGGAATAAAGGTAATCGATGTCCTGCAATCAAAATCGAAACCTAGGCTCCTGAAACTGGCAGGTAGGTTCGGGGTCCTGGGACCTAGTGTCGCCATGGCCCATCCGCCCATGCTCAGTGGAGTAAAAAAAAAACCAGTCATGCAGCATGACTTAATGAGCGAATTTTCAAAGAAATATTCGAATTAATGGCTATGGTTTTGAATAAAGGAAAACTTCGGTCTAAAATTTGGTTTTCTATGTATATTCTCTTCGTATTTATTTTAATTTGTACGTTTTGTCCATCCTGATTCTACCGTTTGTTTATTACGTAATTGTACTAAGTGCTTATTTATTTGATCGCTGTGGGTAAATTCAAGGAGTTGTACTAATCGTTTGCCTCCCCCTTTTTTGCTTCGAACTCTCGTCTTCAATTAATACTTCTCACATATTTCAATCTGACCACTCTAAGGGGGTGGGGGGGGGGGGTAAGAGTTTAAAGATTATCCTAGTTTTGGGTAATTTTTGCGCACTTTAAATGCTCTAATTTAAGAACGGATTTAGATATCTAAAATCCGATTTCACTATCGTGTTCAGCGTGCAAAAACCTTTAAAATGAGGGGTCACTTGTTAGAAAATAACATTTTGGGGATTTTTGGGTAATTTTTGCGCACTTTAAATGCTCTAATTTGAGAACGGATCAAGATATCTAAAATCCGATTCCACCATCGTGTTCAGCGTGCAAAAACCTTTAAAATGAGAGGTCACTTGTTGGAAAATAACATTTTGGGGATTTTTGGGTAATTTTTGCGCACTTTAAATGCTCTAATTTGAGAACGGATCAAGATATCTAAAATCCGATTCCACCATCGTGTTCAGCGTGCAAAAACCTTTAAAATGAGGGGTCACTTGTTAGAAAATAACATTTTGGGGATTTTTGGGTAATTATTGCGCACTTTAAATGCTCTAATTTGAGAACGGATCAAGATATCTAAAATCCGATTCCACCATCGTGTTCAGCGTGCAAAAACCTTTAAAATGAGGGGTCACTTGTTGGAAAATAACATTTTGGGGATTTTTGGGTAATTTTTGCGCACTTTAAATGCGCCAAAACCCTCCTTAGAGTAGGCCAATTTCGCCCATCTTCGAACTTAGCCTTTCGATTGCCAAGATAGATTTTTTGTGCAAATTTGAGCTGTTTATCTCAATTCTATCGAGAGTTATCGTCTGGAGTGACACATATATAAATAAATATATATATATACATATAAAAGTGTTAAATTTCAGGAATCGTTTTAGAATGGTCTGAAACGGATTTCTATGAAGAAAATTTCCAAAAATTTATATTATTTAAATTTCGAAGCCATTGCAATAGCTTCATTTTCTTTGAAAATTCGCTAAAATGCTGTCTGCCACGCCCACTTTGGGCCCCGGCCCCATAATCTCATTTCAACCCCGAAATCGTTCATTTCACAATTGATTCGATCTCTTCAGTTCAATTTGTCATCTCGATACGAGTTGCTTCTTCTTCTGATTTGTTTTTTATTGTCTCTGAATCACATGTCCGACATCGGCTTATGTCTGACATCTAGAGATGACAACTAGAACCTCACTGAATCACATTCACTTTCTCTGCCGGTTTTCAATTTTGTCAAATTTTGCGCGTTTTGCGTTTGGCCCGGTTCTGATGAAAGATTTGTATTCGTGGTACATACGCGCATTTTGTCCTGCTTGCTGTATGTGGTCTTGTGGATTGATCGGCGTTGTAACACACAGATAACTACCTTGCTTCTAGTCAGTAGCTTCTCCATTCAAGTAGGTACCGGCGGACGGGTCATTGTTCTGTTGTATTTTAGTTAACTATATTTTCGTAACACATGAATTTAAATTCTGTGGCTAATTTGCAGTAGAAATGTCGACGTTGTCGTACGACGATAGAGTGTTGACTAGAAGAGATAAGCTTCGCTGAATATCACTCAATCAGTAAATAAGGGAACGGTGTTGTTGCCTTGAGGTGTTTTGTAGACAAATCTGTTGGTTTTGTGTTATGGTTTGGCGCCCCACCGTTTTCAGAGCCCACGCACCGCTACTGGTATCAAGGCACTGGCGTGTGGAAGCAGCCTCATAATGATCAATGCCTCTAAGGTCTGGTTACTCATTATACCTGTACCTCACTAATTAGTACTCATTACGGAACCCTATTGCATTCTCCTCAGAATTCGATGTGGTTCTAAACATGAAATATAGGCGGTGAACAGTGGTCGTAAAAGAAAACTTAAGAAAACTAAGACTGGGTGAGGAAGGGAAATAAATATATCTACCCCTGTAATTGTAATAAGACTGCACCTATCGTCTATTGCTGACTAACTAAATCCACAACACGCTAACACAACAAAATCAAGCTAGAATAAGGAGCTCGTTGTAAGAAAGTATCCCACCTCCGTTTGATGAACTATGACGGAGTCCATGATGGATGGATCGCCCGGAATTTGTTTTCAAACTGCAACCGGAGTGGCGAGGAGCAAGGAGCCGAAGAAATATTAAGGTAGCATTTAAAAAAACGCCCTTGGGGTAAAGTGTTTATTGATTGAAGGTGTCGGCAGGGGAGTCTAACGATGATAGATGCCCCATGTAATTAGGCTCAGGTAGTTGCGAGGAGCGGCCGCTTGAGTGAGCTACCTCCGCTTCTCCCTCGAAAGGAGAAGACAAGAAAATATTCATAAATCGACGTCCTACGGAGCTTCATCGCGATTTGGAGCGTTTCCTTTTCACGATGGCGTCGACCACGTCGGCGGTCACTTCAAGTTGTGCGATTGATTTATGACTCCAGAGCGCTTTTTAGTAGAGGAAGGCTGGACCTCAGTTTCGAAATTGCCTTTCTATAAGCAATTCGCTCTAAATTAATGACAATACCGAATTAGATACAGAAATTCTCTACCCTGCCTAAATTAGTCAAGGTATAATAATTAAGTAAGGTAATGGGTAAATGGAGGAAGGTGATTATGTATCAATTTTCAAAATTTGATAGCAACACCGCGTTCAGCTGTCACTTTTTGTTTACAACAAGTTAATGTCGAAACTGTGAAAGTTGAGTGTGTTATTGCAAACATTTCAGTCATTTTTTGTACGTTTGAAGACACACCTTTATGTTATACGTCGTGCCTAAACTATCATGCCCACGGTGATGCTTACGTAATGTTTTTGTATTTTAAAATGTAACAAACCGTTTTGAAAATATCGGGAACATTTTGCGACACCTTCATCCGCTGCCAGAAGTTGATTTTGACATTTTCATGCCTTTACTCTGGCACACGAACTCGAAAAGCGTTACAAAAAAGCGACAGGAAAACGCGTTATACACCATTTCTGATTATTTTTGCTTAAAACCGATTCGTTTTTACGGATCTTCATGTTTGCCATTCTTCATCGTACAAAAATCGTTCACCACTAGTTGGAATCGTGTGATTTTATTGAATATTTTCTTGTTAACCGCACCTTGCGCGGTAGCTGAGCTGAGCATGATGAAAAAAATGTGGGTAAACAAGGTAGACAGCAACACAGGTGAAGAAGAAAGTCATTTAGGTAACTATGAAGAAAGTAGTTCACCAGTATCGAATGTGGTAACCTTGCAACCCGTAAATGATTCCGTAAATTATCCCTAAATTGTTTTATTTCCTTCCAAGTCCTGAATCAAAAGATTAAGAAGTGGCTCCTTTGTTAATTGCGGTTAGCCGTTTTGTGTGTGAACAGGTTCCTTTGTAAATTGCGATTACGTAGTGTACGATGGATTCGGAAGAGTTTCGTAAGTTCATTATCGATACTCCTTTCTCGCCAGGCACCACCGACAAAGAAAAATATAAATGATTCCTACGAACGCGATCGCCATCAGAGGGGAAAAGGAAATTGCAAGCCGAAAGACAACGAAAATATCGTGTGCGTAAGGAACTGATGACTGATGTAGCCGCGAAACAGCCCAAGAAATCGAATGCGGACATGTGCCGTGCTTATCGCGAAAGGAAGAAGGTTGCAAATGAAAACCAGGCGTACAAGTCCGTTGCGGACCGAAGAGCGCAGCAAAATTAAGAAATGCGCTGTTCCCTGGCACCACAGTGGCACCATAAACTGTACAGCAAATTCTGGAGGCCTAAGGAGTACCTACACTTCCTTCGTTCCGCAGGATTGCGATTCAAGTCCTACAATGACTTGAATATATTATTGTTTATAGCGTTGAAAGGACCTTATCTCATTTTCGTTCTGTTAGCGAATTTTCAAAGAAAATGAAGCTATTGCAATGGCTTCGAAATTTAAATAATATAAATTTTTGGAAATTTTCTTCATAGAAATCCGTTTCAGACCATTCTAAAACGATTCCTGAAATTTAACACTTTTTTATATGTATATATATATATATTTTTTTTTTTTTTTTTTAATTTGCATTTATTAGTTACAACAAGCAATACATAATACAGGTATATTTAACCTAAATGCTACAACCCCGTTAAGATATAATCTTGTGCTGGGGTTGGAGTGCAACTAACCTTACCTTATTACAGCAATATCATATTTTGCCTTATCTTCATTATTATTATTTTCTTAAGTTAATTAATATTACTTAAATAATAGTTTTTATTTTGCAAACATTTTTTTGATCTTTAATTTGAACTGATTTAAATTAGGTTGGGGTGAACTTTCCTCAAAATCGTAGCTGTTGAATTTTTTAATTCCAGAGTAGTCGTAACATTTCAGTCCCATTGTTGTGTATCTTCTTGGCAGTGCTATTTTCAATTTTGTATCTGATCTTGTGTTTCTTTTAGTTCTTACAAATTTTCCCATTAATAGATATTTATATACAATTGCTATCGATGTTTTATCCAATAACTCATTGAATGTTAATATTTTTGTTTCATTAAAAAGTGCATCTGTTGGGTATCTGAAGGGCTTGTTGAACAGTATTTTGATTAATAGTTTTTGTGTCTTTATCACATTTTTTATTTTATTTGTATATGCATTTCCCCATGCTACAATCCCATAGTTCAGGTGCGCTTGAGCCAGTGCATTATATACCATTATTTTAGTCTTGCTATTCATAATATTTTTAATTTCCAAAAATATATGTATCAGTTTTCTAAGTTTTTTGTTTACGGACTCAGCATGTAGCTCCCAAGAAATAGTTTGATCAACGTGGACCCCTAGGTATTTTATGTTTTTGCACTGTTGAATCGTAGGACAGTCACAATGAATAGAGTTACAGCTTTCATTATAATGACATTTAATTGTATTAAGGTTGGGTATATCCCTGGCTCTGAGTGAGAATGCAATGAATTTTGTCTTGTCGTGATTTAATTTTAGGTTTTGTTCCAAGTAAAAAAAGTTTAGTGCTTTGAGGTCATTTTCAGCACTGCTTTTCGTTTCCTCCCATGTTTTTCCTGAAGAAATCAAGGCCGTATCATCCGCATACGATACTAGTTCTCCATTTATCTTTGTATCAAAAATACCATTGACATAAATTAGATAGAGCAGAGCGCTTATTATTGTTCCTTGTGGTACCCCGCACGACAAACTTGCACTGTCACTTAGCTCATCTCCTAATCTTACTTGCTGAACACGACCTTCTAGGTAACTTTGAATCCATTTTATGAAGGTGCGATGAAATTTATTTTCAACCAATATCTGTACTAGCCTGTCGTGGGATACAGTGTCGAACGCTTTGGAAAAGTCCTTAAACACCACTATCACTTTTTTACCTACGTCAAGTTTGGTTGCAATTTTTTCGTGTAAATGTAATATCGCGTCTAATGTGCTTTTACCCGATTGAAAACCATATTGGTTGCTTTTGATGTAATTAGTCTGTTCTATATGCCTTATGATGTAACTTTTGATTATTTTTTCTATTATTTTTGCAATGTTCGATAAGAGTGATATTGGCCTATAGTTATTAGGGTTTGACGCATCACCTGCTTTATGTAAAGGAATCACTATTGCCTTTTTGTATAAATCAGGAAAAATGCCACTGTGGCAACTGAGAGTAATTATATGAGCCAAAGGTTTAACTATGTGCGCACTAATTTTTTTCATTGTTTCAGCAGACACTCCATCAAAGCCAGGGCTTGACCCACCTTTTAACTGTTTTATGGCCTTTACTACATCTTTCTCTGTAATATTAAGAAATGATCCCTCTGTACTCTTTATAATTTCTTTTTTTGACACAGCGTGACATCCTCCGGCCATCCTACTTCCTATTGTAGCGAAATGTTTGTTTAGAACATTTGCTATCTCCACTTGATCAGTAATACTTTGATTTCCATTAACAAGTTTTTCTATTTCAATTGCATTTTTCAGGTTTTCCTTAGCTGCCGCTTCATTAATTACTTTCCAGACTTTCTTCATGTCTGTCCCAGCACTTTCTATTTTTTTAGCGTAATATATGTTTTTTGCTTTTTTGATTAATTCTACTAGCTTATTCCTATATTTTACAAATTTTCGTTTTATTGTAGCGTTAAATGGGGATTGTTGACATTTTTTCCTGAGTTTTTCTTTTGTTTTTATGCTTTTTATTAGACCCATTGAAATCCAAGGTTTTCTTGGTTTCCATCTTCTTGATATGTGAGCTTTATGCTCCTCTTTCGTGTTCCTGTCTACATAGGTTTTCAGAACATCATGAAAGTATGTAGCTGCCTTGTTTACATCCGAGCTCCCCATGACCGTCTCCCATTTTTCCTTTTCTAGTTCGGTTACCAATGTATTGTGATCTACTTTTTTAATTATCGTATTTTTGTTTTTTTCAATGGGTGTTTCTTTCTGGGTAAGTTCTACAAATACCAATGTGGTAAAATGATCAGTAATAGCAGAGTGCCAAATATACGAAATGACAGCTTTATCAGACAAATTTTTAGCTTTACGAATATTTATATGGTCCACGCAAGATTTACTGCCTCTTTCTATTCTCGTATATTTTTGAATGTAAGGAAGGAATCCCAACGCGGAGATCATGTTTAAGTACTCGTACTTCTTATTTTCAGATGTACAATTTTCACATATATCTATATTTAAATCCCCCATCATAACGTCTATAACCCTTTTATCTTTGTATTTACATATAGAGTATAGGTCATTTATAAATTCACTTATATCAGTTCCACTAGGTGACCTATATATAGCCAGGACTTGAAATATTTGACAATCAAACTTAAATTGTACTCTAATACATGTTGCATTTTTTAGATCTACTTCTTTAGTTTCTATTATCTCGCATTTATCATTATAGTACAATATTACTCCACAATTTTGATTAATATAGGTTGTAGAGCAGACATATTTGTAGCCCGGGATTATTTTACTTGTACTAGCTTCTGAGTTCCATGTTTCCGTTAGGCATATTACATCAGGTCTTACTGCCAAATTTTCCAAATTTATCAAAAATTCATCAAAATTTTTAAACAGACTTCTAATATTCATGTTCAACATTAGGATGCCATTGTTTACTTGTTTTTCCAATACATTATTTAAATTAACTATACTTTCACAGACGACCTCCTCTTTCTCTTTTTCCGTATACTCAAAAATATCCATTTACATTTTTATTAACTGCAAGACGATTCCCTACCTCACAAGATCAATCACCGAGGATAGCCGACAGTTTCTTCTGAGAGTCCATTTTGCGAACCTGCTCCACATCTTCTATCCTTATCGCTTTTTCTTGTTCATCTTTTTTCACGTATATGCCGCCATCACTCACCCATACAAATTTGAAGTGGTATTCTTTAGCAAATTGCTTGGCTAACCATCTCAGATGCGAGTTATAGTATGTGAGACGATCATTCAAATACATCCTCGAATCAGTTGACAAGTTTGCACCGATGCTATTCGCGAAGACTCCTTCTTTTCTTGCCCTGAAACCCGCCATGAGTTTACGTTTCATTTCTGAAGAGCTGAACTTTGCCACAATGATACCACGATCAGATCGACCAGCTTTAGGCTTGATTCTGTAGGCATAAAGGATATCGCTGGTTTTTATTTCACACTGCAAATACGTTCCAATTTTTGCCAGAACAGTCTTTGGCTCTTCATTTGGAGTGGGCGGGAGTCCCGAAAGCTCCATCTCCTGTTCCATCATTATTTGATCATAGCGATTCATTCTTAGAGTCAAGCGGTTCATCTTGTCTCCATTCTCTCTATTGATCCTTTTAAGTTCTTCATTTTCCTCCTTTAATCCTTTTACCGTGTCTTCCAAAGTTTTTATTTTTTCTAATACCTCATCAAGTTTTCCTGAATTAAAATCTAAAGATTTTTCCGTTTCTATTTTGAAAGTCTTTAAATTGATAAGTATCTGATCAATTTTTGCCTCCATACTCTGACCATCCTCACTCCACTGTTCATCACTAGATTCATCCCCATCCAGACTCCTTTCATCGTCTTCTTTCCCTTCCATCGATTTCTTCTTGTTTAAATAGCCTTTCTTGCAGTTAGCACATTTCCATGAATCCTTCTTTGAGCCCAGCTTCCCAAAGTTCATTTGTGACATTCCGGTACACTTAACGTGTAAATACGACCTGCATACCGAGCACAACAGGTTCTTTTTCGGTGAAACAGCTTGTTGACATGTTCCACAAGTCTCCATATCTTATCACCGAAATAATAAACACAGAATCGGCCTCCGTAGGCGAATAGATTGATGGAAGTAGATAAGTGTCGAGGAGACGCCGGTGTTGTGGTGGTCTTATCTCCACGATCTAAAGCGAAACCTGTCTCCCAATTCCACGAGCCGACTAAATTCCGTCGAAATATATTCAAATATTTATCGATTTCCACGAAGCTTTTTATTGATTTTCGCGTCTCTAAGTGTAGAGGGTAGAATATCACACACCCTATCTCAAAATTCGTACTACTACTGCTATAGCATGCTTAACAAACACGGAGCACAACACTACGTCTGTTCACTTCAACGGCTAGAACGCAATGTGTCACTCCAGACGATAACTCTCGATAGAATTGAGATAAACAGCTCAAATTTGCACAAAAAATCTATCTTGGCAATCGAAAGGCTAAGTTCGAAGATGGGCGAAATTGGCCTACTCTAAGGAGGGTTTTGGCGCATTTAAAGTGCGCAAAAATTACCCAAAAATCCCCAAAATGTTATTTTCCAACAAGTGACCCCTCATTTTAAAGGTTTTTGCACGCTGAACACGATGGTGGAATCGGATTTTAGATATCTTGATCCGTTCTCAAATTAGAGCATTTAAAGTGCGCAAAAATTACCCAAAAATCCCCAAAATGTTATTTTCTAACAAGTGACCCCTCATTTTAAAGGTTTTTGCACGCTGAACACGATGGTGAAATCGGATTTTAGATATCTAAATCCGTTCTTAAATTAGAGCATTTAAAGTGCGCAAAAATTACCCAAAACTAGGATAATCTTTAAACTCTTACCCCCCCCCCCACCCCCTTAGAGTGGTCAGATTGAAAAATGTGAGAAGTATTAATTGAAGACGAGAGTTCGAAGCAAAAAAGGGGGAGGCAAACGATTAGTACAACTCCTTGAATTTCCCATTTGACATATAATTGTTATGATACCTTCATAGATAGACAAGTACCGGCCCACGTATTACTAGAAGGAAGACGAAAGAAAAAATCTATTTCAAATTATTCAATTTAGGTACTAACAGTAGGAGGAAGAAGGTTAGGTAGGTATCTTATCAATTTATTATCAGTATCATACGAATATTTGATATTCAAAGGTAGGTAGGTACTTAACATGATAAAAATAATATCAATGAAGAAGGAAGGATCTACCTACCTAGTAGAGCAAATCTTGAACTGGTTTTAGATACCAGGCCTGAAATCGTAGTCAAGAGGAAAGGCCATTCAGAAGGAACAAGGAATCTACTCATAACAAACGGTAGAATCAGGATGGACAAAACGTACAAATTAAAATAAATACGAAGAGAATATACATAGAAAACCAAATTTTAGACCGAAGTTTTCCTTTATTCAAAACCATAGCCATTAATTCGAATATTTCTTTGAAAATTCGCACATTAAGTCATGCTGCATGACTGGTTTTTTTTCCATTCATGTTCCAATGCAGTTCGATCGAGTGGTCTGACTGGGAATCAAGCTTATAATTGTTCACATCACCTTCACATAAATTACCACTTCAATATCAAAACAGCTGATAAAATGGTAAATACATTACTGAAGGAGGATTTTTGGTTTATTATTTTCAATAATGAACCATTGGAATCGAGCATGAAAAAAAAAATTCTTACCCCCCCTCAAAATTTGATGGTTTACGTTTCAAGGTATGTAGAATCCAAAACTGCAATAAAAATATTTCTGTCTGTCCGCCGTACGCCGTACGCCGTTTTAAATTTAGAAACCTAGACCAATTTTCCACTCGGAAGGATGACGTAAAAGTGTTTATTATTACTTTTTGGTTGATTTGCGTTCCATCGGAGAGACAGACACGCTAGCTAGTGAATTCTTCAAGAAAGTGACTCTGAACTTCAAAATTATATAGAATCCACAACGTGCTGCCTTTGCGTCAATCCATGACAGCAGGGTGGGGAGATATAACGGCATTTGATACTTTCGAACGATGAATGCATAATCTCAGATTTGTTGTACGAACATTATTAGAATAAATGCCACTCAAACCATGTGAATGATAATTTTATAATTCAGTTACTGCCATCATGTTGCATCGAGGAAATGCTGCTATTTGAACCAAGTGCGTTTTATTCGCCGATGATGCAAGTTAAGTCCACCTTTGTCATTGAGCAATCCACCATTTAATAAGAAAAATAAATAAATAAATAACTTATCCTTGTAATATTTGGCGCAGGAATTCACCGAAATCTAAATAACGCACTGACTGCAGCTATACGTCCCTCAACGTGGGCTTCAAATGGTTCAAATCACTACTCACTTTTTTATGATGTTTAAAAGAAATTACTACGTGGATGGACACACCAAGTATCAATATAGAGATGGTTAGGTCGGCAAATGTCCGAAGAAACACGCAAAAAAGATTTACGACCAGGCACCTCGTAAACCACCTTCGAAGAGCTCAAATGATACTGATGGGAGGAAGAACACGAAGAAGGACCCCCCTGGATCTTCCCTAGTTCGACGCGTCAGTAATAAGGTGGAGTCGGTAATGAAAACATCGGTATCCCAGCAGGGTGTCGCCCATGAGCTTGTTCTGACGACCTCAGGCACCCTCGCCTTGTTGAAGGTTCGAGATGTGGCTTGTTCTAACATCACACAAACCTAATAAAGGAAACGGTGATCTTGAAAGGGGAGGAAAGACCACGGGTTCGACGCAGCTAACTAGACTAATAAGGGGTCGCACTTCATACCGAGTTGACAGGGCTTTATAGTGGGAAGCCATAACCATGTAGATCATTACACTCTACAGTCGGCATGACGAAATTTCAAGCTTCGTAAGAAGGGGATACGATGAATGGCAGGCACCTAATAGGTTTTTTTTTTTTTTGCAAATGCGATGAACATTTTAGCCCACTCCACATAAGCGCCTGCAAAACTTTGAATGCTTTCCTGCATCGCATCGAGGATAAATTCTCACAACGTCCTGATTACGTCTGATTAGGTGATAATGGTTATCCATACATCAAAAGCGTTTGCTTCCAGGCCTTGACTTGCAGGTGGTGCAGGACTCCACCGAAAGGTACTTATGTACGTACGTTCGGCTGATTTTGGATTCCTTCTTGCCGCGAATCACAAATCCACTATTCCATCATCAACCGATTTTACTGATAGTAGATCGACCTAAAACATGTTTTGACACTTTGAAAGTGAACATCTTGTAGGCGGCATATCCAATTATGAAGTGAGATTATGATGACAAAATAGTCCAAACCAAAACATTTTTGGTCTAGTGTAGTACCTACATGGGTTACGTGTCTTGGCCAGGAGTATTGCTTCCAATTTAAGATCAATCCTTATCTAAACCAAACGGTACATAGGGAAAATATCTTACTCTTTTTCCATTTCGACTCCTATGGGAACATCTAGGAGTCAATTCGCACCTATCCCCTGAGTTTCAGCTCTTTTCGACCATAGGTGACTAACGCGCCTGAATTTTTGTTACATTATCAAGCATGGAAGGCTGGAAGACAGTCGTATGGAAATCTACAGCCTGGAATGGCTGTTATTTTACTTCTTTTAGCGAATTTTCGAAGAAAAGGAAGCTATTGTTCTCGGTCCAAAATTTTTAAAACTCGAATTTCCGAAAGATTTTTATACCAAAATCCGTTTCAGGCCATCCTGAATTCACTGCCGAAAGACACCAAAAATTATATGTATATATATATATATATATATTTATATATATATTTATATATTTATATATTTATATATGTATGTGTCATTCCAGACGATAACTCTCGAAAGAATTGAGATAAAAAGTTCAAATTTGCACGAAAAATCTGTCTTGGCAATCGACAGGCTAAGTTCGAAGATGGGCAGAATCGGGTCACTCTAAGGGGGAGTTTTGGGGAGTTTTAGGGGGGGGGGAATTACCCATAAATTCCCAAAATGAAAAAGTCTGACAAGTGACACTTCATTTTGAAGGTTTTTGTGCGCTGAACACGATGGTGAAATCAGAATTGCGATATCTCATTCCATTCTCAAACTGGAGCACTTTGAAGATGAAGGAACGTGGTTATTTCTTGAGATGTTCTTCCTAGTTCGTCTGCTCTAATCTGATAACGGAATGGGATATCGCAATTCTGACTTCACCATCGTGTTCAGCGTTGGAAAATCTACAAACCGAGGTGTTACTCGGCAAAAAATGGAACAAAAAATTTGTTACGTATCCAATACCTACTCTTCTGGTATTCAAAACATTTTTGATTTCCCCCTCCCCCTCCTTCCACCCCAAATTCTTTGCGTAAAACTACTCCTGTTTTAATTTTGTATGGTATCAAGTTGGGAAAACATCGGCCGAAAATTAATTTTCAGAAAATTTTAGGCGGAGGAGGAAGATGCCGAAAACTTCGAAAATTCGCTCTTATAGCCATGCTGCATGACTGTGGTTTTTTTTTTTACAGTATCCTCCGAAAATTCTTAACTGGAACTGAATTTCCATTAACAACGGGATTTTTAACTTGAACAAATTAAAATCAACGTCGACGATTGATGTGAGGTTGTGATTTGCTCTGCTGGATCCTTGAACATCTTAGTGCTTACAGAAAGCTATTCACACCGAATAAACGGGAGGAGTTAATAATCCGCCACGAAGATTTGAAGAAAAACGCGTTTACACCCGGAATTTGATGCAATTTATATGGGACCATCTTGATACCAACCGGCACGTACCTTCTAATTTCTCTCATATCGGCGATTGGGTAAGTAGCCATCCAAGATGTCAGATGATTTTGTAGGAATTATCATTCGTGTCTTTCTGTCCTCGCACTGCGTTATTTTTTGTTCCTAAATCGCATTACATCATCGTTGGTCTGCCAAATTGAATTGACACATTTTCACAAATCGAACCAACAGGTTGAATACAATAAAAGTTCATTTATTCATTAAATCTTCCAAAATCACATTAAACACCTCAAAAACTTGATAAGAAACATACGAGATACCTAGGGACCTGTTGATTGGAATCCTATGTTGGATTTACTCGTGTTATTGTCCTCCCCCTCGCTAATTCCTTCACGCCTCATAAGAAGGAGAGAGAACCGGTGGATACATTAATAACGATAAATAATCACGTCTCCCATTAAAAAGAAATAAACAAAATAAAATCTGAGCTCACCACATTTTATACTGTTTTTACGAGCATGTACGTTTTTAAGGTTGACGAAATGCAATTCCTGCGATACCTACAACTATACCATCTACGGTGCTCTTGTATATGTACGTACGAAAATGGGGAAGTAGGTATGTCGAGAAACTAACGTGGTATAGGTAACGCGACATTCTTGAATGTGTCTCTCCCCATTGTTGCTCCAAACTTACAGTCAAATGACGCATACAACTTCTAGTACAAAGTTATTTTACTGACAGTTCGTACCTATTATAAATGCGATCAACAACAGTTTACTGTTAAAACTGCGTTTCAAATTTGATTTGAAAGACAAAATGTTTGAAACAAAAATAGTGATTTTCCGGTATATTGACAAACCATAGACAAAATTAGATTAGATTAGAATTAAACTAATTGAACAATTTTTTAAGCAGAGTTCATAATATCATCATATATACATTATAGTTTGTTGCTTGTCAAAATTATTGACCTTCAGAAGTAGTAGAAGAAGACTTTATTGACAAAAATAATAATCACATGTAAGCCTCAAGGGCCCTTGAGATTATGTGACGGCCAGAAATAAAAAATTACAGGACACATCTTATAATAAAATAACTGGAGTACCTACACTGTCAAATCACCACCCTGATATGATTTTTAGAACTTCTTGTTCTGGCGTTAGTAACAAACAAAAGTGCGGCCGGTTTCGGGTTTGCAGCATCCGCAAGGGCAGGTAGTATAATAAAAATACGGTACGTTCGTGCAACTGATCAAGTGCTAGTACCTGTAAGGTAGACATACAGAGATCACAATCTGTACAGGCATAAACTTCTTTTGGTTTATTATTCTGTGAATAATACACCTATGTATTCGCTCAGCAAAAAATTTTTATAACACCCCCTCAAAATTTTTTCTTTTCCGTTTCAAGGTGCGTAGATTCCAAAAATGCAATGTCCGTACGCCGTCCGCCGTATCACGTGTACAGGCTTCATTTTCGGTCTAAAAAATTCGTTCTTTCGCACACATGCTCCATTTGGGCCCTAGTTGTGTCCCGAAACTTTTCAGCCCGATCGGAATATACCCAGGGGTGTTATGAATGAAAATGTGTGTAAAAATAGGTACTTTTTGCGTTTTAGCAACATGTTAGTAACATGAGCCTCTGAGATATCATTTTCCATGTTTTTGGGGACGACCAAAGAGTGGAAAATTGAGTTCTACCAAATGTTCAGCTCCCAAAATTGATTTTTTATGAGTGAAAAACCTGGGAAATCGTCTGAAATCACCATCAGTTTGTATAATAACACTGGAAAAAGTGTCAACACGTGGTTCAAGACGATTAAATGGCACTACCAATGATCAAAGATAGTTTAAGAAAAAAAAAGGAGCGTACCTACCTAATTTGTGTTTTAGGGGCCAAAATTAATGGAAACCATCAGAAATAGCTATTTCGATTATTACGATTGAAAGAAACAATAAATGAACAGCCGACATTTCTGATTTCTGTAGGTATGTCCAATAGAATAATAAACCCATGTGACAAGGACTTTGCAGCGTTTTTTATACGTTGAAGTGGAGTGAAATTAAATCTACACACCACAAGCCACTCATACGATGTTTATTCACGACATTAATCCCGTAAGGCATTGTTATTTCCCGATAATGAGCAGGCAGATTAATAGCTCCAACAATCCCCTCTTTCCTACGCGCAATTCTTTATTCGCCACGTCCCCGTCATTACCGTCCGCCTAGCAACTGTTGAGGATGAGAATCATCATCGGATGACCTTCTTTACTGTTATCATCAATCATCTCCTCGGATGATCCGGGAGGAGCCCTAGACGGCCGAGGCGGTGCCCCTGACATATGCTTTCCCATCCGAGAAAATGTGCACGGTGGCTTAGCTATGGGTGTCAACTCCACATCTTCTCCTAACAACAATCACCCAACACGGAAAATTACGGGGGGATTCGCCATATTTTTTCTCGAAGTTGTTGGATGCAGATCGATCTTCTTCCACGGTACAGCACTGGGCGGTGAAGTATAAAAAAATCTCAACAGTTTTTCTATGGGAAAAACGCAATATGCCCTTTCTTATCCACGTTATCTTACGGTTCTATCACGAGTTTCTCATATCCAACGTTACACTATTCGGAAGCGTCATCTGATAGCGGAATCATCAATTTTCGAGTCCCATCGCACACCCATATGCGGTCAAAATAGTGGCTAAAAAACGAAGCAAAAACATGCGAACATCACATTACGACAAAAGCATTGGGAGTGAAAAACTATAGGTATACTAACGCCACGGATTTTAGTTAGTGCACATATGGGACAATCCGCACCTGTCTTCAGTATTTTATTTCACTGTTCTTTTGTTGAAGTAACTGACTATGCGTTCATCACTATGAACGTTTCAAGTATAAAGTACCTATTGGAAACGGAACAGCGATCTAGACGAAAGGGTTCTCTATTCAAAAACGCTGCAAAGTCCTTGTCACATGGGTTTATTATTCTACTGGACATACCTACAGAAATGTTGGCTGTTCATTTATTGTTTCATTCATGCGTAATAATCGAAATAGCTATTTCTGATGGTTTCCATTAATTTTGGCCCCTAAAACACAAATTAGGTACCTACGCTCCTTTTCTTTTTTTTTATTATTATTTTTTTTCCAACTATCTTTGATCATTGGTAGTGCCATTTAATCCTCTTGATCCACGTGTTGACACTTTTTCCAGTGCTATTATCCAAACTGATGGTGATTTCAGACGATTTCCCAGGTTTTTGACTCATAAAAAATCAATTTTGGGAGCTGAACATTTGGTAGAACTCAATTTTCCACTCTTTGGTCAAAATCGACTTCATATTCGGTCTTCTCGTCCTCAAAAACATGGAAAAAGATATCTCAGAAGCTCATCTTACCAACATGTTGCTAAAACGCAAAAAGTACCTATTTTTACACACATTTTCACTCATAACACCCCTGGGAATATTCCGACCGGGCTGAAAAGTTTCGGGACACAACTAGAGCCCAAATGGAGCATGTGTGCGAAAGAACGAATTTTTTAGACCGAAAATGAAGCCTGTACACGTGATACGGCGTACGGCGGACGGCGTACGGCGGACGGACATTGCATTTTGGAATCTACGCACCTTGAAACGAAAAAGAAAAAAGTTTGAGGGGGTGTTATAAAAATTTTTTGCTGAGCGAATACATAGGTGTATTATTCACAGAATAATAAACCAAAATTGGTAGAGTATTGATGCAAGGTTCTATCGGAATAGTTGCAGAAGAATTCAATGCGTTTAGGTTCATTATTTTATAATGAACCACTCGAATCCAGCATGAAATAAAACATCCCGTAGAGTAATTCATGCATTACAGTGGACGTCCCTTATGGTGGTGCATAGATCACTCTCACTAATTGCAGATCGTCTCCCAGTATAATGAGTAAACTGATCTATGATGATGAATTCATTGTGTAATTAAATTAGCGAATTTCGTGACTAGTGACGCGATATGAACAGTTTACGTACATGTTTGACTACCAATATTGGAGTAGGTGATGTCCAACAATGGCCCAAGAATATTGAATTCCGCGTCGAACAAAAAAATAAACAAGTAAATCGGTTGAGAATTAAGCCGTGAGCGCACACAATATTTTATCGAAAACCCAAGTTTTTTCATCATTAAACCCCATTTCCCCTTTCTAGAAGTAAATTTCGAAATTCCGGCGAAGTAGGGACCAACTACACACTTTTCTGCATCGAACAAGAAAAGAACCGAACAAATCGGTGGGCAGCGCACACAAGGTTCTGGCATTTACACACACACACACAAACACATCAAGCGCGCACGCGCGTACGCACGCACACAGACGCGCACACAGACATACACCTATAGTACCGTTCGAATATTTGGATTGCGGGTGGTCCGAAACGGATTGAATGTGGTTCTTTTCATTCTCGACTGAGTCTTGTCCTCTTCTGACCACATCAAATACATAAGGACGTATCTTACTACTGAGGGACGTCCTAAAAAAGATACCCCCCCCCCCACACACACCCATTTGGTGGTTTACGTTTCAAGGTAGATACGTAGAATCCGAAAATGGAATTCAAAAATCTGTAGCCATCCAACGGTCGTTTGTAGGTCCCATTTGGGGTCTAGCTGACCCGTGAAGCTCTGCGTTATTGCCAGTCATCTCTAAGAGGTGAATAATAGGGGTTAACATTTCCAGAACGCCGTAGCTCGAAAACTTTTAATAGAAGGGTATGGTTTTTTTAGGTTTTTAAATCGATCTTGAACTTGAGAATCTTTTGAGACCACCCGGAGCATTTCAAGTGCTGCCAATTGCACCGAAAAACACTGTCAACATGATCGCGAACGAAACGGTATTCATCCAGCCCAGAATATAATTGCAGGGAACACCTGATTTTAACCACGCATGTCAAATGAAATCTAGTTGGTTGTTCCGTGATATTATTTCATTTGAAGAATAACGGTAATTTTGGATTTTGTAATGGGTACTTTTATAACTCGAACAATCGTTGAACAATGAACATCAACAAATAAGTAATGATAGAATTCCTGAACACATCGCATATTCAGGAAACTAATTGCCCGGCCGGCTCCAGTGCTCGATTACGGGCTTCCTTGGCGAAGTATGAGGGTAGGTACTGACCACAGAAAACAGTGATGTAAGCAGAAGGGGCATCTGTACAGGTATGTAGATTTTAAAAACAGTCCTGTAATAAATTGGCAGCGGTTTTTTAAACCTGTTATTCGAAAGGTACAAGTTTGCTGTTTACGGTTCTGGGAGGTTCTTTTTCCATGAATGATAGGCAACTGTACACATAGTAAGTACTGAAATAAATCTTAGTAAAGATACAGACATGGAGCCTGACCATATGAGAGAATTTCACGATGTAACGTTCAAGACAACGTAATTAAGTAGGTACACCTACACTAGTATAACATTCTCCACAGTTCTGTACAAATCAATTAAATTCGGACTAGTTCTTAAAGGAAAAGGTTCTGTTTTAGAATTACGGGTAAAAATTAAGAATCAGTGGAATCATCTGTAAGATAGAACTACAGCAAGTGTATACTATTCATACAGGTAGGCTGTAACAAATGGGCTATTGCAGAGAATTTGGTTAACAAGTTGGTTAAATGCTTGGTATTAAAAGAAAATGAGATCTGTTTGCAGTGAAAAGCTCCACATGAATTTGGGAGGCGAATGAAATTGAGTGATTTGAAAGCCTCGGGATATCCAGTGCCCGAGCCTGACTGGTTTGACAATAAATCAACGTCAGCAGTTGAAGCCCGCTCGATTCAAACACCTTTTTCATTCTGCATGTTTCGCTTGCACTAAACGAAAATCCGATCCCCTTTTTACAACATTCCGGCCAAATTTCGGAATTCAGAGCCACGGGAATAACTCACAATATTGACAACTGACGGCCAACGGTTAGGTATGTTTTGGATCGCACCACTGGATATCACGAGGAAGAGTTCACCTACCTATAATCCCACAATGAATGTTCATTTTTTTAAGGACGGGTAGGCACCGGGTCATGTTGTCCTACGTGCAACAGCCTTGCTTCGCAGGTAGATTCTAAATATGATGGTTCTAGAAAATATACCCAAAAAGGGTTGTCCGCTACCTGCAGGTTTCGATGTACAGAACAGTTTTAGGAATCGATATTTGACAGTAGTAGTTCAACAACCCTCTCCTGCTGTACAAACACGAAAATTCTCTCAGAAAATTCCGCCGAATCAATGCGTTTAACGTAAACGCAACTAGAACAAATTGTTGCATATAGAAGCAGCCAGATTTTTTCTTCGCCAACCACCATCAAGGAAGGGAAGCGCATCGATAGGTATACAAAACTACTGTAGTTTTACATGGACAGCGTATTGTATTCATGCAAGCACCAAATAAACTGCGTGTCCTCCAAATTAAAAATTTCGAACGCATTCTACAACTTTGTTTTCCAGTCTCTCTGTCGGTAGATCTATCTGTTTCTACCCAATTCCTTGAAACAACCGCAGCTTATAGAATGAATAATCCAAAGAGCTAAAATAGTTGAGCCACAGGTTGAGGGCCTGCATGAATCCGAAATTCATTTTCAACTGAGCACGCTCGGACATTCAAGTAAAATTCAGGTTCCGTTCGACCGACGTTCATGGGATTGCCAGGAAAATATTATTATGGGTCGGTTCGCTTATGGTTGAAAACAGCAGTAGAGAATGCGCATTCGTACAAACATGAAATCCTAGTAACCTTTGTCACCACACCACAATGTCCCCTATGAATGCCTTAGTTATACCAACGCTATTGTAGCCATGCGTAGTCTCTCACTAGTACAAAATACACATTCATGAACATACTAATGATGAGGAAGCTACATTCTGCCCACTCACTTTTTTTTAAATACATATTATATTGTTGCACATCCACATTTTAGCGAATTTTCAAAGAAAATGAAGCTATTGCAATGGCTTCGAAATTTAAATAATATAAATTTTTGGAAATTTTCTTCATAGAAATCCGTTTCAGACCATTCTAAAACGATTCCTGAAATTTAACACTTTTTTATATGTATATATATATTTATATATATATGTGTCACTCCAGACGATAACTCTCGATAGAATTGAGATAAACAGCTCAAATTTGCACAAAAAATCTATCTTGGCAATCGAAAGGCTAAGTTCGAAGATGGGCGAAATTGGTCTACTCTAAGGAGGGTTTTGGCGCATTTAAAGTGCGCAAAAATTACCCAAAAATCCCCAAAATGTTATTTTCCAACAAGTGACCCCTCATTTTGAAGGTTTTTGCACGCTGAACACGATGGTGGAATCGGAGTTTAGATATCTTGATCCGTTCTCAAATTAGAGCATTTAAAGTGCGCAAAAATTACCCAAAAATCCCCAAAATGTTATTTTCTAACAAGTGACCCCTCATTTTAAAGGTTTTTGTACGCTGAACACGATGGTGAAATCAGAATTGCGATATCTCATTCCGTTCTCAAACTGGAGCACTTTGAAGATTAAGGAACGTGGTTATTTCTTCGAAAATTCGCTCTTATAGCCATGCTGCATGACTGTGGTTTTTGTAACAATTTGTTGATGATTCGGATGGCTAAAGCAATTTATAAGATAAAGACGGTGAGTCACTGTAGTTTAACAACATACATCATACATCCATATCATATAATTATGTTAGTTTTGTTTTACTTGATTTTAATACAATAAACCGGAAGTTATGAAGATCATACTTTATGAGTTGCTCGGGATGAGTCCCTAATGCCAAGGAGCCTGGCCATAAGTGTGATTCCATTGAAGAACACATTGCTATCTAGAAATATTTAAATTCTGTTTTAACTCAATTAGGTACCTATACATAATTATTGTTATAACATAGGTAATTTTGAACATTTTGATCCTTCTGGGTATCGCTCTGTTGGGCAGATCACGAACCGAGCAGGTATTTATAGTTAGGTTAATGGGTGACAGATGGAACCATCGACAGCGTTCTGGCGTGAAATCGCATGCTAATATCCTCTTAATTGGGATGAAATTGCCCGAAATAAAATTGGAGACCCCCATCAAATGTTCTCAGAAAGCTGTTAGAGCTCGTTTTTCGGAGTCTTCTCGTTCTCAGGGAATGACTGTAATTAAAATAAAAACTGTATACTTCCCCCAGCCATCCTCGTCAACTATACCTGAAAGTAAGGATGGAAAAAATGATTTTCGGTGACGCTGCGGTCGAACAGAAGGGCTCTCCGAACCATATGTTCCAGCTCTCGCCATCACGCGAGATGTATCTCCAGTGGGAACGGGGAAGTTATATTTCGAAAACGGGGGCACATTGTGCGGTATCATCTTCATCCTGGCACACCTTAATCGTCTTCGTTGTTTTCCACTGAAAAAAATTGACCAGCTGTGCCCGTCTTCCCCCTGGATCTGTAGTTTAGAACAGAACTCACATCGTTTAGATCTTTAAAGTGAATTCGGCAAACTCGAATCGACTTGAACGATGGACTCGTTGTAGTAAGCTGGAATTCTATCGTATATTTTTCCCACTTCTGGCTGGCAGTCTCCATAACTATTGATTGCATGATATTATATGTTATAATACGACGCGATGAGTTCCGAAATGGGTTCTTTTCACAATGACAGGTTTTTCCAAAAATGCCAAGAACGATGTTTTACCACCAGTTGAAGCTCCGATGTGCCAACAGGTTTGAATCTCATCTGAGTACAGAATTACTTTTGTTATTGCAACTTTCAAAACTTTTTTGCTTCCTCACTACCGACGGTAGGGAAGCCTTGGATTCGTGATTGAGTAAAAAAAAGTTCATGTCCTCCAAAATGAAAATGTCCACTTCCATTTTGCGTTTCAAACATCGAGGAACATTTTTGGTTCCGTGTCTGTCTGTCTGTCTGTCTGCCTGTGGTAATTCCTTGTAACACCCGTAACTGGAATTTGGGGCCGGAATTTGGAGGGTAGGTGCGGGTTGGGTCACAGACGGTCCATACGAAAATCATCGAAAAAGTACTGTAACTTTCGGCTGCGCATGCGCAAACGTAAAATACTTGAAAAGCTCATAACTACCCTAACTATAGTTGAAATGAGTTCAAACTTAGACGGTCGATCAGGAATGATACTTTGATAGTTCCAAATGAATTTCATTGGAATCGCACCGTAACTTTCGTTTGCGAATGCGCGAACATGAAATGTTGGCCATTTCCTTGTAACGCTTCTAACTACGCGAAAAACAGTCGTACAGAGCTGAAATTTTGAAGGGACACGCGGGTTGGATCGCAAATGGTCCAGTTTCCAAATCATGGAAATTGTTCCTTCTGCGCATGCGCAAACGTGACATACTTGAAACGCCCGTAACTACTTTAAATATCGTTGAAATGAGCTCAGATTTGGTGGGTCGATCAAGAATAATTCTTTGATAGTTCCATGATAATTTCATTCCTCTGCGCATGCGCGAACATGAAATGTTGCCCGTTTCCTTGTAACGTTTCTAACTACGCGAAAAATAGTCGCAGAGAGCTGAAATTTTGAGGGTACACGTGGGTTGGATCGCAGATGGTCCCATATCAAAATGAACCTACCCTATTATATAAGTTCATGTGATTCAAGTGAGGAAGCTATATACTGCCTTCTCGAATTGGCAGACTTTTTTTTGGAGAACGAGCAGAAACTGCACTCACAAATGGAAAGAGCGCGAATTCTGTAAGAAACCCTAGCCTCTACCACGCAGCAAATTATCAATACAAACTAAGAAGATTTCGAGTTTACTTACTGGTGAGACCCCGTGAACTGATTCATCGAATGTTGTTCGAGATGAACTTGTAGTGGTTATCATAGCTGCTATGACTATCGATTGAAAGAAAGACAAAATCCTGAATCGCCATGCACAACTATAAGCTCTGTCATCAGTTTCAATTTGCAGTCGATGATGAGCAAGCTAACCAGATTTATGTGGTAAATTATTTTATGACAATCCACCAAATGAGTCCCCTACTATATCAAGACAGGGGGACGTGAGCATGATTGGAACGGTGATGTACGGACATAAACAAGATTATGGATTTATTACGAGGGTTCGGAGTATACCAAGTTTTAGACCATCCACGAACTCGGAAGATTTGCGGTGCTGCTGCGGTAGGTGGGCCTCTGACTTGATAGGTACACCTACCATTTTTCCACAATTCGCATATATTTTTTTTTGCAATTTAATAAACTGAACTATCCTGTCTTTGAATTACTCGATAAATATATAATTAAAGCTTTTCTTTCGTCTTGAATAGGCAGTAAAAATGATAAGGCCTTCCTGAGATGATAGCCTTCCAAATTACCAGTCCGCGTTGTCGTTGAAATCGCAACAGGTTCATTTCGGACGTTGCCTTCAATTGGTTTAGCAGAAGTTAATGAACTGAGCTCAAGTATTTTTCCTTTCCTCTCCCGACCGGGGACAAGGGCCTTCGTATAGTACCTATGGTGAGGGGAATACCGAGGACTCCCACAAGATGTTTTAATATATTTTCCACCCGGAATAAATCTCCTTCTCATAACCTTAGGAGAGCGGCTTATGCTCAAGAATTATAGTTATCACAATTGCTGTTAGTATACCTCGTGCATAGTTATAATGTATCTATAGGCTCGATGTAGGATTAGGTGAATAGCAAGCAAGGTTCCGCACTAATTATTATCTGCATTTAAAAGAATATGCGGTCCAACGAAATACTCGGGCCATTGTAGAGAAAAAACATATTTTTTCAACTGCTTAAAACGACGCTTTTGGTCTATACAGTTTATATTTAAGTTGATTTTCACATGATGGACTCTACAGTTTATTTAGTGTTTTAATGAATAGATTCGTTGTTCATATAGCTTTGAAAAGCAAAAAAAACAGTCATGCAGCATGACTTAATGAGCGAATTTTCAAAGAAATATTCGAATTAATGGCCATGGTTTTGAATAAAGGAAAACTTCTTCCTCCTACTGTTAGTACCTAAATTGAATAATTTGAAATAGATTTTTTCTTTCGTCTTCCTTCTAGTAATACGTGGGCCGGTACTTGTCTATCTATGAAGGTATCATAACAATTATATGTCAAATGGGAAATTCAAGGAGTTGTACTAATCGTTTGCCTCCCCCTTTTTTGCTTCGAACTCTCGTCTTCAATTAATACTTCTCACATTTTTCAATCTGACCACTCTAAGGGGGTGGGGGGGGGGGGGGGGGTAAGAGTTTAAAGATTATCCTAGTTTTGGGTAATTTTTGCGCACTTTAAATGCTCTAATTTAAGAACGGATTTAGATATCTAAAATCCGATTTCACCATCGTGTTCAGCGTGCAAAAACCTTTAAAATGAGGGGTCACTTGTTAGAAAATAACATTTTGGGGATTTTTGGGTAATTTTTGCGCACTTTAAATGCTCTAATTTGAGAACGGATCAAGATATCTAAAATCCGATTCCACCATCGTGTTCAGCGTGCAAAAACCTTTAAAATGAGGGGTCACTTGTTGGAAAATAACATTTTGGGGATTTTTGGGTAATTTTTGCGCACTTTAAATGCGCCAAAACCCTCCTTAGAGTAGGCCAATTTCGCCCATCTTCGAACTTAGCCTTTCGATTGCCAAGATAGATTTTTTGTGCAAATTTGAGCTGTTTATCTCAATTCTATCGAGAGTTATCGTCTGGAGTGACACATATATATATAAATATATATATATATACATATAAAAAAGTGTTAAATTTCAGGAATCGTTTTAGAATGGTCTGAAACGGATTTCTATGAAGAAAATTTCCAAAAATTTATATTATTTAAATTTCGAAGCCATTGCAGCTTCATTTTCTTTGAAAATTCGCTAAAAGCTATGGGAAAATTGTTAAGCTTCTTGTACGAATATAAGGCTATCTTCGGTAGTGAGGAAGCAAAATTAACAACTTACGTCTCTCCAAATGAGAAATAGGTATGCACCATCTCACATCACTGTCTACTTTCAAATAAAGAAAATTTAAAAATACATGGGTATCCCCCATTGTGCAGATATTAGGTAGAAATAATAAAAGCATAGATATAATAAAATTCAGTTCAGAAAGAATATTACATATATGTATATATGGAATTTTGCAAAAGGCTGCCATGGTTTGGAAGATGTACAATTTGATTTGAAAATATTGAAATACCTAGGAACTCGAGAGATGGATTGGGGCCTTCGGTGAGGTTTGTGGAGATTGCGACGACAAAGAATGGGAATGAGGAAAATGGGGATGGGAGAGAAGGAATCCAAATGTCACGAAGAAGATGAACGTGCAGTGGGACAAATCAAGATCGCCATCCGCAGTTATTAGCGCCTCGAGGATCTGACGGGTTCCGCTCCCGCTGATAAGGTTTTAAACCCATTACCGCATTGTCTCCTATCAAAAACACAGCCGACGCGAGGATGAACAAAAGCGGGCCACCTTCCAGTGACGTCATAATGGTGGCTCAACTTAAAAAGAGGAGTCGCCCGACGATGGCCGATGTTCATTAGCATTCCTTCGATTAATTGTTATTGTTGAGGCCCACCCCGGCGGTAGCCAATCTAAAAAAGCCGGTTCATTTGATTACGAGTGGAAATTGGATTTGAGATCATCAGCCCACTGTATCATCATTAGGATCATTTAACTGTAATATACAATACAGCGGAGCGTTCCCATTTTACGACACATATTGTAGGTAGGTATAGCTCCTGCAATGATACAGGACCAGATCAAATCGAGGTTAGTTGTTGCACACACTGCGGTCCCAAATCATCCGTACAGATATTGAGATCTTAGAGGAACCTTCAACCATCACGAATACCTCTTCCAAATGTATGAGCCCCTGAATGGGCCTATAGTCCGTGCACTAGAATATTGCACTCCGACCCTGCCATCTGACGGAGAACGTGGAAATCATTTTCTACACGGAATTCCCCGTTTTTTTTCCCCTGTCCAGTGGCAGCCTTTCCCCCTGTAATCGTTTTTCTAGCTGAGTGTGAACCGTCATAAAAACTTAACTTTTTTCGTTATAAAAAATGATACTTACTGTCATAAAAGCCATAGTGAATGAACGTAGCATTTTCCCGATTTTTGTAAAATCGGACCCCTGAGCCTGACTCCTTTGAGCTGACAGACAAACTCGTGTGTAATAGGATTTTTCTATGAAATGTTTTCTTGAAAATTAGGAGTACTTTTTTGAAAAGGTACAATGAGGTAAATAAGGAAATTGTTTTGAAGGTAGGTAGGTACCTATAAAAGGAAAGATTGGAAACAAATGTTATTTTATAATTTATTTATTTAGTACATATTATTATTCATTTATTTAGTACTTAGTACGTAATTTAAGTGTGGTACGTAAAACTTCTAATCAGAAAAATCCGAATCCTCATCGGAACTGCTATCAGTATCAGATAGCACCCCCCCCCCCCCCCCCCCCCCAACATTAATGATGAAACTATCGATCTCCGATTCGACTAATTGATCTTTTTGACGGTAGTCGTCCTCAATTTTGCTTCCGAGTCTGCGAAGCAGCGGAAGCCTTGTGTTCACTTTCGTGAGCCAAAAAATTTTTGTCTTCAGAAATCAAAATTTCCACTTGCATTTTGTGTTTCAAAGCCTACTGAACAAATTTGGTTCCGTGTCTGTCGGTCTGTGGGTCTGTGAGTCTGTGAGTCTGTCCGCATTTCCTTGTTACAGCCATAACTTCCACGATTTTGAATTGATTCAGCTCAAATTTTGAGGGATGGTGCGGATAAGGCCCCTGGAGGTCCCATACAAATTTCAACATGATTGATCCAGCGGTACGCCCTGCGCATGCGCTAACGTTAAATTCAACAAACACGCATAACTTTCACAATTTTGATTCAATTTCGCTCAAATTTTCAAGGGTTGTTTGGACAAGGCCTAGTGAGTTTCAGTATGAATTTCAGCATGATCGGACCCTCGGTGCGCTCTGCGCATGCGCTGGCGTGAAATAGATTCAATTTCCTTGTTACAGCCGTAGTAACCAAAGATTTCACCCAATTTCAATGTAATTCTCAGGGATTAAGCGGGTAGGGCCCATTGAGGTCCCATATAAATTTCAACATGATAGAGCCAGCGGTTCGCCCTGCGCATGCGCTAACGTGAAATTCTTCAAACACGCATAACTTTCGCAATTATGTATAATGGAAGTAATGTATTATGGACGTCATGTTATGTAATATGTATATTTCATGTAATGTTATGCAATGTTATGTAATGCTATGTTATTTTGCTTCCGAGTCTGTTCTATTTTATAATGGGTCACTCTGATTGTGACGAGGAAGCTCCTGTGCCATCACCTTGGCAGTGTATTTTCGGTTGGACTGACATTTCTTCCACCTGAAACCGCTACTAACCAGTCGTTTCCGAAGGTAACTTCTACCACACTCGAGAACTCCGTCACTCGCCAATTCCGCACAGTGTTTTGAATGAAGAGCACTCTTTCCGAACAATGTAGAATTCACGTATCTTGTTTCGTACAGCAGCACCGGTGAATTCATCAGCATCGATGACCTTCTTGTGCGGTGTGGACTTGGTTGGCGTAACAAACAAAGGTCTCGCCCGATCTGATGTTGTTTGGTTTCCAGCTTCCTTCATAATGTTCCTGACTGTTCTCGCCGAGACGCCCGTCGCTGCACTAGTCACATCGCGAACGTTGTATTTCGCGTCATCCTTTCTTCTTCCTCGTAAAATACTGGCACACATTGTACACAATTTCTCGTTCCTGACTCCTTAGAGCCCTGCCTCTTGCGATAGCAGGTTTCCGGTTTCTTACTGACGATGAATGCTGATGTTCCATCGCGAGATCTGTGTAGGCGACACACGGAAACTGACGGGTACAGGGGATTGTGATGATACTCAGTTCAAAAATAGGATGACGGGGATTGTGATGATACTCACAGTTAAAATAAGAAGGGTTAATACGACGATATAGGTAGGATGGTGAAACGAAAAGCAAGATGCAAACAAGGAAAACACGATATGGGAACGGAATGAGCTGGCTTGGAATGGCAGCACGGCTGCCAACATAACAAAGTAAAAGTACCAACATTGCATCCCACTCAGGCTGCCGAGCCCTCAGCTTCTCCCATCCTCCTACAGAGTGCAGGGTCGGAGGGCAATATTCTCGTGCACGGCCTATAGCAAACTTCAAAGGCCGTGAAAAGTAATGAATTCCAAATCAACTGTTGCAACCACTAAACTCACTCAAGTGTTATGGTACTTCGAAAATTCAATAAAAACTAAATCAACATACATGGAGGGCCTAATTTTGCCTCACTTGACGTAGAATAGTTGAGTTTTGATTTAAACTTCATTTTGTGTTTTTGCCAGTAGTGTGAAATTGGCTATAGAAATCGCTGCCATAAATTCAGGGCGCTATCTAGGCTAGGTAGCCCTTGGGAAATTTAAAAAAGTCAAATTTGGTTTTTTGTCCACGAAAGTGTGTACAATATATACATACATAATATGGAATTGGAGAACGTAACTGACAGCGGTGGTTGGATACAACTTCTAATAGCGCACCTCATTAGAGCCCGTAATACGAGGGGATACAATGGCATTTTAATAGTAGATGTTACAAATAATTAGATCAACAAAGGTGTTACATAAAAACTATTATTAAGACCCCACTGACTATGCAACTGCTGAATGGATTGGCTATTAATATATTTGAAAGTCATTCAGATCAAAGTGCCTAAAATATACCTTTCATACGAACCACCAGGTAGGAAGATTGGAGTTCCTCATTCGTGTTTCTGGTTCTTATCATTGCAGGGATCACTCATTCATTCAAGTGTGATATTTCAATGCTGAGGACAATAAAAGCCGATTTTGAAATTGGAATAGGTACTGTAAAAAAATAGTGATTAATCATAATGATAATAATGATTAATAATAATTATTGATTATAATAATAGTAGTGATTAATAATAATGTTTATTTCTAGTTTTCCAGAACACTGATCGGAATTGTCAACAACAACAACAAAAACAAAATATAAGTATATAAGTATGTGGGATCACGGACTGTCACGATAAAATTACAAATACTTTTTGAAATTAGGAACATGGTGCTAAAATATTCTTGTATTGCGTAAAATTCTTCCTTATCAAGAGTGCATTCACTGAATAACCGAAAGACTTTTCAGTGCAGTTCAAAATGCCATTCAACCAACCACCACCACCACGAATGGTTTTCACCATTTCACTCAAACAGAGCAAAGTGATGTCGTGGAACCACTAAAAGCTCAGGATGGCGGTTGTATAGGCGGTGTTGAAACTTCTTTTCCTCGCAAACTTCTTGCAAAACGCTAGGCTGCTATAGATGTATGCGGACGGCACAGTCAGTAGGTTTCCTGCCAGAATTTTCCCCGACAGGAGGACCCCGGCTACAGCTCTAACACAATCCTCAACGCCCTTTTTTGGACATTAAACGCGGACCTGATGTTGGCCTGGGATCCTCAAAAAATAGAACAATATTTGGCTCGAGACATGAACAACGAATGATAAGCTGTCAGGAAGACAGAAACTCTTGAAAATAGTCGGAGTCTTCGAAGGCAGTATCACACGCACACGATCACACGACATTTACAGGTGTTGAAGTTTCATTTCATTTTTGCATTACCTACTATCTTGGAAATAAGAGCTTAAAGAAGTTGAATTCTAAGTATATGATGTAGGTACGTAACAAACTATAGATACCTAATTTATTATAAAATGGTACATATTTTCAGTACCAAACCAACACCTATATGGCTACATCTTGAAAGGTTTGGACTGCAAGAAATATCTCAGGGAAGAGAAATAATAGGATTGCCATGAGGACAGGTAGGTACTTGAAGCAGTGAACAACGACAAAATAACGATCAATTTACGTCAAATAGAACAAACACATGTCCATCTGTCCAGCATAATATTATACTCTCCGTAAAATTAGTTAACTTACGCAGTATAATATTTGCGTAAGGGCAGACTAAAGCATCAGAGAATAATATATAAAGTACCACAAGTTGGGAATAAACCCATAGGTAAAGTCAGACATGAAGACAAACTCCTGCGGATGGAGATAAATCCTCTAACAGTTCGATAGATGAACCGTCTAAAAGAGATTTGGAGTGGCGACTACTGTCGGTCAGAGATAAACCAAATACGAGTACATTGGGATGATTGATGCGGGCGTAAGTAGTTTCGTCAAACAGCAGCCTAAACCAAATCGTTTCGTAAAAAAAAATGGTAGTCATTTGGGCAAAAGAGGTGTACATCTTTTGGGCAAAGGAAAACGAGTCGTTTGGACAAAAACTCTGGATTAACAAAAATGAAACTGAGGCCCACTTTCACCAAAAATTTGAAACGAGTTTAACCCGGAAGAGGTTGCAAATTAACGGAGTTTACCGCTCACTCTCTTTCACCAGAGCTCTGTGCGAGCTTAAACTTCCACCGAGGGGGCTCAAGTTTAAACGCCCGAAATCCGGCAAGTTAAAGTCGCTAATCTCCGTTATCCATGAGATCCCAATATGGCCGCCTAGCTCACAGCTGATTTTCGGTTCCGTTGTTATAGAGCTGTGAAATGAATTAACGCGAGTTGGCATTGTATTGGTATTTACTCTATACCACGTGTTCTACAATGATATTATATGTACCTTACCTCGTGACTGGAGTTGTCGTAAATCAGAAATCACTTTGGCAATTTACAGTTTATTATTACAGCTGAACAATGGAAGCGGGAATCGACATCTTCTTCTTCTTATTTTTCCCAGTTACGTGTCTTGGCCGCAGCCATGCCAGACATAGGTTGGGGAATCGAAATCACCTGAGTGGTGGTTGTTGTTGTTTTGACGAGTTTATAGTCCCGGCGCGTCATATTGTCCAACTTTTGCTTGGAAATTTTAAACTAAACTCCGTCAGGCAAACTCCGTTATTTCAAACTGGGTTTAACGACATTTGGGTTGGTGAAAGACGCCAGCTGCCTTTTCAGGTTTAAACCTCGACGTTAATTTTAACGGAGTTTGGCTAAACTCCGTTAAATAGTTTTCTGGTGAAAGTAGGCCTGAAAATCATATCCCATACCGTCTAGTGAAATTAACAGCTTGATCAAAAGTGGGCGTATCATGGGTTCAACAGTTGATCGATACTAAACGAATAGACCCCATTGTAACAGCCGAACTCCTGTGACTTTGCCTCTGAACAGTATGTAATGAGAAAACCTTTTGGGATTAAGGTTTTATTCAACTCAAAACTTGCTTCATGAATGAAGAAAACTAAGAACATGTGAAATCAAGGAATTACATGTGATCAAACGTGAACAATAGGTAAGTTCTGCTGGAGAATCACCACACCTTTATAATCATCGGTGATATGAAATGACGAAAAGTCTTTAACCTTTTGTCCAAACACTATGCAAAACGCCCCTCATCCTTTGACGAACGGCCTTCACCTTACCTAATCATTACGTTAACGCATTTGACGAAACGTCTTGCGCCGTTTGAGACGAACCAGATATTCTCCATTCGAAATGATGTCCCAGAATCGAAGAAGAAGATAAAATCAACGATTTATGAATGGAGTCTCCGAATTGAATAATTACACCATTTAATTGACATTAGGTAGCACAAAATTCATTTTTCTGTCGCCAGTGCTACATCACACCTGTGTTAGGCAGGCCCGAGAATAGTTTCAGGAAGAAAAGTTGAGCATGAATAGTCAGAAAAACTCGGCAACACGAGATCCAGATGCGTGGGTATGCCGAGGTTACCCGACTGGTGCAGTCTCGCAATGCTGCCGCAGCTCAGCTAGAAAATGACCTGAGCGGACAGCAGAAAGATTCGTGAGAATTGAATGATATGAGCAAAGAAGTTGGAAACTTGGAAAACGGTTCGTGATGGACTTCAGTGCTAGGGTTTCCTAGGGAGCGGTACCGCTACCTGACGGCCGAAGACTGACGCTGGGTGTCATTGTGACCTCCAAAAGGGGATCAACGTACTGACAGTGAGCAGTTATGTAAAGTTTAAACCTAGAATGACATACTGGGGTGAGGACCACTCCAAAACCCCATACCTACAGCTACCAGATTTCCCCTTCCAAAAAAGAGTATATCCTCGGTTTAAAAAAAATATATATACACATAAATAGGTCATGTTATGCCGTCTTATGAACTGGTGCATGAAATCATCAAACTGAATTTATTCCGATAGTAAAAATGGGATTTTATTAGGTCAGTTATCTTTCTTCACTCAATTTTGTTGTTGACATTGTGTGATTTTATATAACTAAATTTCAACTGAACAAAGTTGATGAGAGGGAAAAGCGTTTTATTAATAGTTCAAATGGAGTTGAGTAGGAGCTCCATCAATCTTTCGAAAATATCACAGAAATAAAGATTACTGTGTAGGTATGTTGTAGAAGGCAAAAACTAGAAGAAAAAATATTTTTCGAATTATTCCATTTGTCAAACACAATTCACAAAAAGGAAGTATGTGCCTTCGTTTTGCATGAAGGTAACGTTAAGTTTTTCCTAATTACAGTTTCAAGTAACAAGGTACTTATCTGTGGAACAAGCGTTTCAGAAATAATTCTAACCAGAGGAAAACGGTACACCACAAATCAGGCTCTCGAAAATATCACACACAAAAAAAAATTGGAACACTGGCCTTCTCTTTTAGCAGTTCCTAGCCATTGGAGTAGTATCCTACTTCCATGTTCCTAGCTAACCTCATAGGCTATGAAAAAAGAGCATATTCGGCTATAAAATGAAAAAAGGATAGTATATGAAATAATGGGGCCAAAAAGAGTATTTCTGGTAACCCTACCCTTTCCGCACATTTAGCTTTGAAATGGTGGCATCCTGGATGTTGAGGGTGCCATGTAAATACTCGTCCACTCCTCTCCTTTCACAAACCACCATTCAGGCTCAGCTGTACTATAGCAGCAGGGCAGTATGTCGTAAACATGAGTCGGGGTGCTCTACACCCCAGTGTATAGTTAACCACCCGTACATGACACGTTTGCTAAACTAGTCAGTGTAGTTGTGAATCTTTTTTTTTTTTAAATCAGTCTTTCTCTAGTGATTGCTGAATATAATTCAGTCAATCAAGAAATACACTTCTCCTGATATTATTTCATTTGGAGAATGATGGCTCTTTGGGATTTGGTTGATGGGCACTTGCGTAACTTGATGAACCGTTGAGTAATAACTTGCAGCGTTTTTCGTTCAGTTCCTCTTTTCTAGTTTGTATTTTACTGTAAAAAACTCGTTCGCATGTTCTTGGAATTTTATAATTATTTTTGGGAACAGCTTTTAATGTGATTTCAATGAGTTCTTGCTCATATATAATATATTTGCTAGTTTGCTAATATATAATGATTTTGAATGAAAACTTTTTGTCCCCTTCTTGTTATTTATACCTACCCTAGGTAAGAAATTACAATTTATTTATTTATTTATTTACTATTTATTTATTTATTTTTAAAAGGAGAGGTGGTCTACACCCCAGTGTGAGGTTATGTGTGGTCAAATAAGTGTGTCACTGTAGGGTTTAGCGTCTACGTAACGTTGAACTAATGGTGAACCTATACTTCCGAACTGGATGACGGTGACCTTTTAGAATTTATGGGTACTTCTGGAAGATGACTGGGCTGTGCGCACGTATTTATTTTATTATTATTATTATTGAATGAAAGTAGGTTCCCTTGTAAGAGTTGTGAGACGGGGACTACGAGTTTTGGCCAACTAAAGTGAAAGGTTGTTGTCGGGCCGATGTCTTTGAGCCAAAGGGCAGCGATGCGTTTGGGCCAGTTATCTTCGTTGCGGTTGGTAGGTACCTATATAACTAATATCTAAATACCTAAATTGACATAAACAGTTTTATACTTGAGATAGGAAGTCTTTTTCTGCCTCGAATTGCCATTCCACAACACATTTAGTGATTAAATTTATTGCGACTTTAGCCATTTTTCAAAGTGGCAAACAAATTGACCTTTGGATGCAGTATGAAAAGGACTGGGATAAGTTACCTCGGAGCCGTGTGAAACAGGTATAATTTCAACTTCAACTACGAATAATAAATTATAGCACTTGATGACAAATGTATTCAGACAGATTAGGTAAATAAATTTTCCTTGCGAATTTCGGTCCTTTCCTTCGATCCAAACCAGAACACAAAACCAACAGATTTGCCTACAAAATACCCCGAGGCAACAACACCACAAGGTAACAAAGCTTATGTCTTTTAATCCACACTCTATCGTCCTACGAAAACGTCCACAATTTCTACTGTAAATTTGCCACCGAGTTCACGTGTTATGAAAATATAGTAAACTAAAATGTAACAAAACAATGACCCGTCGGCCGGTACCTACTTGAATGGAGAAGCGATTGACTAGAAGCTTGGCAGTTATCTGTGCGTTAGGGCGGCGACCAATCCACAAGACCACATACAGCAACCAGGACAAAATGCAAGTATGTACCACGAATACAAATCTGTCATCAGAACCGGACCAAACACAAAACGCACACAATTTGACGCAAAAATTAAAAACTGACAACTGACTCAACTGAGAAAACTAATATATTTCAGGAGACAACAAAAACAAATCAGGAGACGAAGAAGCGTCTCGTATCGAGATGACAAATTGAATCGTAGGAATCGATTCGATTGTGAAAACGAACGATTTTGGAGTAGGAATCAGATTTTGGGGACAGGGCCTAGAGTGGGCGTGGCGAAAAACAGTTTTACTCGACTGAGCATGCGCGGATGGGCCACTTTTCTCAGTTGCCATGGCGACACTAGGTCCCAGGACCCCGAACCTATCTGGCAGTTTCAGGAGCCTAGGTTTCGATTTTGATTGCAGGACACCGATTACTGTCGCTTTATTCTGATAACATGCTTGGTCTATGGAGCACACCATGGATGCTATATTGAATATCCGTAGAATTTCAATTCTATAACCAGATAAATCTGGCGAGTCGCTGTTGAACTTTGTGAAAAATGCTAGGTACAGTGTACGGAGGGAAATTCAAATGCCAACTGAACAATGGAGTTTTTTTTTTTTTTACTCCTAGTGTTTTTGGGTGCCCCGGGGCAGTGGCCTTATTGACGCAACGCTCCTGATATGGAAGTGTGCAGTTTTAATAACGAGTATTAATTTAGGGGATGTTGACAATAATTAGCTCCCTGACCAATCATGTGAAGCACAAACTTCTCCAAATGAGGTGGCGAATCCTACTTTTCCCTCTTCCCCTGAAGTGATTATCACACATCGGTCAACCTCAGTACTGCGATTGCGGCACAAACGAGGTGGGCGGCTGTTGCAGAGGTGACCAATTAGCTGAGAAGGGCGAACAAAGGGTTCCCGGGGGCGGTGCGTAGTCTACCATAACCTGGTGACCATGTGGCCGCGGGACCGGGACTGATGAAACACCTGACGAGACGCGGACTCCGGCGTTTTTCCCACAATCTGACAGACCGACGACGCCGCGGCCGCCCAGATTCGGCTTCCGCTCGCGGGCGGACTGAGGAAGCCACCGTAAAAAAGGAGTCTCCCTCTGATTGGCTCAAGGTCGCCCAAGACAATTCGTATAATCGTCCTTCGTCACTTTCTTCCAGACGAAGGACAATAAATAATTATCCTCGCGAGTCTGAAGAAAGTAATGAAGAAGGCTTTTGACAGGGTATCCGCACATGCGCCGACTGACGACTGCAGAGGACAAAAGAAAATGAACTAAAACTATTGGGCTCTGCCAAAGTTAGTCAAACTACAGAATCCACACTTCAAACTAAGAGGGAGTGAGGAACCTTAACTCACAAACATCGTCAGCGGGCCATTTGCATGAAAAATGCTGCACATTAAAAATTTTGCATTATTACACAACGGTTTATTATTTTCCGTATAGATGCTCCTTCTGCGTAGATCACTGTTTTCCGTTTTCCGTGGTCAATACCACCTACCCTCGCGCTTTTCTCCAAGAAAGCCCTAAATCGAGTACTGGAGCCGACCCGGGAATTACAGTTTCACAAATATTTATGCTGGGGATTCAATATTTTTATCTATAATTTATTATTTGATGTTATGCACGCTACTTTGCTCAAGTTACCACAACCGTTGTTAATTATCTTCTCCTTATCACTCCCGGGGATGTCCGCAGAACGTCTGACCAACAGAACGACGACGGCTTTACAAATTTTCCGGCGAGTGACATTCCCTTGAGTCGGCTCCCCAACCGTGGAAACTTTGCCAATTGCAATCCGTTGCTGTTTACAATCTCTAGTTTGTTCGCACACTTTGACTACAAGGATCATCGAATCGAATGGGACTAAAAGAATGTGATGAGGGCGGTACAACTGTTCCACCCACCGAAATCGTCTGCAAACGTGGATTTCATCTTAATGGACTACGGCAGACCATAATAATACATCTACTAGATCCCAAAAAACGCTGCAAATTATTACACAAGGTTTATTGTTTTCCCATATAGATACCCCTTCTGCGTAGATCACGGAAGTCCTACTGGCGTAAGAGCCTCGTTTAGTAGGGGCCGTTTTATGCGGTACATACAGACGTACCTACGGACGCATGCGGACGCAGACCACATATAATAATTATACAATTATACACGACAAAAATGCTATCAGAGTCGAAAGTATTATAGGCTCTCTGGCGTTCGAAAATTACAGTTTCATAAATATGGATTTATATTTTAGTATATAATGTATTTATATTGTTTCATAAATATGAAATATGACACCTCCTGTAACGCGCTATTTCGGCTCCAAGACACCCCCACCCGGAAATTATGATGGTCGCTGAACCAAAGGACATGTTCTTAAATTTTCACATTATTTCGATGATTCATTTGACGGTGAATAATAAACTTGTACCAATCAACAAAATCAACATACTATTAATTTCCAATGAAATAATGCCATGGAACAACAACAGCGATTTCATAAAGCCAAGCGTGATTACAATCAGCTGTTCCCTAGCGATGATATCTGGGCGGCTGGATGTATACCGTAAGATTCACGCTCATGCTGACGATGCTATTCGGTTTTCAACGAACGGCTGAACATACAATGCTCCGGGTGGTCTCAAAAATTCTTGAGTTCGGAATCAATTTATAAACGTCATAAAAACCATAGGTACCTAGCCCTCCTATTCACAGTTTTCAGGCTACGGCGTTCTGAAAATTTCAACCACTGTTTTCCACCCCTTGACACCAAAACGGATTTACAATCCAATTTACTCAATTTTTCATTAGTTTTTCTTATTAATTCCACGGAAACATTAAGACATGAAACACATAACTGACTAACAAATATAAGAATGCGAAAAAGGAGGTGTGGAGACGGTGGCTACGTGGCCGCAGCACGTCTCCAGGGGGAATAATGTGTGACAAAAACGGCACGTTAGAGGGAGCCAAGCCAATTTTCCTTCCCACTTTACCAGACTTAGGACTGGCTACGAGCGAAGCGTAGGTGTGATTACAAATGGTTGGCTCCAAGTTCTTTCTTTCCATAGGACATTCCGTCCACATTTTACACGATATGCAATTTTACGTCGTCCACAATTTGCACGGTAGGAGCTACTTTTTCTGCGTTCTTTCACGACAAGCACTAACCTAACACGGAATCAATTTAGGTAAAACCTTCCCAGATTAAAATACATAATCATCTTCTTCAAACAAAATTGATTCATTCACTGAGCCTTTTCAATGAAATTTTGAAAAATTTCAAATTCGAATCGTGCAATTAATCCAGGCATTTTCACGAACGTTGAGAACCAACAGCTTTTAAAATGCATACCTAGCGTTTCAAACAAGACCTAGGTAGAATTTTTCTTTTCTTTACATAGAATTCTTCGCGCAGGTACAGTCAGGGGGTTGAGGGGTGTAACGTCTTCCGCCTCCAATCGTTTCCTCAGAAGTGTTGTTGGAACTACGTACCTAGTAACTTTCTTCCTCATAACAAGCAAACCAGTAGGTTCTTTTGAATTCATAGAAACTTAGAAGAGTGAAGTCCATCAAACAAGGGACATTCAGATAGTCAAATCTCCGTCCAATTAATAAGAAAAGTGCCGATATAAATTTTGGTTTATTATTTTCAATAATGAAGAACCTTTGGAATCGAGTACGAAAAAAATATATAAAAAAATACCCCAAATTTCAAGATACGCAGAATCCGAAAATGGAATACAAAATTTCTGTCTATCCTTAATAACCATGAACGAAAATTAATTAAATTTGGTTTCTCATTTGGGGTCTACTTGGTCCTCGAAGCTCGGCGTTACTGTCAGCCAGGGCCGGATTTAGGAGTATACCACCTGTAGGCTAAATCCATCCCCCCCCCCCCCCCCTTAGAGACTCACATCTAATACAGACTCATATGTTATACATATTATACATTCGTTTTATACAACAAATGGAAATGATAGATTCAGTTATTCAAATTGAATTGGGCTGAAGAATAAAACTAAAACCACACAAAAAATAGTTCATTATTGTTTTATTTTTTGACATTAAATAGATAGATACAAACATGAATAATTGTTCAAACACATAATAGTTGAAGGTTTGGGCTTAAGAACATTTTATACTTTCGTATATACGTTCACAGTTCAAATCAACATCGTTTTCTTACGAGATTTCTTGATGGCAAATTCGTTAATAAAATGTCCTCATATGAAAGTGTTTTTGTAGTATTTGCCTCAATACACAGCAAAGAAAGTGAGTTTAACCTTCGTTCAGATGTACTAGTTCGTAGGTAGTTCTTATTTCTTCTAAGGCAGGAAAAACTACGTTCTCCAGCGCAATTTGTAGCAGGTATGCACAAACTTATCCTTAATGCAATGTCCAAATTTGGGTACTCATCTTCTAGAGAGTTAGATCTTAGAAATTCCGAAATTCCAAAAGATCAGTACTTCTGGATGCTCGCTGCGCTCGCATCTCAAAAACAAAAAACATCCCACAGTCAGTCCAACTCGAAACGCGTTGATCAGTACCGGTGAGTCCGTCAAAAGTGGCACAGAGCGATCTCGTGGAGTGTTTGAGAACTAAAGGTAGGCCAGCCCCCAGACGTTCGTCAGCGTAGTGACACTGCTTGGCTTACAGTGTTGTCAGATCGAATCACTGTGCTTGCGCCTTGCAGTCTTGCAGTGTTGTCAAACCAAATTAAACTACATGACAAATGTGCTACAACATAATGTGGAGTAAATTCGTATTTTGCTATGAAAAGAATAAACATGTTTCCATTTCCGTAAACGAATACGCTACACATTTAAGACATTTCTGTTATTACAATAATTGAAATGTTTATTGCCAAAGTGCCGCCCCTTAGATTTTGCCGCTCTAGGCTGCAGCCTTTTCAGCCTATTTAGAAATCCGGCCCTGCTGTCAGCTATCTCTAAGGGGTGAAAAATTGGGGTTGAAATTTCCCGAACGCCGTATCTCGAAAACTTTCGATAGAGGGGGGGGGGGGGGGGGTTAACATTTTTAAAATAATGATCTTGAACTAGAGAATTTTTTGAAAAAATTGTACGAATTTTTTGTAGAGAATTGTAGAAAATTATAGAGAATTTTTTGAGAAATTGTACGAGCAACCATTCATTTGCACCGAAAAGCTTCATCGACATGATCGTGAATGAAACGGTATAAATCCAGCCCGGATTACCATTGCTCGGGAACACCTGATTATAATTACGGACGGATGTATGAAGTCGAGTTGGTTGTTCCGTAATATTATTTCATTTGAAGAATGGGCTCTTTTGGATTTTGTTGATAGGTACTTTTGTAACTTGAACAAACGTTATGCTTCATGAATAACAACAAATGAAATTATTGAATTATTGAATCCCGTGCATTTTTATGCGCGAAACTGTAATTCCCGGGCCGGCTCCAGTACTCGATTTAGGGCTATCCCGAGGGGGAGCACGAGGGTAGGTATTGACCACAGTTATTATTAATTCACAAATGCTAATTGAAGCTCATAATATTATTAGGTATTCATCATCAGTGCTTGAATAAAGACGTAATTGACCGGAAGTTTGAAGTTTGAGTTTGAAGTTTTTATGAGATTAATATGTGGAAAATATATATACGTCTCGTGCAGAGATTGCCACGCAACCCGCGGGTGTCAAGCGAAGTAGATGCAGGCCACGGGTCTGACAAAACATAATGGTACCCACCTATTTCGTGACATCTAATAACACTCCATGGATAGGTAGATAGGTACATAGATTTGTTGAAATACCGAATCCCATTCAAACTTGTAAGGACAAATAAAGACGCTCTCGGTAACTGCACGTTGTTAAGTATTGAACCTTCATCCGTATAATTACAATCGTACGTAGGCTTCGTTATTATTCCCGTGACCCGCCGTCTTAGAGCTGAATCAAAAATGGTACATACAGAGCGCCGTGTTTTTCATCTTGAAAAGGAACCCTGATTACAACCAAAGTGAACTTAGTAGTTACGTACCGCAATGGTGACTGCAATGAATCCGCTCCGTTCCGTGAATGCACAACTAGTCCAGATGATGACATCGATAATCTTAATGACATTGGAGGACATGGAATCCATCCATGGTGAAGAATCAATACGTAATTAGGTACCTACATAGTTTGACAATGTAGGTACCTACTCGAGTTTAGGTTGGTATGACTTTTTAGCTGAAATAATTTGCGTTAAATGTCGTTTCAGAACACATTCTCCCATGCCTACCTAGAAATGATGCTGCATCTATAATTAGAATTAGAATTAGAATTGGTTTATTTCGCGAAATAGAGTACAAAAAAATTAGAAAAATTCTTCATATAAATTTAAAATCAAATTCTTAACTAAAATGAAAATGTTCTACAACTATCAAACAAATGAATTTGTACAAAAAGTATCAAACAAATTCAGAGCACATGAAATTAAATAAATGTGTCTCTAATTTCGCCCACCATGAGAATAAGTTTCTAGAACACGTGCTCTCAGGCGGAGTTCGTTAGCCATCGGAAAATACAAATAAAATTCAAAAGAGATACTTTCAACGATTAAGTGGTGGTTAATTAAGTAAGTGGTGTTAATCTTATTTTCATAGAAAAAGTTTAAAGCCCTGTTGTAGGAAATACGCTTGAAAAATTCGGTATTACATCTTGGCTGTCTTACATTTGTTAACGATGCCAACCTGGTGCTGGAATCAGCACACAGATCGTTATCATCAATTCCTGATTTATAGATGTGGACACAGGATTCAAGCAGGAATATTTGTTTGGAGTTGAATACGTTGAAATCATCATATAAAAGTGAAGTATGGTACCTAGCCGGTCTGTTAAGGATTATTCTAATTATAGCATTTTGAATAACTTGTACACGCCTTAAATGATATTTGTAAGTGCTACCCCATACCAATATCCCATATTTCAATACAGAAAAAGCCAGACCATAATAAATGTTCCGCAACAATTTCATAGATAAAAAACCCCTCGCAATCCTAAAGACATAAAGAAGCTTTCGTAGCTTCATAACAACAATTTCGATATGTTCGTTAAATTTTAAATGTTCATCAAAAATAATGCCCAGATGCCTACACTTTTCAAGAAATAGTACACCAGCACATGAAAAATCTGGAAACTGGGAACACTCATAGCTGTGGAACTTGACAGGGCAATTTGGAACCTGATTTCTTCTAGAGAGAGAAAACCGCAAAACTGATGTTTTATCAACATTAAGGCTAAGAAAGTTAGAATCCATCCAGAATCTAATGTACAGGAGTTCCTCATTTACTTTCCCAATTCCCCAATTTTCATCCCAAAACAATCGCAGTATCATCCGCAAAACCGAAAATCTTACCATTAATAGGAAAATCTAGCAGACTATTAACATACAAAAGAAACCAAAACGGGCCCAAAACAGTGCCTTGGGGCACTCCACTGCTAACAATGGTTTCGCTACTGATATGAGTGTCACATCTGGTTACTTGAAGGCGATAATATAGCCCCGTAGCCGAGAAAATGAAAGTGGGACCTGCAAATGACAAATTACCTATGGTACCTACTAATTATTATTTTGACGGACTCGTCAGTAGTTTTGACTAATTCTAAAACCAGCACGCAAATTAGCGATGGTCCTGAGAGCCGCCAAGGTGGGAAGGTCCGGGTCGACCGGGGCAACTTGGCCGATATTCGCCACAGTGTCTCACCACATAAGTATTACCTAACACGAAACAACACTCCCTACAAAATAGCCTGTCGGTAATTACTGTGGATATTTGATTGATTGAACAAAGTGACACAGGTTTAACTTGCAATTTCAACTAGTTTGATTCAAATTATCCTTTCATCAAAAATTACCTATAATAAATTATACTGTTCCTAGTATCATCGTGATCACATAAAATGCTGACGATATTAAATTTATACGAAAAATCCATTGAACAACTTTTGTCGCTAAACAATGAACGTTCTTTTATAACCAGGAAACAAGTTTTTTGCATTTGAAATTACAACAAATCCCATACTCCCGCTGCAAAACACATTGACCCAAATAAATAAAAGCATTTTGAGGAACCGGAATATCCAGTGAGAAGTGGGAATACCTGCCCCAGAGTGCAAAACGGGGAGGATTACGATACTTCCTTTACCTGTTGCGAAGGGAGGGTCTCCGCATCGGCTTGCATGCTCTACAATTCTCTTGTAGTGTTTTCCCTTGTAAATGACAACCGGTTTTTTTCTCTGGTACCCCAAAGAACTCGAAAAGGTTTTTTCCAGGTTTTGATGTTCATCTCGCAAGCTTCATTTCTGTGAAGTTCAGATGGGTTTTCTGTTGTGTATATTTCTGTAAACATTCTTTGATCGGAACCAACGTTGTATTTACGATTTATTTCTTTCAATAAAGAATTACATAAGCAATAATAATAATAAAATGCTTACATAATAATGTACGCTTTTCTTTCTATAAACGTAGAAATATACATAATTAAGTTTATTTTTGGAGTATTTGATTATTCTCGTGCATAGAGGTGGATATATATTAACGCGTTGCCCCGAAAGTTTGTTAAAAACCTACATACGGGCAGTCAACGTTTCTATTATGTTTTTATAGATTATATAGAGGGCCTTCTGACTGTCTGAAGGAATCTAAATTTTTTCCTAACGAAGTAGCATTTAAACAAAACATAGAGGGAAACCAATTAGCAATTAGCGCACCATCGAATTAGATCTCTTGATCAGCTTGGTCTGAACCACTTGGTAGGTGCGCAGGGGAGCGTGTCAGGGGGGTTCCTAACATTTTCAGTTCTCTGAATTTTTACATTTAAACTGATTTTGTCTGGAAATAATCAGAGGGCTGATTCACCACAGGCATTTTTTTCACTCCTAAAAAACTAAATATTCATTTGATTAAACTGCCAACCCAAGTTGGCAACCTACTGAATGGTTTCTTAAGCGCAAGGAAAATTTCAAGAGCCTTTCACATCCCGTGGGAGCGTGACAGAGAGGCGAAGGCCACAAACAACTCGGTACCAGAACCTCGATTTTATATCTTATACCTGTAAATTGGCGTCAGCGTTACCAATAAATAAACCAATAAAAGGATTAATTTGATCAAATTCAACAAAACAATGGAAGATGCCGAAATGCAGTGGAGCTAATGGTTAGGTCGAACACTGTCAGGTAAATTGTTGTTGGGCTTAACTTTTCAAATCGAATATCACGTCATAAAACCCAAAATGAGCTATGATTAACCCCGCGCAGTGATGGCATCAAAACCTACATGCTGCAAATTCTGATGGAACAACGAGTAAAATATCAAAATTTTGGTCTTTAAGAACCATCTCGCCATTACGGGCTCTAGGCTGAAATAAATCTTATTGCTGCCAGCTCAAGGAATGAAATTGCTCTCAGAGCTCACTCAGCTATCAGGGCAGGGGGTACTTTGTCATCCTTACCCAGCAGTCACAAAGAGCCTTCATTCCAAATTTGAGCCTCTTAGGTTGAAGTGGAACGAAATTGCCCTCAGAGCTCACTCAGCTGATCAGGGCAGGGACCCATTTTGCCATCCTTACCCACCTCAAGGGCAGATATGGTTAATTCAGATTTGGGACAGCGGGTGCATTAGGATCACTGCAACGGAAGTGTACAAGCCACATGTGAATGCACCCCGCTGTGCGCACCACCATAACCTCCTCGCCTCCATAGCCACCAGTCCTCAAAACTATGGATATCTTATAGCAAATTTGTAATATCAGTTAAACGGGAGGATACCTATTACACAAGCGTCTAGAAGTTTCTAGATCCTGCCAAAGATCTAGATACTTCTAAAAAACTACAGGATAAAAATAAAATAGTCTATTTCCACGTAAAATAACAAAAACTGTAGACCGGTTTCGGTTGTTACACCATCGTCAGTACACTATAGAATGAAACTACTGGAACTTGAGCGCCTATTTATACAAATGGTAGTCCAATCTCATTGGCTGTTGAGGTCAAGGAAGTGAAAGGGAGGTGGAGCCTGATTGGCTGGAATACAACGCTAGTGAAGGGTGGTACATTCTGATCAACCTGGGGTTTGTATGGTGTCGCCATTATCTCCGTTGCTTGCAGATATTTACATGGATTATTTAGAAAGCACAATTAAAACTAAATTCGATGGGCATGTAATTTATTGGTACGGGTATGTGGATGACGTCATTGTCCTCTTCAAGGGCACGGATAGACAATTATCTCAATTTTTTAATTATCTAAACTCTGTCAGTAGTAAAATTAAATTCACTAAAGAACTTGGGGGTTCTGAATTAAATTTTCTTGATATAACTATCAAATTGGAGGGGGGTGCACATAAATTCTCTGTATTTAGAAAATCCACATATACTGATGTTGTTATTCATAATAGTTCAAATCATCCGCCATCTCACAAATTTGCTTCTTTTTATAGTATGATTCATAGAGCATTGTCGGTCCCTATGAACGATGGTGATTTTCAAAAAGAGAAAGATATTATATATGCAATAGCGGAGTCTAATGGTTATAAAAAACTGTCAATTGACAGAATATGGCGTAAAGTTAGTAATGGGCAATTTCAAGGGGTTGTCTCAAATTTAGTAAGAGGTAATGAGGAAATCAATAGAAAATGGGTTAGTTTGCCATATTATGGAGGGATATCACAGAAACTAGGAAATATAATTGAAAAGAGGGGGTTTAGGGTGGGGTTTTATTCTCAAAATTCTCTGAAGAAAATTCTGGGTAATGTAAAAGATAAAATTCCGTTAGAGGATAGGAGTGGGGTTTATCTTTTGAAATGTGATTGTGGAGTTAAATATTGTGGTCAAACGGGGCGTAAATTCAGGGAAAGATTAAGGGAACACCAACGATGTTTTAGGGATGGTTCTGGTAATTCTGCTTTTGCTAATCATTTAAGGGAGGAGGGTCATGGATTTAACTTCAGTATTGATAGGAACAATTCATCGGTTGAGGTAGTTCATCTTTGTAATAAAGGTTCGAAACTGGATGCATTGGAGCAATTGGAAATACTGAAATTCACAAGTTAGGCTCTTCTGTAAATGAAATAAATTTCCAAAATCATTCACCTTTGATCGATCTATTTCTGTAAGCTTGGTTAGTATCACCTCATGGATTTTGTTTCCTTTTTCTTTTGTCCTACCTCCTTTCCAATCAGAATGTACCACCCTTCACTAGCGTTGTATTCCAGCCAATCAGGCTCCACCTCCCTTTCACTTCCTTGACCTCAACAGCCAATGAGATTGGACTACCATTTGTATAAATAGGCGCTCAAGTTCCAGTAGTTTCATTCTATAGTGTACTGACGATGGTGTAACAACCGAAACCGGTCTACAGTTTTTGTTATTTTACGTGGAAATAGACTATTTTATTTTTATCCTGTAGTTTTTTTGCTATGGATTTCCACTATTCCGCCGCGAGTGATTTAAGTTATATAGATACTTCTAGATGCTAGTGTAATTCGTATCTTCCCGCTTAACTGATATTACAAACTTGCTATAAGATATCCATAGTTTTGAGGACTGGTGGCTATGGAGGAGAGGAGGTTATGGTGGTGCGCACAGCGGGGTGCATTCCCATGTGGCTTGATCACTTCCGTTGTAGTGATCCTAATGCACCCGCTGTCCCAAATCCGAATTAACCATACCTGTCCTTGAGGTGGGTAAGGATGACAATGTGGGGCTACGCCCTGATCAGCTAAATGAGCTGTGAGAGCAATTTTTCTCCTTTTCTACCTATGAGGCTCAAATTGGCAATGAAGCATCTTTATTACTTCTGGATAAAGGAAGATAACGTGGGTCCATGCCCTGATCAGCTGAGTAAGCTCTGAGAGCAATTTGTCTCCTTTTCAACCTACGAGGCTCAAACTGGCAATGAAGCCTACAAGGGACTGCTGGGTAAGGATGACAAAGTGAATCCCTACCCTGATCAGCTGAGTGAGTTCTGAGAGCAATTCCTTTCATTTCCAACCTACGAGGCTCAAATTTGGAATGAAGACTCTGTGGGACTGCTGGGTAAAGGAAGACAATGTGGGTCCACGCCCTGATCAGCTGAGTGAGCTCTGAGAGCAATTTGTCTCCTTTTCTACCTATGAGGCTCAAATTAACAATGAAGCCTCCAAGAGACTGCCAATAATGCCAATGTGGGTCCACGCCCTGATCAGCTGAGTGAGCTCTGAGAGCGATTTCTTTCCTTTCCAACCTACGAGGCTCATATTTGGAATGAAGGCTCTGTGGGACTGCTGGGCAAGGCTGACAGAGTAGGTCCCTGCCTTGATCAGCTGAGTGAGCTCTGGGCGTATTTTCTTTCCTTCTCAACCTAGTACGGGACACTCCAATTTCGAATGAAGTCTCTGTGTGACTGCTGGGTAATAACGCCAATGAGGGTCGACGCCCTGGTCAGCCGAGAGCTCTGAGGCTGATTTTTCACCCTTTCAACCAACGATTCTCATATTTGGAATGGGCCTGCCGTAGGACTGTCGTTATGCTATATTTTTTGGTTGCATTGTTTGACATTACAACGCATGCCGGGTACAGCTTGTATTATTTTATGGGTAGGTAGGTATTATTGATAATAATTATAATAATATTATCATTATTATCATTATTAAAATTATAATAATATTATAATTATTATCGAGTGGAATAAACTGGATTGTGTTTTGAGTATAATATTGTAAATCAGGTACATAAATGCATTCCAGTTCAAAAACCGCAAATGCCGCCGTGCCGCCTAAAATAAAAAATCTCTTTTAATATACCTATGGCATATTTCTTGCGCGTCTGGTCAGACATTTCGAACGATAACCGTTCAAATACCGCCACTAAAGCGGGAAACCTAAGTAATCTCTTAATAAAATCCCCGTTAAAACTGCCCATCGACTCGTTTATTTATGAGCCCCAACCAATATCTACTGGAGCCTGATAGAAATTGAAAAGCTGGCGCCCTTTATAGTTGTTAGACACCGTAATTGCGCCCACATTCCACATAAGATGTGAGACAGTAGGCAACGCCTATTTCTACTTTGAATGGTGACGATCAGGGGATCCAAATTGACGTAGGTAGGTCGCAAACAAAAACAATGTGGTAGCAAATGTAGGTAAGTGTGTTCTTAACAGTTCTATAATCGGAAAAGCTGTATTTGTTTGTATTAATCCTCCATGAGAAAATAACACAGCCAAATCGTTGCCAGCGTGTCTTATATACCTACTAAGGTACTGCTATATTTTACTTTTAGTGATTAGTTGATTTTTTCGAAACTTGGGAATCAGGGGTGATTCAACTTAAAATTAGTGAAGTTGTAAAACTGACCGGTCACACTAAGATACCGCAATTAGTCCGGTTTCAATGAAACTACCTGCCTATAATAATTGTACTGAGTGTGGAATTCTTAGGAACACTGGCACTTTGAACACTGCACCTAAGAAATGCACGGCTTCATCAATAATGGATTATTTTTAAATTAACAGATGGATGGATTAAAGACATTATTTAATGGATTATTGGTGATTCCGGAAGTTATCTTAAAGGGGGTCGTAGGATTGGTGTCTGGTAAACATGAATAAGCATGTACCTACTCCACTTATAAATAAATAAAGATGTACAAAACGCTGCGAATTATTACACAACGGTTTACTATTTACCTGTATAGATGCCCCTTCTGCGTAGATAACTGTTTTCTGTAGTCACCTACACTCGCCCCCCCCCCCCCCCCTTCCACCAATGAACGCCCTAAATAACTGGAACCGGCCGGGGAATGGATTCAAATATTGGGGACACAGGAACTGCCACAAATTTTGGGTCCATCTGAAACGCACGAACTGCCACAGTCATTAGAGGGGATTAGAAAGGGTCAACTCGCAAGATAAGAAACCCACGAACTGCCACAAGGGTTCGGTCAGGTAGCCGGTACAAGTCAGGGAAAAACGGGAATTATACGGGAATTATATTCCTGCTCTACTTGTCTTCTTTTCTGGTATTTTCGAAGGCATTAAACAGTCTTGTTACATACCTAACATTAGATTCCACTAATCTATTCAGAAGTGCCAAACAACCTGCTCATTCACGGGATAGTTTCTGGGATTGTTTATCTTTTTTGAGATGCGAGCGCCAGCGAGCATCCAGATCGCTTGACAATGCATTCCACAAATCTATTCAGAAGTCCCAAACAACCTGCTCATTCACAGGATAGTTTCTGGGATTGTTTATCTTTTTTGAGATGCGAGCGCTAGCGAGTATCCAGATCGCTTGACAATGCGAGCGGCGGTATGGGAACTCTTGTCTGACTGAACCCTTGTGGCAGTTCGTGGTTTTCTTATCTTGCGAATTGACCCTCCCTAATCCCCTCTAATGGTTGTGGCAGTTCGCGCATTTCATATTTGGTCTAAACGTTGTGGCAGTTCGAGTGCAGCCCAAATATTCGGTGGATTCAACAAGTCTATCACTGATTCTATCACTGTTATTTGTTGTTGTTGTTCATGAAGAATAACAATTGCTCAAGGTACAAAATTAACTATCAGCAAAATCCAAAATCCATAATGATTCCTTCCTTTGGGCCCCAAAAATCAGCCCTTCATCCACTATTTTGCTGTAACCTACTTTTTTAGCGCTTCTTGGGTAAGCTGAAAATAAAACCGTTTCAATAAATGAATTCATCAGTCGTAAATGGAATCCGTTAATTAGTCGAAAGACCCTCATGAATTCGAATTGAATAAGAAAATTAGATGACAGCTGGAAAACTACCGTACGCTTGGAATGTGCAATAAAATATTTCTAACAAATTTTGAGACGTCACGCGCACATTTTCCACCCGTTTTTTCCAACAGGAGGAATTCATCGTCAAAACGCTGCAAATCCCTGCACAACGGTTTATTATTTTGTATAGAATACCCTTCTGTTACAGATCACAGCTCTATGTATAGATAACCCGTCTATATAATATGATATGTACTATTCTATACATATTATGTAGATCCCAGATACATGTTATGTAGATGTAAACTCCAGCCCCTTCTACGTAGATGGTATAATGAGCCGTTGTGTAATAATTTACCGTTGAGTAATGATTTACCGTAGTAATAATTTACCCATCAATAATACTTCAACGTTTGTTCAAGTTTCACTACCTACCAACAAACTCCAAAAGAGCCATCATTTTTCAAGCGAAATAATATCACAGAACAACCAACTCGACTTCATACTCCGCCAATATAATCAGGTGATCCCTACCAATGATTGGCCGTATTCACAAATTCCTATTGTGGGCGCGTCTCTGGTTACGAGATTTGGTTTGAATTGTATACAATTTCATTCACACTGGAGTCGAAAATGCCTGTCGGTGCAAACTTCGGGGCCTTACTGTGAACGAACGGCTGGACGTAAGATGCTCCGGATGGTCTTAAAAAACTCGCAAGTTCAAGAACTATTTAAAACCGTAAAAATATTTCGTTAAAAAATGGTACAGGCGTTTTGAAAATGTCAACCCCTATTTTGAACCCCTTAGAGATGACTCACAGTAACGTCGAGCTTCGAGGACCAACTAGACGCCGAACGGAACCTATAACCCGAATTTCATCAATTTTGTTTCATGGTAACTAAGAAAAGTGGCCCGTACGGCGTACGGCGGACAGACAGAAATATTTTTATTGCAGTTTTGGATTCTACATACCTTGAAACGTAAACCATCAAATTTTGAGGGGGGGTAAGAATTTTGGTTTATTATTTTCAATAATGAACCATTGGAATCGAGCATGAAAAAAAAAATTCTTATGTGTGTTTCTTTTTGCCATTTTAGGTACTGTTTGTCATCGGCAGAATTATTTTAGCAACATTTAACTCGTGATTTAGGTAGGTACCTAGTAACGAGTACGGGGTTAGGTACTAACCTACGGAGGGTCTGCGATCTACATAATATGTATAGAATAGTACATATCATATTATATAGATGGGTTATCTATACATAGAGCTGTGATCTGTAACAGAAGGGTATTCTATACAAAAATAATAAACCGTTGTGCAGGGATTTGCAGCGTTTTTTTTTTTCATGCTCGATTCCAATGGTTCATTATTGAAAATAATAAACCAAAATTGGAGAGATAAGTGTTAGAAGTTATAAGTTGGTTAGAATATTTTTACTGAACATCGCGTACGTAATTAGGGCAATACAGCCCTCTCTGCCATTAGGCACACGAAAATTTATTATAATTACTTGAAAGTAATTGAGGTTTGAGGTTTAAACAAATTCCGACCCTTGCGCATCCTACTCGTATAATAGTTGAGAGTTGATTTGCGGTACATACTAGTATATAACTACTTGTAAGATATAGAGCGTTGAATGATTTTAGACATGGCGGTGAGGGGCTGGCAGCAAAACTCAGCAACTGATGCGACGGCTGCAGTTCACTCAATAAAAAACATCAGCAAAAGAAGAAAATCATGAAAACTAACTACATTCTGAATAGCATTGTTTGGTATGAAGAACAATTCATTAATAAGAAAAATGCATGTAGGTGCAATGAGATTGGTTGGGTGTGGACGACTTAATACGCCGATCTTTTATTTTATTTATTTATTTATAATAATACGAGCAAGCCCAATACATACGTACAAAATATAATAGATATAATTAATTAGAAAAAGTAAAAAAAACAGGTGAAAGTCCGCATATGACTGTGTATTTATTTGATACAGTTAATGTTTATTTATTTAGTCATGGTACATAGGAACATTATAATAGTTCCCTCTTAGTGTAACCCAGTGGAATTACTCATGTCAAATTACAACAATGTCTGTCATTAATCCGCGTAGAACAAGAACTCTCCTCCTAACAGCCTCAGGAGAATGAAAAAACAAAGCTATGTCAGGGCACAAAAACTAAGAACAACAAACTAAGTTTCTAAGTGCATGAATAAGTTGAGTTTATTTATTATAAATAAACACAACTTATTTATGCACTGTTTGTTAGATGTTAGATTTCGATTTAGATGTTATGTCAGATTGTTATGTTAGATGTTAGATTTAGATTTAAAAAACTAACATTTCAACACTTGGTGAATCGAACAAATGCCAAATCCATCATCCTTCAATTTAAATTTTGAATAATAGAAATGTCCTTTCATAATGACCATCCAAAAATCCACCATCCCTAGATTGAAATTCTGGATAACAGAAACATACTACCACAACGACCTTCATTAGACGTTAAGTATACTAGATTTGGGTTTAATTATACTGGATTTAAGTTTGTTAAAATTAAGATATTTATGAAGTAGATATAATGTATAAGAATTATAAATTATAATGTATTAAGTACCGAACGAACGCATACACAAGCTGAGCTGGGAGAGAAACGAGCCTGGACAGGTCACTGACCTTAGGCTCAGGTAATAAACAAAGGAACGTTGCATTCATAATTTTACCTGTGAACCTATCTGTATTATGCAAAATGTGTAAATAAACAATTTATTTGGAAAAAAAGATGTTAGATGTTATGTTAGACACAACTTATTTATGCACTATTTGTTGGATTTATATATTAGATGTTGGATTTAGATTTTAGATTATATACATTATGTTGATGCCAAAACCCTGATAATGAGCAATGTTTCTTCAGAGCACATATTTATGCCCTCCTGGCCACGCGTACGCTCGGCCGCAATTCGTTTCCCAAGATGAAACCAATTACGAAATGCCGGTAATGTTGACAGGATAATTCGTGAACTGGATGAGGTATCCGAAGCGTACAGCTGGAACGTACCCAGCGCATTGGCGTAGGATCGTGTTTGAAATGATGGAAAGTCACAGCATCGCAGAGATTGGTGGGATGTGCTTCCGAACGGTGGCAGGCCAGGTGCAAGGGGTGGTAAACACGCTGTAGCGCAGTTCCCATACAGTGGGGAGTACTCACCCCTGAAAACCACCCCTGGCAAGAGGGGTCGCTTCTCAGGGGGTGCCTTCAACCCCCTGGGATTTATGTCAGCTCTGATATTTATATAACGCTGGAAAGTAAGGCGGATTCTCGCCAGTTTTTCACAAATTGTTGTCGTTTATATCCCAGCATCACTTTTCGCGGGTAGCGAGGACTCCAGAAACCCAGTGAGGAGGAATCAACAAGAAAATGTGCAGTGGTTACTGCGTTTCACCTATTAATTTTATAAAATATCGAAGGAATCTGAACACACTACCGAATAGCCGTGAACCTTCTGAACATTAGCAATGATGTAACAGAAGAATTTAAGTAACAATTTAGGCCCTGACGAGTGCGAAGTAGCTGATGTGGTTGCGGGAGGAGCACAGCGAATCTTCTGAAACATTACAGACGTCTTCAAACGCCTCCTTTCGTGAGAACGACAAACCGTGGATTTTGATTCGATGAAATACGAGTAGTGCGAGTAGTCCACTGCATCAGCACAATAGGATGCTCCTACAATGCTGGTCGCACAGGATATGCTGCCTGTGCTGGTATACTGTCAGTCGAGTACTCGGGTTTGCTGGTGAATGGCAGTACAACGGCCGAACTAGTCACACGCTGTACTTAAACCTACATAATACACACGGTATACTAATATAGGTACGAGAATTATAATACCGGGAAGTATTATCTGGAATGGTACATTACCTAGGTACTAACATAAAAAGTACTAAAATACTACTCAAGTACAAGTATACATGTAATATTACTGCAAGCAATTACTATAATAAACTGCAATACAAAACAAGTTGAAGGCCTGACAAAAATAAAATAATATTTTTCTCTTTCCTACTAAAGGGGCCTTTACACGATCAATACTACTGCAAAATATTCCGTATTGTCCTATATTACTGACCGTGTCAGGGCGATTTTTTTGCGCAATATATTGAAGAAGATCCAAAAGTTTTCATATTTACTGAATCTTAATTGGTGAACGTATATGCAGGGCAAAGGAGCAGAGAGGAGTTTTTTGCTCAAATGCATTGAGGTACCTAAGCTGATTAAGAATACCTTCACTGCACAACGAAACATTTTTATAGGTAAAACTTACATGTACTGACAGGTAATAAATACTATACCGAAGTACTGTACCTAATTCAGAAGGTAGATTGGGACTGGTCGACAAATGGTAGGTACCATGTTAATTTGGTTCATCAGTTTTCGTTTTTTCCACTGGAATTCTACGTTCTCACACTGGTGCCTGGTTGAAACTGCTTATTGCCTAATATATCTGGCGTTAGTGGGCTAAAGCTGTTACACGCAATATAATTATTGACTCGATATTATCGATCATGTAAAGGGGCCATTATTATTATTTATCTAATTATTTACGCGATTATTAGGAGCCAAAGCTGCATGATCCCTGAAAATTTCAAGATTTCAAGAGTTACCGCAGTGTCGGGAATTCCATGTTTGCGCAAATTTGCGGCACGATCTCTACGAAAATGACTGGGGGCATATGAAGAAAGACCCAAACACACCCAAAATGTCAGCTCTTTTGAATTCTATTTTCGATAGATTCGTAGTTACAAGGAATTGAGAACAAAAGATGGACAAGCTTTGTCTGAAAATAAAAGGACATTTAAAAGGACACTGATAGCTGGCAGGCGTCAGAACTAAACAGAGCAAGCCACTAGAAAAACATCGTGGTGAAGTGTACCTAGATCAAATTATGGTCTACAGTAATCCATGGATTACATGGCTCGGATTGGTACGATGGGTGGAATGAGTTGTCCGTGATCATATTAGGCAGTATTTTGTAGGATAAGGATAGTTCGAAAGATAGGATTTTTTCTATTAACAATGTGGGCCATTGGGGAAATCAAGAAGCCGTAATTCAACAAAGTTTGAACAATTATCTGAAATATGGAACACTAGAGACTATTGGAATAAATTGAAGAAAGATGGGAAAGATGGGGTTGTGGTTGTGGGTTATAGTGGTTCAACGGTTTTCACGTTTGCTTAGTCGCTACTACCTACTGACACGAATGGACGAGATTCATATGGAACCAACCATGAACCCTGAACCTTGAACTACCATAATAATTTGAGACAACTGGGACCACTGGGTTGAGAGTTATGGCGGTTCAACGGTTTTAACGTTTGCGAAAGCGCAGTCGCCGCTACTACAAATACGAATGCTTCGAAATTCGTAACTGATCAACTATGACCTAATCCCGAAGTATCATCAAAATCTGGAGCGATTTGGACCATTGGTTTGTGAGTTATGGTGGTTCGCAGAAATCCGCACACACCACTCAAGCTGACGGAGCTGATACCTAAAGGAGCTGGTATTTCAATTTATTTCGAGGGATTCGTGTTCCAAGTCGTCGAAAATGGGTGAATCCCCCCCCCCCCCCCCCCCAAATAATGAAAAATGTCGAAAAAGTGTAAAAACGAAAACACTAATGAGGGACCGAGCCCAAAATTCACCATTTTTTAGAGGTACCTAATGTTTTTGGTTAGTTCCCTTTACACGATTGATCCCGAACACACCCTCACCAGCCCTCCAACCTTTAAATATTATCAAAAGAGCCATCACATTCACAACTATAATTACTAGTACATACAGTTTTGCCGGTAAATACCTAGTAATCTAAATACTTAAACAAATGCGTAATCAACAGAACCACAAGTACGTCACGAATGACGGGGTTAACCAAACGGGTGAATTGATTGACGCCATCAGGAGGTAAAGAGTCAGCACGTTGATCCAACTAACCGACGTACGAGCTTCAAACGGAATTTTTCCTGTGACGCACAAGCTGTTTACTCCAAATACAGTTATCGCAAGTTGGGTGTGGGGAACATGTTGTCTGCTCGTCGAAATGTAAATTTTGGCGTCTGGCCCGAGCAACGCCCCAAATATTTGACGACTGCTGGGTACACTCGCGGTAACGAGTTCGGAAACGCGGGTTTCGGGGACATGTGGTTCGTTAACCGAGAGGTAAATAAATTGCAATTGACATTGTCTATCACCTGATCGGAAACACGCAACGGTCGCAAACGTCGGTTTTGACGATACTTGTTACGTGACAAATCACTTGCGTTTGTTTGCAGTTGATCGACTCTTCGGATTGTTTTCCTAAGAAAACTCACCTCTCCTTCAGGCATGTCGCATGTGCGTCGCAATTTGAATGTTAGCTCAAGTGATCGTTACAAAATGACTTCGCGCACCTTCGGCTTTACCGGTGGACAAATACAAGACCACAACTCTATCAACACAACTATTGAAACTGACGCACAGTTTATGAGTACGTACAGTGATTCTCCGTAGCTGTGAAACTGTGTTACCCACCTATACCTTACGTCATAAATAAAAGAACATTAACAAGAAAAAACGCTGGAAATTATTACGCAACGGTTTATTATTTACATGTATAGATGCCCCTTCTGCGTAGATCACTGCTCTCTGTGGTCAATATCCACCCTCGAGCTCCCCCTAGGAAAGCCCTAAATCGAGTACTGGAGCCGGCCCGAGAATTACGGGTTCATAAAAATGCGCTGGATTCAATCATTAATTAATAATTTGTAGTTTTTCATGAAGCATAAGGTAAACAATAAAACATTGTGTAATAATTTACCTTTATAGACGCTTCTTCCGCGTAGATAGTATAGTAAACCGTTGTTTAATAATTTACTGTCGTTTAATAATTTACCGATGTGTAATAATTTACCTAATAATACTTCAACGTTTGTTCAAGTTGCAAAACTATCAACAAAATCCAAAAGATCCGTCGTTTTTCAAATGAAATAATATCACAGAACAACCGACTCGACTTCATTCAACTGTCCGTGATTATAATCAGGTGATCCCTAGCAATGATATCTGGGCTGAATGCATACAATTTGATTCAGCCTCCTGTTGACGAAGCCTGTCGGTGCAAATTTCGGGGCCTTAATGTAAACGAACGACTGGACGTACAATGCTCCGGGCGGTCTCAAAAAACTTCCAAGTTCAAGAACTATTTAAAAACGTAAAAACATTCGAGGTAACGGCGTCGTGGAGATTTCAACCCCTATGTTTCATCCCTCAGGGATGACTTACATTAACGCTGAGCTTTGAGGACCAACTAGATTTTCGGATTCTACGTACCTTGAGTAGTAAAACATCAATTTTGAGGGGGAGGGGGGGTTTAAACTTTTTTTTCTTGCTCGATTCCAAAGGTTCATTATTGAAAATAATAAACCAAAAAATATCACTACCGGTTGTTTTTCTTTTTTTCCAAGTTGATGGAAATGGGATGTTTTGATGGATATACTTTGAACCAAAGAAGAAGGCTCATTGTGAATATAAGCGCACATCAATGCACCCACACCCACAACATGAATACAACCTTTGTGAGTGTCAGACAACTGGCATTGAGTACATAATAATCATAGACAGCCGTTGAAAATGGAGGCCTAAATACATGACATAGCTAATATGGGTGTACTTACCGATAGTAATAAATGGTAATTCTGTCAATTTTACTTATTTATTAGAATCAAAAATTTTCCAGTTTCCTTGCAGTTTTCTGGCACGGGTTTTCACTTTTGCGGTATTATCTTGAGTTCCGTTTATTATTTTTAATAGCAAACCTTTGGAATCGGGCATGAAAAAAATTGCCTAACTCCCCCTCAAAATTTGATGGATTACTTTTGAGGGGGAGAACTAGAATCCGTAAATGGAATACAATAATTCCTGTCCGTCCGCCGTACTTCGTTTTCCTTTCGTTACCCTGAACCAAAATTAATGATATTTGGTTCGTAGATCCCGTTTGGGTCTAGCTGGTCCAAGAAGCTCGGCGTTCAGTCACCACTAAAGAGTGAAAATTAGGGGTTGACATTTTCAGAACACCGTAGCTCGAAAACTTTCAATAGATGGGTATGGTTTTTTTTTCATGTTTTTAAATTTAACTCGAACATGGGAATTTTTGAGACCACTCGGAGCATTGTATGTCCAGCCGTTCGTTCACAGTAAAGCCCTGAATTTTGAAACGGAAAGTTTCGTAAAGATGATCGTGAATGATACGGTATACATCCAGCCCGTGATACACCTTCTATAATCACGCATGGCTGAATTAAATCGAGTTGGTTGTTCCGCCGTATTAAATATTTCATTTGAAGAAAGATTGTTATTTTGGATTTTGTTGGTAGGTATATTTTCAACCTGAACAAACGTTATGCTTCATGAATAAGGACTAATAATCAACAACAGAATTCTTGAATCCACCGCATATTTTTATGAGACTGTAATTCCCCTGCCGGCTCCAGTAGTCGATTTAGGGTTTTCCTTGGGGAAGCACAAGGTAAGTATTGACCACAGAAAACAGCGATCCACGCGTAGGGGCATCTATACAGGTAAATAATAAACCGTTGTGTAATATTTTGCACCGTTTTCTCTGTCTGCCCTCCTGTTCGATATAGCTTTCTGTCTATAAATGTTTGTTCGCTCACCATGGCTCAACCCAATTGAATAAAACTTGGGTATTGTGTCTAGGGCAATTTTGCGAGGGGGGTCGATTTGAGTGAGTGGGTGAGGCAGAACTGTCCACCTAAACCTAAACCCAAAACACCTACCCAGATATTTTGGAAAGAATGAAAGTATTCTGCTTGCTATTTAGGTTGGAATCTACGATAATTCGAATTAAAGCCATTCGGGCTGATGAGAGGATGGAGGTAACTGCCGAATTGCCCTAAAATACTTGGTATGTACTTATATTAATAAAACACTAAGAATAAGTATATCTTAGCGTAATTTGAAGTAATCAGAATTGTGAGAATCGGATCAGCCGGATTTTACGGGGTCTTTCGTCAAATATCTGTATGGCTGGCACAGCCAGATTTGAATGTGACTAATATAACATAGGCTATTAGAATAACTATTAGAACGCTCTATTAGAATAGTAGAATCAGAATTATAATCACGGCATAAGTATTAGAACGTTTTGGATTCCCATTCTGGATCACTGGCAGTTAGTTTCTTGCTATGATTAGGGCTGCCCCATCCTTTCCAATAGTATGCGAGTAGGTGACAACAACAGGTATCCTCCTACCGATAAGCATCAGAGCTTCTAGACCTTCCTAAAAACAGGCCGTGCCGACACTGTGGAAACTCCCAAAGCTGTTATGTACCTAAGACTGTTATTCGGCGAAGCGAATAACCGGATTTCAAAAGAAATGAGTTGCGGCAAACTCGCTTTTTTAGAGAAGAACATAAATCGAGGATATTTGGATAAAAAGAAACAAATAGCTAGGCGTACGTGATTCTATAAACCACTGGGCCCCATAAATATACTATACTAGAGTAGGTAGGGAGCTGTTAAATGTGGATTATCTACTTTTCAGTGTACACAAAATGAGCTTACAACAGCTACTGTCAGGCGACGTCATTCCTAGCTTCAGTTTTTAAACTCAAATGACTGAGCCAGAGGTAGGTGCTATTCAACTATGCACGCTCTTCTTCAGAAGCGAGAATCCGTCTTCGAACAATTCAGCAGTGCGGTAAAACTGTCGTTCCGTACTACACATAACAAGCAGCAACGTGGTGCATTCGATGTAACTTACTGTTTTCAATACAATGAAAGAGGTTCCATTAATAAATACGACAAATAATCACTCGAATCGAAAACGGGAAATTCTAAAAACAACAACAACATACAGAAATCACAGAGAGACTCAACCTGTATCACAGCATGATGATCTTATTATTACAGTGGGGACTTGACTAGATTCACCTATCACAGATTTTTCAAGTATTTTACGGGCCAATTTTGAGTTGAGGAGGACAGAAACCACATGGACAGCAAAAACTCGTGGATACTACGCTCGTCCTACTAAAAAACTGCCCGGGATTGCGATTTTTTCAAAAATCTTCGGAACTAATCTGTTAATACAAATTGACACACTTGGAGTGAACTCTACAGCTGAATTCTTCAAAGGCTGAATCTCCCTAAGCATTCCCCTGATGGTAAGTTTCTCAATAATTGACCAAAAGTTTGTTACTGACTCTTTCCAATATCAAAGGGGTTAATGAACTGGTTATTGGTTTTGCAGTTGCATTGGGGATTGATCCAGGATGGTGGGTAATGAAGAAAGCTGATGTCTGGGAAAATGAAATAAGAACAACTTCTGTGATAAGTAAATCTTGTCAACTTCCTACTGTAATAATAAGAAAATCATGCTGCGATATAGGTCAAAAGTCTCTGTGGTTTCTAAGTATACGTTGTTTTTGTGTTTTTAGAAATGCCTGTTTTCGAACCAAGTGATGAGTGGGAGAATCCCCACGTGTTAGGAGTACCAGCAAGTTGCAGATGTTCCCTGTTCCATGTTTCCTGTTACCTTGTCCCTTGTTAGGAGTATATAAATATACATATATGTACATATATACATAGTTATGTACATATATATATTTTTTAATGTTCGGGTTGTATAAAAAAGAAGTTAGGGAATGACTATTGACTAAGTACGTCAACATAACTAAGGCCTTTTCCTTCGTGTATTTTTGATAAATTCCAGGGCCACAAAAAGGGCACGTAGCTTAACCCGAAAGCGCTCGCTTCACAAAAATTATACCCGTCTGCGTTCTTTCTCAGACCTAAACCAACCAAATGACGCAGAGAACCACTCACAACAAAATGGTAGAGATCGAAGGTAATTCATTCATTATGCTAATCCGTATGCGTGTAAGCCCTTATCATCCTTTCATAGGTATATACTGTTGTCTATACCCACATCAATGAAATCGTGAATTTATATGCGCAGTTATCATATGTGCATTTATATGTTTGCCAAATACATTTTTTATTTTTGAATAATACCTACCTATTACTGGACCATTTGGGAGTACATGTGAGAACATCGAGGCACTTTGCGAAATCGTGGTCCATATACGAGATTAGAACAAATAGTTACTAGGTACCTAATGAGAGCATACCCCATGATCACATTGATCTGCAGTTTGATGTGCACAAATATTCAATCTGCCGAAGTGTGCACTCCAATAATAGAAAACGAAGATAAATAACACCCATCGTAAGTCGATATTAGGAGTCCCGATGGCAACCACGTTACTGGGAAACATTTCAATTTTAAATGATTCGATGTTTCATGATTATGTTACACTAGTCCGAAACAGTACCTTGTTGAGACTACCAGAATGTGGGGACATCAGAATAAATTGAGCCTAAAAAACAGTCAAGGGAACCTTATGAAATCAACATGTTGGGAAGTAAAATAACTTGGAACAAATCACGGACTAAAATCTAGACTGATCCACCCCACATGATTTAGTAGGCGGAGCAAGCAATGAGTGGTTCATAGTTTTCTGCGTATGTGGATATTAACCAACCATTCAGCCTAGATCACTGTACAGCACGAAATACCCAATATTTTCCATAATTATGAACAACTATGGATTGAATTTATACATCATCATATTGATGAACCATGATGCCTAATTCCGACTGTAAGTTTCGCCTGCGCCACTGTTGTGACCAAAAGTTCGCATGACAGTTGGAAGCAACGAGTTCATGAAATTTGTAATTAAATGGCAATGCAGAACCAAAGATATTCACACCAAAACCAAGAAGCTATGTCATTGATCTCTATCAAGAAAAAATAATACTAGCCTACAAATACTCAAGATTACCTCTCCTTGACTCGAAAGTGTGTAGTAAACTCGATTTATGAAATACAAACGTGTTTTGAAGCAGCTGATGTTCATAGCAAACTTCGACCGATGTTTCTACTGATACAGCTCATGTGGATGATATTTATTTGGTTGAAAGTATAAGCCCTATTGAGAAATAACAGCACAAGCAGTTGGGGTGGCTTTTTCAGCGGTGCTGATCGGTCAGCACCAAACTCAAAATCCACACACATCAAAATACTCGAGTGATTTTGTTCAACAATGAGTACCTAAGATAACTGAATTTGTTTGGGGAATTACTAGAATACAATGTATGAGGATCCGTTCATATACGTAGGAATCTACGTCGATGGCTTCAAACGTAAACCAGCAATACATTAATTTAATCAAACAGTTTGAAGAATGCAAAAAGAATTGTTTTAAATAGGCCCTACAGATTAAGTTTAAATTATTAAAAATATTGACCAAAAATGAAAAATTTTGTCGCAGTCACTGTAAATAACATTATTATTATTATTATTATGGGCAAATAGTAAATACAAAAAATAAATCTTCAGATGAACCCGAGTTGTCACAATACTAAGAGTGGAGAAAAACCGAACATCTTCATAGAAACTGGAGGGTAAATAGACTGGTTACATGTAAAACAAATCAGCTGATAATACAACAGTAACAAATTAATATACATTATGGAAATGTGCAGCAACAAGTTTTAATGAAATACTAGCGAACAACTGGGTCAACAGCAACACGTCAAGTAAAATGTGGACTTACCTCAAGTTGAACATACCGCAGGAAACATCTTGGCCCTGAAATGTCTTAAAACTAAAATCGAAACTTGGTATCTGACCCAGTGAAAAATTCGAACTAAATCACACACGATGATATCGTGGAAACCCATTTCAAAGAAAAACGTAGTTATTGAAATGCCTGTTATTACCAATAACACGCGAAAAATACGCTGTTGTAACGCTTTCAGTGATCAGATCATCGTCAGTAACAAACAGTAACTTGAGTTATGATGGTGTGATCACAAAAACCGGTATAACAGTGTATTTTTCGCGTTTTTCAATAACTCCGTTTTTGTTTTCCACTGAAAAATCATTAAAAGTCCATAAGGTAACTTTTGAATAGCGACAGATACAAGAAACTAAATGCGTACCCCAGAGGAAACCGTTCAAAATCTGCCATGAAAATCTTGTAAGTGGTGATGTGCGCAACAAATTGACTACAATGAAATGGCATTTTAATTTAATGGGAAACAGCAGCTGACTGATTAAAACCGGCAATGGAGTAAAACACCACTATTTTGTACGTAGGGGAAAAACAATGCTGGTAGCGTGCGATGGTCCGATAGCAAATTGAGCGAGACAACTACGTTAAACGGTCAATTTAATTCGTGACATCTCCACGTAATAGGATCACAAAGAGAATGGGTTTGGAATGAAAGAGAGGTGCTTCGCAGCCTCGAGTTTTTGAAAAAAAGAAGATAAATTATTAAGGCCTCAAAATGCATAGGCAATTTAGGTCAGGAAACCTGTCGTGCCAAACAGTAACTTCACCCTCCTACAAAAATGTGTGCTATCTGAATGGCATTTAATGATCAACATTTCAACACGGAACTGCAACATCAAAATCGATTGACTCCCTCTAACCAAGGTTAACTAAGCGGGCATATAACATAAGGCAACCATTGCAATTCAGCAGAAGTACCTGGCAATTAACACCTCAACCTGCGCGCCAATTAAACGCAGAGTTTAAGTAAGTAACTACCAAAGCCTAGTCTCACCTAACCATACGTTGAATTCTCCAGAGAACTCACCCTTACTGGCCCTATCTAATGAAAGTGGAGACAAGATTCGTCGTAAAACAAAGAAACGCAAGATTTTGACATTATAAACTTATTTATATTATATTCACATAATTATAGCCATTGACTATATGACACTCACTGTACATAAAATAGCATTAGGAAATTTGATTTGTACATCTCGGAAAAAATGAAGTAACAAGTAGTATTTTCAAAAAATGACAGATTCATTATACACTATACAAATGATGTTTAGAGTTACAAAAAATCACTAGGAAACGATCTGGTTTTTTTTCGCCTAAAAAAATCTTTGTCAAGTGACGTGGTATAAATTGATTAACATTAAACTTTTCAAATTAAAAAAATTGTACATTTATAAACAATGTAATGTCGTATACTTCAGTCGGATCATGGCAAATGAACCAAATTTATTGTTTTGCTTCAAAGTACAAATTTAATAGGCCAGATTGACTACTAGGTTTTTGGGATGTTTTTGAAAATCACATGGTGGGACAGAAAGAGATAATTCGAAAGTTTGAAGGGGAGATAAGGCAAACTGAGTACTGATATGAATATTTACGGAACAAGGATTTAAGTTACCATTTATGAGCCTCGAAACGCTTACGGAGAAAAATATACCCGATGTGATAGAATATTTTATAAGGATAATGTAAATTTCAAAAACTTCCCAATGAAAAACGCAACTGACTTGTTTAGTACCTAAGAAAAATTTGTACTCAATTAAAGCTTGTGTAATTAATGTAGACTGTGAACAAATAAACCGGATTTGGTTCACAAAAGGGCAAGAAAAATTTAATATGGCCTACATTAATCCATAGATAATTTGCTATATAGTATTTATAAATATATATAACTTAGTCGTTAATATGTACAGGAAACACCTAGCGTCCTTTGAGCACACAGAAACTATAGAATTCCGGATATTACGACTATCGAATCCAGAGTTTAAGATATAACAAACCATTAAAAAGCATCTATGAGTTGTATTTATTGACGGAATTTAAGAGGATAGAATTTAAATGTATAAAAGATTTATATTTACCAGAGACGATGAGGTAGGTTGGTGGACCATAGTGGTTTCTATTGGTTTGCTATAGATAGGTCTCCCCACGGAACACTAGGTATACGGTGAACGGCAATAAACCTAGTTATTTACACGGAGTATTATAGAACAGCCGTAGAACTAACTGTAGAACTTTGTGTAGAACAGCCGCTTACAGGCAAATTGGCACGTAGAAAGGTGGATCACAAGTTGTAGTCGAATTGCTGCTGGAAGCGGCAGTCCTGTCCCTACATGTGAGTCAGGGGCATCGGATCCGGAGAGCCAGCCTGGTAGCCGCTGTGGATGTGGGAGACGAGTCGGGCGTTTTGCTGATGAGGATCGTTCGAGAGGTTGTTCGGGTCAGACGGGAGGTACATGGAGATCATCTGCCGCAGGTCACCGCTGTTTGCCGGAGGCCCGTACTCCCGTTTTATACCAGGGTTCCCTATGGGCTGAGGCGTCGGCGTGTGGATCCCGCCGGAGGACGGGGAAACTGGCTCGGATTTGATGCTGCTGCTGCCGGGGCTGTTCTGTTGCATCGACGAGTGGTAAGGGGATGCTCCGCCGCCGCCGGCCGAGCCGTACATGCTCCCGTACGACCCGCCGTTCATGTAGGAGCTCGGGTGCATCTGCCCCATGTCGTACCTCGGGTAGCCCGACGCCATGTGAGAGCTGTAGGCGGAATGCTGCTGATACGCTGAAGGGTCGTGCATCATGTAACCGTTCGGCATGTACCCGTTGGGCATTTGATACATGTCCCTGTTGACGATCTGCTGGGAGCCGGTGTTGCCGCCGCCCGTCCTTTGAGAGTCGACCGTATTGTTCGGGATGAGAGAACCAGCTGTCAGTGGATATTTGTCTTTCTTCAGAAGGGTTTTCGTTTTCCTCCTTGGTCTGTACTTGTAATCGGGGTGTTCCTTCATATGCACAGCCCTTAACCGCTTGGCTTCATCAATGAAGGGTCGTTTCTCTGACTCACTCAACAACTTCCACTCAGCTCCCAACCTTTTCGAAATCTCTGAATTGTGCATTTTGGGGTTTTCCTGTGCCATCTTTCTCCTCTGCCCGCGGGACCAGACCATAAACGCGTTCATAGGCCTCTTCACTCGATCCATATTGCTAGCCTTACTTGTGTTGTTGTTGTTATTGTTAGCGGCCTGATGGTGGCCGTGTTGCTGCTGCTGAACGAGCTGTTGGTGTTGCTGATGGAGCGATTGCTGCTGAGGTGGTGGCGGCTGTCCCATGACGTTACCGTGAACGAGAGATCCCAAGCTGCCATACGAGGAAACTGGGTGGCCGTGGTGATGAGGGGCCATGAGACCCCCCTTGAGATCAGTCTCCATGGTCAGCATATCGTCTTCCCTCGGGGCGTACAGCTTGACTTCTCACACTGTCACTTCCCACGTGATAACACTTATGTTCCAACGAAAAAACACCGCAACAAAAATTTTTCAACTTTACTGATAGCAGATGACTCGAGATCAGCTTTGACTCGTTTCGCGGTCGGCTCGACACTGAACCAAACTCCGGCAGACTGCTCCCCTCTGTCGCCTCAGCTCCTGGCCAGCGGCGGTTCCCCCACTCTGTCCATCCCCTCCCCTACTTTTCACACCCCTCCACCTCACAGGCGCATATTGATTGACGTACCCGCCTGCCATGTTTCCCCTCCGCCAATAGGCGGGCGCCTGAGCTCCTACGTCACGACGAAGGCAGAACCTTCGTCTCCCCACCATCTCCCTCTCGCCTCAGGTAAACGAATTCCTCAACTTGTTGACTAACAACTATTTCCAACTTGTTCTCGCTACCTAAATATCTTACCAGGAAAACTAAATTGTTCCGAGTTATCAAGTAAATTATTACCATTTCCCTAGAAAAATTCAACCTCTTCCCACACCTCGTATCTTCTATCTATATATCTGTACTCCAACAGCTCAGACGCAATGGGCACCATCGCACCAACAAACGCCTAATCTTTTCAAACTTCATTAATTCATTGAAGGTATTGGGAATAGCCCCGATCTAGAGTTGTATTTAAACATCCATAAGCTTTTCGCTGGTATTAGCTAAATTCGACCAAATTACCGGGCCACGAATTTGACGGACCTTCTATTCCCACAAACTATGGTGTCCTTGGCTCAGAACAGCAGTTATATGCTTGATTCGGTACCCGCAAGTTGTATATAGTTTTTGGTTGAGATGAGCAAGTGATGCAAATAAATAAGTAGAGACCTACCTAAGGTAACGCACTATTGTGGCCGAACGGTTTATAAAACCTCAAGATGCGGCATTCTGTAACTAAATTATACGTAAATTAGGTATGTAATTATGTCAGCAGAAACGCACTGGGCGAATGCCTACCCTTTTAATTATGGTTTTCAATAACTTATCTGACAACGTTTTCATACTTGCAAATTGGTTGATGAAAGCAGGGGTTTAACGGACGGTAAGAAAAACTGAACTGTCAAACTTTTACTTAGAACTTAAGAAGTGGTGGCGAACCCAACATATTTATCAAACATCGTTCAAATTCGCAAAGAAATTCTTTTTAGCGAATTTTCGAAGAAAAGGAAGCTATTGTTCTCGGTCCAAAATTTTTAAAACTCGAATTTCCGAAAGATTTTTATACCAAAATCCGTTTCAGACCATCCTGAATTCCCTGCCGAAAGACACCAAAAATTATATGTATATATATATATATTTATATATATATTTATATATATATTTATATATTTATATATTTATATATTTATATATGTATGTGTCATTCCAGACGATAACTCTCGAAAGAATTGAGATAAAAAGTTCAAATTTGCACGAAAAATCTGTCTTGGCAATCAACAGGCTAAGTTCGAAGATGGGCAGAATCGGGTCACCCTAAGGGGGAGTTTTGGGGAGTTTTAGGGGGGGGAAATTACCCATAAATTCCCAAAATGAAAAAGTCTGACAAGTGACACCTCATTTTAAAGGTTTTTGTACGCTGAACACGATGGTGAAATCAGAATTGCGATATCTCATTCCATTCTCAAACTGGAGCACTTTGAAGATGAAGGAACGTGGTTATTTCTTGAGATGTTCTTCCTGGTTCGTCTGCTCTAATCTGATAACGGAATGGGATATCGCAATTCTGACTTCACCATCGTGTTCAGCGTTGGAAAATCTACAAACCGAGGTGTTACTCGGCAAAAAATGGAACAAAAAAATTGTTACGTATCCAATACCTACTCTTCTGGTATTCAAAACATGTTTGATTTCCCCCTCCCCCTCCTTCCACCCCAAATTTTACTTTGCGTAAAACTACTCCTGTTTTAATTTTGTATGGTATCAAGTTGGGAAAACATTGGCCGAAAATTAATTTTCAGAAAATTTTAGGCGGAGGAGGAAGATGCCGAAAACTTCGAAAATTCGCTCTTATAGCCATGCTGCATGACTGTGGTTTTTTCTTTTTTTTGTTAATTGAAAATACCCCAGGAAGGTAATATGTGTGATGAATGATTATTGTATTGATATCAACGCAACATAACCAGCTGACCTAAAAAGTGAAGTCCTTTGTCCTAAAAACAATTCAAATTCAATTCAATTTTTTTATTCAGCACATACTTTATACAACAAATTTAGAGAGTAGATGTTTAGAGAGTACACATAATACAAGATCTAAACTTATGTTGGTTGATGAGCCTAAGGTCAATGACCCGTCCAGGCTCGTCTCTTCCACCACTATTTATTACTGCGTACCTATGTATGTGCCAGCAGTTTCCTTGAAAAAACACACCGTAAGTGTTTGGAGAATGAGTCACATTGATCAAGAACCAACAGTATTGACAGGTTATTCCTGAGTAGTTAGTAAATACACTTAATGCTACGAAGGCTGATTTGTATTTTTATCCTAATTTAAACTTATTTATAACAACACTTTCGTTATTTTCAAGCTCAAAATATTCTAGAACTAGTTTTTTAAATTTTCCTGTTGATGCTGAAGTCTTGGTTAGGAGCGGTAACTGTTCAAACAGGGCTGGAGCTAGCCATGGAAATTGTCGAGTGTAGAAATCATTATGTGCCTGTGGTATCTGGAGGACATAGTTGGCGTTTGTTCGCGTCGGTCTAATCACCGCTTGCTTAGTAAATAAATGCAGGTGTTTATGCACATATAAAACAGTTCTGTGAATACAAGCCATTCTGGGAGTGAGAACACCGAAGTACGCACGAAGTACGAACTACGCATACTTAGGGAAGATGCCTTATTCACGAGCTTAGGGAGAAATATTCCGATTTTGCTCATTAATAGTTTTTAGAAAATCAGTTCGGACAAAGAGCATTACTTCATTCATTATACTCTCGACTGGTTGACCCTGGTAGATGTGAAGATTGATAAATGCTTGAATACAACTGTATGAAATTGGCGCGATGTTAAATTTTACTTTACACGGTGTAATTAGTCCTGGTGTCGTATTGGGTGAAAACCCTCGAAACGGGTGTAAGCAAAACAAAAAGTTCGACTTCCTCATTCTATTACGAAAAACGAGTGAGCATCCTTTTATCGGGGCCCTAAACGGTAAAAAGTAGTTCACGGGGTCTTTTCCCGATCTTTCAGATGCAACGAGCCGTGCGGTCCTATTCAGGGCTTGAAGGATAATCGGGCGCCAGCCACCACGCAATCGCCCGGATTCCCAGTCGGCTATTATTCTCGTGGAATTTGCGTGCGTCCAACAATAACTAACGATCTTTTCAAAACCGAGTGTCGGGTGACAACTTGTTGATCATATTGCAATGAATAAATTACGTAGGTCCTTCAAGCTCATTGTGATCAATCTAAAAGCACTCGCTAGTTCAACTACTGCCTCCTACGAGGTTACTGGGTGGACAGGAATTGGAAATGTACCTATAGGTACTGAACTTCACTCATAACTATACCAGTGTTTTCATTTAGAAACTGAAGTATATAAATCATTAGGTATTGTACATTTACGTTGGATAGCTTTTTTTTCTTTTTATCATCTAAAGCGCATGTATAGACAACTTTCCTCTTTTAAACAATAATATGTAGCGCTACAAATTTATTGATTATATTAGAAGCTATTAATACTCTGATAAATATATGATTAGGTAGGACGGTTTCAAATTTATGACCTCCAAGTTAGAAGTGAACTAGTGTTTCAAGTTGGCCAATTTATTGAAGAGTTCAGTAGCTGCAATAGAAAGGATCCCGAAGAGACACTGAATATGTACACTTTGATTAGGTATATTCTTGCTTTCTTTGTAGGTACTGGAATAACAATGAATTACAATTATGTCACGAAAACATCATGATTTTGACATGAATAACAATAATTATTATGGCTATGGCCAGACCAAAATTTGGCCCGTCCGTCACCAAGAAATGTGACTCAATTTATTGTGGTTTATTTTTCAATAACGAACCTTTGGAATCGAGCATGAAACCAACCCCTGGCCACAAGTTTGATGGTTTCCGTGTCAAGGTACGTGGAGTTCGAAAATGGAATACTAAAGTTCTGTCCGTACGCCGTACTTCGCATTTTCCTTAGTTACCTATACCATGATCCGAAATCAGCGAAATTTGGTTTGTAGGTCCCATTTGAGGTATAGTTGGTCCTCGAAGCTCGGCGCCACTATCAGTCATCCCTAAGGGTTGAAATGTAGGGGTTGAAATTTCCTGAACGCCGTAGCTCGAAAACTTCCAATAGAAAGGTAGGGTTGTTTTAACGTTTTTAAATTGGTCTCGAACTAGAGAATTTTTTGATACCACCCGGACTATTGTACGAAGCCGGAAAGCTTCGTCAACATCATCTGAGCATAATCACATCCGGCTTGTATGAAATCGAGTGGTTGTTCCGTGATATTATTTCATTTGAAGAATGATGGGTTATTTTGGGTTATGTTGATAGGCACCTGATTTTGTTTAATTTTAACAAATTTTATGCTCCATGAATAACAACATACCTAATTAATGATATAACTATTCATTCCAAGGCATATTTATGAAACGTAATTCCCCGGCTGACTCCAGTACTCAGTTTAGGGCTTTCCTGTGGGAGACACGAGAGTAGGTATTGACCACATAAAATAGTGATCTACGCCGAAGGGCATCTATACAGGTAAATAATAAAGAGTTGTGTAACCTGCCGTGTGAAGGAAGAACGACAACTCAAAAATTGTCGAAAATGGGATTTTCACGCAACCCCCCTAATTTCAACCCCACCTTTTTGATGGTCAAATCGAAATTCCAAAATTCGACCCAGAAGGGGTTGAAATTGTTAGGGATGAAATCTGGAAATTGCTTAATTTTGAGGAAAAACGTCTCAACTCCGTGTTTTTTTTAGTAAAAACATCTCAACGCCTCGATTGAAACACCCTAACTTGCGAGTTTTGTTATTTATTTGTTAAGGAAAAACTACTCAACTAGCTGAAAACGCCGTTGAGTCGTTTTTCCCCCAAACCGTTGGCTTCAGGATCGGGTCCAAACCGTTGGACTCAAAGGGGATTTGAGTGGTTTTTACTCCAAAAATCAACCATGAATAATCGCTATTCGACTCAACTGCAATAAATCGATTGGAAAAACGTGTGATTGGAGTTTTTTTTTGACAGCTATCGATCAAGTTGAACATGACTGAACATTTGGAAAAAAGGGGGTTGCGGGAATGCCCTGTAGTGAACCTATAGCGAGTTTTCGTTGGAAAACTTCGAAGCTGATTTCTGAAAACTCAATAATTTTGAATTGAGTCGTTCTTCCTTTACACGGCAGTAATAATCTGCAGAGTTTTTTGTAATGGTTTCCCCATACAATCAATCCATATTTAAGCAAATGTAACTCCGTTAGTCTATTATCCCATGAAAATCTTTAATAGCTCATTGGAAAGCTCTCAATTTATTTACCTATCTCAAAATCTCACGCTGCCAAAATACAATCCTCCAAAACTCCAGCATAAAACATATCAACAATACAAAAGTTTGATTAGATAATTAGTGAACGGCGATTAGTAAGTGAACGGTGGGCGGGGGGGGGGGGGGGGGTATTTCATTATCTGAATGTATCACCATCCAAAAAACACGCAAGAATTGCAAAAAAGTTGGTTTACAAACGTGGCATGATTAATAGAACACGATCGAGATGTCTCGATTACATCATCATTTCGATTACAGCAAAAATATTAAGCTGAGTCAAAAGTGGAGCTCTCGGATCAGCTGAGTCACACAACTGCCCAACACGGCTTATTTCCTTCCTTTCGGCATGGAAGGGAGTTATTTCACGACAGTTTTGCCTAAGCGAAAAAATAAAACATTTAGCATTCCGTAGGATGCATCAGTATAGCATGCTGCAAGTAGGTACATCCGCTTCATACATAGGAATGTATTTCCACCCACATTCAGTCATAAGACTTATATTTATTTACGTCCCTGTGTACCTAATGCTTCCGTCCAGCGGAAGTACTTGGCATTTCATAGGGTATGTCCAGTGATTCCAGCTTTACCAGAGTGTTAACATAATAATATATAAGAGTTTTACTGAATTTTGTCGGATGTTAAGATTACCTGATGATACCTGGGCATCGTAGGTAGCAAACTTATGGGCAAATTCGATAATCAGCTCAATTAGAATTTTGGCGAGATTATCCTGTCAAGGGTGGTCAAGAGCCTGTCACATTAGGGCGGTACAACCACAAAATCCTGAATCCCCCCAAATCCCGATTGCCCACTTTTCTGGAATGAAAACATCATTAGCGTAAGCTGCTCCATACTATATAGGATAAGCACCTACCTATGTGCCATGGAAAAAGTTCAGCAATAGGTATTGGAACCCTAAGTACTTAGTATAGGTAGACATTCAACAGAAGTAGACATGCTGATTGACAGGTTGTATGAGCCTACCGTTCATAAAAGGAAGGATAGGATGTATACAAAAAAATTTATTGACATTTATCTCTTCATATTCTTTTTTAATCCGAACAAATTCTTTTTTAAGGCGAAAAAATGTCTATTTTTTGGGGTGAAAAAGGAAAAATCGTTTCCTTCGTGAAACGGTTTTTCATTTTTCACCCAAGGACACACATTATCATTCACATTCCTTCCAACCAAAGTAGTTTACGAATATCGGCTCATTATAATTTCAATTGTAACCATCCAATATAGTGAAAGCACGCTAATAGGTATGTTGTAGGGACCTATTCCTAGAGGTAACTGAGTGTCTTGGCCACACTCATGCTATCTGAATTCGCTGATTAATTACCATACTGCATAGCGCAAATATTTTGTGTTTTGGGTATTACGACTTGTGTCAATATTTCTATGTAGTACATCAGACATCCATGCTCTCGGGCAACAACAGTTCTTCCTATTTCACATAGTGGAGTCATGAGATATAATAATCTCATTTACGACAATGTTTTACGCAGATTTATAGTGGTGCGCTTTAACTCGGACAAGCAATGGCAATACTGCCGTCCAAAGCAAGAAAGCCGTATAACAAGGAAAAACGCAGGTAAAGTTTTTAATCCGTCAAATGGGCATTCTTCAATATTTTCCAATGATTTTTTTTTGCCAATTGATCCAAATTTAGTTTCTACATCTGTAGCAGCAAGGCGCATCAATTTTGGAAGAATACACATACCTACATTTATGTAAGCAACTGTTTTTCTCCGTTGTAGAAGATGAGGTAAATTTTGCTTCAAAAAACGGTAGAGGGCCTGTTACTGCTTTTCATCGTTGGTCGCTCATGCTACGGCTGTTTCCCACTGTAGTTGCTGGAGTTTTTTCACCCCTTTCCCGAAGAGAAAAACAGCGCCTTTTTTTCCTTGTAAAATACGACTTACCGCGAAATGGAAGCCACCTACGGTCGATCGCACGAAGCTTTTGGCACTCGTCACAAAAATGAGATACGGTACCGCCTGACGAATTCAGACAACTACAAGACGGATACAACAAATAAAAACAGTACTGTCCTGATGACAATTGAATTAAATTCACTGTTCCAATGAATTAATACCGTAGGTCTGGGATCTACTATTTTTATTTGCTGAAAGAACTAGGTACTACTGCATTTCATCGTTGGAAAACCACCAAAAACTCGAAAAATCGTAGAACTTTTCCTTGAATAACTTTATTAGAGAAATTTTCCCAACTTTATAACTTGATACCAAAATAGGTCTTTAAGATACGAATCCAGTCATACCAAAATCTCTAAATTGGAAAAAATCGAGTCCTCGGCCTTTTTACTATGGAGGGCAGAATAATGACGTAATACCCAACGTCACGCAGAGTTGGGCAAAAATTAGTTCTGAAACTAAAACTAAATTAGTTCCGAACTGGAACTAAAAACTGAAACTATTAGTTTTTATTCGCAACTTCGAAACTAACTTTTGGAACTAAATTAGTTTTAGTTTCAACTGTTGAAACTAAAACTAATTTAGTTCCAAAAGTTGGTTTCGACGTTGCGAATAAAAACTAAATTAGTTTTTATTTTCAATTTCGGAACTAAAAACTAATTAGTTTTTAGTTTCAACTTTAGTTCAACTAAATTTTTATTCGAATAATCCCAACTCTGCTGTCACGTATCTGTTACGGTCTCCTGCTGATTTAAAGTGTTGATGATGTTTGTCTACTCGTGAAGAATGATCGGACGTCTTCGGATAAGAAGGGTAGCAGAATTTCCCTAACTTACCCCGTTAAAGGGTAATCCATTACTACCTGCAGTGAGCCCGGGCTACCTGCAGGTTGAAAAGGTGAACGGGAATGGACAAAAGAACAGCCGGTAAGTTACCGGCTGTTACCGACGAAAAACGTTTTGGACTGACGATCAGAGGGTATTCGAAGGGTCAACACCTCATTTTTTCTGATATAGCACATACAGACCGCATGTAAATGTAGGACATCTAAACCTATGCAGAATAGACCACATGAAAGTCTAGGTAGGCCATGTGGGTACCTATGTTCAAAGAAAAAAATCTGAACTCATTTCAACGATATTTAAGGTAGTTACGGGCGTTTCAAGTATTTCACGTTTGCGCATGCGCAGACTGGACGATTTCCATGATTTTGAAATGGGATCATCTGCGATCAAACCCGCGTGTACTCTCAAAATTTCAGCTCTCTACGAATATTTTTCGCGTAGTTGGAAGTCTTACAAGGAAATGGTCAACATTTCATGTTCACGCATGCGCAGACGAAAGTTACTTTACGATTCCAATGAAATTCATTTGCCACTATCAAAGTATTATTCCTGATCGACCCTCCAAGTTTGAACTCATTTCAACAATTAAGGCTGTCATGGGCGTTGAACAGCAAAGACTAACTAGGCCATTATATAAACTAATCTTGTTTGGTAAATAATATGATAGACATTTAAAATGTATTCTCCAGACTGCTGAATTTGCCTAAAACTCCCAGTTTTAATTGTTTCACTGTAATTTGATTGTATATCCAAAAATTAGGATAAAATATCCCAGTTTCAAAAAAGGAGGGGACGGGAGGATAAGGCATACCTATCAAGTGGGACATGTCCGCCAAAAGTAGGACGGAGTAACTATCTGTCGTCATACTTCTGGAGGACATGTCCCACTTAATATGTATGTTCACCGAGCGTTTGAGCAAGTACAAACCCGGAAACACTGAAACAACATAATCGTCAGCAAACGACTGTTCTGCATGCACGCGTCTACTGAAGAAGGTCCTTACCAAAATCTCATGGAAAGGTTTGTTCAAACAATATTTGGAGATTTTCCTTCATGGTCAACTAAGAGTTTCATCAATTCCTCACCGCTTGAAATCACAGTAGTTCCAGCGCATTGTCCTTTGTCGCGATTGCCGTACACAATTTATTCAAACTACCTATTACATTCAATGTTTTTTAAACCAGCAGTGTTTAACAGATTCACGAGCACGTTATATTTGTCTCACGGGTGCTAATTAGTAAGTTGCGTGGGTATCGCTTGTCTGTTACTTCCCAGTTATCTTCCATACGAGCGAGAAATTATATTTCTCTACAATCCGCACTTAACCAAACTAAGACAAGAATTAGTTTGAAAATCTTGCACTTTTTCGCAAACGCCAGCTCAAATTACAAGAACCACACATATTGTCCTTGTACAATGACTTATTCGTGTTAGGTTAAACAAGTGTTATGGGAATAGAATTTCTGGCCTCCTTGATAATCTAGGACCGCCGCGTGGGGCAGTCGCTGTGTGGAAGCCATTTTGGATTTGTGCGGATACCTGTCAAGGTAAAGGTGCAACACCGAGACCGGATTCCAGTACAGAAACGTACCTAACCACTGGGGGGGCCAGTTACACTACTGAGATAAGAACCGCGAAAAAAGCGCCCCTACTCATCTAAATTGCATATTAAATCCCGTATTAGTGTAAAATAAGACGAATAAATCGAGCGGCCACTGTCCAGCGGTGGGACCACCATCTATGAAGATCAACGCGTGTTAGCAGTGCATGATGTATTTAATAATTCTATCACAATTCCACCGATCTCGAACATCGTAAGTATCACGAACCAATCTACCGGAAGTGTGACAGTTGAACAGGATAACCACCAACTCTGTTCCAGCTTCCACAACGAGCTGAACTGGATTGTGCCGACCAGTGCATAAATAACGAGGTCATTAACAGTTGATGTGTACTTGGCTTGGGGTAGGATTAGTTTACCCTAATACACAGGTGTTAATCTAGCATTAACCAACAATGGCGCGTAACTACGTGGGCCCACTTCAGGTGCATAACTTCACGGGAAGCAGGGCGGTAAGCTGGAGGACGTTGTAATATGAACGCCATACTTGCCAACAGTTTCTGTCACGATCCTCATTGAAAAAGACCATCAATTTATAATAAAAACGCTGCAACTTATTACATAACGGCTCCTTATTTACCTGTTTAGATGGCCTTGCTGCGTAGATCACTATTTCTGTGGTCAATACCTACGCTCGTGGTCCCCCCCCCCCCCCCCCTTAATCAATGAGTCAGAGACAGCAAACATCTCCTACGCATGCGTAGAACAATGTTACGGTCACATTTCGATGACAATTATGTGACCACCTAAGAGCCAACCTACCTTCAAAATTTTAGCTCATGGCAATTATATTATCGTAGTATTGGGCGAAACACTTAAAGACACAGATAACCAACTAAGACATTTGAACAGTTGGACATATTTACCTGTGAAAAATTTAGGTAGATATTACGGTAGACAAATCAATTTCTACTTAAACCATCCCATGGCGGACCGACCACTACATATTATTATACTCTTTACATTCAATTCGGTAACATTATAAAACAAAACTGCAAATCCCTACACAACGGTTTATTATTTTGTATAGAACACCCTTCTGTAACAGATCACACCTCTCTGTATGGAACTTCCTTCTGTTACAGATCACAGCTCTCTGTATAGATAACCCTTCTGTATAGATCACAGTCCCTCCGTAGTTACTACCTACTCGCCACTACAAATTAATATCATGCGTTGAATGTTCAAGCTGTACCTTAAATGGCAAAAAGAAAAATAACCGCAGTTTTGAAGGAAATTGTTGATGTGTATTGGAAAATACTCGTAAGACAGGGATTCGAACCTCATATTTTAAGTGTAAAGCTATGTTCACATGGAGATGCAAATCCCGACGGCAATCCTGTACGGCAACGCGTTTGCCATAATTTTTACTGCAGAGGCGTTCACATGGCAGCGGAATCATAACCGGAAATCTAACCGGAAAAATCAACCAGGAATATCGAACTCCAATATGGCTGAACAACCAGACAGACGGCAACGGATCCGACAGCAGAAAATATCTGGAGATTTTGATAAATAGTATCCATATGACATTGCGTTGCAATAATCCATTTTGCGTTGGCCAATAGCATTGCAGAATGACTTGCCGTACCGGATTGCCGTCCGGAATTGCATCTCCATGTGAACCTAGCTTAAGATTGTAAGAGCCCGAAGCCTAGACCACTCCGCTACGGCAGCCACCTGGCCAAGGCAAGTGATGTGCGCTCTCAACCTAGCTTCATGCCTGCATACACCCTGCTCTTTAAGGGAAATTTTACAGCGACATCGAAGAATGCTCCAGATGGTCTCAAAAATTCAGGAAAAAAAACAAATGATTTAAAAATGCGAAAAAACCCACACCTCAAAATAAAATTTTCCGAGACAGGGATACTCTGGATATTTCAACCCCTATTTTGCACCCCTTAAGAGTTGAGTGACAGTAACGCCGAGCCTCGAGGGCCAACTAGAGCCAAAACGGGACCCATACCTATACCAAATTTCGTAAATTTTGATTCATAGGAACTAAGGAAAAAGCCGCGGACGGCGTACAGCGGATGGGTGGAAATATTCTTGATATTCGTATTCTACGTCCCGTGAGACGTAAACCATGAAATTTTGAGAGGGGGTTAAACAGTTTTTTTTTCATGGTCGATTTCAAAGGTTCATCATTGAAAATATAAACCAAAATGCTCACATATCGCTCGCCTTAGACCTACCAACTATGTAGAAAATCAGGAATGAGACAGCAACACAATGCTTCAATTCCTGGGACGGAGCAGAAGGGGTGATAGCTTGCGTCATGACACGTAGGGTGCATCACAGCTGCAACGGTCATTGTTTTCCCCTGCGGTTTCCACTGGACCGCAGGTCGTTGACAGTGTTCAAGTTTCTAGCTACCAACCTACATGGAGTTTCTAATCTGCCACTATTTGCATATTCTGAGGCACGTGTAGGTATGTAGACCAGACAACTACACCAAATAAGAGCCTGATTTCCTCACATTTCAGTTTTTCAGCAACTTGGCTTACGACCAGACTTTCTTTCGGTCCAGTTGTGCAGCGGATTAGCCCTGAATGGTGGGTGGGCTGATGATGACTAGGAACAGAAACATTAATTTTAACATTACGAATAATCCAGAAGATGTTTTGGCGATTGTATAACTACAAGGACTGTTGATATTCAGGACTTGGAAGGAGGCGATGTTTCCCGGATATCAGCGTTACAGATCAATTGTAGGCCAATATTCATCATTGAACTGTTCTTTATCCAGTCAAGTGTTCCAATAATCACCAACGCAGGACTGCGTGAACGGATGGAAAGATAATTACCACCAACGCTTCTGCAGAAAGAGATTATGAAGACGCCGAGGGGCATCCGGCCTGAGGATTACGTGAGTTCGAAACCAACGGAAGCCGGTCGGAAAAAAAATCGAATCGCAGACAAGCAACAGACGTTTGGAGAGCTGACAGGTGCCTTGCGCGGGGCGAGCTTGGAACCACTGTTATTAGCTCTGACCTTGTGCTCCTCACCTATTTCTATATAATATTATTACGGTCCGACGGACGGACACTTCCTCCGGACGGTCTCGTGAGAGCTGCCCAGTCCCCAGTGCCTCCAACAAGTGGAGAATCACATATGATCGGTAATGACACGGTAACTCGACGTCTTGAGAACCACACATCTACGTGCTGATAACAACGCAGCGTTCGACGCCAGAATATCACGTAATGGGGGATCGCAAGTTTTCAAAAATCCCCTGTCGCATTGGTACGCGTTAGGCAAACGACCTTAGGTTACTACGGTGTTGATATTTAGGTACCAAGGACTTCAATCAAAAATGATAAAGATCTCAAAGTGTTCATTTGTGAGCTAAAATTCATTTCGGAACCGTGACGCCTGCGGGTGGCAGGTGAAGCAGGGCTGATGTGACAGATTACAACTGAGTGGAATAGCGAAACCCTGAGCACGAAAGAAAAATGTTACAGAAACCCCGGCCGATCATACTAAGTTACTCGAGGGTACAAAAATGGGGTAGCAATTTTTGAAGATTCTCCTTCAATATCTGGTTCAACTTTATCAAAAACTCTCAACTGCCAATTTTGGTTTATTATTCTGTGAATAACACACCTACCTATGTATTCGCTCAGCAAAAAAATTTTATAACACCCCCTCAAAATTTTTTCTTTTCCGTTTCAAGGTGCGTAGATTCCAAAAATACAATGTCCATCCGCCGTATCACGCATAACTACTTCATTTTCGGTCTAAAAAATTCGTTCTTTCGCACACATGCTCCATTTGTGCCCTAGTTGTGTCCCGAAACTTTGCAGCCCAATCGGAATATACCCAGGGGTGTTATGAGTGAAAATGTGTATAAAAATAGGTACTTTTGTGTTTCAGTAACATGAGCTTTTGAGGTATAGTTTTCAATGTTTTGGGGACAAGAAGACCGATTATGAAGTCGATTTTGACCAAAGAGTGGAAAACTGAGGTTCTACCAAATGCTCAGCTCCCAAAATTGATTTTTTATGAGTCAAAAACTGGGAAATCGTCTGAAACCAACATCAGTTTGTATAATAACACTAGAAAAAGTGTCAACACGTGGATCAAGACGATTAAATGGCACTACCAATGGTCAAAGATAATTTGGAAAAAAAGAGCGTACCTACCTAATTCGTGTTGTGGGGGCCAAAATTGGTGGAAACCATCAGAAATAGTTATTTAAATTATTTCATATGAAAGAAACAAATATGAACAGCCAAACATTTCTGTAGGTATGTCCAATAGAATAATAAATCCATGTGACAAGGACTTTGCAGCATTTTCAGCTCTAAAATCACGTCTGATAGCACACATTAGGACTAGAAAATTTTCAAGTTTTTACGAAATCTCATTCTGCTTCATAAAAAACTCATGAATTCCAAGTCAAAATTGAATCTAGATTTGGTAACGTCCGAAGGTTCAAAAGGCTAGACTGAGAAGTTTGGGAGTTGAATTTCAAGGCCCATCACAGGCTGTGTCGGATATCCCTCATAGCGCACCTAAACGAACGCAAGCACCTAAAAACGTTCATTATTTTGAATAGATGGATTATTCCGAGCAAGAATCAACGGAATATGAAAGACACCCGTCACAGGATACATGTAAACCTGCCTGGGACAGAAAACCAGTAATTGAAAACGAATAAATCAGCGTTTTTCGGCTTTGAAAAATAATTTTTTCCCCTGACCTGACCCTACTAATACCTGGCTCTACTGACATACTATTTTAGTTGAATAAAGAAATTATCTATCCATACAAATTGTGCAACGAAAACTCATTCTGAATACATGTCTGAAGAGACCAGTGGGTCATCGTCCTCATGGTCTGTAGCTAATCCGAAGGTAGAGCCTAGAATTTTGAATATTTGCATACAGTATTTAGTTTTTTATTAATTATATATATCTGTTTAGCAGTTCTGAAGCGTTTCCAACCAATTTGAGTTAAAAATTTCACATTTAAATGAGCACAGATACAATTTTTGGGAATGTTTGCACGATTTTGCGATAATCGGCATACAGGTATGTCATAATTCATTTTAAAAAAAACCGTTGAAAGAGAAAAAGTGGTTAGCTCAAAACACAGATATCTACTACCTATAAATAGGTGACCTTCCTAGTTATTCTTTCCTGTTAGAATATTACGGAGGCACAGGTGGCGGGGAGAGGGTTACGGCTGTCAGCCCAAATCTGCAGGTCGCGTAAATCGGCTTATTCTTCTTGTTCTTGAGCTCTTTATACCCTCCATTGCCTATCACAGTGAAATTTCTGCAATAAAATATTTACCTTGGTATTTTGCTATGTAGAACATTCATTCTCTATGTTGAAGCTGATTTTATCCGATTTGGAAATTAGCAAATTTGGAAAACTTACAATAATACAATCAATAAAATTTAACTACTACACTAAAACTTTATTAAAATGAATATTTCGTGAAATCTATCTTCCAACTACGTTTTTGAATATTTCGAATTTAGAAATGAGATTTGCATATATTGCATATATTTTCATCTTTCCGGAATACATTCCAAACTAATAATCAGCAGCATCATTTTCCAAAATACGATACATTAAGTAATACGACCTTTTTCCAGAATGTTGAAATATCGGGAATGATGTGAGCGTGACGGCAATACAGCCGTGGTGTTCGAAGGCCCCTGTGAAAAATTCTGAATCAGGTAGGTACCTACTGACTTCACTTTTTGCTTGGATTCGTGATTAAGTGAAAAACAATTTATGTCCTCCAAAATTTAAATTTCCACTACCATTTTGCGTTTCAGACATCAAGGAACATTTTTGGTTCCGTGTCTGTATGTCTGTGGTAATTCCTTGTAACGCCCATAACTACCCGAAATAATGGTTGAAATCGGCTGAAATTTAGAAGGTAGGTGCGGGTTGGGTCAGAGATGATCCTATACAAAAATCATTGAAAAAGTACCGTAACTCTCGTCTGCGCATGCGCAAAACATGAAATACTTGAAACGCCCATATCTACCTCAAGTAAATATTGTTGAAATGAGTTCAAACTTGGAGGGTCGATCAGGAATAATTTGATAGTTCCATATGGATTTCATTAGAATCGTACCGCAACTTTCTTCTGCGCATGCGCGAACATGAAATGTTGACCATTACCTTGTAACGTTAACTATGCGAAAAATAGTCGTAGAGAGCTGAAATTTCGAGGGTGCACGCGGTTTGGATCGCAGATGGTTCCGTTTCAAAATCATGGAAATCGTTCAGCCTGCGCATGCGTTAACGTGAAATGCTTGACACTCCCGTAACTACCTTAAATATCGTTGAAATGAGTTCAGATTTGGCGGGTCGGTCAGGAATAATACTTTGATAGTTTCATTGAAATCATACAGCGACTTTCGCCTGCGCATGTGCAAACCTGAAGTGTTTACAATTTCCTTGTAACGCTGCTAACTACGCGAAAAATAGTCGCAGAGAGCTGAAATGTTGAGGGTACACGCGGGTTGGATCGCAGATGGTCTATTCTATACGTTCATGTGATTCAAGTGAGGAAGCTATACTGCCTACTCGAATTGGTAGACATTTTTCGGAGCTTCTAACTGATGAATTGGTAATTTGTAGCGTTTGGGCTTATTGTTAAATCACCGCATAATTCGTTACTTATTGAAATCACGGTCTTCAGTCTACATTCCATATTATGGAATCCTGCGGTTAATATTACATTATGTTTCTGTAAACACACGTCTAAACTATAAAAAAGGGTGTAGTATGATGTGAGGCAGGTAAAGGGGGTCGTTGTGTAGGAGACAGTGTTTGTGTGTGAGGAAGGCAAGTGTTACTTTTTCCTCCAAGCCTTTTGTGCGACTCCCTTTGTGGCGACCTTCGCGATACAATGAAATTAGCTACTCAAATAAAACTGGCTCTCAGCCTCCTCTCCCTGCCTTCTCTCGGTGGATCTCCCATTCAACATCAGCAGACGCGCAGGAGCTGCTGGTCCGAGCTCGTTGGGGTCAAGCGTTTGTCACCTCTGTCTGCCTCTAACAATGCACTCGTTACCGATTCAACAGAGGATCCTTCTTGGGACTATTTGCTCGAGTGCCGTTTATTGAACACGCAAGAATGAGATTAGGATCCCAAACACAAGTACCTAGCCACTTGTGACCTCTTTAAGGCGATATTTCATTATTTGTTTAACCGTCGGATTTATTAATAGACCTAACTGTAGACAGCAACGAGTAGCTCAATCAAAAACCTTTTTTGTGAAGTCAAATCGAAGAATCAAAGAACGGGCGGAATAAATAATATACACAACGTCAGGGATGGTCGATACTTTTCGATAGTATCGAGTATCTGTACTCTTTGCAGAGGTATCGAGTTTTTTTAGCATCCATACTTGAACACCGATACTGCCTATCGGAGAATGATACTTCGGCTGTGGTATCGAAATCCGATACCAGTCGGTAAATTCCCTTTACTAGCCACTTTATTTTGACATTGAAATGTCTTACCGCTGGGGACCAGCCAAATTTCGCGTGGCTCATTTTTAAGAGCAAAAAGCGTAACGCTATTTGACATTAATTTTACTAGGGTTCTCACTTACAACCAACCCGTTGCTATGGGTTAGTGACGTCGTTAGTTTTCATAGCACGAAAATCGATCTCCATTCGCTGGTAGTTTTAAAATCCATCTTGTAGTTTTAAAATCCAAAGACCTCTCGCACTCTGCGCGAGAGACGTGGAAAGTCGACAGACAAATCGAAACTTCAACATTTAGTACAAATTGTATTTTTAAGACGAAAATAAATAAACATAAAGTAATCAATCAGGAAGCATTATTCGTCGTTGGTTTGTTCGTTATACGAAGATGATATCCTCGTCATCGTCGTTCGAAGATTCGTCCCTGCAAGCGCCGGTGTTGGATGTGTCCTTCGACTTTTCGACCAGCATGAATCCGGTTAGCACTTTTGCGCTGGTCATATTTATACTTTTTACACCTCATATTTACGTACAGTAGAACCTACAATGAATTCGTAACGCAACTTTTGTGACACCTTTATACTTCTTAACCTCGCTTATCGTATTCTGTCGACGACGACATTTTTGGGACGTATTTATACTTTTTACACCTCATATTTATGTACAGTAGAACCTAGAATAAATTCGTAACACAACTTTTGTGACACCTTTATACTTTTAACCTCGCTTATCGTAAAATTTCGTAACGCATTATTGGGACATTTTATACTTTTTAAACCTCATATTTATGTACAGTAGAACCTACAATAAATTCGTAAGACAACTTTTGTGACACCTTTATACTTCTAACCTCGCTTATCGTAGTCTGTCGACTACAATATTAATTTATTTAAAATTCATCGAGTTTTAAGCCAAGATACAAGTAGGTATAAACAGCAGATCATGGATTTATGTTGGCAAAAATTGGAGGAAATTAAGTGACCTATTTCATTATTGAACGTTTTTTTTTTTTACACTGGACATTTTTTACATATCCATGTACCGATGTACCTGCTTGTAGTGTAGGTACTGAGCATCAGTTTCGCGGATTTCTCACATCCACGGTATCATGGATTTGATCATAATTTGACGTCATATGTTCAACGTCATGTTCACGTCCACAGAAGAGAGAAAATAACGGGCGGGTGACCGTTCACACCCGTATGCTCAAAAGTGAGGCTGCCGAAGTGGAAGTGTTTTGGTCCTCTTACCATTCACACACGCCCCGATCAAAAACGCTGAAAATTATTATACAACGGTTTGCTACGTAATTGTATAGATTCCCCTTCTGCGTAGATCACTGCTTTCTCTGGTCACTACCTGCCCTCGAGCTACCCCCAGGAAAGCCCTAAAATGAGTACAGGAGCCGGCCCCGGAATTAAAGTTCAATAAGTCCATCATTAATTGTTTCATGAAGCATACCGTTGAAGTCACGAAAGTAACTATCAACAAAATCCAAAATAACCACCATTCTCCAAATGAAATAATATATCGGAACAACAATTCGATTTCATTTAGCCATGCGTGATTGTAATCAGCTGTTCCCTAGCAATGATGTCTGGGCTGGATCAATACCGTCTCATTCACGATCATGTTGAGGAAGCTTTTCGGTCGGTTCAGGGCCTCACTGTGAACGAACCTGGACGTAAATGCTCCGGGTGGTCTAAAAAAAATTTCAAATTCGAGATCAATTTAAGAAAGTAAAAAAATCGAGATAACAGCGCCCTGGAAATGTCAACCCCTATTTTTCACCCATTAGAGATTACTCGCAATAACGCGGAGCTTCGCCAACTAGACCCTAATGGGACCCACAAACCAAATTTCATTAATTTTCGTTTATGGCACTTAACTGAGAAGAAATGAATTAGGTAAGTACAGCAGACGGACAGAAATTTTTTAATTCCACGTACCTTGAAACGGAAGCCATCAAATGAGGGATTTTTTAATGGGTGATTTTTTATTTATTTATTTTATTACACGCTAGATTCCAAAGGTTTATTACTGGAAACAATAAGCTAAAAGTTGAACCCACGTCTCGAGGGCGAGTGACCATTCACACCGTTACCATGTTTATTCATTTTTTTCATTATTTGACATAGTAGGTAGTGGCTCTTTGTCACCAGATTTTTGGGGACAACGTGAGTAACCTGCTCGTGGGTGTCCTCTGGGTAACGCAAATAGCTTAAATTAACGAACTTCGGCTGAACCGGGTGTGAACAGTAGATTTCGTTTGGTTTTGGTGGGGTGTGAACGACAAACTCAGTTTCAGGCTCAGGGAGAGAAAGATGGTGTGAACGGTACACGAAAATGACCGTCAGGTGTGACTGCTCCCAAAACAACAACAACTACAACTGTTCCTCTCTATACTGTCCGGGGATTGTCCTCCGCTTGTTCGTTCATATAAAATGCATTTCCATTAAATTTCCTGTGTTCATTCACATAAAATAAATAAACACTGGTAGTAATCTCCTCAGCCTTGAATTTCAAATAAAAACGTACCTAATCCTGCTGTGTTTTTCAACCAGAATTCATCGACACCCATTTCCGCTACTAAGGAGTATCGATAAACGTCAATAATTAGTAGAATCGATACTTTCGCGTCGATACTATCGTGGTATCGATACTTCCTCTTCGATACTCTAATCGACTATCGATTATCCTTACAGAAAGCAAGGAAAGGTCAATGGAAATGGGTACAGATGTCGTGATCACTGTGAAGTTGACAAAACAACAGAGTCGTCGGTTTTCGAGTGCCTAGAAACATGTATTTTCATATTCGTGGTGGTCATTGTAGACAGTGTTTTCAAATATGAATACCCTTTGGCCCAATTATGCCTACTTGACATTTGAACGTAAAATAACCGTATACTCACAGGCATTTCTGTGTACGTCAGCCAAAAAGCCTGCAACAAAAAAGATAGTTTAGAACTTCATGATAATCTTAACCGTAGATAAATAAGTTCCCACCTAGATCTGCCGATATACTTACGAGTATGCAGCACCTTCGCTAAGATAGTGTAACAGTTATCTTAGCACACATAAACTCTAACGGGAAAACTTGATTGGTTCATAGTAGGTAATGGACACACATGAATAATTGAACGGTAAATGTAAGATAAGATAAGGTAGGTATACGGGTATAATACAAGGGTATAATCTGTGACGATAATAATGCGATATTACGCCGTGCGGATGTTTGTCATCAGTAATGAAGGGAAAGGTTTATATTTACAAAATAACGATGAGTTAATACTTGAATGTTTATGGAAATTCAAGCGGTAATCATCAACAGAAATCATTTCTGGGGCTGGTGAGGGCTAGGTCCTGATTTCTGACTCACGACCAAGACCAAGATTGATTCTGACGATATCAATGACCAGAATGTCCAGCGCAAGGGTGAGAACGAGGAGCGTGCTATAAATAGTTCCCCACAGGACCTGTTTCACGATGTCGATATGGAGAATGTAAGAAAACACTCACAGGAAATGGCAATATTATCATCAATATGCCTTCATCCAGAAATCATTTATACACATCTCTTTTGAATTTCCTTCAAATCAATAGGTAATGGTTTTATTTCAGAAAAGAACACACACAAATTATACCGTTCCATATGATAAAACCAACATGCAAGGAGGTACTCTATATTAATGAGAAGAATACTCGTAGAGTGGTTTTGATAAAATAAAAAAAAATCTGGTATAAAGCTAAAATTTGTACAAATCTAAAACTGGTACTTCAACTCACCTCGATCTGTACTTCCAAAAAATAAAACTTGAACATCTTTTCAAATGAGGAAGAGATATATCTACCATTATCATAGGTTAACAGGTTGACCTACTCTTTTTCGGATCAATTCTTCTTATTTAACAGCCTCTAGGAGAATCGACATGGCTAATTTTTTGTGGATTTCAAACACAATATTAGCGAATCAGGCTCAGCGATTTGCTAAGTTACATTTACTAAGCAAAAGAGACATCTTTTTTCGGCCCGACTCTCCCTTTTGGCAACAGAGATTTTTATAGTATCCCATGACAGGGTTATTCAGTAACTTCTAAAAGAGAGAGTTGGCGGCCATCTTGGCATTTTCGATCTCTCTTAGAGAGAGTCCTAATTAGGTGTCTTTTCTCGAAAGAGAGAGTCTCTTTCTGATTTCTCCTTTGATAGTGATATTGTGCACCTTCGTTCATCCGCTACCACATTGGTAATTCTGATGTGTGTTTTTTCATCTCTTAAAGGTAAGTCGATTGTTCATTAAAAATATATACATATAATCGATTCATGAGTAAAAACGTCTAAGTACGGGTTGAGATAGTCCACGGGAGCTATTAAGTAAAATAGACGAACCCGGGAGACATTGGAAGGGAGTGTCTCCTGAGGAAGACTATCTCTCCCGGGAAATTTTCATAACAGATAATCTCTTTTCACTATCTGTTTTAGAGAATATGCCCCCAGGAGTCGATCTTGAAGGATGCATCTTCCTGGATGTTTTCGAGACAATCTGATGGCCATACTTGGGACGAAGCGGAAAACAAGATTGAGGCATATCTCGCAAATATTAAACGGTGAATGAACCTGAACAAGTTAAATTTAAATATAATAATAATAAAACAGTGTCTGTTTGTTTGTCTGTTTGTTTGTTTGTTTGTCTCGGCATCAATTGAGAACGGCTGAACGTAGAAAGTTGCGGCTGGTACCATTTGAAGCAGAATTTATCTGGGAAGGTTTATGAAAAATCCGCATTTGAATCTGTCCATCCGTTGAAACGCTATGAATGAAATACTACTAAAAACGTGTTATAATCACTTCTATGAGGACGTTTATGGTTATAATAACTTTGAACGGTTAGACGTAAATCCGATTGTAATTAGATTCTGGATTCAGCTCGACGAGTACATTCAAGTGGTACTTCAATCAGGATGTTAGTGGGAGGGGGGTACAGGTTATGAGAGGGGGGGGGGGGGGTCTACAGAAATTTCAAAACTACTTGACCAATTGGAGTGCAACTTTGGGAATTTGTTGTGTGAACATTGAGGAATGTTTCTAACCAGGTAGGGAGGGTTCATAGGATACGGGTGGGGGGGGGGGGGTTAAAGGCAGTTAGGGTTGGCATTGGGGAAGGTTTCTGATCAGTTGAGGAGGGGGGGATACAGGCATATTAAAATACATGACCGTTGGCTCCATTTATTTAAATCGCAGCAATACGCGTCGGTTCAAATAGTATAATATATCATAAAACTGTTATGAGTGGGGCCTGTCCTAAAGGGGGTGTCTGTTCTACCGTTGCGAAGCGCGGGTACACAGCTAGTTTAAATATAAAAACAATGTAGTATCCTACCCATAGTTGTAACTGGAAAAGAATGGCCGAATAATTTGCAAGTAGCCATCCATGCAGAGAGTTGTAACAAAGATAAATATTTATTTACTTTTGACAAACTTAATATAGTAAGGGCTGTACGATATTTGGGGGTTTATATAGATTATAAGCTTAAATGGGATAATCATGTTAAATGTTAAATATATCACCAATAAATTAAGGAAAACAGCGTTTCTTATGAGGAAGATGAAATTCTTGGGTGAGCGAATAAAAAAAACTGTATACTATGCCATGGTACAATAAATTTTACAGTTTGCAATAATAATATGGGGAGGTACCTTCAAGACTGTACTGGAACCACTGTTTGTCCTACAAAAGAAAATATTAAAGATAGGTTTCAACAAACACAGAAGATATGGAACACTTGCATTGTTCAAAGAACTACAAATTATAAGTGTCCAACAGCTCTATACTTTCAGTTTGGGTAAATACATGTTAAAAAATAAATGTGATTTCAGTTCTCCCTAAAATAAAAAGAACCTTCGCAGGGCGTAGTCCTCAATATAGAATTACAGTAGTATTCAATTGTTTATTCAATACTATTCATCAATTATTTGTTAATGATAGTATTCATCCCTTACATAAGCTGAACAATATGTTAAAAAAAGTATATTAACAATGGGCAATATGGTCTCCTTCAGTGATGAGTGGAAATATCCTAAATATGCACTTAACTGAAAGAATATATTTATTTATTATTGTACTTTTTTTTGCAGTATTTAACTCACTTCTAATGAAAATCTGAAAGTGCAGAAATTGGCTCATGTATGCCAACACAAGTGATGCTTATAGGCATAAATTATCTTCCGAAATGTGAGAAGTTGATCGGTTTTAGGTTTATTATTACATTCAATTTCATGTAACTTACTTTAAGAATTCTACATATTGTAAAGAAGGAAGAATAAATTTCATTTCATTTCATCTTCACGTCTTCTCTCAAGTGACTGAGCATTCAGAGATTCTCACTTAGTCGGTGGGAAACAATTGGAGGTCTCATGCGGTAAACACCGTGGACGCGACGGAGGAAAGGGAATGCAAGATATACCTAGCTACCCCAGAATCACAGTGAACCAGATTTTTTCTCTTCCCACCACATCCCGATATTACGCAAAACCAGATGATTCGTCAACCCGAAACCTTTGTCGGCAGACGGTAGCGTGTTGTAATGACTCTTGATGAAGGAGCCACTAAATTGAAAGTTAAGGAGGAGGCTTCACTCACGCCAAGCAGCGCCCTGTCATTTGCCCAAAACGGCTCACCCGAAGCTCGTCCCCGGACGAGGGGAAGGGGAAAAGTTTCGCGTGTCCCGACGCATTTAATTCAATTAAAGACCCTCCACCAGCTCGACCGGTCATGCGAGATGCGATTTTCGTCTGAAAACCTCCGGAGAATCGCTCGAGGCCAAGTTTTTGGGGGAAACTGTACAGCCGAGGGATGCCCTCCTATCAACTTTGTTTCCTGACATGATTACCATTAATCTTGTCTGGAGGGAGATTTGAACTAAGGACGTCAGGAGACGTTGATGAATTTTAATTAGGGTATTTCTGAGGAAGGCAGACAGGCCCAGTGGCGGGGGGTCGCTCCTCGTTATAGAATGATCCGGGAAGAGGATATTAGCAGGATATCTTTAATTGGTTTTGTCAGCAAAACACCTCCGTTTAACACGTTGACTTTATTCCGTAATAAGTAATGAACTCACTCAGAGTACCTACAATAAATTGCCGATACGAGCTGACAGGATGAGGTACACACGAACTAAATCACTCGCGAAGAAATCGTGGAAACCCATTTCAAAGAAAAAAGGAGTTACTGAAAAATAGTCTATTTTCCACTGATACACGAAAAAACGCGAAAAATACGTCAGCCATTACTGATGATGTTTTGATCACCGAAACCTGTATAACAGCGTATTTTTCGCGTTATGTCGTGTATTAGTGGGAATAGACTATTTTTCAATAACTCCGTTTTTCTATGAGGCACACATACATTTTACTTCCGGTTCTACCGATATACCCCCCCCCCCCCTCCCCACCGTGCTCACTTTGGAAGGAAAAATGTGTTTTCTAAATTCAAATTCCCCACTCGCTTTACCTTTTGCGTCTTTAAAAAAAGTCGTCCTGCAGCATTACCATTAATGAGCAAATTTTCTACATTTCTATAACATTTCTGGAGGTTTTAGCAATTTTTGATCCAAGAAACTCAAATTTATTACGCTCTTCATTCTTGAACATAATTGGCCATATATTTGAACTAAACTCCTTTTGTTTGATATTTCCAACATTTTGGCGAAACGTTGAATGTCCAGTCTCGTAGCAGAGGTCAGATGATAATATATTGTCAAGAATGTCGTATAAACATAAATATATAATAAGACAAATAGGAATGTTTTTGTTAAAATCTAGGAATGGGTTCTGAATGCTCCAAATCGTCTTCAAAATTGTAGGTATCTACTAACAAATTTGGAACCATTACAACATCGTACTCAACGGAAATTCGCTAAGTGTATGGTTGTAAAAAACTGATTTGGAAGGAACGTGCGGGTTGGGCCCTACAGGTTCCATATGAATTTCATATATGTAATTCAAAAATCGACTTTAATATCCGCATTCACAAACATGAAATCCTCCCAGACAAAACGACGAGGAAGCTATGTGCTCACCTCGTTACTGGCACACTTGAACCTTTAAAATTTGTGCACTCCCAAGTTTACAAAACGAAATTCGATCATAAATCGTGTAAACCAAAAGTAAATACGTCTTCAATGAACAGTAGAAATAGGCGAGATATGTAAAATCATGAACAATCTACATTAAAATCGGTAATACCCACGCGATGTTCTCTAATTAGTCTAACCTAAATACTTAGCTACCAACCTTTTTATATCAGATATTTATACATATTCTGTACATGCAGAAGCATGATGGGTAGTCAATTTACTTAAAATATTTAGTAAGTTCTTACCAACCAGTTCTGCTACGTGGAGCTTTGAGGTCATCAGAATGAGTACATAACTTGGAAGGGAAATTCGTTTTTGAATGCCCATACTTCATTTTGTAACTATCTTAGGTCTTCTGGAATGTTCTTTTTGTCGGCCAGCAAATGGCCAGGAACTAACGACAGTTCGTCAGGACGAATTCCGCGAATGAATAATACGTCACCACGCATCATACATCCAGCGCAGTAGTTCTCTATCCAAATCGTCCAAATCCCCAAATACCGTTGAAAGAGAACTGTGAGCCCGAATGGTGAACTGCTACGTAATAATTTGTACTGCTTTTGATCTCCGGTAAGCACGAATCAGTATTCCGTAATTCGAGAATTTAGTCGCGAGTCGTATCTGAAGTCTACTAATGGGTCGTTGAAACTGTTGCAATTACGACTTCCGCCGCCGAAGGGAATCTGAGCCCGTTTCAGCGGAACTAGCTTATTATTCTCCACTCCTACGGTCCAACTGACGCCATCCGGGTCGGTAAAATCAGTCGTGGAAATTACCGGGGAGTTATTTCAAAACGGTGCTTTACTCTGAGGTGAATTATACCTCATGGTTTGTCCCTCAGTTCACACGGCTTTTCACGATCATATTAACTCACGTACCTATAACATGGGGACATATCGTGCAGCATACAATTGTATGAGTTACTAATGAAAAGCCTCTGGAATCTTGGTCAATTGTTACAATTTTGTGCCTAGCCACAATTTCACGGGAGGTGACTTCGTTTAAATTAAATTATAAAAGTGACTAACGTTTTACACTCACAATCACTCATTGTTGAGGTAAATGTAGCCTTGTGAGCCTTGCGGCAATTTAACTAAATTTTAGCCTCAATTGAAATTTGCGCTGGATAAGATTGAATCGAGAGACTATACTTACTACATACAATTTATTATTATTAACGGAAGTTGTCCTAAACGTACAAAAAAACGCTGCAAAGTCCTTGTCACATGGGTTTATTATTCTATTGGACATACCTACAGAAACGTTGGCTGTTTATTTATTGTTTCTTTCATATAAAATAATTTAAATAGCTATTTCTGGTGGTTTCCACCAATTTTGGCCCCCAAAACACGAATTAGGTACGCCTTTTTTTTTTTTCAAATTATCTTTGATCATTGATAGTACCATTTAATCGTCTTGATCCACGTCTTGATACTTTTTCTAGTGTTATTCTACAAATTGATGGTGATTTCAGACGATTTTCCAGGTTTTTGACTTATAAAAAATCAATTTTGGGAGCTGAACATCTGGTACAACCTCAATTTTCCACTCTTTGGTCAAAATCGACTTCATATTCGGTCTTCTCGTCCCCAAAAACATGAAAAACGATACCTCAAAAGCTCATTTTACCAACATGTTGCTAAAACGCAAAAAGTACCTATTTTTACACACATTTTCACTCATAACACCCCTGGGTATATTCCGATCGGGCTGAAAAGTTTCGGGACACAAATAGGGCCCAAATGGAGCATGTGTGCGAAAGAGCGAATTTTTTAGACCAAAAATGAAGCCTGTACACGTGATACGGCGGACGGCGTACGGCGGACGGACATTGCATTTTTTGAATCTACGCACCTTGAAACGGAAAAGAAAAAATTTTGAGGGGGTGTTATAAAAATTGTTTGCTGAGCGAATACATAGGTGTATTATTCACAGAATAATAAACCAAAATGGCATGCCATGTAGTGAATGCTATATACAATGTAGGTAAATAGGTACGGAATTTGTGTACAGTTGATGATGCGAGGCACAATTATTAGTTCTTTCGCGTATTTAACTTCGAAGGAAGATTGTTCGTAATCCAGTTTGAGTACGTTGCGAGAAACAGTTGAAGAAGGGAACCGGGGGGGGGGGGGGGGGGGGTCAGAAACGTTTACTGTTCCAAAAATGTGTGAAGTTCCAAAACAGTGATCGATCGATTTATTACTGGAACGAACTGACCTTATTTTCGGAGATCGAAGGGCCAGGAAGCTAGGATGACTGTCCTGGGAGACGATAAATTCGGCTGCTGAAACTGCACGTGGTGCTAAGGCGGCCACCTCGAGGAAGAAAAATGGCACACTCGTCGTGAACGGGAAAGCAAAGTGGCGAAGATACAGGGCGAGCGATCGATCATGGACTAACGATGGGACGTGGACGTCAGTTAGAACAGTCTGGTGGGAGATGTTGATGGAGTGCAGGACAGGAGGACAAGGGCTGTTGGATCAGTACAAGATCATGGCAAAGTTCACCGGTGCAACGCCTGGGCATTGTGGTGCTAAAGATCGACGATGATTAGTACGGCTCTTTGAACTGCTCATACAACTAATCCTACCACCACAACAAACTAATCGGCAACAGTTGCCCAAACACTCATGATTATTAAATAATCGTCTCCAATCTATACCTACCTATTAATAATATCGTAATTCCCTCTACGTGTTGATTAAAACCATGAAACATGAAATCATCTGTTTCTTTCCGGTTTTATACAGTTTCAAGAATATCGGCACCATGATTTTTCTCTGTCTGTATGTTTATGCGATGATCACTGCTGAACGGCTCAACCGAATTGAATGAGAGATAGGAGAATAGGTCAAGGCTCATCCAACTTAGAGTCTGCTACCAAACGGGGTTCGAAAATCAAAGGAAAACTATAACATTAACATTTTATAAATTAAAACATTAGTGGATGAGGGTAAGGTTTCCGAGACAGCGCAAAAAGGTTGACCGCGCGAGGCCTAATAGCCGATTAACATCTCTAGGATTACTAAATGAATTATTACGTAGGCGAGGTCAGGTTGATCCCACCTACGCTGCATTATGGAATATAAGTGACAGGTGCCTTATTAGAAAGTGATATACATGTAGGTACGTACTTCCATAGCCAGAATCGCGATAGGTTTCAAATCCAATTATGTAATCATTTATTATCACATCGTGTTTTTATAGGGTCACCGCATACTCTTGCTACGTCAGTAGCAGGCATGGATTAGTCATATGATTAGCATTTATTATTAACATGTCAATACTAGAACTCCCAATATAAAACAGGATCCACAACTACTCAGGCGCCCCTGGAATCTTAGGAAGTTTAGCAAAGAATGGAAAGTTACAGATTCCCAGTAGGAAGAGCCTCAAGGCTAATTTCAACCCACGATGCTGATATTTGGCCGGAGGCCTCTTTGTCTCTTTGGTATTCAATCATAGCATATTTAATTAATCATAAAATCAAATGTATGTAAGAATGACAGAGTATGGAGCTACCCAAATCAGCTGACACTGAGCCTAATTTCTTCCCCAACTTACGATGGCGGAAATGGAGCTTGTAAGGCGAACGAAACACTTTGTGAAACTATTCGGAATATAATTGACAGCATGGATTAGCCGCTAACGATACCCAAGTGGCTGTAAAGCATCGCAGAAAACTGTGACTCACAGTAGAATACTGCCGTGAAAAGGTAAAACGCCTCAACTCTCAAAAATACAACTTTTCAGGAGAGCGCTTCAATGTTTTTGCACCGTTTCCTCAACCTAACGTCCCTCCAGTTGATGATAAATTCAAAATTCTTTCGACAATCGATCAAGAGATGTTTGGTGCTTACAACGAGATAACATAATCGCCAAAATAATCGATTCCAATAGGCCAAAAATGCTCATAAGGCGTTTTATTTTATTTCCATCGAGTTTTCTGTTCAGAAATTAAAGGTAGAACACCTAGAGGTGTTTTTCCTTTGAAAAAATCCAAAAAGTATCAAGAATAATCGAGTTAAAACGCCTCAGGTTTGAGCAAAAACGCCTCAAGGTGTTCTACGTTTAACACATTCCCAGGCAAATTCGGAAGTCAGCTCTATCTTGGCACGTGGTGATGATGAAATGGCACGAACAGTTGCTTAAAAACGCCTCAAGTTTGCTCAGCTGTTATAAAAATCTTAGGAAGAACGCCTTGCACATCAGATCAACAACGCCTCAAACTCGGGAATGAATCCAGCGAGTAAGAGGTAAAACGCCTTGTGTTGATTTTCACTGATATGAGGCGTTTTACCCTTGAATCTAAAGTACGAATTAACGAGTTGAGGCGTTTTTGATGTAGATTTGAGGCGTTTTACCTTGAAATAGTTTTAAAAAAGGCGTTTTACCTTTTATTGCTACATTTTTTCAAATTTTTGAAATGAAATTTGACCATTTTCCGAATTTAATTCTTAATTTTTTGGACCTCTCCATTGGAAAGAGCGTCCAAAACTTAAGGGGGGTATGTGAAATCCCCATTTTCAACAATTTTCGAGATGAGGCGTTTTTTCTTTTTACAGCAGAATAACTTCAGGGAAACCGCAAAACATCAATGGAGAGTTTGCGGGATCGCTTCAGTCCAAACAACAAAATTCTTATGGCAGTAAATGTACATGTTTCTATTGGTTGTTTAGACTAACTGTAAAGGTTCACAGCGCCCCTACATCATAACATAAGCAACCACTCCTTTAAATATACCTACCTTACATCTAAGGAGTGAACTGGCTGGACTGCAACGAATGTAAATGACTCCGGAACCGAAGGAGGATGGATGCCATCACTGGACGCTCTTCGATCCATAACAACGAGAAATTGTACGGGAGTGCTGACGGCAGCAGAAGATTTACTGAATTTACTGATTTACTGGCAGCTAGCTGAATTCCTTTTGTAACAATATTGATAGAACATTTTTTGCTATACTAGATAGTCTGCCTGACCTTTGTGTATTCACCCACCTTCATTATCAGTAAAATTCATTCAAGCACGCACTAGCCACGGGAGGGGCCTCACACACCTCACTCGCCACTGCCACTTAGAAGACTGAATCTCAATGCTGTGGACAATTTCAAGAGGAATAGAAAGGCCAAAAGTATTTCTTCAATGAACGCGTTTACGGATGCTTTATTCTCTCTGGTAGACAAAAACCTCCCAGCGAGAACAAAAGCTCAACGTGAATGGCTTTTTCTTGTCTCTTTGTTCCTCCCTCACAGTTGGTAAGTAGCTTTGCAGTTAAATAGATATAATTCCTATGAACGTCCTCCACGTGGCGAACAAGTTGTTATAGTTGGGCTATTGCTCTAAATATTCATTTATTCGTTACACACTCATCAGGAATTTCGTACTTTGTTGTGAATTATTATGTTCATTGCAATTCAGAATGATTGGTTGCCAATTCAACTGGACCTTACATTGTCCAGAATGATTGGATATTACTACAGAAGCATGTAACATGATAAAGTAGCACGATGTTGGAAGGTAGCGAAAATATAAACTTGAAGCACTTAAGTACCTACTAGGTACTTAATCAGTTGAGGATAATGAGATTAATCTATTTCACTAGTCAATGCCATAGACACAAATATCAGGTAGATAACTACTTGGTTATCTACCTGATATTTTTGTCTGTGGCACTGATTAGTGTAATAGATAAATCTCTTATCCTCAATTGATTTTAAAATGATGATATCCTACGACAACATGTCATTTTGTTAATTGTAGGGATTGATCGGAAATGAGGAAAGTAGGAGGGCCATGTCTAGGATTGAACGCTAAGATTGGTATGAAGTAAGTTATCAATAGGGACTGGAATTATATGCATAAAATTTGGCCAAAATATGCACTCGAAATGGGCAAAATATACAAAATATGCACCCCAAGCAAAATTACATTTCAAAAAATTTTTAAATATTTCTAAAATGAACTAAATTTTGCTGTGATGTAGGTAGTCTATACATTATGTTCCGGTTATTATCGCGTCCTTAAAAAATTATAGAAAAGGATCAAGGAAGAAAATGGAATGCAAATGTGTGTGGGAAATGACACACCTTTTTTCTCGACTACACAATATTTACATTTATACAAAAAAAAAGTGACTCGCTATCACAATTATAGCACTGGATTATAATTGATTTTTCCAAATTGTCAATCGTGATGTATTTATAGCCCGAAAGTGAAAGGCAATCCCATTCAGGGATAAATAGTATGGCCGCGCCTAAGCCCTACCAGGTACAAGGATTAAACGGTGAATGGCCTAAGAATATCCGTGACCCCGTTTCAGAAACACATATCTCGGAGGATTTGGCGACTGGAATGTAGAAAAATAGGGAAATTCCCCGATTTCGATTAAAAATGAAGAAATATGCACAAAACGGCCGAAATATGCAAAAATCTCCGAAATCGAACAAAATATGCTATTTAAATTTCAATTTAACACAAGCTAAACGCTTCAGATACCCTCAAAACGGAAAAGTAGAACGATATACACGATAAAAAAAACATATGCAAAATATGCAAATTCCAGTCCCTGGCTTATCAATATAGCTTCTAGTAAGCAGACAGATGCCAAAGAGAAAGTCACAAACGATTATAATCTAGTCAGCGGGAGGTGCTCCTCTAGTTATTACCGCCACTTGCTACAGACACAAACAACGCAAACCTCTAAATCAACGCCGTTCTTAAGAAAATCATAAATATTTCATTCATAACTTTTATTTTATTACTGTACAATAACTTAGTTTAAAGAGATAAACATATAAAAACAAAAGCTTCCAATAGCAGCTGTCACAATGCATCCTAACTTTCTGAGTAGAGAGGGGGAAACTACGCTGTATGGGCGGCAAGTTTCATCCCCTCATCCATTGTAATTTAAACATCGCCGTTCCGTATGCAATACCCTTAAAGTACCCATAACTTGATGACAGAACAGTCTTCACAGCCTGAAATGTTTGTTTCTACGTTCTACACAGATACTGAACGTACTGAGGATTCTTGGTCGTAAACGAAGGTTCATTACTGAATGATGAACAAAAGTGTTCGGTTTCAAATTATGTTTTCTGAACTATCCTAAGCACATGAATACAGTACAGGTCTCCGTAGTTAGGCCAGTATGGGATTTTAACTGGTGTGAATACAACAATTCGAAAAGGGTAACTTGCCTACTCGGTACGAATAACTGTCCCACCCAGTGGACATTGCTATAGCCCAAGAAAACAAACACACCACCAGTATTTGCCTTGCAGCAGGACCACATTTAATTCCCAAATGTACGTTACTGTGAGCCGATCTCGATTTGAGAATCAACCGCGCACTAACTCGAAAAGTACTTCGGTAAAATGCGATCTGGCGATCTGATTGTTGGTTATCCGTGGCTTTTAAAATTACCAGCCAAAATTAGTTCGCAGCGAAACATTTTTCCCAATACAAATTTTTCATTCGGTTTTCTTTGTAGTTTTTTATAGATTTTGATCAAATTTTTTATAATTAAAAAATTGGAATAAAATGTTTCTCATGAAAAAAACTCTGTCCGTGGAGTTGGCGAAGGTTTAACGTGAACATCGGGAGTTCCACAGTTGAGAACCGAAGGGAATGGGATTTCTCCAGAACAGAAAATTTAATAAAGCTGTGTAGAGCTTGTGGACAAGGATGAGTGATCACTTGATGGACGTTCGGTGTTTTTTCCCCCTTCGAGCCGTGGAACGTGCGCTCTTCCTTCTCTCTCTATTACAACTTTTAGCGTTAAAACATTTCCATCCAGCTAACTGGCGTTTGGTCGGAACTCGATTTCGGTTTATAAATGGTGAAGGAGAAACGCGGGCACTGAACAATATTTTTCGGCCTAACGAAATCGTCGAGATGGGCGTACGGGTGTCGGGTAATCGATTTTAGGATTGCTGGGCATCTACCAGTGACATTTGCGGTTCCTAGTATTTACGAGGAAATGACGCTGTTAGAAACGTCGATGAGGCACTGTGACTCGATCCGGGTCAACGACGATCTTCTATTTTAGAATTAGGTTATTGTGAATACTTTAATATCGTCATTATTCAGCCTTAGCGAGAATTATTAATTTGTACATCATACGAAAATCCAATCAGGTGTCAGATGACAGAAACCCATCACTGAATGAGCTCCCGCTGGTAGGAATTCCTGAAGAATGCGTATTATTTACGATCGTGGAATGTTGACGGAATGCCTAAAGCGGTACAAATTTACAAATTTTTGGACCAAAAAAATCAAAACAAAAATGGTTTCAGCAACATAGGCATGCGGGGTATTGTAAATGATTTTTTTGGGGTGCTGAATCTATTGCAAGCGATTCCCAGTCCGATTAGGCGCACCCAGCGTACCAAATTTACAACCTTGTAATCTGTAACCCAACAAATTGCATATTTTTCATGTAGCACGTGAGGTGTCGATTATCATGCTTTTTGGTCGCTGAATCGATTGCGAGTAGTTTCAGCACGTTCAGACTGCATCGACTGATCAAAATAAACATGATACGCCGGACGGACATTGCATTTTCTGAATCCAAGCACCTTGAAACGTAAAAGAAAAACGCTTGCATACGAGTCTGCAACACATTGGGACATTTTATGTCCCAAATGGGAATTTAGGGATAATTGACGGTATCATTTACGGGTTGCAAGATTACCACGATCCGGGTTACATGGTGGTGCAAGATTACCACATTCGATTCTAGTAAGTAATGACTTTCTTCACTAGTCTGTTGCTGACTACTTTGTTTACCAGCCTTTTTTTCATCATGCTCAGCTCAGCTACCGCGCCAGGTACGGGGGTACGGTTAACAAGAAAATGTTCAATAAAATCACACGATTCCAACGAGTGGTGAACGATTTTTGTACGATGAAAAATGGCAAACATGAAGTTCCGTAGAAACGAATCGGTTGTAAGCGAAAATCATCAGAATATCAACTGTAACGCTTTTGTTTACCGGTATCGTATAACGGTTTCGTATAACGCTTTTCGGGTCCATGTGCCAAAGTAAAGACATAAAATGTCAAAAGTTTTCGGTTCAAAGCACCCAAAAATGATTTTTTGACATAATTTTTCTGCACGATGTGCCACTCTGGCTCAACAAGTGCCCAGCCAGACCGTAACGAGTGCTCTGGCAGTTGACCATTAATTTAAATTCTCAATATTTCCCTAACTATTTCTTTAAAAATTCGCTCCTCAGGCCATGCTGCATGAATGGAATTTCACTTTTGAGAGAAAAGTAACTTTTTGATTCCAAAATCTAAATTACTACTCGCGTTGTACGTTTTAGGGCCTTCTGAACAAATTCGGTCTGGCGTCTGTCGATGTGTCCGCAAATCCGTGCCACTCGCATAACTTCCTCAATTTAAATCCGAATTGAATCCACCATCATTTGTACACAATATCTACGCTTGATCAGTTTTATTGATTATGTCATCGATACGAGGAAGCTATGCGCCATTAAACTATGCAGACTTTTCTTTCCGTTCCAGGCGATCTCAAAGTTTAGTGGTAGCAACACCAAATTGAGGGGCATCTGGAGCTAAGAACAAAAATGGTATTCCATGGAAGTTCTTTCCCTAGTGGACCTATGTATATCCTGATTTTACGATCCATAACGACGGTGATTCGGTGGTGGTCGCTTCTAGGCAAAAATAGGAAAATAATTAAAAATCGAAAAATAGGTTTTATTACCTAAAAAATACAACGAAAAAGACGGAAACCCCCATAGTCATGCGTTATCCGCCAAATAAATGGGTAGAACCTCCCAGTTTTTTTTTGGGCACGCATGCGAAAATGACGGGCACCTTTTCAATTAGCTATCATTTCAAATCAATCAGTGACACTTAAAAATTCGAGAAGGTGTCGGCCGAAATCACAGTTCATTCTTTTAATACATGAGGATCACTGCGTGAGGCGAAACAACATTAAAAAAAGAAAAAAAGAACGCGATAAGAGGGACCACGCAAATTGAATAATAACTAGGGGCCGAAAAAACTTCGCGTCTGGGACTTTGATTTTTTCGGAGGAGGCCGCATTGAGGTAATTATCGTCAAAGCCCGAAATCGGCGTTCCAGATGCTTGCAGGTTGTCATTCATGATCGTGTCTTTAATTAGATTTTCACAAAGGGGTTTCCACATGTCTTGAGTTGTGGCGGCTCCAAATAAATCGCGTACGAGGTCCCAATGAATGCTGGAAACCTGTTGAAGTAATATGTACTAGTAGATACGTACTAAATAATATGTATGCTTCTTTGTTTTACTCTTACGCTGTTATAACGCCAACTATAATATTTGATTAGAAAGGTGGTGAGCATGATAGTGCAGATATCTCATTAATAGGGTAAGGTTTTTCGAAAGATTTAAGAAAAACCACATCCTGTCAAGTTCGAGGTGCGGCAAAGTGTTTCTTGGTACACAGGTTGATAACTTGAGTAACTGAATTATCCACGTCCTTCGAAATAACCACATTTCCGATCGCGTCAAAATCAATTTCCGTAAATTCATGGGGCTACAGCGATTTTGTCTCGGGACGGTGACATTACGAATTTCATCAAATTTGCACCTTTGGATTCGTTGGGGCGCACACGAACTTGAAATCCTCCAAACTTCCACAAATATTCCAACGAATTTTGATGAAATTTTCAATGCTTATCCAGTTAGTTCGTCCGTAGGTGATCTCAATGTGCGCATTTGTGATCTTTAATGTGCGTTATTGATGAGCTCTTGAAAATCCCGTGGACAACTCAGGACCTGGTATTTTCAGTACCTACTATTCAGTACATCAACAATCTCCCTTCAAAACTTCATTATTTGCGTTTCTTTTTGCCATTTTAGTTACTGTTTGTCATCGACAGAATTATTTTAGTAACATTTAACTCGTGATTTAGGTAGGTACCTAGTAACGAGTACGGGGTTAGGTACTAACCTACGGAGGATCTGCGATCTACATAATATGTATAGAATAGTGAATACTGTATCATATAGACGGGTTATCTATACAGAGAGCTGTGATCTGTAACAGAAGGGTATTCTGTACAAAATAATAAACCGTTGTGCGGGGATTTGCAGCGTTTTTTGAAGAGGCAACCCAAGAACATAAACAGTTTCACCTGTGGGATAACGCCTCTGTATACTCAGCTGAAACGCATGCGGTTTCGGAGGCACTGCCTCATGCTGAGGGCAACCGGGACTGCCCATCAAAGGTGGTCATTCTGACGGATTCGCTCAGCCTTTTAACCAGATTGGAAAACATCCGTCCAAACACATACCTGACAAAACTGGAGTTCACTATTCTTGTCAATATCCAAAAATTTAGAGCCCGAGGAATAGCAACCCTATTCGTACGGATCAGAAGCCACCGGGGTAGACGGTCTGGCAGGAGAAGCTACCAATCAACCCATTATGCCAACGACCTCAATTTTTCCCTCACACCTACCTGAAACGCAATATTAAAAAGGAAACAAACAGGATGTGGAAATTACAACATAACGCGTATCATAGCGGAAATTGCTACAATGCCCTATTCCCCTCCGCCTCTGGAAGATTCCCTTGGTTTCATGCACTCGAGGACGCCCAAATTGAAAACTTTTATACAACTATTACGCGACTTCGAAGGAAACACGTTTCAGTTAAATTTAAAAGGGCTGTGGCAGTGGTTGCTACCTACTGTCCCGAAAAAGAATAGAATAGAATAGAATAGAATAAAGTTTATTCACAAATGATTTTACAATGACATAAGACAAATGAGTAACAAATACAATGGTATACTTAGGCGCTAAACATTTAATTGATTCTGCCTAACGATAGGCTATGCCCGTGTTGTTAGGCAATCAGTTGCCAATTGCATAGTATTCTATCAACCATCGATTAAATTCAAGACTCAACCGTTCAATAAAAGCTTGAGTTACATGATCACAAAGTTACAAGAAGTTACATGATCAACAGCATACACCCGCCAACATTTTTATTTATCACAGGTACATACTGCCGATTAAGCTATCAATCCCTCCCATTCCTCTCCTGACTATCCATGATAAAGATCTCGTGTATTTCAGTTTTGTAATTAAGTTCATAGGAGATTTCATGTTAGTGCTTATACTCCTGTGGATTATGTATATTACGTAAGATGGACTATGAGTAGTAAGAACCAGCCGGGGTCTAGGGGGAACAATATTTCCTGCAGACACAAAGCGTGTAAAGTAAATAGGTGTCCTTGTATCGTTTATAATGTTTGGGTGTTTGTGATAAAATAATAGCGAAATCTTCACATAGAGTTGACGAATATTGAAGACCTTTACCAGGTCAAAAACCTCCTCAGTTGGGGTTCGACGAGGAAGAGACATCATAGTTTTTAGAATAGTTTTTTGTTTCAAATATAGTTTGTTTATATGAGTGGTAAAAGTACCACCCCAAGCTAATATTCCATACTGAATTACAGGCTGACACATGCTATAATACACTAGTTTAAGTTTCTCCTTAGGTAAAATTTTTCTTATGTTATAGAAGATATAGAAAACTTTTTAATTTTATTACAACAGTAGTCTATATGGGGGCGCCATGACAACTCTTGATCTATTATAACACCTAGATATTTATGGTAATTTACCATATCAATAGTCTCTCGAGAATATACTCCAAGAAGACTGCTGTCCCATTGTACTTCCAATATTAACTTCCTATCATAAATGTCAGCTTTGTTACTACCAAACACAATTAGCTTCGTTTTTTTAGTGTTGAGTGTCAGATAATTTCCATAAAACCAGTCATTTAAAAGTTTCATTGATTTGGATGCTTGGGTAAATGTTTCCTCCCACGTATCGCCTTCCACCACCAACGCTGTGTCATCAGCAAATAAGTAGAGTTTGGATTTGTACATTCTTAGCTGCACAATGTCATTGATATATATTAGGAAGAGAAGTGGTCCTAGAGTGCTTCCTTGAATAACACCGAAATCATTATTCAGCTCATCACTCATACAATCACCTATTGAAACAACTTGTCTACGATTCGTAAAGTAGCTTTTAAACCATTGTAAACTGGAGTCTAAGATACCTACCTCCTTCATTTTCTCGAATAGATGTTGCCTATGTATGGCATCAAATGCTTTGGCAATATCTAACATAATAAGGGCTCCTTTCTTTTTTGTTCTCGAATGTCATAAAGATCGGAGGTTAGGGCATAAAGAGCTTCCTCCACTCCAGCGCTTTTCCTAAACCCGAATTGTCTAGAATTGAGCACCTTATTACGTTCTAAAAATGCATATAAATGATCTTTAACATGTTTCTCAAGTATCTTTGATAGAGAGCTTAGCATTGATATAGGTCGGTAGTTGCCTTCATCACTCACATCACCGCCCTTGTACAAGGGGATGACTTTTGCTGCCTTAAAACATTCGGGGAATACAGACATGGAGATACTCAAATTAAAGACATGAAGTATTGGGGATTTCAGGAATTTATAATATCTTTTTATTGTACTGAGTTGGATCGCATCTAGACCAGGAGCTGAACTTCCTTTCTTGGTTTTCAAAATATTCTCCAGATCTGACTCGGACATCAAAGGGACTACAAATTTGTTTAGTGGCGGATGGCAGGACTGATTTTTTATGTTTCCATTGGATTTTTTCAGGATGCTTGAGGACAGTCTTGAACCAATTTGAGTAAAAAAGGTATTGAGCAAATTACAGGCAGTTTTTTGAGCTATGTTTGTTTGGAGTTTATTCTTATTAATCAAAAACTTTACCAATGGACACACTGAATCCTTACTGCTTGTCCCAGCAATTGCAGTCTTGATAACATCCCATGTTTTTTTCGGGTTTCCTTCCGCACTTTCTATTTGATTCGAAAAAAATGATGTCTTAGCTTTCCGTATTATTTCCTTCACTAGGTTCCTAAATTTAACATATCGCTCCTTGAGGAGGGAATTATTTTGTTGACGCTCTGCTTTTTTTCTGAGAAGTTCACGGGTCCGGAGTGATTTTATAATTCCGTCCGTTATCCAAGGCGTCAGTTTCTGCTCGCGGCTACTGACCTTCTTGAGCTCAGTTGCTGCCTCAACACTTTTTTGTAAAACGTTAATCAGCTCCTCGGAAGCATAGTTGACGTCAATCGAGTTCGTAATATTTGTGAAATCCTTAATTAATTCTTATTAATTCTTTTAATTCTTATTTTAGTTCCAAGGGGCCTTTTAAAATAAGTTGTCGGAAAAATTAATGCTGTAGCGAAGTGATCTGTTATGTCGGACTTGATTATTGCCGGAAACATTTCAAGAACTTTTGTCCTTGCAAACACGTGGTCAATTAGAGTTTTTGAATCATGTAATACTCGAGTTGGTTCGTTCAACAATGACAGGAAACCCATAGATGAAATACTGTCCATATAATGGTCAACCGCCGGATTGTTTTCGCTTAGCAAATCAATGTTTATGTCCCCCACGATGAAACAGTGGTTGGCAGTTTTACCCTTGAGAGTTTTTGTCAATTCGTCCGTAAATTCTAGAATATCACAATTAGCTGAAGGAGACCTATAAATACCGATCAAACTATAACTTTCAGATCCGATGGTGAATCCTATGTCAAGGCCTGTTGCACCCTTGAATGAAATTTGCACTACTGTACAAGAGAAACTATTTTTACTGTAAACAACTACCCCATCGTTTCTATTACGGGGATTTGTCGAGGAGTCTTATTTCCTGTGGAAGCCTTTTTCCGCGATATCACGATGCCACGCAACTTGGAAGACGAAGTTGAAGGCTGGGACGGTTGATTGAAGTCAGCGAAATCCCGCCAAGCTCCTTATCGAAGGGATCGCTGGGTATCTAAAGGAAATCACTATAATGCTACAGGAAAGTATTTCTCTCGATAAATTAGCATCTGATACACATTGTAGGATGTTCCTTTCTCCCAGGGGTTTCACTGGTAGGTATAATATGCAGTACCTGGAGATTTTGACAAAGGGGGACTAAGAGGTTACCAAGGGGAGGCAACTCATGAACCAGAACCACTATCATGATATACCGTTTTTGCCCCTGTTTCTTACCCGATGAGAAAACTCGCTAAAACTTACATGAAGGGCATCGCTAGAATGAGAACTGTCCCCACTGCCAGACACAGGCAAAGGCAACAGAGCACATGATTAACAAAATCACTCGCGAAGAAATCGTGGAAACCCATTTCAAAGAATAACGGAGTTATTGAAAAAATAGTATATTTCCACTAATACACGAAAAACGCCAAAAAAACACTGTTATACCGGTTTCGGTGATCAAACCATCGTCAGTAACACACAATAGCTGACACACAGTTATTGTGTGCTACTGACGATGGTTAGATCACCGATACCGGTATAACAGTGTTTTTTGCGTTTTTCGTGTATTAGTGGAAATAGACTATTTTCTCAATAACTCCGTTTTTCTTAGAGCACATATTAGCTAAATATGAGCTAGAGCGAATTTCACTGTTCACAAAAGTTTGGAAGCAAGTCCAAAAGCCCTGCAACAAATCAACGTATCCACTCTATTCCAAAATACTAACAAGAATATAGTTTCAGGTGGTATTTTTAAATTTTTAAACGACATAAATATCACTTTATAAGTTAAGAAAAGCGTACAGTGTATATATTATAATTTAAAATTGTGACTTAATGTTAAATAGGGCTGAATGTTGATTTCGTAGCCAATAAAATAAAGGGAGGGAGGGAAAAGTACCTCTCTGTATATGGAACCTTCAGTTTCGTGAAGTTACTCTCTGGTCATTGACCAGAGGAAGCCACTCATCGACCTCTGACCGGTTGACGAGACGCGTCACCGATAAGCTGGAAATGGGAAATCGTGAAAGCCATAAAAGTAATAAACATTAACGGTCATTTTTAGGGTGAGGGCTCCGGAGCTCTGGAGAAAACCTGTAAGCGGATTAACTCGAAACGGACGCTCCTAGTGGCGTTGTGCAAATAAACTGCAGGGTCTCGAGCAGGCCGGGCACAAAGGCGATTATCTCTGTGAAGAGGCCAAATAGATACGAAGCGGTGAGTACCGTTCTGGCGTCAATAATGGCACATCCTGACTTGCAATGCAGTCATCAACCTCTTTAGGGGCTGCCTGCTGTAACTGGGTATTCCCAAGTTTACGTTCTGGAACGTCTTGGTATTCCCAAGTTTACGGTTCGCGTAGGTAAAAAAACCTTTTCTTTTTCGGGCCTTTCCTGTCGATAGCTGTCACTCGTTTCCTACTCTTTAAAAGTTCAGAAGTCAATTTTTTGCCTGAATCACTCTCGTGTGATCAGGTAAAAGTTGGCACCCTTAATTCAACGTTCCACAAGGTTGAGGGTAACCTGGAGTCATCTCGATCTGAAAGGACTCGATGCCTTGTTGGCCTCTGCCCTACAATGAACCATCCTACAATAATTATTTACTCATCAAGTCACGTATGACTGGTATTTGTCTCCTTTCTGGTCAACGCCTGCATTCCGGCCTTCTCGCTGTCTGTAACAGTGTTCCTAATCCAACGCGTATTTCACGGTATCTCTTCAAAGATAAATTATGTTCTAGCATGGGATAGGTATTAACCCCCCCTCAAAATTTGATGGTTTACCTTTCAAGGTATGTAGAATCCGAAAATGCAATAAAAATATTTCTGTCTGTCCGCCGAACCACAGAAAACAGTGATCTACGCAGAAGGGGCATCTATTTCACTCCACATCAATAATTTTCTGTCAGAAAAGACGCGTATTTGCGTTTCTTTTTGCCATTTTAGTTACCTGCTGTTTCTCATCGAAAGAATTATTTTAGCAACACTCAACTCGTGTCATCTAGGGATGGGTGAAATAACGAGTAGCAGTTACAAATAACATGCTATTCGAAAATAACGGAATCTTCGTTACTCAATCCATAAAATAGCAGTTAAAAAAACGAAATGACCGAACATGGATTTATATTTTGCTACTAAAATATCTATGAACCGAATGACGCGTCCGATCCGTTTGTCTTTTGTCTGTCCATGTCAAATTTCGACGGGTCGACAATTTTTCGACAATTTTTTCCGTAGACCTACAGATTTTAAATGTGGTGCGAATACGGGTTATTCACAATCCAAAATCCAATTTTTTTGTCCCGATCTACCGTAATTTTATTTGTTCAGGCTTGGCATCACTGACTTTTTCTGCTATTTTCTGCACGTACGTTTCTATTCTGCTATTCTGCTACTGCTACATTTGTGTTACTCGGAGGCTATCGTTAGAATTACTTCATTTAGAATTTCGACATGTGTTCTATGTGGACTCCATTGTTCAACTTGGACGATTTTAATGAAGATGCAAGATGGGTGTGGCTGTTGAAACTGTGTGCGCTCGACTTTTTTCTTCTTGGTTGGTTACTGCTATTTAGATGGTTTGAGCGAAGACTGCAATTCTACAAAATTTAATTATGTTGTCTGTTTTAATTTGGAAGTTCCAGCTCAAAATTGTATCAAGTAACACAAAATAATAATAATTTTATTAGTTCTAATACCTACTTCTTGAAAGTTCATTTTCCCCATATTTGTATTCATTCCATTTTTATAATTATCTAGGTAAGTACAGCAGTTCGTACAACTTTTAATTAGGTTCCCATTTTGATGATTCGAGCAGACTGAAATTGTACAAACTGAAGATGTTGCCCGTTACATTTTGAAAGTTCCGATTTTATCCAATAATAAATTATGCAGTTTCATACTTTGAATTTTTTTTAACGTATTTTAATTCTAATCTAGTCACCTTATTGAACATTCCTTTCACGAAGGCAGAAATAAATTATACAAATTAAACATTTTGTCTGTTACCTGTCCTTAATTTGAAAATTTCAATTTGTTTTTATTGTCTTGCTACCTGTATTTTCCTCTATAATTTCTTCATTTTTTTGGATTGTGGATGGAAATATCTTGAAATGGGGTCAACAAATCAATGTAGGTATAGGTACGTACCTATTGAGGAAATCAGCCATAATAAATAGGTGCTATGGAAATGCCAATAGGGTTATTTACGTATCACAGACTCAGGTCATGACGCTGAATTTCTGTTGAATTCCATAAAGTTTCTGATTTTTAAGGAAAAAACTGCTGTAAACAGAAGTAGCTACACAAATAATAAACTAAGGTTTTTCCTCACCATTTAGAGAGAGAACCAGCATTAGCGCTATTCAAGTCAGAATAAATAGGTGTTTAATAAAACGCTTATTTTCCTAATGGGTAGCATAGCACAATTCGTATGTCCTTGTGTAACGTAGGTACGTTACTTACATAATACTTAGTAGGTAGGTATTTGAGAAAAAGTAGAATAAAATTCAGATAATATTTGAAATTAAAATTGGGTAAAGAATGATAGGTGAAAATAATCTCTGGTGGATAAAGGTAAGTAGGTATAAGTCCATCAACGAGACTTGTTCGTGTTTCACTTAGTGAAAGAGTGGTGTATTGTAACAAAAACAACGGAAAATTATACTGCTTCAACATTTAAACGCTGCAAATCCCTGCACAACGGTTTATTATTTTGTATAGAATACCCTTCTGTTACAGATCACAGCTCTATGTATAGATAACCCGTCTATATAATATAATATGTACTATTCTATGCATATTATGTAGATCGCAGACCCTCCGTAGGTTAGTACCTAACCCCGTACTCGTTACTAGGTACCTACCTAAATCACGAGTTAAATGTTGCTAAAATAATTCTGCCGATGACAAACAGTACCTAACAAAAAGAAACACACATAATGAAGTTCTGAAAAGAAATTGTTGATGAGGAGTGAAAAAAGTTGCAAAAGTAGGTACTTACCAACAAACTCCAGCCCCTTCTACGTAGATTATAATAATGAACCGTTGTGTAATAATTTACCGTTGAGTAATGATTTACCGTAGTAATAATTTACCCATCAATAATACTTCAACGTTTGTTCAAGTTTCACTACCTACCAACAAACTCCAATAGAGCCATCATTTTTCAAATTAAATAATATCACAGAACAACCAACTCGACTTCATACTCCGCCAATACATATAATCAGGTGATCCCTACCAATGATTGGCCGTATTCACAAATTCCTATTGTGGGCGCGTCTCTGGTTACGAGATTTGGTTTGAATTGTATACAATTTCATTCACACTGGAGTCGAAAATGCCTGTCGGTGCAAACTTCGGGGCCTTACTGTGAACGAACGGCTGGACGTACGATGCTCCGGATGGTCTTAAAAAACGCGCAAGTTCAAGAACTATTTAAAACCGTAAAAATATTTACGTAAAAAAATGGTATAGGCGTTTTGAAAATTTCAACCCCTATTTTGAACCCCTTAGAGATGACTCACAGTAACGTCGAGCTTCGAGGACCAACTAGACGCCGAACGGAACCTATAACCCGAATTTCATCAATTTTTTTTCATGGTAACTAAGAAAAGTGGCCCGTACGGCGTACGGCGGACAGACAGAAATATTTTTATTGCAGTTTTGGATTCTACATACCTTGAAACGTAAACCATCAAATTTTGAGGGGGGGTAAGAATTTTTTTTTTCATGCTCGATTCCAATGGTTCATTATTGAAAATAACAAACCAAAAAAAAACGATCGTTTCGCATAGGTAACGAAACAAAACAATGGGGGGAAAAACGTTGGATTTTTTTTCTGCTATTTGTAGCAGATTAAATTATACTGCTTCAGAATTTAAAAAAACGATCGTTTCGCATAGGCAACTAAACAAAACAATGGGGGGAAAAACGTTGGATTTTTTTTCTGCTATTTGTAGCAGATTAAATTATACTGCTTCAGAATTTAAAAAAACGATCGTTTCGCATAGGCAACTAAACAAAACAATGGGGGGAAAAACGTTGGATTTTTTTTCTGCTATTTGTAGCAGATTAAAATAACACCTAATTTTTTGTAACGAACGAAACGTAACGTTACGTAAAAGTAGCAATAACGCCCATCCCTAGTGTCATCACTAGGGACGCGCTAACAATCGGGAATATTGGCCCCGAGATAAAATCATTGCTAGGGATCACCTCATTATAATCAAGGAGTATGAAGTCGAGTTGGTTGTTCCGTGATATTATTTCATTTGAAAAATGATGGTTGTTTTGGAGTTTGTAGATAGGTAGGTACTTTTGCTACTTTTTTCACTCCACATCAGCAATCTCCCTTCAGAACTTCATTATTTGGGTTTCTTTTTGCCATTTTGGTTTATTATTTTCAATAATGAACCATTGGAATCGAGCATGAAAAAAAAAATTCTTACCCCCCCTCAAAATTTGATGGTTTACGTTTCAAGATATGTAGAATCCAAAACTGCAATAAAAATATTTCTGTCTGTCCGCCGTACGCCGTACACCGTACGCCGTACGCCGTACGGGCCACTTTTCTTAGTTACCATGAAAAAAAATTGATGAAATTCGGGTTATAGGTTCCGTTCGGCGTCTAGTTGGTCCTCGAAGCTCGACGTTACTGTGAGTCATCTCTAAGGGGTTCAAAATAGGGGTTGAAATTTTCAAAACGCCTATACCATTTTTTTACGTAAATATTTTTACGGTTTTAAATAGTTCTTGAACTTGCGAGTTTTTTAAGACCATCCGGAGCATCGTACGTCCAGCCGTTCGTTCACAGTAAGGCCCCGAAGTTTGCACCGACAGGCATTTTCGACTCCAGTGTGAATGAAATTGTATACAATCCAAACCAAATCTCGTAACCAGAGACGCGCCCACAATAGGAATTTGTGAATACGGCCAATCATTGGTAGGGATCACCTGATTATATTGGCGGAGTATGAAGTCGAGTTGGTTGTTCTGTGATATTATTTAATTTGAAAAATGATGGCTCTATTGGAGTTTGTTGGTAGGTAGTGAAACTTGAACAAACGTTGAAGTATTATTGATGGGTAAATTATTACTACGGTAAATCATTACTCAACGGTAAATTATTACAGAACGGTAAATTATACCATCTACGTAGAAGGGGCTGGAGTTTGTTGGTAGGTACTTTTGCAACTTTTTTCACTCCTCATCAACAATTTCTTTTCAGAACTTCATTATGTGTGTTTCTTTTTGTTAGGTACTGTTTGTCATCGGCAGAATTATTTTAGCAACATTTAACTCGTGATTTAGGTAGGTACCTAGTAACGAGTACGGGGTTAGGTACTAACCTACGGAGTGTCTGCGATCTACATAATATGCATATAATAGAATAGTACATATCATATTATATAGACGGGGTATCTATACATAGAGCTGTGATCTGTAACAGAAGGGTATTCTATACAAAATAATAAACCGTTGTGCAGGGATTTGCAGCGTTTAGTTACTGTTTGTCATCGACAGAATTATTTTAGCAACATTTAACTCGTGATTTAGGTAGGTACCTAGTAACGAGTACGGGGTTAGGTACTAACCTACGGAGGATTTGCGATCTACATAATATGTATAGAATAGTACTTACATAATTATTATGTAATATAGACGGGTTATCCACACAGAGAGCTGTGATCTGTAACAGTAGGGTATTCTGTACAAAATAATAAACCGTTGTGCAGGGATTTGCAGTGTTTTTTTTTCTCTCTCTCTCTTCGGAGGCGCATTTCGGATTGCTTCGCGAGTACATATACTTAATTTAGGCTATTCTGAATTTCGACTCTATAGAATCGAGGACGTCACGAAATGATATTTGTTCCCGTACCTATATCTTCCAAGATCTCCAAGGTAGAAATTATAAGTTGACGGAAATGGGATCGTTTCTAGCTCCAAATTAACGGGGCTTTGTCTCCTATAAATACTGTCCAACCAATAAGTGTCTAATTTATTAGAGTGCCACTGTAATTAGGTAATTTCCGAAGAGAGTTGCACTATTGCAATAAACCTCCAAATGTTTAGCATATGGATTTTTGAAGACTTCGGATTCTCCGACGTATCATACATTATGACTCCATTCCTAGGATTTGACATGTATGTAGGTAATTTCTTTAGTTTTCAAAAACCACTCAAAAACGGCTCAAACCACAAAAATTTATATAAAAACAGCGTGAGTTTTGCAGCAGAAAAAAAGTCAACAGTGGGTCAGCTTTCAGTTTTGGGGTTAAAAAATTGTGTTTAAAGGTTTGAAACTTGCTAGTAAATCTCCAGAAGTGTTATAGAGGACGGTAACATGGAAATCTGCTCATACGGTTATGCTGCATAACTGGAACATTTCAGTCACTTTCTACTTATTAGGTACTTATCCTGATGCCTCTTCGTATCCCGAGGAACAGCCATTGAAGATTTAGCCAAGGCTGGGAAACTTAACACACAGCCAGGATATTCTTTCTTTATTTATTTTTATACTCTGTTATTTATCGGATATTTCGATCCAGTTTACCACCAATAAATCGGCTGATGTGGCCCATGCCCATGACGCAACCTATTCGGTGAAGAACTTTTGTCCGCCCGGTTGAAATTTTCGTTAGAAGCTCGAAATCGTTCATTAGAAGGGTATGGTTGGTTGTTTCATAATGGTTACTTTCAATTTTGTTGATAGACAAGATAGGTAATTTTGTAATATGAGTGAAGACTGAATTATAGAACAAATACTAAATTCCTAGCTCGAAAACTTTCATTAGAAGGGTATGGTTGGGTGTTCCATAATGGTTACTTTGGATTTTGTTGACAGATAAGATAGGTACTTTTGTGACATGAACGATGACTGAATTACAGAACAAATAATAAATTAATTTCTAGGGAATCAATGGCCCGATTTCGTACAATTTCGGTGGGGGGTTGGGCTTGTCGATGGTCTCCTATGAATTACAGAACGATCGGATAGTGATCCGTCCGTTCTGTAATATTCATAGGCCACTACGGCCACTGCAGCATTGCGGTTTAGTTACGTGATTTCCTAATCCATCCTCCCTCACTACTTTGACCACACTTTTGGCTACCTTGTTGTAAGGTTATTATTATATATCGTCACCACAATGCCAAAACCGCCTAAGTGCCATTTTGGCCAGTTTCACCTAATTGCATTTTTGGAGTCACTCTATTATATTCCACAACATGCCAATAGCGCGAATCCCTATTTCAAACAGGTTAGTTACAAAGTAACAAATTAGTATCGCATATCTCCAGAAATGAACAATCCGACAATGCCAAAATCGCCCAAGTGACACGGAGTGGCCCATTATGCGTATTAATTTCGCCTATCTCCAGAAATGGACAATCTGACCACGCCAAAATCGCATAAGTGCCTCGACAGGAACCCTTCCTTCCAAAGTCAGCAGATGTCCTTGAAGCTATTTCAATGTTGCCCATAAACGTTTAGTATTAATGAAGACAATAGCAGATCAAAATATTGTTCGTTGTTGAAAAGAACTTAAGCACGAAATAGCGATTTAATACGAAGTGCACAAGGCCAAAATTGCATATATGTGCCCTACCCCTTCCATATTGTTTCGAAATGGCTTTTTGATGAGTAAAAACCTTCCTATAATTTATTATGGAAGTGCCGTCGCATCAAAGCCATTTTTCGATTTATACTGTAGCATCAAAACTTTGAACACGTTTTTCTCGAAACTGGTTAAAAGCACTTAGGCGGTTTTGGCGTTGTGGTAACGATATAATCATTTTCCAATCAGGGGAATCATAAATTGAGGCGCTATACGACTTTGGATATTGACACTTTCTTAACCGCGAGGTTCGTACGTAGTATGTGTCATCAGGATGATGCTCGTCATCAAGATGAATCGTGCCTCGAGCGTGGCGGATCGACAAATTGGATTTTTTTTGACAGCGCATGCGTACTTTTTTCTTACGGACACCCTGATACGAAAATATCGAATCTCACCAAGGTCAGCCATCGCCCTACTTCCTGTTTTTCTCGCTTTGGAAAATTCCGAGGTGGATGACGGAGAGTCGGGAAGAGAGAGAAAAAAATCTCCGTCGACTCGCTCCTTTATGTAACGCGGCTTCTACGAAAAGAGAAATTGAAGGCGATGTACGCAGAGAAAGCGGGGCCCCCAGTGGATGTCCGTGGAGGTGCGCTTCCAGGCCGATTAGCCGCGAGACGCGTAAGCTCAGCCTCTCAGGGCTCTGTGGCTTCACTTTTCGGCGAAAGAGAGCGTCGGAAGAGAGGAAAAATGATGGGAAGCTGCCAGTTCTACGATCAACGTTCTCCAAGGCAAATTTAGCCGAAACTCGTACCCCTCTGCTCGTAAAACACGCAGATGTACACAGATTGTGGATAATCTGCTGGATAAGACTGGAATAATGCAGCCCCCGTGCAGTCTTATCCAGCAGATTATCCAAAATCAGTGTATCTCCGTGTTTTACGTGGGTTGTCTAAATTAGTGCACTGTTAGAGCAGATCAGGAAAATCTCGATGTCGTCAGTGGAGTGAAATGGGACATTTTCGGACCATCCATAAGTAGACAGGTAGGTACAAGATTTTTTTGTTTATGCACGTTCCTATATACGTTACCTAAAACAGCTCATTAGTCCCAATTTTCTTTAAAAAAAAATGTATATGTATATAAATATGTTTTTTAACTATTCTCAAGGTTCGGAATCAAAACACACACAAAATCATCGGATTACGTTGATTTCGTTATACACAGTCGCATTCGAAAGAGTAAAATCAGTTCAATACCGAAAGTTTGGAGTGCACAGAAAATTTCATCTCAAATCCCTACCAAAAAATTTCTTTCAAATTCGACTGCCTGCTCAAAACCGCCTGATCAAATTGTTTAAACTCGGATCTGCGTATATCATATTGGATCGTATGTTAATTAACACTCATCCTTCATCAAATACCATGCACCTCAATGGATGATCAGTACAGTAGAGCTGAAGTATGCAGGAAATAATTATACAGGTAATCCAGACAGGTCACAAGATGCAGTCTAGTTAGTAGGTAGGTACCCAGTTACGGTCTATTAACAAATTAATATATTGATGGAAGTAGCGATGTTTGATACATAATTATTACGCATGTCAATTACACATAAACTAATCAAACAGGTCAAATAATAATTACACATTCTGTATGTGTTTGGTCGCAACACCAAGCAGTTCCCTTGTCTCGACACGAGCTCATGAAGTTGTTCTTGATTATTTGAAATTCTAATAGGTACCACAACCAGATCAAACCCCGTCCGAAGGACAAAATTCCGTTCCTACCGAATACCCCTCCAATTCCAGCAGCAACAGAATAAGACTCTTCAAAGGAACATTGCGCGTGCCCCTCCTTTCGTCAGGAACGCTACAATATACCACGATTTTGGGCTGGAGACCCCCAGTGAGTTCAAACAAAAGATCATGGAAACGTTCATTAACACATCCAGGAGCAACACAAACCCACTAGTTCTCCAAGGTATTGAACCATACGAAGTCGCTCGACTAAAACTTCCGCGCCATCTGTCTTCATTTTTGCCAGCAATGTTTGAGTGATTTATTATTTATTCTGTTGTTAATTTTTTTTTAAAGCATTTTCTACGCTATTGACCTTCTAATTTTTGAAACAATATAATTTAAGTTTACAACTATTACGTCTGTCCGCAACTACCTTAAGGAATATTACTTGTAATGGTCTTATGAAATTTAAAAAAATAAATACAAAATAAAATAAAATAAACTGAATACCCCTTGAAGACGTGACGTTCTGACAAATCATGTAATGTGACACAAGTGACACGAAGCTGACTACGTAGCGATTTCCAATAATCGCTGATGTTTACCACAGGTCGGAACCGTTGATTACATCGAACGTCACTTATTCCTCTTCTGTCGGACGAAATTAGCAGCGGCCTCTGTATCGATTCCACGGTTAATAGCCGTCCGTCAGCTAAACGTCGATTGCGTGCAAATCCTGCATCAGGGCTCGCAGGGGGCTACTCAAGGTTTCGCATTTCTGGTAAAAACAGGGAGCGACGTGACGTGACCACAAGGCGGCATTTTTACAAGTGTCTGCGGCAGGTAATCACTGCATGTTTTAATCGACAGGTTTCTTCCTTTTTTTTTTTAAATCTCGGTAGTAAGTTAGGTAAGGACAGAGATTGGCGTTTGCGGGTTCAAATTTGACAGTAATGGACCGTTCAGCCAGATGCACGAGCGGGAAGGATCGTCTCGTCTTCTAATTGCCGCCCGACACTCCGCGGCTTAACGAGTGTTGGCCAAAAAGAAAGACGACTGACTTCGGTGAAGTTGAAGTTATGGAGACTTGATTAGCTTCAACCATCGTTGAAACCCCTTTCTGGAGTTGAATGCCACAAATGGAGAGTTTGGGTGGTATCGTTTGTCTATTAAGTACAGCTCACTCTAACAGGAACAGTTTTTTAAACAGTGACTCGATTGCGGGACTGGGGTGGGCTGTGGAGTCAAAGCGAGCGATGCGATTGCGGCAAAAAATTTCAGGGATGTGTTCGTTTGTTCCTGTTAACCAAAGGTAAACAGAAGATTAAAAAATACTGGCAAACGATCTTGTTTCCAGCCAGTTGGTTCAGTCTTTGTTATTCATGAAAATGTTTCGATTTTCGTCAAACACTTCAAACTCTCGGAATACTTGACACGAAAGAGTTGTTTTTAGATGCACTGAACAGAAAGTGTCACTTATCGGTTATGACTAACATCAGCTATTCGATTAATTTGTAAATAAAAAACGCCACCTAAGGTCCAAAAACTGGAAAGAATCAAATGAAGTTTTAAAAAGGGAGAATAAAGACGATTTACACACAAAATTAAATTGTTGCCTGCATATATACATAATTATTTATTATGAAGGCAGCCAGGGTGGCCGAGTGGACCAAGGCGTTGGGGTTCCTGGCGACCGTAGTTCAATCCTCGGCCAGGTACCAATAAAGGGTAAAAAAACTGGCATAATTATACTTTCATACCCTGGTAGCTAAGCTCTTCATCTCCGATGCAATCAAAGACCAAGTGAAGCCTGAAACAGTTGGGTTATATAAACAAAACAAAAATGTTGATGGATCGAGATTTAGTAACCCACTGGCCAGTTGTGACACCCGAAGTCCTACACAGCTTAAAAAATAATAGTAATAATAATGAATAAAATAACATACATAAAAAAGGACAAGAATTGGAGAATGATGGAAAGTTGAAGCTTTTCGGTTCAAGCTTAGTGCTTCACTGTAAACAAATGGCTAGATAGGTAATTACTGCAAGGTTAATTGAAGAAATACGAAGTGGTTATTGTTGCTAACTAGGCATTGTCATGTTGCATCCTCACAGTCTTCAAAAATCCACTGATACATAGGTACATTTCAAACATTGACATTCTGACACAGACTTCTTTGTATGAAGAGCTAATTATTAGGTATATATAGGAAATTATGCGTGAAGTACGAAGTGGTTATCGTTGCTGACTGGGTTCTGTCAAGTTGTATCCCCACTGTCTTCAAGAACACACTCATACCTACATTTCAAACACTGACAGTCTGACTCACACGTCTTGGTATGAAGAGCTAATTGATAGGTACATAGGAAATTATTGATGAAATACTAAGTGGTTATTGTTGCTGACTAGGTTCTGTCAAGTTGTATCCTCACTGTCTTCAAGAACACACTCATACCTACATTTCAAGCACTGACATTCTGACACAGACTTCTTGGTACGAAGAGCTAATTGATAGGAACATAGGAAATTATTGATGAAATACTAAGTGGTTATTGTTGCTGACTAGGTTCTGTCAAGTTGTATCCCCACTGTCTTCAAGAACACACTCATACCTACATTTCAAGCACTGAAATTCTGACACAGACTTCTTGGTACGAAGAGCTAATTGATAGGAACATAGGAAATTATTGATGAAATACTAAGTGGTTATTGTTGCTGACTAGGTTCTGTCAAGTTGTATCCCCACTGTCTTCAAGAACCACTCATACCTACATTTCAAGCACTGAAATTCTGACACAGACTTCTTGGTACGAAGAGCTAATTGATAGGAACATAGGAAATTATTGATGAAATACTAAGTGGTTATTGTTGCTGACTAGGTTCTGTCAAGTTGTATCCCCACTGTCTTCAAGAACACACTCATACCTACATTTCAAGCACTGAAATTCTGACACAGACTTCTTGGTACGAAGAGCTAATTGATAGGAACATAGGAAATTATTGATGAAATACTAAGTGGTTATTGTTGCTGACTAGGTTCTGTCAAGTTGTATCCCCACTGTCTTCAAGAACCACTCATACCTATATTTCAAACACTGCCAGTCTGACTCACACGTCTTGGTATGAAGAGCTAATTGACAGGAACATAGGGAATTATTGATGAAATACTAAGTGGTTATTGTTGCTGACTAGGTTCTGTCAAGTTGTATCCTCACTGTCTTCAAGAACACACTCATACCTACATTTCAAGCACTGACATTCTGACACAGACTTCTTGGTACGAAGAGCTAATTGACAGGAACATAGGGAATTATTGAAGAAATACTAAGTGGTTATTGTTGCTGACTAGGTTCTGTCAAGTTGTATCCCACTGTCTTCAAGAACCCACTCATACCTATATTTCAAACACTGAGAGTCTGACTCACACGTCTTGGTATGAAGAGCTAATTGACAGGAACATAGGGAATTATTGATGAAATACTAAGTGGTTATTGTTGCTGACTAGGTTCTGTCAAGTTGTATCCTCACTGTCTTCAAGAACCCACTCATACCTATATTTCAAACACTGACAGTCTGACTCACACGTCTTGGTATGAAGAGCTAATTGACAGGAACATAGGGAATTATTGATGAAATACTAAGTGGTTATTGTTGCTGACTAGGTTCTGTCAAGTTGTATCCTCACTGTCTTCAAGAACACACTCATACCTACATTTCAAGCACTGACATTCTGACACAGACTTCTTGGTACGAAGAGCTAATTGACAGGAACATAGGGAATTATTGAAGAAATACTAAGTGGTTATTGTTGCTGACTAGGTTCTGTCAAGTTGTATCCCACTGTCTTCAAGAACCCACTCATACCTATATTTCAAACACTGAGAGTCTGACTCACACGTCTTGGTATGAAGAGCTAATTGACAGGAACATAGGGAATTATTGATGAAATACTAAGTGGTTATTGTTGCTGACTAGGTTCTGTCAAGTTGTATCCTCACTGTCTTCAAGAACCCACTCATACCTATATTTCAAACACTGCCAGTCTGACTCACACGTCTTGGTATGAAGAGCTAATTGACAGGAACATAGGGAATTATTGATGAAATACTAAGTGGTTATTGTTGCTGACTAGGTTCTGTCAAGTTGTATCCTCACTGTCTTCAAGAACACACTCATACCTACATTTCAAGCACTGACATTCTGACACAGACTTCTTGGTACGAAGAGCTAATTGACAGGAACATAGGGAATTATTGAAGAAATACTAAGTGGTTATTGTTGCTGACTAGGTTCTGTCAAGTTGTATCCTCACTGTCTTCAAGAACCCACTCATACCTATATTTCAAACACTGACAGTCTGACTCACACGTCTTGGTATGAAGAGCTAATTGACAGGAACATAGGGAATTATTGATGAAATACTAAGTGGTTATTGTTGCTGACTAGGTTCTGTCAAGTTGTATCCTCACTGTCTTCAAGAACCCACTCATACCTATATTTCAAACACTGACAGTCTGACTCACACGTCTTGGTATGAAGAGCTAATTGATAGGTACATAGGAAATTATTAATGTAATACTAAGTGGTTATTGTTGATGACTAGGTTCTGTCAAGTTGTATACACTCACTGTCTTCAAGAACACACTCATACCTACATTTCAAACACTGACAGTCTGACTCACACTTCATGGTATGAAGAGCTAATTGTTGGGTACATAGGAAATTATTGAAGAAATACTAAGTGGTTATTGTTGCTGACTAGGTTCTGTCAAGTTTTATCCTCACTGTCTTCAAGAACCCACTCATACCTATATTTCAAACACTGACAGTCTGACTCACACGTCTTGATATGAAGAGCTAATTGTTAGGTGCATAGGAAATTATTGATGAAATACTAAGCGGTTATTGTTGCTGACTAGGTTCTATCAAGTTGTATCCCCACTGTCTTCAAGAACACACTCATACATACATTTCAAGCACTGACATTCTGACACAGACGTCTTGGTACGAACAGCTAATTGATAGGAACATAGGAAATGATTGATGAAATACTAAGTGGTTATTGTTGCTGACTAGGTTCTGTCAAGTTGTATCCTCACTGTCTTCAAGAACACACTCATACATACATTTCAAGCACTGACATTCTGACACAGACTTCTTGGTACGAAGAGCTAATTGTTAGGTACATAGGAAATTATTGATGAAATACTAAGTGGTTATTGTTGCTGACTAGGTTCTGTCAAGTTGTATCCTCACTGTCTTCAAGAACACACTCATACCTACATTTCAAACACTGACAGTCTGACTCACACGTCTTGGTATGAAGAGCTAATTGTTGAGTATATAGGAAATTATTGATGAAATACTAAGCGGTTATTGTTGCTGACTAGGTTCTGTCAAGTTGTATCCTCACTGTCTTCAAGAACACACTCATACCTATATTTCAAACACTGACATTCTGACACAGACTTCTTGGTACGAAGAGCTAATTGATAGGAACATAGGGAATTATTGAAGAAATACTAAGTGTTTATTGTTGCTGACTAGGTTCTGTCAAGTTGTATCCCACTGTCTTCAAGAACCCACTCATACCTATATTTCAAACACTGAGAGTCTGACTCACACGTCTTGGTATGAAGAGCTAATTGATAGGTACATAGGAAATTATTGATGAAATACTAAGTGGTTATTGTTGCTGACTAGGTTCTGTCAAGTTGTATCCTCACTGTCTTCAAGAACACACTCATACCTACATTTCAAGCACTGACATTCTGACAGAGATTCTTGGTACGAAGAGCTAATTGATAGGTGCGTAGGACATTATTGATGAAATACAAATTTGTTATTGCTGCTGACTGGGTTCTGTCAAGTTGTACCCTCAAGAACCCACTCATACCGCCCTCAAACAATTTGGAGTAACTACCCGGTCAGATTCAGATGATGAAGTGACGACGATTTTACAAGAGTAGTCGTGTATCGGAGCTAAAGAGATTACGGGAACGCAGCTGAGGGAGACTTGGGAAACCGACGACTATTGTACCAACCGCATTTCCCTTTCAGCCCTCTCATCCATCGCGTAGCTCGGGTCCGTCACTTCATTTCCATCACAAACGCCCTCTTTGCCGGTATCCTTCACAAATCCCTTCTCTTCACAATCTCTTGATGGACCTTCGGACGTGACCGAATGTCTCACTCCGCCTCCGGAGGGTTATTAATTGCGGGTAGCTCCACGCACAAAGACAAATATGGGGAAGGTTTTTTTTCTTCTTTCTGCCCCTCACTCGTTCTCTGATGATTTTTCATATAACTTCATTAATAAAAGGTCCGTCTCTCCCGTCTTGAAATGCACGACCGCCCGAGATTTGAAGGCTGGTGAGCGGAGCGCTTGGAACGCTCGCAGCACCTACCTACTCTCGCCGCGCATGACCTCGATGCAGGTTTCTCAATAACGACGAACCCAGTTACATCAATTTCTAAATGCATTCAACAAGTAGCCAGCTCTTGGTGAACTCCTAGTATAAATGCACCACTACAGGTTTTACCACAATTTACGTAGAAATTCTAATAGGTATAGCCCAGTCGGCAGGTCGTGAAAAAGAGGTGTTGCCGCTAATTAACGGATGTTGATGATATTTTAGTATATTGTATGTTATAAATAGTCAGCAGTGGTGCCAAGTTGTCAAACTCTAGGATCTTGTGGCAAGTGAAGGGGGAGGGGGCCAAATTTTCGTATCTTCTGTTTTTTCTCTATAACTTCTTTTCCTTGCGTTCTACGAAAAAAATAACCCGTCCTTATTTGCAGAGCGTTAAATTTCCTACAATTTGCACGGGCTAAACGTTGCCGGTGGTAGTTTATATTCTATTTGACCTAAGAGGCTGAAATCCGAAATTGAGCCTCTGTAGGGCTGCTCCCTAATCAGCTGAATAAGCCCAGAAGGTGATTTCTTTCCTACTTGACCTAAGAGGCTGAAATCCAAAATTGAGCCTCTGTAGGACTGCTGAGTTAGGATGACGAGGTGTGGACCCACCCTAATCAGCTGAATAAGCCCAGAAGGTGATTTTTTTCCTACTTGACCTACGAGGCTAAAATCCGAAATGGAGCCTCTGTAGGACTGCTGAGTTAGGATGACGAGGTGTGGACCCACCCTAATCAGCTGAATAAGCCCAGAAGGCGATTTTTTCCTACTTGACCTACGAGGCTGAAATCCGAAATTGAGCCTCTGTAGGACTGCTGAGTTAGGATGACGAGGTGTGGACCCACCCTAATCAGCTGAATAAGCCCAGAAGGCGATTTTTTCCTACTTGACCTACGAGGCTAAAATCCGAAATGGAGCCTCTGTAGGACTGCTGAGTTAGGATGACGAGGTGTGGACCCACCCTAATCAGCTGAATAAGCCCAGAAGGCGATTTTTTCCTACTTGACCTACGAGGCTAAAATCCGAAATGGAGCCTCTGTAGGACTGCTGAGTTAGGATGACGAGGTGTGGACCCACCCTAATCAGCTGAATAAGCCCAGAAGGCGATTTTTTCCTACTTGACCTACGAGGCTGAAATCCGAAATGGAGCCTCTTTAGGAGTTCTGAGTGAGAATGAAGAGGTGACGGCGCATGAGGAGCCCTAAATGAAAGACGACGAACCCCAACCGAACAGGTCGCGACATCAGTGAGGAACTGCAACATTAGTTGGTAACGTTATTGGAAATTTTGATGTGATAGAGGGTACTTTTATTACCCCCCGCTCCCTCATCAATATAGTGGTGATAGTCAGGTAGGCCAGTAATGCACAAGACCAGACAATGTTTCCGGGCAATCTCAACTACGATGCGATGTACGGGGTATTTACGAAACGAAGAGACACTGAATCAGAACGTCCCTACAGCGAGTCAAGTGGCGGGATGACAAGTTCAAACGTGACATGCGATCTCCGACCGACCCCATCGCAACTCGATGTTAATCCCGATGACGCATATCGTTACAAAACGCATCCGCGATCCTCCCGCAAGAACAATTAAATGTGCCGGGTGTGTCGCGGCCAGGAACATTTGTTTAAGGGCTCACACGTCAACTGGAACCACTTAACACGGGACTTGAAGCTCGGATTTCCAGCACTCGTTTCTCAAGCCGCCTGTCCTTGTCAATACTTATGCCTTGTTTGTTTACAGGCTTACGGGGAGGCTCGAGGGAGGCCTTCGCCAGGGGGATGAAACAATGGGTGGCCAGGGGTAGGATTCGTTCAGTCCCGTTTGTCAATCAACTGCCCCTGGGAAAATCTAAAGGGTTTCATTCCCTTTCTTTTCAATAACTGTGCAGCGGGAGGAGGGACGAGAAACAAAGAATACGCTCATTTAGCCTCCACCCCGCCTCGTCGATCGTAATTGATTTGTAAAGGAGGAATGGGAGGAATCAAAAAGTTTAAAACTCCCTGCCTACCCGTCTGGACACGGAATAAACCCGCTTACTGTGGAATGCCATAACGAGAGATTCCAATATGAAGTTATTTTTGTTAAAGGCCAGTGGCGTAGCAAGGCCCATCTACCAGAGGCAGCGCACAACATAATATCAAGCGTCCAAAATGATTAAGTATACATTCTCCCCATAAATGCATGATCAAAAGCTTCCGAACAGGATGATGAATTAAGGGCCACTAATGAATGGAACCAGAGTGATCGCTCCTACAAATATGATATACCTATACTTATATAATGAGAACCTCAGAATTGGATTCAGCTCCCTGCTCGAAAACCCCAGTATCTCAATTTTCAGATATAAAATCCGAATAATTTGGCGGGAATAAGCTAAAGAAAAAATTCGTGATGTCATCTGGTATGTTTCCCCATCTCACTCGGTTCCCATGTGAGGAGCGAGAGGGCGATACATAGCAGATGACGTAGCACGCTTTTCCTTCCCCTTTTTCACCCACTCCGTTCATTTCCGACCCATCAAATAGCACCTTTTTGGAAAGCTCTCCGTTAGATCTACAATCTGAAAGGAAAATTCACGTCCATTCCCCATTATAACGTGACCGCCGTTTGTCCCAACAGATCTATCGCTAAAACGAGAAATGAAGGCAAGAAAACCCAATTTATTCCCATAAATAACCAGCACCACCATATCCACTGGCGTCGTGATAGGTACCTGGTATAGTGGTATAGTGGTATTCTCTATTTTAAATGTCGAATACTCACGACCTCTCTCTTTGGTTGGTATCTGAGGAGTCGGCAGCGGCGAAGAGGAACGACCTTGTTCAATAACAGCGCACTTTTCACTAAAATGCTGCGCTTCAAATGGTTTACGGAGCAATCTGCATAGATCGCAACAGCATTGCTCCATATTTTTATACAGTGGATAAGTATAAATTGCACTCAAGGTACTATAAAATACCCGAGATAGGGAGCAACAACGCAAGATGCGCGGCGCTGCAAATTATTACACAAAGGTTTATTATTGTTAACGTAAACATCGCAAGCTAACTGCTCAACCCGACTATCCACATTGACCCCTTAATCCGCCTAATCTGAGTCCTCTCACTGGCTCATCTCCTTTTTAATACTGTGGATTCATGTGATGCCCCCTCCTGCGGGAAGTCCTGCCACAAGCCCTTCTACTCGCAAATCCGTCATCAGTCCGTCTTCAGCAGTTTTTCCGAGTGGAACCCCAGGCGCTCGACTTTCCGTCTTTTCCACATTTTCTGCACGAGGTCACCAACATCCTCATCTTTCGGGACTTTGCCAGATCGATTACGGCTTAATCCCCTGCTTCTTCGAGATCTTCGACGACTGAACCTTCTTCTTCTTTGTCCGCCTTCAGAACGTTAATTTCATGTAAGTTTGTTCCTACAAACATATGCCTACCCACAGGACTTCTATTCATGGATCGCCATATTGAAAAAAACTCGTCATCCTTACACCATTTTAATAATGCCTGTTCTTTGCAGTCTTCGGGTGGCTTCAGGAACCCCTTCCTGCATTTTCTGCCTTCCCAGATTGCCCTCCTTCTAGCGACTCTCTTCGTTCATCGAAAAACCAAGAAACCTGGCCGGACTTCTTGTGGAGGTTCCCACGCAAGCACGAGATCCTGAACTCGTCGGATCGCTGTGGAGAAGTCCCGATTCCCCAAAATCCGGTCAGACCTTTCCAAATTTACCATACAGTCCAAATTATAAGTCCAGCAATTTTAGTCACGTCGATCATTTCGCAACTAATAGGTACCTTCACTAGCTAAACTGTAAGGAGCTCCTACATTTCTTTTTTTTTCTTTATTCGCCGAATACCTATTATTACAGTCCACGTTTATTTTTATGGTACGAAGTGCCAGAGCAAATCGATTTATTTTTATTAGACCTAAGATATCCGGTCTACCGTAGGTACATGATTGTGTGCCATTCATATATTATATCACCTTTTCTCGATAGCGTCGATTTTCCTGGTTCTAATAAACCTATTCTAGTTGGTCGAATAATTGGTTCGTTAAATTATTGACAGCCCCTTTCTCCAACAATTATTTATAATTTGTTTTATAATGAACCTTTGGAAACGAGCATGAAAAAAAAAAATATATATTAACCCCCAAACCACAAAATTTGATGGTATCCGTTTCAAGGTACGCAGAATTCGAAAATGGAATAACAAAATTTTCTTAGTTCCCATGAACCAGAATTAACGTAATTTGGTTTGTAGGTCCCGTTCAGAGTCTAGTTGGTCCGCGAAGCAAGGGCGTTACTGTGAGTAAGGAGTGAAAAGTAGGGGTTGAAATTTTCAGAACGCCGTAGCTCGAAAACATTCAACAGAAGGATATGGTTTTTTTAACGTTCTTAAATTGATATAGAACATGGGCATTTTTTGAGACCACCCAGCCGTTCGTTTGCAACGAAAAGCTTCGTCAACATGATCGTGAACGAAATGTTATTACATCCCACCCAGATATCATTGCTAGGGAGCACCTGATTATATTCACGGACGGCTGAATGAAGCCGAGTAGGTTCTTCTGTGATATTATTTAGTTTGATGAATGATGGCTGTTTGAGAGGTACTTTTGCAACTTGAACAAACCTTATGCTTCACTAATAACAGCCATTAACTAATTAATGGTGGAATTATTGAATCCCGGGCATTTTTATGAAGCTGCAATTCCCGGGCTGGCTCCAGTACTCCATTTAGGGCTTTCCTGGTGGGAGCTCGCGGGTAGGTATTGACCACAGAAAAACAGTGATCTGCGCAGAAGGGGCATCTAAACCGTTGTGTAATAATTGCAGCGTTTTTTATTCCATTTTCGGATTCTACGTACTTTGAAACGGAAACCATCAAATTGGGGAGGGGTCCACGCTCGATTGGAAAGATTCATTACTGGAAATAAGAAACCCAGTGAGAGGCCAAGGGAGACTAAAAGGTTCTCAAGTATTCTCGGTACAGCAGAAATGGAATACAAGTTACCGATATCGGATTTATCGCCAGATTCGTGAATTGGTGTAACAACAGAGTTGTTCCAAACCGAAGGAAAGACGCAGACAATCTGGATCAGGACAGATGAGCCACTCAGCCACAACATCTCTGCTAACAGTTTTCTGACTCATTTCAGTTTTTCATATAAAATTTATTGGCGCTTTGTTCAGCTGAAATCAAAATGTGGGCACAAGTTCACCTGATCTATTCTTTGGTGGGCAAAGTCTACATAATAATTTATCTTGAATTTTGTTTATTTTCTCAATATTTAATTCATTTTGTTTACTATATCGTTACCACAACGCCAAAACCGCCTAAGTGCTTTTAACCAGTTTTAAGAAAAACGCGTTCAAAGTTTTGATGCTGCACTATTTTACGAGCTATGAGGTACTATTTTAATACGAACGATAATCGGAGACGTCTTTTTAATATAATCCAAGAAATGATGAGAACTGATTAGGAGGTAAGTGACCAGATTGTTCCAAGCGTGGTGCGCTGCCATCTGTTGATATATTATTCAACTAGTAATATAATGCTACAGATGCTAGGTAAGAGGCCAATCGTTGTCCAGTTGAGAATGTTTGTGGTTGCAGAAGGGATATGGTCAATTTTTTTGCGTCATTGATCCTTTCAATCGAAACTACAGGATAACCTGATCATTATAGAAACAGTTTGGTAACCTGAGAGTGCATTCTATTTTGCCAGTTCATGTTCAACTTTGAGAGGAGCGACGTCTGGCTGGGTTCTACCTGTTTCCGTAAGTAAAGGTGGTCTCATTCTTAAGGGTTCCTTCCGACAAATTTTTTCCGACAAATTGGTATAAGATTTTCAGAAAAAATAATGAAAAATAGGCTCATAATGTAACTAAACAACGACTGGTACACTAATTTACACATGTACCCAATGGTTGTCCAGTGGTCAACCATTGGGCCATGGTAGTTTTTTCACAGGCTCCAGTGGTTGTCCGCTCGATGATTTACCTACTACACACTTGCATGTTTATCCACTTTTTCATGTTATTTAGCCTTTATCTATGTTACACCTTACACATCAGATTATTACACTTTAAAATTATAAAATTATTCAAGTTAAAGTTCTCCAATCCAAAAATGTTAATAAATTACAGCCCTCAAGTTCCTAGGGAAAATTGGTAGCAGGGCCAGAATAGGTAGGAGATATCTATTGTTCCTCATACAATTTTCACTGGTAGGTACATTTAATTCATTTTAGGTGAAAAAATGGCTCATAATATTAAGACTGTCAAGAACAAAACAAAGAGCAAAAAGACGGGGATGAAGAGGAGCCAAAGGAATTATGAGGCGGCAACGTTGGAATTGGCTCTCAAGAACATCGAAGAGGGCATGATCTTCGGCATGGCTTCTCGAATACACAATACACAAGGGTTGTAATAAACAAACGTTTCACCATACCTTTACATTACATCTATCAGTCTGAAACTTATTTTTAATCACAGCATTATTTAGTGGAAGGTTCGCTGGAAAATTGTAGGTATATAAAAGCACAAGTGGTAACTCGGTAGGTAGGTACTTGTAAATAATCTGGACGATTAAATGACTTAAATAAATTTACCGTTAAAAATCAACATTCTTAATATTTTTGGTCATTCAAAATATACCAAATCAACCCCCGGACCCCTAATTAAAAATCGTTTGCCACAAGTGATTCCAAATCCTCAGACATGTTTGAGCAGTCATCACACGCAAGTATTAATTGCCCCGTTTAGCTCAAGACAAATTTAATAACCTTAAAAAAACCACACCCTTCTATCGAAAGTTTTCGTGATACGGCGTTCTGAAAATTTCAACCCCTATTTTGAACCCCTAAGAGATGACTGAAAGTAACGTCGAGCTTCGAGGACCAACTAGACCCGAACGGAACCTATTACCCGAATTTCATCAATTTTAGCGAATTTTCGAAGAAAAGGAAGCTATTGTTCTCGGTCCAAAATTTTTAAAACTCGAATTTCCGAAAGATTTTTATACCAAAATCCGTTTCAGACCATCCTGAATTCCCTGCCGAAAGACACCAAAAATTATATGTATATATATATATATTTATATATTTATATATATATTTATATATGTATGTGTCATTCCAGACGATAACTCTCGAAAGAATTGAGATAAAAAGTTCAAATTTGCACGAAAAATCTGTCTTGGCAATCGACAGGCTAAGTTCGAAGATGGGCAGAATCGGGTCACCCTAAGGGGGAGTTTTAGGGGGGGGAAATTACCCATAAATTCCCAAAATGAAAAAGTCTGACAATTGACACCTCATTTTAAAGGTTTTTGTACGCTGAACACGGTGGTGAAATCAGAATTGCGATATCTCATTCCATTCTCAAACTGGAGCACTTTGAAGATGAAGGAACGTGGTTATTTCTTGAGATGTTCTTCCTGGTTCGTCTGCTCTAATCTGATAACGGAATGGGATATCGCAATTCTGACTTCACCATCGTGTTCAGCGTTGGAAAATCTATAAACCGAGGTGTTGCTCGGCAAAAAATGGAACAAAAAATTTGTTACGTACCCAATACCTACTCTTCTGGTATTCAAAACATTTTTGATTTCCCCCTCCCCCTCCTTCCACCCCAAATTTTACTTTGCGTAAAACTACTCCTGTTTTAATTTTGTATGGTATCAAGTTGGGAAAACATTGGCCGAAAATTAATTTTCAGAAAACTTTAGGCGGAGGAGGAAGATGCCGAAAACTTCGAAAATTCGTTCTTATAGCCATGCTGCATGACTGTGGTTTTTTTTTTTTCATGGCAACTAAGAAAAGTGGCCAGTACGGCGTACGGTGGACAGAAAGAAATTTTTTTATTGCATTTTCGGATTCTACATACCTCGAAACGTAAACCATCAAATTTTGAGGGGGGGTTAGAATTTTTTTGTTCATGCTCGATTCCAATGGTTCATTAGGTATTGAAAATAATAAACCAAAAAAATTCGTACCTAATTCGTGTTTTGGGGGCCATAATTGGTGGAAAACATCAGAAATAGCCATTTCAGTTATTTCACTTGAAGGAAACAATAAATAAACAGCCAAAATTTCTTTAGGTATGTCCAATAGAATAGTACACCCATGTGACAAGGACTTTGCAGCGTTTTTTGCTAATAAATGATTTGTTATATTTGATTTGGTGCAGGTAGGTACTTGACTTAATTACCTAATTTGTAATATTCGCCAGGTGGATGGGGTTGTAAGCGGTGAAACGCAGTTTGCGAGTGCGACGATGTGTAACGGTCAGAGCAGGTCTCACGAGCCGAACGTGCGAACCGATTTTTCCGCTCGAGCGGGGGTTTGTATTCAAAACAACATCACCAGGAGTCAAATCCCCCCCCCCCCCCCCGCAACTAAACAAAAGGCAGCCGGGGAGGAACAGTTGTTCCGAAAGGAGGAGAACCCGAAGCGCCAAACGGTTTTTGATAAATCAGTCAGCGCCTTGGAACACATTGGGAAAAAGACCGACTTGAATGGGCCCTACAATGTGTGGGGGGGGGGGGGGGGGCTCGCTGTTTTCTCAGTCAGTTTAATGACGAGCCCCGAGGGGGGGGCCCCCTGCGGGGTGAAACGGAGGGGGCCGGCTCGAAGAGCAAAGGGGGGCGGGGCCACTTGTCAGTCACATCGGGACAGATTAATCACATGTTCCGAACCCCCCCCCCCCCTCCACACCATAAAATACCAGATGATTTCGGGGGCCCTTTCCACCGGTGGGCCCCCGGGGGCCCAATATGCCACCGCATTCGATGCCATCTGTATCATTAGCGTCCATTACGAGCACCACCAATCAGTAGGTGGGGGGGGGGGGGGGGGGGATGATTAGGAGATGATTGGCGGGGGCGGCGGTTTTTGCGTGTGACGGCTTTCAGGGTATTTCCTCGTGGATACGCCCACTTTCCTAACAAGATACCCCGATTTTGATTTATGGTTTATTATTCTGTGAATAATACACCTATGTATTCGCTCACCAAAAAATTTTTATAGAACCCCCTCTCAAAATTATTTCTTTTCCGTTTCAATATGCGCAGATTCGCAAACGCTGCAAAGTCCTTGTCACGTGGGTTTATTATTCTACTGGACATACCTAAAGAAATGCTGGCTGTTCATTTATTGTTTCTTTCATGTGCAATAATTGAAATGGCTATTTTCGATGGTTTCCACCAATTTTGGCCCCCAAAAACACAAATTAGGCTCGGTTTTTTTTGTACAGATTATTTTTGATCATTGATAGTACCAATTAGTTGCCTTGATTCACCTGTTGATACTACTTGTAGTGTTATTATACAAATTTATAGTTTTTCAGAAAATTTCCAATGTTTTAGATTCATAAACAATTAATTTCGGGAGCTTAACCTTCGTTACAAACTCAATTCTTCACTCTTTGGTCAAAATCAACTTCACATTCGGTCTTCTCGCTCTAAAAAACATAGAAAACGATCCCACACAAGCTCATGTTCACTAAAACTTCAAAATCCCTCGAAAACCCCAATTATTACGCCCACTTTTGTCCCATAACACCCCTCGGAACACCGATCGGGCTGGTGGTTTCGGAGGACAACTAGGAGCCAAATGTGTTCCCTAATGGGGACCCGAACTGTGTGCGGAAGAACGAAGATTTTAGACCAAAATTTAACGTAATTCAGGGCTGAAACTTCGTTAGAACCTCAATCCTTCACTCTTCGGTCAAGGTCGACTTCATATTCGGTCGTCTCGTCTCAAAAACATGGAAAACGATACTTCAAAAGCTCATGTAACTAAAACACAAACAGTCCCCATTTGTATGCCCATTTTCACTCATAACACCCCTGGGTATATTCCGATCGGGCTGCAAAGTTTCGGGACATAACTAGGGCCCAAATGGAGCATGTGGGCGAAAGAACGAATCTTGTAGAACGAAAATGAAGCCGATACACGTGATACGGCTTACGGCGGACGGACATTGCATTTTTGGAATCTACGCACCTTGAATCGTAAAAGAAAAAATGTTGAAGAGGTGTTATAAACATTTTTTGCTTGGCGAATACATAGGTGTATTATTCACAGAATAATAAACCAAAATGCAATGTCCGTCCGCTGTATCACGCATAACTACTTCATTTTCGGTCAAACAAATTCGTTCTTTCGCACACATGCTCCATTTGGGTCCTAGTTGTGTCCCGAAACTTTGCAGCCTGATCGGAATATACCCAGGGGTGTTACGAGAGACAAACGGGTGTAAAAATAGTGGATTTTGAGGTTTTAGTGAACATGAGCTTGTGAGGTATCGCTTTCCATGTTTTTCAGGGCTGGAAGACCGACAATAAAGTCGATCTTGATCAAAGAGTGAAGAACAGATGTTTTAACGAAGGTTCAGCTCCCGAAATTCATTTTTTGGTTTATTATTTTCAAAAATGAACCATTGGAATCGAGCATGAAAAAAAAAAAAATTCTTACCCCCTCAAAATTTGATGGTTTACGTTTCAAGGTAGTAGAATGAATCCAAAACTGCAATAAAAATATTTCTGTCTGTCCGCCGTACGGACCACTTTTCTTAGTTACCATGAAAAAAAATTGATGAAATTCGGGTTATACTCGTAGGTTCCGTTCGGCGTCTAGTTGGTCCTCGAAGCTCGACGTTACTGTGAGTCATCTCTAAGGGGTTCAAAATAGGGGTTGAAATTTTCAAAACGCCTATACCATTTTTTTACGTAAATATTTTTACGGTTTTAAATAGTTCTTGAAGTTGCGAGTTTTTTAAGCCCATCCGGAGCATCGTACGTCCAGCCGTTCGTTCACAGTAAGGCCCCGAAGTTTGCACCGACAGGCATTTTCGACTCCAGTGTGAATGAAATTGTATACAACAGACGAAATCTCGTCACCAGGGACGCGCCGATTTTATTGGTGGGGAACCTAAGAAGTCGAGTTGGTTGCTCTGTGATATTATTTCATTTTGAAAAATGATGTGCGTTTCTTTTTGTTAGGTACTGTTTGTCATCGGCAGAATTATTTTAGCAACATTTACCTCGTGATTTAGGTAGGTACCTAGTAACGAGTACGGGGTTTTAGGTATTAACCTACGGAGGGTGTGCGATCCGGCTGGATTTTGTTGATAGGTACTTTTGCAACTTGAACAACCGTTGAAGTATTATTGATGGGTAAATTATTACACAATGGCAAATTATTACACAACGGCTCATCTACCCAGAAGGGGCTGGATTTTGTTGATAGGTACTTTTGCAACTTGTTATTAATAAAAAACCTGGGAAATTGTCTGAAATCACCACAAATTTGTATAATAACACTAGAAGTAGTATGGACAGGTGAATCAAGACAATTAAATGGCACTAAAAAAAATCATAAAATAAAATGATAAAAAATAGGAGCCTAATTCGCGTTTTCGGGGGTCCAAAATTGGTGGAAACCATCGAAATAGCTATTTTAATTATTGCACATGAAAGAAACAATAAATGAACAGCCAACATTTCTGTTGGTGTGTCCAATAGAATAATAAACACATGTGACAAGGACTTTGCAGCGTTTTTCGGTTTCTTGCAGTTCCTAGGGACGCTTCAGAGAAGTTAGACCCAATAGATGGATGGATCTCCGGAGAATTAACACGCAATAAATAATATAAAGTACCTATCAATGGATAGATCTCGGGATAACAGCAATCAGTTGATGGTCTGATTAGTTATTCGAACACATCGAGCTGCAACAATTATCAATATACCTATTGTAATTAACGAGCGAGTATTCATGTCACTCACGATTGGTGGGGTGATCCAAAACCTAATCGTAATACGAACTAAATCACTCGCGAAGAAATCGTGGAAACCCATTTAAAAGAAAAACGGAGTTATTGAAAAGTATAGTATATTTCCATTAATACATGAAAAACGCCGCAAAGTCCTTGTAAGACTGGTTTATTATTTTACTGAACATACCTACAGAAATGTTGGCTTTTCATTTATTGTTGCTTTCATGTGCACAAATCACGCTCTTTTTTTTCAAATTATCTTCGACCATTGATAAAGCCATATAACTGTCTTGATTCACCTGTTGACACATTTTCTAGTGTTCTTATACAAATTGATGATGATTTCAGACAACTTCCCAGGTTTTTGACTCATAAAACAATCAATTTGGGGAGCTGAACCATTGATAGAACCTCTATTTTTCCACTCTTTGGTCAAAATTGACTTCATATTCGGTCTTCTTGTCCCAAAGCATGGAAAACGATACCTCAAACGCTCATGTTACTAAAACACAAAACGCTGCAAAGTCCTTGTCACATGGGTTTATTATTCTATTGGACATACCTTCAGAGATTTTGGCTGTTTATTTATTGTTTCATTCATATCAAATAATTGAAATAGCTATCTCTGGTGGTTTCCACCAATTTTGGCCCCCAAAACACGAATAAGGTACGCTGCTATTTTTTTTTTTTTAAATATAAATTATCTCTGATCATTGATAGTACCATTTAATCGTCTTGATCCACCTGTTGACGCCTTTTCCAGTGTTATTCTACAAATTGATGGTGATTTCAGACGATTTCCCAGGTTTTTGACTCATAAAAAATCAATTTCGGGAGCTGAACATCTGGTAGAACCTCAACTTTCTATTCTTTGGTCAAAACCGACTTCATATTCGGTCTTCTCGTCCCCAAAAACATGAAAAACGATACCTTAAAAGCTCATATTACCAACATGTCGCTAAAACGCAAAAAGTACCTATTATAACACACATTTTCACTCATAACACCCCTGGGTATATTCCGATCGGGCTGAAAAGTTTCGGGACACAACTAGGACCCAAATGGAGCATGTGTGCGAAAGAACGAATTTTTTAAACGGAAAATGAAGTAGATATGCGTGATACGGCGGACGGACATTGCATTTTGGTTTATTATTCTGTGAATAATACACCTATGTATTCGCCCAGCAAAACATTTTTATAACACCCGTCAAAATTTTTTCTTTCCCGTTTCAAGGTCCGTAGATTCCAAAAATGCAATTTCCGTCCGCCGTCCGCCGTATCACGTGTACTGGCTTCAATTTCGTTCTAAAAAAGTCGTTCTTTCGCACACATGCTCCATTTGGGCCCTAGTTGTGTACCGAAACTTTGCAGCCCGATCGGAATATACCCAGGGGTGTTATGAGTGAAAATGTGTGTAAAAATAGGTACCTACTTTCTGTGTTCTAGTAACATGAGCTTTTGAGGTATCGTTTTCCACGTTTTTGGGACGAGAAGACAGAATATGAAGTCGTTTGTGACCAAAGAGTGGAAAATTGAGGTTGTAACGATGTTTCAGCCTAAATTTACGTTTAATTTTGGTCTAAAATAGTCGTTTTTCCGCACACAGTTCGGGTCCCGATTCGGGAAGACATTTGGGTCCTAGTTGTGCTCCGAAACACGGCAGCCCGGTCGGAATACACGCAGGGGTGTTATGGGAGAAAAATGGGTGTAAACATAGGGGTTTTCGAGGGAATTTTGAGGTTTTAGTGAACATGAGCTTGTGAGGTATCGTTTTCCATGTTTTTTATGGCAAGAAGACTGAATATTTGGTTGATTTTGACCAAAGAGGGAAGAATTGAGGTTTTGACAAGGTTTAAGCTCCCGAAATTCATTTTTTATGAGTCAAAAACATGGGAAATTGTCTGAAATCGCCATCAGTTTGTATAATAACACAATAAGTAGTAGGTATCAACAGGTGAATCAAGACAATTAAATGGTACTATCAATTATCAAAAATAATCTGTTGAAAGGAAAATCCGTGCCTAATTCGTGTTTTTGGGGGGCCAGAACTGGTGGAAACCATCAATAATAGCCATTTCAATAATTGCACATGAAAGAAACAATAGGTAAATGAACAGCCCAAATTTCTGTAGGTACCTATGTCCAGTAGAATAGTAAACCCACGTGACAAGGACTTTGCAGCGTTTTTGGAATCTACTCACCTTGAAACGTAAAAGAACAAATTTTGTAGAATACACTGCTGTACCGGTTTGGTGATCAAACCACCGTCAGTAGCAAAGAATAACAGTTATTGTTTGTTACAACTGATGAAACAATAACTTTTATTGTTTGTTACTGACGGTGGTTTGATCACCGAAACCGGTATATCAGTGTATTTTTCGCGTTTTTTCGTGTATTAGTGGAAACAGTCTAGGTGAAGGATGGGGATCTTAAAGTTCGGTCGAGAAATAAAATCAGATGGGCTTAGGCCGACGTTTCGAAGTATTTTCAGGGCTAAAAGAAAGAACCGAAAAAGGAATGTTACACTTAAGACTATAGCAAAACAGAAGTAGGTGAAATGCAATACAAATGTAGGGAAATGGCAGTAATTTGCAATACAAACGTAGGTAGGTACCTTATACATATATCATGTGCAGTTGTTCCCAGTGATGATTATATGAACGGCTGACGAATTGTGATTACTTATAATATAACATCGATGTAAGTAATCACAATTCATCAGCCGTTCATATAATCATCACTGGGAACAACTGCACATGATACATAAGGTACCTACCTACGTTTGTATTGCAAATTAATGCAATTTTCCTACATTTGTATTGCATTTCACCTACTTCTGCTTTGCTATAGTCTTAAGTGTAACATTCCTGTTTCGGTTCATTCTTGTAAGCCTGAAGATGATGTACAAATACAACGAAACGTCGGCCTAAACCCATCTGATTTTATTTCTCGACCGAACCTCAAGATCCCCATCCTTCACCTAGTCTGAATATCAACGGTCAAAAACCCGAATCTCCTGGAAACAGTCTATTTACCAATAACTCCGTTTTTCTTTCTTATCGTAATATTCTAATGGGAGATCTTATTTTTACGGCTCCCTATTCGCAAATCCAATGAGAAATGTGCGTAGACGAGGACGCCGCAATCCGTCCAATCGAGTCGGCTGTCTGTGGGATACCTTCCCCTTCAAGGACCTACGAATCGTGCGGGATTCCTCGCGTTTTGCGTCACACCCACCGCAGGTCGCCCTCAAGGTAACCCCGAGAAGGCAACAAACAGGCGCGTGTGATCGAAGATCCGACGCCGAAAACGTGTCGCAAGGCTGCGACAGTTTTTCGCAACACGCGGGCAGCCGCGGAGGCGACGTTGGGCAGCGGAAAGTGGGGGGGTTTGACGTGTGGACGATGGGGAAACATGTTGGAAATTCTTTTGGTTTCGCCTCATTGACAACCGGTCCCCGCGCTGATATTTCCCTTTAATTTCATGGCGCGTTATTATATCCCATTTGCAACGCCTACCTCCTCCTAGCGGGAATTGCCTTCCAAGAGTTGACGCCTCTAACTGCGTCTCGACTTTCTGTTTTGTTGTGGTTCCCAACTTGAAACGCTATTTCTCGCATTATCATGGTCCGGCACCGATACACGGATGACCCGATCTGAGATATTTCCTAATTACCATCCGATGTAGGCCAGGAATGAACCACTGAACACCACAATACAATACAAGGCACACTGAAACTGTCACCTACAAGTCCTTACCCAAGAATCAGATGGCGTTGAACAGGCACACTACAGTTTGAGTCCGCAATCACTTAAAAGCTTCACCACTGCGTGCAGTACTTTCAATATGTGAAAAAGTCCTTGTCACATGGGTTTATTATTCTACTGGACAAACCTACAGAAATGTTGGCGGTACATTAACAAACTGTTTCTTTCATGAGCAATTATTGAAATGGCTATTTTTGATGGTTTCCACCAATTTTGGCCTCCAAAACACGAATTAGGCTCGGTTTTTTTTAAAAAGATTATTTTTATCATTGATAGTACCACTTAATTGTCTTGATTCACCTGTTGATACTACTTCTAGTGTTATTATACAAATGTATGGTGATTTCACACAATTTCCCATGTTTTTGACTAATAAAAAATTAATTTCGGGAGCTTAACCTTCGCTACGACCTCAATTCTTTCTTCGGTCAAAATCAACCTAATATTCGGTCTTCCCGCCCTAAAAAACATGGGAACCGGTACCTCACAAGCTCATGTTCACTAAAACCTCAAAAATCCTTCGAAAACCCCTATTTTTACACCCATTTTTCTCCCATAACACCCCTGATATTCCGATCAGTCTGCCGTGTTTCAGAGCACAACTAGGACCCAGATGTGTTCCCAAATGGGGAGCAAACTGTGTGCGGAAGAACGACAATTTTATACCAAAATTTAACGTAAATTTAAGGCTGAAACTTCGTTAGAACCTAAATGTCTGCTCTTTTGTCAAAATTGACTTCATGTTGGGTCATCTCGTCCCAAAAAACATGGAAAACGGTACCTCAAACGCTCATGTTACTAGCATGTTACTAAAACACAAAAAGTACCTATTTTTATACCCATTTTCATCCATAACACCTCTGGGTATACTCCGATCGGGCTGCAAAGTTTCGGGACACAACTAGGGCCCAAATGGAGCATGTGTGCGAAAGAAAGAATTTTTTAGACCGAAAATGAGGCCGGTACTCGTGATACGGCGGACGGATATTGCATTTTTGGAATCTACGCACCTTGAAACGTAAAAGAAAAAATGTTGAGGGGGTGTTATAAAAATTTTTGCTGAGCGATTACATAGGTGTATTATTCACACAATAATAACCAAAAGCCGAAAATCCTATTGTCATAGGGCGGTGAGTGGGGGTTTGTGTGAGGTTGGTTTGGATGGATGAAGAAAGGATGTACTCCGTAGGAGTCTTTTGCTAACGCCCCGCGCTTATCACCACAGCAGGCGTTAGTTGGATGGATGTGAGGGAAACTAATACCCCGCGGTTATCACCACAGCAAGTATTAGGTGTTCCTTAGGAGTATTTTGCTATCACCCCGCGGTTATCCACAGCAGGCGCCAGGAGTAAGGTAATTAATACCCCGAGGTTACCACCACAGCAGGTATTAGGTGCTCCTTAGGAGTACTTTGCTAGCACCCTGCGGTTATCACCACAGCGAGTGCTAGAGGAAGGCGCCCCGCTGTTATCACCACAGCAGGCGCAGCAGCAGGTTAGGAGAGAGAGAGAGTAAAGCTCAATTTGTCGCCATCTGCCTAACTGACGAAGAAGCACTAGAGTATTTGAATGGGAAAACTGGCCAACTCTTGGGTGGTATAGTGTGAAGGCAGTAAGATAGGAATGTAGTTCTCGTGGAAGAGTGGAACTTCTAAAGTACTGGCGTCGCGTTGAAGAATGAATGGTACGGACGGGTTTTTATTGTGCAATATATTAGTGATATATTTCTGAAATTATTCAAGAACCTAAGTATTTATTTATCAACCTAAGTTCCTGTGAGTAGACAGGGTGTAATGTCTGACAGTTTATTAGCGATACCAACTAATTTAATGAGTGTATTTTTGTAATGCTGTATGTATTGGAATGCTGCTACGAATAATGTTTTGTTCATGGGAGTGTCAAATTTGCAGTTTTTGAATCAAGCATTTTGAAATCAAAATCAAATCACAGGATTTCTGTACATAGAATGGATCATCAACGCCTTTTATAATAACTGATTGGTACCCGAACGGGTCAACCATTCAACCTATTTCATTCGCGCCGTCTGTTACAAAACAGTATACGTTGGAACCAACAGGTACGAGCAGTTGAGGAGCACAAAAAAGCACTCGTTCCACGATAAATATCCACTATAACTAAAGTTTCGAGTGAAAAACTTCAACTCCCACAATACTATTAGGTATATTATACATATCACAAACCTAAAATAATATTCGGGAACTTTCGGTCTCTTGGCGTATTACTGATCCCCTTAGATCCATGAAGTTATGAGCCCCTTCAGTTCTTTTGTGGGCCTGGGCGGCAGGTAAGTGTGAATTGAACATACTTTTTCCTGGATTGTACCAAGGTAGACCGGTTTCGGAAAATCAACAGGCCGCATGAATATTACGGTTTAGTTTAAAGAAATACTAGTTTTCTTACTGGCTGAGCCAAAGATTTTGTAGAACTCCATGCAGATGGACAACTGAATTCGATCCTGCACCAAATAATACCTAAAAGCAAACGAACGGGGTACGGATTTGAATCAAACACGGTAATTTGAGCGTGCTAGGAGCAACAGTGTTTGACATGAGGCCTCAGATTCATCCAAAACACTAACGAATCCTTTTACAGATGCAAGTTTCTTCGTTGAACCATTTTTGAATGGGTAAATTTTTGTCGTATGAGTCAAATTATTACATGGTTCTTATAGGGAGTTCCAATTTTAGATCTTCCTCTCGGAAAACATAAGTATTTGCAATTGTCACATTTCCTGCTGAATATTGATGAGGTTGTTCCGTCACTCCATTGCAAATATTTAATCTCGCATTTTGTTAACACCAGTCGCCTTTTGCAGTTATTTTGACAGACCTAGGTATATGGATAGACACAGATAAGTATTGTATGTTGATTTCATTGTATCTCGAATAGAAAGTATTTACTGGTTTACTCAATCAAACGACATGATTCTCGTGTCCAAATTTATTATTCTAATAATTATACACAATTACAGTTTGGAAGACACCTGCAAGATTGTCAAGTGAAAAATACATACGAAAATCCGTTCTTCCCACACCATTTACGGTATGAAGAGCAGTTTTCACAACTGTGAAAGATCTAGATCCTTAGGAACTCAAATGCGATCACTATACTCAGCTTGATCATGCGTGCGTGGAGACGCCCGTTGCTTCCTTCTGGAGAGATAGAAAATTCTCTGGATTCACTTCAGGCGAATTGGTGGTCCGATCATCGAATCCCACGCAGTCCGACAAAACTAGGTCACGCTGGTCACAATAAACTTAGGAATGTACCTACTTTGTAATTACGTGTTGGTACTTGTGATGATCCAGCGGGAGCTAAAAGTAGATATAAATACACGAGACTACTTGAGTCGGATTGTGTGGTCAAATGACAATTTATTGGCGATTTACAGCTTCTTTTATACCCCTTGATACATGCCCAGAGAGGGGTAGGGGGTCCCCGCTCTGGGAAGCCGTTAGACGCGGCTTATAATGCAAGCGACGCTATTTACATAGTGTTAGGGAGCAGCCGATCACCACACTGCTCCCCCCAGAATTGAAGTTAAATACTGCAATTATGTAAATGACGATGAATCTTGTTGATGAGGCGTCGGTGAAAGAGGCTGCGTGTGAGCTGTGTAGTCGCCGTGTAGGCGGGTGGCTTGAGGAGTTCGTGGTGTCTCGCCGTCGTGTGTTAGCGGTGGCTGCGGTGTGGGATGCGTGAATGTGCTCGGATGCGGTCCAGCTGGAAGCGTCGAGGGCGATGTCTCGGAGAGCGCTGGAACGGGCGGCTGGAAGAGGTGATCTTCCGAGGCGGCTTGAATGGCGAGGCAGGAGGTGCCGGAGCAGGTGACGTCGGCCGCGGGCTACTACCCATAAGCGCCGATTTGAATTTCTAAGTGCCCGAAAGCGCCGCGGCGTAACCCCGAAAGCGCCTGAGCGGGATGAGAGAACAATAGAGGCAAAACTCTTAGATGCGCCGGTGTAGGTGCAGGTATCTACGTTGTGTTCTTCGAAGTGGGTAAATTGTTGAAGACATTTTTTGGCTTAGCGTACTTGCCCCCTGAAGAAGTGGAAACAGCGTTTTTAGACATTACAAAAGATATTCCAAGTGAACCAAAATTGGAAAACTTTTTGGAATAGGTATTTGGTTACTACGTACGTTGGCCCGCAAATCTGATTTCCACCTCTGCTATGGGCATCACCTCCTACAGCCCTACCAAAACCACAAACGGAGCCGAATAATTCCATCGCCACCTTAAGGATCAATTCGTTTCTCCTCGAGGCTCGGTGCACCTTGTAGTGGACGTCCTGAAGAAACTCCAAAGCGAAACTTACGCGGAAATGGACGAATTATCCGCTGCTCGGACAAGAAGGAAGAAGCAGCAATTGAAGGAGGACAAGCTTGGTCATTCTTTGGCAACACTACTCCACCAACCAAATACCTACTTTGCAGAATGTGAAGCAAGTCGGCTATTTAAAGCAAGCATTCAGCAAGAAACACATGGGAAACAATGTGGGGAAAAAATTATGTTTGTATTGACAATTTTGAATTTGAATGATTTTTGACGATTTTGTAAACAATACCTACTTGAGTTGTTACAATGAAGTACCTATCAAATAAACACGAATAAAACATGGCGAAAATGCATTTTCTGAACCTCGGCGCTTATGACACTATTTTCATGGCGCTCTTGTCCTACAGTAAAAGCGCTTCTGTCCATAGGTCAAAGCGCATTCGTCCATTTATCTTTCTTCAACGGCGCTTTTGTCCTGCACCGCGGCCGCGCCTGGGTCCCAGTGAAGACGGTGTCGGGAGAGGCCTGTTTCCCAGGGTGTGATAGGCCGTGTAGGTGATGGAAGACCGGGCGCTGTAGAGCTGTAGGTTAGTACGGCCGGGGCGCTGAGTCGGGCCAGGATGTGCCAGTGTTACAGCTCTCTCGAGGACGTGTTTCGTTGCTTCGAAGGCGGCTTCGGAGTCGTGAGAGCAGTGGAGTAGGCGTTTATTATGTCGCTTACGGGCGGCCGTTCGATCGGGCAGTTGTGTAACGCCCCTGGGTGATACGATGTGGCCGAGGAATTCGACGGAGGTGCGGGCTAGTTGACACTTCGACTTTTTGACTTGGAGGCCGTATTTTGTTATTGCATCGAGTAGTAATTTTACGAGTGTAAAATGTTCCTCGATATCTCTCGAAGCTGCTGGAAGGTCTTTGTAGACGGTGGTCCTATTGAGAGGCTGCGTTGAAGGCCGCGGTTGTCTGTGGTGCTGGATCACCTGCAACTCCTCGTTGACGGTAGCCAACGAGGAGGAGGGAGAAGGGTATGAGGCGGCTTTGGTCTCCATTTTCTTGTTTGATGTTCCTGAAGGTGTGAATCCGAGGAATGAATGCTCCGTTGATGGTCGCTCTCGTTAAGTAGGCAGCGGAAACGGCGAGATGTTCTCTGGTTGGTTCGCTGGAGAGACGATAGCTGGTTGGTCGTGGATCTGACGAGTGGTGGGCGTAGGCGGTTCGCTGTCGATCGCAGGAGGCGAGAAGCCGGGGCGAGAGGTGTATTAACATCGCCGGTGTTGCGTTCGCAGAAGGCCGGGGCGAATGTGCGTGTCTCACGTCGAGTTGTCGCCGTAGGCTGAAGATCGCAGAAGGCGAGAAGCTGGGGCGAGAGGTGTATTAACATCGCCGGTGTTGCGTTCGCAGAAGGCCGGGGCGAAGGTGCGTGTTGAGCCGTCGCTACAGGCGAGAAGGCGGGACGCTGTTCGCAGAAGGCGGGAAGCCAGCGAAGGTGCGTGTTCGTCGTCGGGCGCCGCCGCCTCGCCGGCGATCGTAGTAGGCGAGAAGCCGATGCGAAGGTGAAGGTGCGTGTTCTACGTCGGGGTGACCAGTGTGATGATCCAGCGGGAGCTAAAAGTAGAAATAAATACACGAGACTACTTGAGTCGGATTGTGTGGTCAAATGACAATTTATTGGCGATTTACAGCTTCTTTTATACCCCTTGATACATGCCCAGAGAGGGGTAGGGGGTCCCCGCTCTGGGAAGCCGTTAGACGCGGCTTATAATGCAAGCGACGCTATTTACATAGTGTTAGGGACCAGCCGATCACCACAGTACTTAATCGGGGAAACACCTGAGAGAAAACCGTAGATGAAAATGTACCTAATTCTGAGTGAAAAATTAAACCATCGTTAGCCCCTAAGTTTTTAGCATGGAACATGCTTTAGCCTTGGACAAACTAGCCAAAAAACGTTACGCGGAATTGGTGACGCGGATGGGTGACGAAATTTTCTTATGATTTTCACGTACAACCGAGTAGTTGCTAGGGAAATGAAACTTCTTTCATTTTCATCGGACAAAAATCGATTTCCATTCGTTGGAAAGCTCTTGATTTATCACGCATTTATTTCGTATTTGTTCTTGGTATTTATTTCCTAGTTTCATAATATAACTATATAAATGGATGTTATAAATCGATAGTAAACAATGACGCTTGTTTGATTGTCACTTGGTTGTTTCGATGTGTATAAGCGTGGCTAAAGCATGTTCCATGTTTCTTGAATTTTAGCCGTAGGCTCTAAGCAGTAAGCATCCGGGGGTCCAGGGGGCTTGCCCCCTGGCGAGGCGCGGAGGTCCGAGTTTTTTAAAGTTTTCAAACCTTGAGCAAAAACTTGAGTTAATCTATTTAAAAAAAAACTGCTTCAAATTCAATAAATGACTAGTTTTGACTTCGGATTCGGTTTCTTCACCAAAATTACGCTGGGGTTTCTTTCCTTTTTGAAGTTTTAAAGAAACGCCAAGTCATGGAAAATAGAGGGAGGGGGAAGGTATTTGTGATACACATGCAGGGAAACTAGTCCTGGAAGGCAGGAGTGCCTCTGATAGGGGCACATGACACATCAAAAACCGCGTAAAAATGACTATAAGTTGGAATTGAGCTTAGTTTTTATCCGAAAAAATCACGCCTTTTGACTCAAATTGCGGCGATCGACTCCAATGAATTTTTGGAGAATATATGTTATTGCAATGGGCCCGAAATTCGAAGAACACGGGTTTAATGAGTTTTCTGGAAATAATTTCGATTCACTCCCGAATCGGAGCATTTTGAATCCATTACTTGACTCGAGACAGAAAAATATTATTTGAGTGCTACTTGAAAATATACCATGGTCCTCCTTTCCACGATTCCTTTTACCGGCGATTATATCCGTTCAAAATATAAAACATGTCACCAATACCAACTGCACCATCACAACAAATCCATGTACACTAGAATCAGTATGAAATTGTCCAAATAAATAGATAGGTAGTGAGATCCCACCAAACGTCATTCTAATATGGACTACTATAGAGTGTCACTGGGGCTTGTTTCGAAAATGTAATTTGACTACTAACTAACAAATTCCGAACCATCACATTTAGCAGTTATTACTATTGAAACACAGTCGTGAAAATTAAATTAAATTAAAAAACCTCTTCCATGTTGGGTGGGCAGCATAGCTTCCTACTTATTGTGACATCGATGTTTAGAATCAGTTGGTAAAAAAATGATGAGTCAAAATGACAGAATAGCAATTAATAGAGTAGTAATAAATTACCTAACATGCGTGATAGGATCAAACATTACAACATTTTTTCGACATTTCGTGTTCGCGCATGCGCACACGAAAGCTACAGTACGATTCCAATGAAATTCTTACGGAACTATAAAAGCACTATTTCGAATTGACCTGCCGATTTGAAATCGTTTCAACGATATTATTATAGGTAGTTATGGGAGTTTCAAGTATTTCACGCTTGCGCATGCGCAGCGAAATTTACAGTACGATTTCAATGAATTTGATATAAGGAGGCATCTGCAACCCAACCCGCGTGTACCCTAAAAATTGCAGCTCTCTACGACTAGTTTTCGCGTAGTTATTAGCGTTACAAGGAAATGGTAAACATTTCACGTTGGCGTATGCGCAGACGAAATTTGATGCAGGATCCCAATTAAATTCACAAGGAACCACCAAAGTATTATTTATGATCGACCCTCCAAGTTTGAACTCATTTCAATGACATTTAAGGTAGATATGGGCGTTTCAAATATTTCACGTTTGGGCACGCTCAGACGAAAGTTACAGGACTTTTTCCATGATTCTGGCGAGGCATTATATGTGATCCAACCCGTACCTAACCTCCAAATTTCAGCCCATTTCAACCATTATTTCGGGCATTGATGGGGCGTTACAAGGAATTGACCACAGACAGACAGGCCGACGGACGGACGGACAGACAGAAATGGAACCAAAAATGCTCCTTGATGTCTGAAACGCAAAATGGCAATGGAAATTTTCATTTTGGAGGATTTTTTTTTTCTTTCTTTTTAAACTCATCACGAATCCAAGCTACCCTGCCTCCGGTAGTAAGGAAGAAAATGAAGGAAGAACCAGTGCCAAAAATTGTCAAAATTATCCGAAATTCGCCAACTACAAAAATTCGCTCATAAGCCATTCTCCATGACTGGAACTTTTTACGATGGAACCCTCGTCCATCAAGTTTCACTCGGAATCCCCACACCGGGGAGTCCTCGGAGTCCGACTCGGCCACGAACAAAAACATTTTTAGCGCCCGTTACAAGTCTCATTTCGCTCCCCGATCAACTTGAAGACGCGCGCTGTTCATCTCGCTCCGGCTCTCCCACTCGCATTCTCTCGCTCACACATGAGTGGAAAACCCGTAAACCGAGTTATGGAGGAAAACCCGGATAAAGGCTTTAAGGTGTCGCTCCGGGTCCTTCTTTTTTCCTCGGTTATATCGCTCCACAGGTGTCGTTTCCCCATCGTGGAAGGTTATCCGGGATCGCGATAAGAGACGTTTCCTGCAAAGTAACGGGCGGCTCCATTCCGAAATAATCGCCATTTTTTTTTCTTCTTCTTCTTCTCCCGCGGAGGTGAGTATTCCGTTCCGTTAGTGCTCTCGCATATTTCCAGTCCTTTTATGCATCCACCGGAGACTGATATGGGGGCTGGAGGATGAGACAAATGGTTCTTCACATCACACCACGGTTTCCCACCGTTTCCTTCGTTCATCGTCGAGATGCAACTATTTTCTTCAGTCTGACAGTTCTGAACGCGTTGAAGGTCAAGTGCTTGAAAACAACTAACGAAATGGACTGTATCGACGGTTGCCCGGAAAAAGCGGTCAAGTCGCAAAAACGACGTTTTACACCACAGCGTTTTAAAGTTTTTCGAACCGTCGACCGCCGCGCTGGATGGAAAAGTGATCAAGTCCTAAAAAGTGAGCGAAATATTGCCTTGCCCCAGTAAGGATTCGTGAGAAGCGCTTGAATTCCTGATAGAAAAATGATCAAGTGCCAAAGGAGAAGCGGAGAATTGAATCGGTATAATTCCGCCTTTTACAGTTCTACGTCCCATTTTTCTTTCTAGAGGTTGGAAAGTTGTTCGTGGGTATTAAAAATACGAGGATGTCAGCCCGATCTGAATCACACGTTCGGAACTTTTGAAGAAAACCGTGAGTCGTCAGTGTATTAGGTACGATCCAACCCGCGTGTACCCTCAAAATTTCAGCTCTTTACAATTATTTTTCGCGTAGTCGGAAGCGTTACAAGGCGAATTTTAGCCAAATTTTAGAACAGGCACTTTATCTTACTGTAATTTAATTATTGAACAAAATAAAAATGGATTTCAGTCCGAGAATTTTTTTGGTTTATGTAATTATCCCTAAGCCCCTTCTTCTTAATTTTGATCAAGATAAGAGGCAACACTCATAGAGAAAACGGTTAAGTCATTACTTCTCATGATTTTTTAATCAAGGGAAAACCACTAAGTCGTTATAGCCTGTGAAATCCACTAAGTCAGGTTCCTTTGTAGGAAAAATAGCTTTACAGGTACTTTTGAATTCAGCTAGCCCAATGAGATTCATAGTGTGGCAACCAGATACCCTAAGGCAGCTACAGTTGAAATTTCAACCCTCAAATCCAATTTCCTCCCTTTGGAAACTAAATTTTTGGACTTAGAGGATTTCACTCGTAAGCCGACGATATAACGTGAGGAAATGGACGACGTCTCCCGCTCATTGCTAAAAAATCACACTGCATTCCTCACCAGTCAGAAGGCTTAAGGACCCCATAAATCCTTGGGATGCGCTGGAGTTGCATTTAGCCTGAATTGTGGGGATCCGTCACGAAAACTGCGAACGTCGCGACACCGGTTTCGTCTGAAACGTGACAAAAGCTTGGAAACAAAAGAGCAAGGAGCGTTGTATGATTGCGCTCTGCGGAGCGGTTCAGCGCCTGATCCCGCCGCCACGAACTTAATGGCGCTCAGCCCTCCCGGGCCTTTTGTGAGCACATGGCACCCACCAGCCAGCGGTAATAGCCACTTCATTAACCTATTTCTAGGGTTTCAATCACAGAAACTGAGCTTTTCCCTGAGCTCTAATTGAAGAGTCTGAGGCTTCTCGTGAGAAGTCATAATGCGGTGGTCTTTAAAATGCTCGACATCTGCCTTCGCGTGATCGTTTTGATCCGCGTGTAAAATCCTCTCCTCTCAGAGGAGCGAGAAGCCGAAAAGTTTACGTACAAGTGTGTTGTTTGAGAAAAAACTTTCACTTTACCCTTTGTTCCGTGGTTCATGACTTATGCTATAGCCTATGCGGCACCTGTAACGTCGTATCACGAACTCCGATTCGCAATGCTGGAAATAACGTTCAGTTACAAGGTTAAATATAGCATTCAAGCATACAAATGATACGCTGTTGTGTGAGGTTCATGGAACAGGTGTGACATGATGGACAGATGTACTAAACTCAAAGGCAAAAGAACGTTCAAAATGCCGATGATCTACGATACGAAATAACGTGTAATTGGTCGCACTCTTCAACTGCCATTGTAAGTAGGATTACGTGAATTAGAAAATAATCAAGAGAAAAATCATATGAATCATAACAAATTCGAACATCTGATTGAGCAGATAGAAAACTCTGGAATGAATCGTTGATAGAAGTAACAATAAAAAAAATTCCAATAAACAACATAATCATATAAACGAACTTTCAAAGTTAGGTAGGTACCTACTGTACCTATTCCACGTACTCTTAAATTTATTACGTAAACGATCAAACATTTTTGAACGTTGATTTTTCTTAAGACAAAATAATTTATGACAAAAAAGTATATTAGCCAACTTTCAATGAACATGGTATGATATTGCAACGGGTCCACAAATATTAGCAGGTACATTATTTTTCTGATAATTTCTGGTTTCTTCTCCACTTTAAAGCATTCTGAATTCATCCGTAGACTTTAACAATTTTCATTTATGTGTCATTCCAGACGATACAACTTTGGCCATGAGATACAAAAATTTGAATTTCGCCGAAATATTCGCAACGAAATGATGAGTTCGATGAGAGGCAGCTGCCCACACACAAAAATCGCTAAAATTTATGCAAATCACAAGAAAAGGCCATTATAACCATCAAAATACTTCGAAAATTCTATCATATTGGCATCCACCTTCCTACATGACTGAACTTTTATTTATTTTTTCTTTGTGTTGAGTCACAATCCTGTTAAGTGTTGATGAATTTTCCAGTACTGGTGAACTAGTTTTGACATTTATACCAAGTGATTTTAGCCATAGATAACGCTAATACGCAGTGCGATATCTCATAAAGCCATTTTGCAGGTTCTCCACAAACAGGCTCCCCTGGGGTGCATGCAACAACAGGAAGAGGTTCGCTTCTACGCAAATATTTTCAAGCAGGTTACCCTGTGCGTCTATTTTTTCAGAGGAAGAGGAACTCAGAGATATGACGTTACCTACTGTATAACTTAAATCACTTGGGCCGGAGTAGTGGAAATCCATAGCAAAAAACTACAGGATAAAAATATAAATAGTCTATTTCCACGTCAAACTAACAAACCGTAGACCGGTTTCGGTTGTTACACCATCATCAGTACACGATGCACGATACACAGGTCTACAGTTTGTTAGTTTGACGTGGAAATAGACTATTTATATTTTTATCCTGTAGTTTTTTATGACGTTACTGTATCAAATTAGGGTTTTATCACGAGCCCATATTTATAATAGGAGTTGGCTTTTGAATTAAACACTTCAAGTGATGAATAAAACAGTCTACCAAATTAATGGGTGTATGCTCATGGGTCACAAAAGCGGTTCGTATTATTCTTTCACAAAACTGGATTCCATTCTGAGAACTTAAACACCAACCGCACTGTCCTACGATTAGTATTTCTTTAGCTATGATTTTTCGAAGTTTCTGGAAGTTCCTAAGTCACATGGGTGTTGAGCGGGGGGGGGGGGGGCACTGGCGAGAGGGACTTAATAAGGTAGGAACCTCTGGAATCTTTGAAAAATCATAGATAAAGAGCTGAAGAAGAATTCTCAGGATGGAACCCACTTTTATTTTTTAAAAACAATCACATTTTCCTGTATAGATGCCCCTTCAGCGTAGATCACTGTTTTCTATGGTCAGTACCTACCTACCCTCGAGCTCCCCCCCAGGAAAGCCCTAAATGGAGTACTGGAACCGGACAGGCAATTACAGTATCATAAAATATGCGGTGGATTCAAAAATTCCATCTTTATTTATTATTTGTTTTATTCTGCCGTCCAAAGCAAGAAAGCCGTAGAACAAGGAAATATAGTTTTGAGAAAAACGCAGGTAAAGTTTTTAGGCTGTAAAATGGGCATTCTTCAATATTTCCCAATGATTTTTCGTGCAATCGATCCAAATTTAGTTTCTACGTCTGTAGCAGCAAAGCGCATCAATTTTGGATGATTACACATAAATTTATGTAAGCAAATGTTTTCCTCCGTTGTAGAAGATGAGGTAAATTTTGCTTCAAAAAACGGTATAGAGTCTGCTACTGCTTTTCTTTGTTGGACGCTCATGCTACAGTTGTTTCCCACTGTAGTTTCTGGAGTTTTTCACCTCTTTCCCAAAGAGAAAAACCTTTATTTTTCCTTGTAAAATACGACTTACTGCGATGTGGAAGCGACCTACGTTCGATCGTTCGAAGCTTTTGGTGCTCAGCAAAAAATTGAAAAACGGTACCGCCTGACGAATACGGACAACTATGAGAGGGATACAACAAAGAAAAACATACTGTCCTGATGACCATTAAATTAAATTCACTGTTCCAATTAATAACACCGTAGGTCTGGGATCTACTGTTTTTATTTTTTGGAAGAGTATACTACTGCTTTCATCATTGGAAAACCATCAAACACTTGAAAAAACGTAGACGTTTTCCTTAAATAACTGTTTCAGGAAAATTTTCCCAACTTTTGCAACTAGATACCTAAATAGGTCTTTAAGATATGAATCCAGCCATACCAAAATCTCTAAATTGGAAAAAAATGAGTCTACGGCTTTTTTACTTTGGAGGGCAGTATTCATGAACAATAACGTTTGTTCAAGTTACGAAAGCACCTATCAGTTACATCCAAAATAACCATCAACCTTCAGACGAAATAATATCACTTCATAGAGCTATGCGCGATTATAATCAGGTGTTCCCCAGCATCTGGGCTGGATGTATACCGTTTCATTCACAATCATGTTGATGAAGCTTTTCAGTGCAAACGAACGGCTGGCGCTCCGGGTGGTCTCAAAAACGTCTTAAGGTCGAGATCAATATAAAAATGTTAGAAAAATACCATATCCTTCTGTTGAAAGCGTCGAGCTACGGCGTGCGGAAAATTCCAACCTTTGCGGACCAACTAGACCCCAAACGGGACCTAAGAACCAAATTTCATCAATTGTGGTTTATGGTACCTATCTAAGGAAAGTGCGACAAAGTACGGCGTACGGTGAACGGACAGAATTTTTGGTATATTAGTTTCAATAATGAACCTTCGGAATCGAGCACGGTAACCCGCCTCCCCACCCCCCCCCCCCCCCCAACAAAATCGCTTAAAATTTGATGGTTTCCTTTTCAAGGTAGGTACGTATTATCCGAAAATGGAATAAACAAATTTCTTTCCGTCCGCCGTATGCAGTATTTCGCACATTCCTTAGTTACCATGAACCAGAATTAACGAAATTTGGTTTGTAGGTCCCGTTTGGGGTCTAATTGGTCCGCGAAGCTCGGCGTTACTGTCAGTCATCTATGAGGGGTGAAAAAAAGGGGCTGAAATTTCCCGCTCGCCGTAGCTCAAAAATTTTCAATAGAAGGATAATATGGTGCTTGTACTTGGTGTAAATTGATCTTGAGCTAAAGAATTGTTTGAGACCACATGGAGCATTTTCACGACCAGCCGTTGCACCGAAAAGCTTCGTCAACATGATCGTGAATGAAACGGTACAAATCCGGCCCAGATATCATTGCTAAGGAACACCTGATTATAATCACGGATGGCTGTATGAAGTCGAGTTGGTTGTTCCGTGATAATATTTCATTTGAAGAATGATGACTGTTTTGGATTTTTTTTATAGGTCGTTTATAACCTGAACAATTTTACGCTTCACGAATAGCAACAAATGATCAATGATTGAATTATTGAATCCTGTGCATTTTTACGAAACTGTAATTCCAGGGCCGGCTCCATTACTACATTTAGGGCTTTCCTGGTGGTAGCTCGAGGGCAGCTCGAGGGGAACTGGCCACATCAGACAACGGTGATCTACGCAGAAGGGGCATCTATACAGGTAAATAGTAAACCGTTGTGTAATAATTTACAGCGTTTTTATTCCATTTTCGTTTTCAGTACCTTGAAACGGAAACCACCAAATTATTTGAGGGGGGGTGGGGGGGGGTTCTACGCTCGATTCATCAGGTTCATTCTTGAAAATAATAAAACCAATACCCACTACGCACATTTATTATAAGGACGCAGTTAACATTTCACTGGGTGTATAACACTAATTGGGATTCTTGATGGCATCTCCTCTGATGGTTACCCCCATTAACCACCCGGGGAAAGACGCATCGTGACCGTCCCGTTGATTTGGAGATTCCAAACCTTCAACGTCCACGCATCAAACCCCAACGCAACGCAATTAGAAAAGGTGAATCTCAGGATTCAACACCGGCGGAGAGAGATGGAAAATGATAATAAGAAAAAGAAAAAAACGACGCAGGTGGGATAGGAAAAAAAACTATCGCGGACGAGGATTGAAACGTTGATGACCGTCTGAAACATCAGTAAGTGGCAGCCGTTGTGGCCGGGGCCAACAGCTACACTCGTATTTCCTAAACTTGCTGACTAAGACGGGTCCCTCCGGTGTGTCTGGCGTGGGAGAGAGAGAGAGACGGAAAATCAAAACAGAAAAAAAAAGATTTTCGGTGAGGGGGGGGGGGGGGGGGTACCGTGGTAGAATCATGCTACGGTTATTTAAAGGAGTTGACGAGTTCTGGAAAAAAAACGCCTGTCCTGTACGAGACACGTACGAGACGTTGGAGCTCTTTTTGGACTGAAGACGCGAGTAATTCGTGCGATTATTTTCAAGCTGATTTGTTGATGGTATCCCTTCGCGAGGATCCAGTGACAAGCCAAGTTTGAAAGTTCGGGTAAGAAGCGGGGGAATTCGATTAGGGAGGATGGACTGGCTACCCAAGGATGAATGAATGAATGGAAGCTTTATTCCTAAAACATATAGACAAATACAAAAAAAATACAATTTTATGCAGTGGAATATACCCCAAAACCATAGGACTTAGTCCTGTGCGGTTTGGGGGAGTTGAGAGCTTAAGTAATTAATAGTGTAACTAATTCAGGTAAATCTTACAAGCATCAATACAGAGTAGAAGGAATAGTGTATATGTATCATGTATAAATACTAGAAAGAACGCTGATACAATAAGTAGGCCCTTTAACGATCAACCACGAGAATATCTTTTTCTTGTATGCAGAGCGAGAGAAATTGGTGGGAAAAGTCATATCAACTGGGAGGGATCTCAGCAGAAATGGCATGCTGAAGTATATATGTTTGGATGTACACCACAGACGAGTCTGGGGAGCCGGTATCACCGCACTGGAGGTGAGGCGAACCAAGTATGGGCTATTTCTCTGATACATAAATAATTCGGGGTGCTTATGAAAAAAGGTCAGGGATGATTTTAGGTACAATTGCTGGATTGAGAAAACAGGCACAAGATTAAACAACTCAGCAGTAGGGAATCTGCGGTGCTTACCAGCAATTACTTTCAAGATCGATTTTTGAATAACATTGAGTGGGTGGAGGACAGAAGCTGAAGCCCCACCCCAAGCGACTATTCCAAAGCTGATAACACTTTGAACCAGCGTTTTATAAACTATTATCAAGTTCCTTAAGTTAATACATCTCCGTAATCGGTGAAATATATGTATAAACTTGCGGAGTTTTAGTATGATTGATTCAATGTGGCATTCCCATTTTAGATCTTCATCCATGATTATTCCTAGGTACCTACCCGAGTACACGCGTTCAATTGATGGACATATGCCGTCAGATTCGCATTTTGAAAAATCTTTTCCGCAGATATGCAGGTTAATAGAAAGATGCCCTAAATTTTGTTTCGAAAAAGACTTGGAAAAAACTACATACTTGGTTTTTTTAATGTTCAAGCTCAGGGTGTTGGAGCACATCCATTCAAACACCACGTTTATATCACTGTTTGCCGCTTTAAAAACCTCATCCCAGGAATCACCCTCACAAAGGAGCGCGGTATCATCCGCGAATAAGTATGGAGTTCCGCAAAGGTTCAAACTGCCCAAACGGTTGATGAAAATTAAGAAAAAACGCTGCAAATCCCTGCACAACGGTTTATTATTTTGTATAGAATACCCTTCTGTTACAGATCACAGCTCTATGTATAGATAACCCGTCTATATATATGATATGTACTATTCTATTATATGCATATTATGTAGATCGCAGACACTCCGTAGGTTAGTACCTAGCCCCGTACTCGTTACTAGGTACCTACCTAAATCACGAGTTAAATGTTGCTAAAATAATTCTGCCGATGACAAACAGTACCTAACAAAAAGAAACACACATAATGAAGTTCTGAAAAGAAATTGTTGATGAGGAGTGAAAAAAGTTGCAAAAGTACCTACCAACAAACTCCAGCCCCTTCTACGTAGATGGTATAATGAACCGTTGTGTAATAATTTACCGTTGAGTAATGATTTACCGTAGTAATAATTTACCCATCAATAATACTTCAACGTTTGTTCAAGTTTCACTACCTACCAACAAACTCCAATAGAGCCATCATTTTTCAAATTAAATAATATCAAAGAACAACCAACTCGACTTCATACTCCGCCAATATAATCAGGTGATCCCTACCAATGATTGGCCGTATTCACAAATTCCTATTGTGGGCGCGTCTCTGGTTACGAGATTTGGTTTGGATTGTATACAATTTCATTCACACTGGAGTCGAAAATGCCTGTCGGTGCAAACTTCGGGGCCTTACTGTGAACGAACGGCTGGACGTACGATGCTCCGGATGGTCTTAAAAAACTCGCAAGTTCAAGAACTATTTAAAACCGTAAAAATATTTACGTAAAAAAATGGTATAGGCGTTTTGAAAATTTCAACCCCTATTTTGAACCCCTTAGAGATGACTCACAGTAACGTCGAGCTTCGAGGACCAACTAGACGCCGAACGGAACCTATAACCCGAATTTCATCAATTTTTTTTCATGGTAACTAAGAAAAGTGGCCCGTACGGCGTACGGCGTACGGCGTACGGCGTACGGTGTACGGCGTACGGCGGACAGACAGAAATATTTTTATTGCAGTTTTGGATTCTACATATCTTGAAACGTAAACCATCAAATTTTGAGGGGGGGTAAGAATTTTTTTTTTCATGCTCGATTCCAATGGTTCATTATTGAAAATAATAAACCAAAATGGCAGCCAAGGTACCGCCCTGAATTCTGTATAGAAGTTTCGTCACTATCTACGCCGCCAATAGACACAATTTGCTTTCGGTTAGAGAAATAGCTCTGGACCCATTCAAGCTCTAAACCACAGACGCCATAGCTCGGTAGCATTTCGACCAAAAGGTCCCTGTCAATGGAGTCAAAAGCTTTAGCCATATCAAGCATTATAAGGACACCCTTTTTCCCGCGATCAAGCAGCGTATTGACATCTTTGGTAATCGCATACAGAGCATCTTCAACCCCAATACCCTTTCTAAAGCCAAACTGTCTGTCGGATAGCAAGTTATTCAATTCAAGATGGTCATAAAGGAGGTGCTTGATCCACCGCTCTATCAACTTAGAAATGGTACTTAACAGGGAAATCGGCCGGTAGTTAGTGAGTTCCAGTGCATTGCCAGATTTAAATATGGGGATCACTCTAGCTATTTTAAGGGCATCCGGGAATACTCCACAAGATAAACTAAGATTGATAAGGAATGGCACAGTGGCCCAGAAATATATTGGGGGGGGGGGGGGGGGTCGAGTGGTGCCCCACAGTCAAAAGGGGATCCCAAGGTTTGTGGGGGGGGGGGGGGGGGATATTCGTGAAAAGCTATATTTTGGTTTATTATTTACCTACTATTAATAAACCAAATAATTTTTTTTTTTTTGTTATTTTCAGTAATGAACCATTGGAATCAACCACGAAAAAAAATTCTAACCCCCTCAAATTTTGATGGTTTACGTCTCAAGGTATGTAGAATCCGAAAATGCAATTTAAAAAATTTCTGTCTGTCCGCCGTATGCCGTAGTGGCCACTTTTCTTAGTTACAATGAAAAAAAATTGATGAAATTCGGGTTATAGGTTCCGTTCGGGGTCTAGTTGGTCATCGAAGCTCAACGTTACTGTCAGTTACTTCAATTAAATCACTGTTAGGTCGAGGGAATAATTTTTGTAAAAAAGTATATTTATCAACGAAATAGTCGCGATTTAGCGTTTTTACCAATGTTTGACCCATAAAAAACTCAAATTAGACCCCTCCCATGGAGGGTAGGGGCTTTGTGACGTCATCTTGCCCCCTCACCACTACTGGTGTATGGACACTGTTGAGAGTTAATTTCTTACTGCTAAGGTGGAGAACGGGGAGGGGACTAAACCCAGAAATACCTTGAGAGCGGGGTGCAAAGGCGAAGTGGAAAAAACCGAGGAAAACAGAAAAACATACCGAAATTGAGTTCTCACAGAAACGCCTGTTCCCACGAAACAGCTCGAAGAAAGTTCAAACCGAGATTGAAGTTCGTTCTGGGCCAAGAAGGTGGATAATTGGACTCGAAGAACCTTCTGGTGTTTGGTCAGGAACGAGAGGTCGGCTTCTCACGACCCCGGAAAAGGCGCGAACCGCTAAAAACAGCCGACGGAGTACTCGCTTTTAAAAAGTGGGAAGGTACCGTCGAAAAGTTGTCGCCCACTATCGGGCTCTAACCCTCGTGGAAGAGACGCCTCGAGTCCCGGTAAAAATAACAGTTTCCAGTGATTCTTTTTGGCTTTAGAGGGAACTAAGGAAAGATTAGGCTTCACGGAGCGTTTCAAGCTTTTCTTTGAATAATGATTCAATTTCGGGATCACTTTCCACACAGGCAATCGGGGTGGCAAGGCGGAAAAGGTGGGCGCGTTTGGTGCGAAGAAAAAAGGAACCTCCAAAAGCGCTGCGACCTCAAGTGATTTTCACTGCGGCACTAAATGGAGATTAGCGAGGTTCGGGTAGCCGCGGGAATCTGGATAATTTCGGTCGATTATAGGGACGCTTTTTCCAATTTCTGGGACGAAAGTTAATTCTGTTTCCTTCAACATGGGACCAGGACCTGTCGCAACAGTTCGGAAATACCTTCGTGGAGCTGATAAAATGTCACGGTCTGCGCCTGTGAAGAATTTCGTACGTGAGGCACCAGAGGTCATTCGTGGTCAGCGTTGGAAAATTGGGTGAAATGCATTTCAAAATGTGAAACAGCCGTTGAATAACCGGTCGGAAAATTAGAATATCAGGATTCTCAGTCTAAGCGTTGAGAGTCGATCAATAACAAACATATTTATATCTGCAACCTGAGGTAACGGATGGGATCGCTGTATGTAACGACGTGGAAAGATTTGGACTTGTTTCTTAATTCTGATTAGTAGACTGTTCCTTGCCAGTCATGATCAGTGGGCTATTGAATATGCCATCGTGATTTTGTTCTCCAGTTTCTATATATTGGTCTGACACTCACGACCTTCTTGTGGAAGATACCAAATTTAAAGAAGAAAAAGGGACGTACCGTTTTGCCCCATGACAGTTGCCTCTAATCTTAACCAAAACTGAGGGTCTTAGGAATTACGTAATAAATCCTAGTTATTGATAGTTTTCCAGAAGAAACCAGTAAAGACATAATTATATATATTATATCCATGTCAAAAATGTTTCACTTACTGGGAAAAACCAAAGATCATGGATTTGTCTATTCCACAGTAATCGCCCAAGTGACACGGAGTGGCCCATTATGCGTATTAATTTCGCCTATCTCCAGAAATGGACAATCTGACCACGCCAAAATCGCATAAGTGCCTCGACAGGAACCCTTCCTTCCAAAGTCAGCAGATGTCCTTAAAGCTAATTCAATGTTGCCCATAAACGTTTAGTATTAATGAAGACAATAGCAGATCAAAATATTGTTCGTTGTTGAAAAGAACTTAAGCACGAAATAGCGATTTAATACGAAGTGCACAAGGCCAAAATTGCATATATGTGCCCTACCCCTTCCATATTGTTTCGAAATGGCTTTTTGATGAGTAAAAACCTTCCTATAATTTATTAAGGAAGTGCCGTCGCATCAAAGCCATTTTTCGATTTATACTGTAGCATCAAAACTTTGAACACGTTTTTCTCGAAACTGGTTAAAAGCACTTAGGCGGTTTTGGCGTTGTGGTAACGAATATAGAATGGAAGAAGGTGACATGTCACTAGATCACTTCATTTTTTCAATGGAAGAAGGTGCTATAAGACCTTGTCACCTTATTTCAATAATACAAATATTACCACTAAATCGTTGCTTCATGGAAGAAGGAGCTATGAGCCCATGTCACCTTCTTTCCATTATATAAAATAATCTACCTGTAAAACTACTAGTTTTGTCCATGTGAACGGTTTGACGTTTTACGCCCTTTACACGAACCTTTACTGCCTTTGCGTTTTACTCCAATTACGCGTCAATGTGAACCCAGCTTAACCCATCTGCAATAATAATCTTCAATGAAAATTTAGAAAGAAATATTTTTTCTGTTCCTCCAAGGATGCAATGTTATTTACATATTATTTACTTAGGTTTAATATTATTTTTTCTGTCAAACAAAATATTTTTAACGTTACCCTTCATTGATTAGTAAGATTGGATCCCATTCATCACTCATATTAGAAGACACAATTCGTATAATAACCACCCAATGCTTTGAAATCAAGCAAATTATCATCATTCGGTGGACATAGAGTATGATTAGCTGCAATCTAAGTGCATTGAGCCGCAACAATTTTGAAATCAACAAAAATTGCGGCTTGAAAACTTTAAAGTCAAATTACTCGAAATCAGCTTTTTGTAACATATGTAGCACCCTCTTCTAGCACGCACTAGGATATTAGAAAAACGAGGTAACCGAATTCACGACTTCACCTCTACTGCCATGCTTGGTTACCGACCATACACCTACACCACACCATACATCATACTCATACCTAGTCCTACCTACTAAAAGAAAAAAGGTTCAACCGTCAAACAGTACAAACGTATTTCTACCTCGAGTTGAATTTCTTACGTTTTCCCTTGAATACGAAATTGTTTATCCAGACTATGTCGTTGCGTTTATTGGTATCGCGTTAAATTTTTCTTTGTGAAAAAAATGGGACACAATTTTTTGGTTGACCCCCCCCCCCCTCCCCAGTTAAGACATAACCATGTCAAAAATCATGCGGTGATATTTCCGGTTAAATCGAGAGCTTTTTTCGAGTGTTAACCATTGAGGTTTTAGCCACTTGAGGCAGTGGGTGAGCTCACGGCTGAATCGTGCGATAAACAAATAGAAGAGCTGCAGCAGAAAACAAGAAACCACAGTCATGCAGCATGGCTATAAGAGCGAATTTTCGAAGTTTTCGGCATCCTCCTCCTCCGCCTAAAATTTTCTGAAAATTAATTTTCGGCCAATGTTTTCCCAACTTGATACAAAATTAAAACAGGAGTAGTTTTACGCAAAGTAAAATTTGGGGTGGAAGGAGGGGGAGGGGGAAATCAAAAATGTTTTGAATACCAGAAGAGTAGGTATTGGGTACGTAACAAATTTTTTGTTCCATTTTTTGCCGAGTAACACCTCGGTTTGTAGATTTTCCAACGCTGAACACGATGGTGAAGTCAGAATTGCGATATCCCATTCCGTTATCAGATTAGAGCAGACGAACCAGGAAGAACATCTCAAGAAATAACCACGTTCCTTCATCTTCAAAGTGCTCCAGTTTGAGAATGGAATGAGATATCGCAATTCTGATTTCACCATCGTGTTCAGCGTACAAAAACCTTTAAAATGAGGTGTCACTTGTCAGACTTTTTCATTTTGGGAATTTATGGGTAATTTTCCCCCCCTAAAACTCCCCAAAACTCCCCCTTAGGGTGACCCGATTCTGCCCATCTTCGAACATAGCCTGTCGATTGCCAAGACAGATTTTTCGTGCAAATTTGAACTTTTTATCTCAATTCTTTCGAGAGTTATCGTCTGGAATGACACATACATATATAAATATATATATAAATATACTCGGCGCTCCGCGCCTCGCCAGGGGGCAAGCCCCCTGGACCCCCAATCTCTTATCTTCTATACTTTGTATAGAACGAGGAATTTGCAACGCAATTACAGCTTCATAGCGTGAATAGCATAGAGATTAGCTTCAGGGGCCACTCAGGTGATTCGGGGCCTGGGCAATGTCAAGTTAAAGTCCTAAGGAGGCTAAATACCAAATTACAGCTTCATAGCGTGAATAGCATAGAAATTAGCTTCAGGGGCCACTCAGCTGATTCGGGGCCTGGGCATTGTCAAGTTAAAGTCCTAAGGAGGCTAAATACCTCCTTAGGACTTTAATGTAATGAATGTAATGTAATGAATAGCATAGAAATTAGCTTCCCTAGCCACGGTATCGCGGGACAAAAAAGTGTGACATGTGACAAAAAAACTAGTTGGGGGTCGGGCTAAGAATTGCGTTGCAATTAATATATAAACTCGGCGCTCCGCGCCTCGCCAGGGGGCAAGCCCCCTGGACCCCCAATCTCTTATCTTCTATACTTTGTATAGAACGAGGAATTTGCAACGCAATTCGAGTCCGAAATGACTCCCCGAAGAAGACACCCCATAATCAATCGATTAATGCCTCCTTCGTTTATCATAATAGTGTTATTTTGTCATTTGGAAGGTATATGATCGACGCAGATACCTTCGGTTATTTCGGACCATTTCGCTTTAAAAGTGGGATTTTTTACTTGTTTGTAAATAGCGTCTCCCGCGTTCCCATATCCTAAACTTTTAGCTATGTCTTTTCCTGTAGCCCATAATTCACCGGATTCTGGATGTACAAACGAATATAATTTTAAATTAACGGTTTTGAACGAATACGATTGAAAAACGTGAGTCATGATTTACGACACGTTTAATTCACTTTCTGGTAATAACAATAATTGTTGATCGTCTCTAGCGATAGCGAACATAGGACGATGGTAACTGAAATAGCTAATGTAATTCTTCGTGTTTATTACGTCGATGTACCTGGCAAAATACCTCCTTAGGACTTTAATGTAATGAATGTAATGTAATGAATAGCATAGAAATTAGCTTCCCTAGCAACGGTATCGCGGGACAAAAAAGTGTGACATGTGACAAAAAAACTAGTTGGGGGTCGGGCTAAGAATTGCGTTGCAATTAATATATATATAAATATGTATATATATATATATATACATATAATTTTTGGTGTCTTTCGGCAGGGAATTCAGGATAGTCTGAAACGGATTTTGGTATAAAAATCTTTCGGAAATTCGAGTTTTAAAAATTTTGGACCGAGAACAATAGCTTCCTTTTCTTCGAAAATTCGCTAAAAAGCATAATATTACACCAGTCAATAACTGAGCATCCAACCCTCGATATTTGAGCGTCTTGGAGTCACAGCGACCAATACGATTCAGAGCAGTCGGCCGGGGTTTGAGCCTGCGACCAAGTGGAGGGCTGGGATTCGGATGGTGACTGAGGTCTTCCATTCGAATCCCCCAGCTCATCAAAACTCAGCGCGGCAGGTTATGGGCCCATTCGCGCCAAATGACGGAAACAAATTCTGATCATCATGACAGCCGATCACGTCCACTACGCCGATAAGGTGGTTCGATCTGTTGTTTACTTTACTTTTTACTTTTGCACGGAAGGCAGCTTCTTGAGTGAGCGGTTTTCTGAGATATACAACAACTTTTTGGTTTACTGTTTTCAATAATGGACCTTTGAAATCGAACATGAAAAAAATGATTTTAACCCCCTTCAAAATTTGATGTCTTAGTTTCAAGGTATGTAGAATCCGAAAATGCGATACAAAAAATTTCTGTCTGTCCGCGTATGCCGTACTTCGCCTTTTCCATGAACCAAAGTTAACCATGAACCAAAATTAATGAAAGGTAGGTCCCGTTTGGGGTCTAGCTGGTCCTCGAAGCTCGGCGTTACTGTCAGTCATCTCTAAGGGGGAAAAATAAGTGTTGCAATTTATTAAACGCCGTAGCTCGAAAACTTTCAACAGAAGGGTATGGTTTTTTTTAAACGTTTTTGAATTGATCTTGAACTAAGGAATTTTTTGAAACCACCCGGAGCATTGTACGACCAGCCGTTCGTTCGAAAAGCTCGTCAACACGATAGTAAATCGAACCGTATAAATCCGGCCCAGATAACATTGCTATAGATCACCTGATTATAATCACGGATGGCTGTATGAAGTCGAGTTGGTTGTTGTTTGAAAATTGATGGATCTTTTGAATTTTGTTGATAGGTACTTTTGCAACTTGAACAAACGTTGAACTATTATTGGGTAAATTATTAAACAACGGAAATATTACACAACGATAAAATAATTCCCCGTAGATTAGTATAATAAACTATCTACGTAGAAGGGGCATCTATACAGGTAAATCATTACACAACGGTTTATTATTTACCTTATGCTTCATGAATAACTACAAATAATTAATGATTGAATCCCGGGCATTTGTATGAAATTTAAATTCCAGAGCCGGCTCCAGTACATCTCTACGATCTCTACAGGACATCTCTACAGGTAAAAAATTAACAGTTGTGTAATAATTTGCAGCGTTTTGTATTTATTTTTAAATTCAGTTGGCATTATCATTCAGTCTTAGCCACGAATTAATTTTATTTACGATTCATATAACAATAAATTGATATTTTAAATTAAATTTTTATACCTACGTCTCGAATAAAAGAATAAAACACTTTTTAAACAAACTAACGTCCTGAATGAATAATCTGGAAAAACTTTGTAGGATTCGCTACATGCTGAACACACAAATCAAGCATTCTGCGCCTGGTTTCGCTGAGTCGTGGGCTAACCATGAGTAGATGCTGGAGGTCATCTGGCAAGGCCGATTCGGTGCAGGTGGACTCGACATACTGCGTGATTTGAGCGTAAACGGGCTATCGTCCTTATCTCCGGTCTACCCAGCTCTAACTGGGCAAAGTTTGACTGGGCAAACCCCAATTCGGGGACTGAACTCGAGGAATCCGATCCCTACTCTGGCTTCATCGTAGCATTTCTGCCATGTTCACTATATACACATATTCCTAAGGAATGCAGCAGTTTGAATTGCGCTCAGCCCGTAAGCAATATGTTTACATCATTTTTTATAAATAATTCATTTATTGAAAAAAAATTACAAAGGCAAACATTGTGGTAATAAACAGTAAGAAATACAGAGACAATAATTACAGTAAGTAATGACCTATACTACGGCTTACGATAGCTACTCCCCCATATGAATAAACCCTTGCTTGGAGGAGGAGTCACACTTCTTTATTGTAGGTACAACGTCAACCAGTGATTAAGATTAATTATGTACGACTTTGAGTGTTTTTATTGTGCCATTTTCTTATATCATGCTTTATTATTAAAAGTTATCGTTCAAAGTCATTAAATAATTTTTTCACTAGCCGTTTAAAAGAATCTAGAATTGAGGCATCTCTAATATTCATGGGCTACAGACATGACCGCTGACTGAAATCAATGAATAGTATTATCTCTTGCACTGCATCGCTATATACTCATTCGGTCAGCACAGTTTAGAACGACGGAATGCTGTAGTGTGCGTTATTCTGGCGCATCCAGGCGTTCTGGCGCGTATCCAATACCTTCCTGTCCGACGAGAGAAATGCGCCATCAAGGAACTAGAATTACCCAAATCTCAGGTTGAGCAAAGGGGAGTGAGCTGTCTCTGAATAGGTTTTTTTTTTGGCACAATTTCCCTTCCTCCCACGATAAGAACCGTTGAATGGAATAAGAACGGTGGGCTGTCAGAGAGCGAGAAACCCAAGTAGGCACATCCTCTTCCTCGGGACCGCCAGACCCTTTGTAGACCCCCACGGACGGACGGCCGATCATCCGAACCTCATTGTTTTCAAGTGGGAAACCATCCAAACTCGAGGGGAGCAATGTTTCCGCTCTCGAAGATTTTTCGGTTCAACCTCCAAAAACCTTTTCCCTCAACCTCCAATTACGAGTAACGCGATCCGCTCGGTTAATGAGGATGGATTAGTAAACACGCGGCTTAAAAGCTAGCCGCCCACAATGGCTACTTAGCGCCCATTACTGGCTAGTGTTACAAGGCCTACCCTTTTCTCCCTCACCTGTTGTTGTTATCCCTTTTTCGAGCTTGCGGCGCTCACCCTGAGGGGATGAAACGTTATTGTTCGGTAGCGTCTTCCCACTTTCCTCACCGCCCTTTGGTTGCCATAATATTGACAGTAATGGCCAATTTGCGGTGAGGTCTTAATAGTGTTTGGCCGCTGCTCTGACGTGTGTTTGCAACCCTTTTGGCTTGCGGTGGGGCGTTACGAGATGGCTAGTTTCAAGGATATGGCCTACCCTCTGATGAAAATTGATCATTACGCAGATTTAAAAAAAATTTGTCCCTTACTGGGAAAAACCAAAGATCATGGATATGACTATTCCATGATAACCAACCAACGAAACGCTTAGGTAATGGCATAACTGTTCATGGGTCCATGGCCGGCTTTAGAGAAGGCCGCGGCGCAAGATTTGGCAACGCTGTAATAGCGTCTTGGTTCTGGCCGCTCTCATAACCACTGTTTTAATTCCATGAATGAATGCTTCGGTTATTTTGTTATTTTGTTATTATGTTACGAGCAGGTACAAGTAATGAAAACAACTGCCTTTTATTTAAAAGAATGGTATCGATCGAATACCTAGAACAACAGAAAGGAACTAAGAAGATGACATGGACAAACCTACTACTCCTCTCTACTTCTCGAACTTCTTCAATTTGCGACTGTAATTTGGGTTTATTCTGTTCATAAAATGTTTTTGCAACATCCCCTCAACAGTTTTTCTTTTACTTCTCAAGGTGCGGTCAATGTGATTTCGAATAATTATTATTCCAAGAATGTTTGTGATCAAAATCAAAGAACTAAAACTTCTTGTCACATGGGTTTATTATTCTATTGGACATAGACAAATTTTGGCTATTCAATTATTGTTTATTTAATGTGTAATAATGTTGATGTAGCTATTTTTGACAGTTTTCACCAATTTTGGTTCCTAAAACTCGAATTAGGCTCCTATTTTTTACAAAATATCTTCGGTTATTGGACTTGTCATTAAACTGTCCTGATCCACCTGTCGACTACCTACTACCTCCTGTGTTTTATACAAATTTCTGGTGTTTACAGCCATTTTCACAGGTTTTTGACCCAAAAATATTGAATTTTGAGAGTCATAACTTCGTTTGAACATCAATACTCACTGTGGATCTCTTTGAGACAAATTTTACGATTTCTTTTTGCTTAGGAGCCTCACAGAAACTTATCCTCGAAATCTTGAGAATAATATCACAGAACAACCAACTCGACTTCATACAGCCATCCGTGATTATAATCAGGTGTTCCCTAGCAATGATATCTGGGCCGAATTTACCTATACCGTTTCATTCACGATCATGTTGACGAAGCTTTTCGGTGCTCTGGGTGGTCTCAAAAAATTCGTTCGTTCAAGATCAATTTAAAAACGTAAAAAAACATACCCTTCTATTGAATATTTTCGAGCTACGGCATTTTGAAATTTTCAACCCCTGTTTTAGAGATGACTGACAATAACGCCGAGCTTCGCGGACCAACAAGACCCCAAAAGGGACCTACAAACCAAATTTCATTCATTATGGTTCATGTTAACTAAGAAAAGTGCGAAGTACGGGGTATGGCGGACGGACAGAAATTTTTTAAATTCCATTTTCGGATTCTACATACCTTGAAACGGAAACTAAAAAATTTTGAGGGGTGGGGGGGGGGGTTAAATTTGTTTGTTTCATGCTCGATTTGAAAGGGTGATTATTGAAAATAATAAACCAAAAGTGCTAATGAGACGGTTGACAGAGGTAGGTTCCTACTATTTACGACTGTTATCGACTCCATTCTGGGAGTTTCAACTTGGAAGGATCCTGCGAGGGCGATGCTGGTATCTCGGTTCTTTCAACGTTATACCTTCCTTCTTCCCTAAAGAAACTTTCTTCAAAGGGCCCTGAAAAAAGGAAGTCGTTGAGGGCTCTAAGGGACCATGGGCAGTTTCCGGACACCCCGTTCTCCGCCCTGCAGAGGCCCCCCCCTCTAATTATTCGGCGGTCCTCTCTCCCCCAAGAAACTGAGACACAAGAAAACGACAAAGGAGCTCCACTCGGATGTCTCTATCAGACAGAGCAATCAGCCGTGGAGCTGAGCTTACCCCTTACGGCGAGGTGTGGTGGAAACCGCGGCCTGGAGTGGAACAGTGCGCGAGGGAGGGGGTTAAGGCTTTTCCTTTGTTTACAGGGCAGGGTTTCTTGCCTCTTAAGGTCCACTTACCTGGGTCCACTCCTGACGTCGGCTTCAAGGGACAGCACCCCACTTCAATCATCTCCGATACCACTCCACCGTTATAACGATCCTTGGGTCCGACAGAGCCTGCCAGAGGGAGCTGAAGATGGCGAAATACTCGATAGTCCAATCCGAACGATATTTTCGCGCTGACCGAAAAATCCTCCCTGGTTGCCGTCAAAACTAAGAATGCCTCATCTCAAAATTTTTCGAAATTGGGGTTTTTACGCATCCCCCCCCCCCCCAATTTTGAAATGCTCTTTCCATTGGTGAAGTGATAAATTGAAAATTCAAATTGGAAAACGTCAAAATTTTCACCCGAAAACTGGAAAATAGTGGTGTTAAAATGAAAAACGCCTCATCTCATTCAGCTCAAAGGTGAAACGACTCAAGTGCGCCTAAAATAATTTAGTCTAATCCTAGATTCTGAGGAGAAACGCCTCAAGCGGGTGACATCGACATGAGGCCTTTCACCTCGGTATCACTGGCTTCATTATTAGGTCAAGTCATTTACCGTCAGATGAGCGAGGCGTTCTTCCTTCGATTATTATAGCAGGTGAGCCCACATAAGGTGTTCTTCTCGCCATTATATTGTAAAATATAAAACCTGAATTTTGGAACAGAAACAGCTTACAGCGTACAGTGTCGGCCGTTTCCCGTACTTCTGGTTTTCTAAGTAATTTACTGATAGCTATTCAAGGTTCTTGAGAACGTTCTTTCATTTTATACGTTTACTTGTTCTTTCGATAAGTTCTCGTTTCTGTCTTCCCGATAACATTGGCTTAACGGGATAACATTGGAACAATCGTGAAAGAACAATGTTTAGTAATGATTTTTTTTTTGCAGAAGGAATATTTGAAAAGAAAAAGAAATATTTGAAATGAACGCTGAGGGAAAAAAAAGAATATTTGAAAGGTCCAACGGTACCCATCCATTTCACAGAAACTGGTTCCAAAAACGCATGTTTTTTTTTTGCATAAAGATAATAGCATATTTTAGGGTTAGTTGCTCATTTCAATGGTAAGGGTACAACCGCATTAATGTGGATTTTGGGTAAACAATTAAAATATAAAATTGAACAAATGAAGATAGGGACGCTAAGTTCATTTTTAAAATAAATTAAAAAAATAGGTACCTATTTCTCCTTTCCTCTTCTTTATTACGAATAAACGCACAAACAAAAAATATAACGATGTTCCATTGTGGTAGGTATTTAGAAGGCGTTCTTGACTAATTTTACCTTGTTGTTTTTTTTAATCGTTCAAAGGAAAAACGCCTTGAGCCAAAACCTAACTAAAACGCCTCATAAGCAGAATCGATTAGAAATACCGATTATTTTGGCTATAATTTGGTATCGAATTAATCATTAAACATCGATTTATTGTGGTGTGAAGAAATTTCGTTTTTATACGAATTGGAGAGAAGTTGGGATGAGAGTAACTGAACAAAACTTTGAAGTGAAGAGAGGAGGCGTTCTTCCTTTTTACGGCAGCATTCGAAACGGACTACTTCACATTATTTTACCTAGCAATGGCTACGTCGTTATACCGGATACTTCACACGGTACCTTATAAGCAGGTTATAAGGTATTTCACATACCGAATGATCATGAATTTTACGATTGTTTCCACTGAACTCCTTTTCACACATGCAAGATGCTTCAGATGATTCCCACTCCTTCTCTTTCAACACTGATACAGTCATCCCCTCACTAGGTCGTTATTCTCATAATTATTGGCCCCAATTTTTGTGCCACATCTGGGAGGAATTCTATACATTTGGATGGAGCATTTTTCCCTCGCTAGACATGTGGTTCACTCGTGATATTTAGAGAGTTCCTAGGAGATACGGTCATATCAACAGCTGTTAGGGCGAACAGCACGGATGCTAACCCGTTGGTCATGGGTTACGAATTACGAGAGACAACAGAGCATGATAAACGGTATCTCAAAGTGACATCAATTCCTGACTGATTCTTGAAGTACCGCGAAATCTACTCCCTTCCATCTCAAAAGGCAAAAGAACTACAATCAGACATGAAAACACCACCACCAGCTCTAAACTCATTGTTTTCAATTGTTAATATCATTGTTCATCATGTGTTTTCAACTGAGTAGGTCAGCTGCAAAACCAGTCCAAATGAAATAATGAGAAAAACGCAAAAAACTAGTAGAAACTATGAGATCGAGCTACCATTTTTCTTTTACAAATACCTACGGAAATGAATCATAGAACTGGCATGCTAAATTTGAACGTCCCGTCAACGTCAAACCAGTTATTACAAAACTAAAGTAGAATATAGCTGATTTTGCTTCTGCAATAGGTAGGTATTTGGCTGCTCTTGCAACTGGTATGAAAGTGTGCGATTGCAAAACCAGCTGTAAATTTGTAAAGCCAGGTTTTTTATGAGGGAAATGTATGTAGGTCTAAACAGAGAAAGCTTATAAGTATTTGAAACCATTTTATTTCCTAGGTTAAGAAAAAACAGTACGGAATAGTAGGTACAAACAGAATGTTTTACAGTAGGTACACCAAAAGAAAATACGAAAAAATAGGCAAAATTTAAGTTAGGTAATCAGAAAAAGTTCTTCAAGGAAGGAAGTTACCTACTGAATTTTTCTTTGTTGCTAAATTTGGTTAAAGCAAGAAAGTTTAAACCAATTTTTCACTCTCAGTCTCCAACGAAGATCGAAATTTATGGGTTCTGGTTCATTTTGTTGATCTTCTACAATGACGTGTGTGTGTATCTCCAAAAAAATTCTGTTGCCTCTTGATTCGTTGATTCTCTTGAGCGGAAACGCGGAGGTAGCGAGTACGTTTTTGCACTAGGATGTTCAAGGCGATCAAGATTTCACCATAGCTCGAGGTCCGAGCAGTATGTACCGTTTTCAACATGTCAGGTTACTTTGACATGCGGTCCAGTCGTTAAGTCCGACGGGATCGAGAGGCGGAGACGTACGTATGCGTCCAAATACGTCAACCGTACGATACGGTACGACCGATTTTGGCGCCCGCGCAGTACACTTCTCAGAGACATACGGCCGACGCATTTGAGCCACGGTACCTCGTAGGAACTGTCTACTTTCTACGCCAGTACACAGATCATAATTACATCCATCATCATATTCATGTACCCATTTAATTCCATATCATTGTGGACCTAATAATATTATAGTGATCTTCTAGCGTAAGACAAGAGAATGCAGAATCTATCCTCAGCTACCAGAGGGACGCACATGTTTTGCGTTGGCAAATCGCTAGAGATTGAATTTTGTATTTCCTTCAGCTCTTCCCTCAAATGCCACTCGGAACAATCGAGACCTCACTTAGGTCGGATTGATGCATTTTTGATTTAGCAGCCATGAATACCTCCTTGTGCCAATTTGCACAAGAGGTGCACAAAACATTGCGTCCCGCCAATTTCGCAGCTACGATTATAATAAATTATAATGACTTATAACCAGGAAAAAAAATCTTAAAAAGAGGAGTTATTATTTTTTGATAGATGTGTTTGGAAGGGAAATCACTGACAACTAGTGTAAAATGTCGATAATAGTTGTAGCTCAGTGTGTTTCTTTCTAGTGAATAAAATAGGTTTTCCTATCAACGGTGATTGCTTGAGTGTTTATTGTACCTATTCCCCACTAGACACCTTATCACCATTCTGCACAAAAAAAAAACTCAACGGTGGCACAGGTAGGTATACCTCTATTTATCTATTCTTCAGAATCACAATGAAGAGCAATGCGACCGCTTTTGTTTCCCTGGCGATAAGTTATTTTTCCATCCCGACTGATTAAACTTGGTGCGTCAACAGTGAATGGGAAAACAGTGGATTCTAGGAGTTCAACGACCTCGACCCTCGACTTGGCGTTTGATTTCGCGGTTGGAGAGCAACGTTCATCAGGCGGGAGGAAATATTTCAAAAACCGTCAAACGTCGGAAAATTGCATTATTCATCGTCAGACGTAGGGAGATACGGCGCGGCGTGACGTATCCGACGATATCGATAGCATCAACACTATATTTCTTGAAACAATACGATAAACGGCATTTGTTGCAAGAAATACTTGGTTGTTGTTCAGAGACCACAATTCTTCTATACCTACTCTCATTATTTATCATTTCACGAACGACGAACGACAAATCAAAATTCTCTGTACCAAACTCGAGAAAATCTGTAAATGACCTCATCTGACCAACTAAGCACCACGAATAACCCATAAGATCCAACGTAGGTATATATTAAGAAATTCGACATGGAACTGGACTGAATGCTGAATCATAACAACAGCGTAAGTTGCATGGTATCACAAGTAATACATTTTAAAATTAAATACAATAAAGTACAAAATTAAATACAAATTAAACTTTAGGTAGGTACCTAGTTAGGCATTTCGATATGAGGGAGCCTGGCTGAGGGAAGGATAGACTAACCAGTGTATATTTTAGGAAGAATGCATGAAACAGGGAATTCAATAGAATCCTACAGAATACGAAATGTCCCGAGATTTCATACATTAACCGGAGATTCTATAGAATTAACGGATCGGATTGGTGAATGTGAGAAATATTATAGAAATCAGTTAAGAAATTGCGATTTTTGTACTTTCAGTTGTCGAGTTTGTTGGAGCATGAGGAGCTTCCGTGACACTTCGAGGTGCACAATCTTCCAGCCTTCTTGCAGCTGCATCTTTCCGTCTGACACAGTTGCGCACAGCTACAGCGGTCGAAACGCTGGCCTCCAGTGATGGACGAATTTCGCGCACATTCTCGTACGGAGACCTGGCGATCAGGACCATCCTCAGCGCTCAAAAATTCGTCATTGCAAACTGTGAACTGACTGCGGCTGTACACTTGTTTCTACGTTCTCATCTTTGTCCCTATTTCATACATCCCGTTATTTTTGGATGAGCACCAATTCTAACAAGTTCCTTAAGTCTCCGCGGGCCCTGTCAACACAGGGACTGGGATTCAAACCGTTTCTCCGATTTCAGGAGGCCTGTACCTATAATTATACTCGGACATTTTCAACATTTGTTTAGCCGGACTGTCGAGGCTGTCTTCAGCGGATTCTCGAGCCGTTTTATTCTATGCCCTCCTTTTTTCAACATTTTCCTCTTATCTTCTTTCATGCTCTTCTGGATCGGTCCCCTCGTCATCATCTTTTGAATCTTCTTGTACTGCACCAACCGTACTTGATATTTCCTCCAGTTCTTCCTCAGTTCACACGTTTCTAAGACTGGTGGGTATGCATGATGAGGCCAATCCCATGCGAGCATCTCCTTTGCTCCTTATCTGCGTTGATTTGATGACAAGTTCACAGCCATTCAACACAAAACGACCCGGCGATACTATAAAATCTCCGGGAATTATATAGAGTTACTCCAAAACACCCGGGAATTCTATACAATTGGCCTATTGGTTTATTATTCTGTGAATAATACACCTATGTATTTGCTCAGCAAAAAATTTTAATAACACCCCCTCAAAATTTTTTCTTTTCCGTTTCAAGGTGCACAGATTCCAAAAATACAATGTCCGTCCGCCGTCCGCCGTTCCACGCATACCGGCTTCATTTTTGGTCTAAAAAATTCGTTCTTTCGCACACATGCTCCATTTGGGCCCTAGTTGTTTCCCGAAACTTTGCAGCCCGATCGTAATATACCCAGGGGTGTTATGAGTGAAAATGTGTAAAAAATAGGTACTTTTTGTGTTTTAGTAACATGTTAGTAACATGAGCTTTTGAGATATCGTTTTCCATGTTTTTGTGGACGAGAAGACCGAATATGAAGTCGATTTTAACCAAAAAGTGGAAAATTGAGGTTCTACCAAATGTTCAGCTCCCAAAATTGATTTTTGAACAGTCAAAAACCTTGAAAATCGTCTGAAATCACCATTAATTTGTATGATAACTCTAGAAAAAATGTGGACACGTGGATCAAGACGATGGATGGCACGCACTACCAATGATCAATGATAATTTGGAAAAAAAGAAGCGTACTACCTAATTCGTGTTTTGGGGGCCAGAATTGGTTGACACAATCAAAAATAGCTATTTCAATTATTTCACATGAACAGCCAAAATTGCTGCAGGTATGTCCAATAGAATAATATACCCATGTGACAAGGACTTTGCAGCGTCTTTTTTTTCGCACATTCGACGTACACACACACACACACACACACACACACACACACACACACACACACACACACACACACACACATATATATATATATATATATATATATATATATATATATATATATATAACAGGGAGGCAAGTCTCTACCTACTTGCCCCGTGATAATTCAAGAGCCTCACTCAAGATAAATAGGTATACGTATTAAAGCTGACTGAAAATTTGTTTGACTCTGAAACAGTGGTCAGTGGCCAAGCTCGCGAGAATAACGACATAATTATTTTAGCAATCTACGTTGATGACCTATGGCTGGCTTCTAATAACCCGAATTTGATTGAAAAGGTGATGCAAAACTTGACTGAACGTGTTCAAGATGAAGTGTCTAGGTCCAATCCACTACGGTCTAGGAATCGAGTTTACCCAAAATCAAAACGAGGGGAAGCTGTTCATGTCCCAGAAAAAATACACGCTGGACATTTTGAAGCGTTTTGGAATGGAAAACTCGAGGCCCGTGATGACACCACTTGAACTAGGACTGAAGCTCAAGAAACCCGAACACCCAGACACAAACGAAATGGGCAAATACCCTTATCAGCGACTTATCGGATCGCTGATGTACCTCGGAGTGTCTACTCGCCCGGACATTGCTTACGCGGTGAACTCGCTGAGCCAATTTAACACCAATTACACTGGCGAACATTGGCAAGCGGCAAAACGAGTTCTGCACTATCTTAAGGGGACTCCAAATCGCGGGATCTTGTTCCAGAAAACTGGAAAGCCCCTGGAAGGATACGCCGATACCGACTGGGCAAACTGTGCTGAAGACCGACACCATAGGCCTGGAGAATTCGACACACCACTCCCGAACTAAACATATTGTAAGAACAATTATCGTACTTGATACGAGACGTGTGGTTAAAGGCTGTATTTTGTATAACAAGCAAACCGAGAATGAATTTGTGGTATCTCAGGTAAACACTATTCATCAAACCCTACCGACAGTTAACATATATGACGTGACGTGAACGTGACGTGAATAGGTGACGGAGAACGTGGTCGAATTCAAATATTTACCTACTTCGGAAATGCCGGATGACACATTTACTAAACCGTTACCGAATACAAAATTTGAAGATTTTTCCTGGAAACTGGGGATCAGAGTAGACGAATCAATTCGAGGGGAAGTGTAGAAATGCGAATTGAAACAACTCCACAACTCTCTGTATGAATGATTTTACGCATGTTGAATTAGAAATTACATTCTCGTTGAAAATCTCAGAATTGTTTATGCAGCACCATCATGGATTGGTTAAAATAGAAAATTTTAACAAAAGATGCTGGGCTCATAACCTAATATACAAATATTTTCTTAGCAGAATGCACAGGTCAAGATTTTCAACGAGAATGTAATTTCTAACTCAACATGTGTAAAATCATTCATGCACATCGTTGGCAACAAGTTGGTAAACAGCGATTTGTGGAGTTGTTTCAATTCGCATTGCTACAGAAATTATATTCTCGTTGAAAATTTTGACCCGCGCATTCTGCTAAGAAAATATTTCTATATCAGGACTTCTATATCATTATACCAACACAGTACGTAATTATCAGTTCCACTAAAAAGTCAACTCAACACATTTACATGTGACGAACAATTAAAAGATCACTTCTGACGAACAATCCGTTGTTTGTCACTGAATAATCGTTCAAAGTCCACTATCTTGGTAAAAGAAACTTCAAAACAGAGGTCGCTGGTTAAATCCGGCTATGAGGAACAGTTTGTCTAGGCAGATTAACTTCAAATAACTATTCATTGAAATAACTTCACTTGGTTACTGGGTATTCTACTGAATATTCTATTGCTGGTAACACATAAAAAAGGGTACTAAGCTATCTGTAGATAGATCTGTAATTTCAGTAGGGGGAGAGGGAACTATTCGGTGCTTCGAAAATCTCGAGGGGCTTTTCACTTTGAGCATTATTTCTTGAAAATTTAATTTTAGGGGCAAAACAATTTATTATCCCCCCCCCCCCCACAACCCAACCGCCGAAATGTCGTACAAAATTGAGAGAAGGATTCCCGGAGATGAAAGAATGTTTACTATGTTTGGCCAGAGATACCACGTTACAGTGAACGAAGACAGTGCGATGGTGGTTCGATGATTTTTATCGAACGACCCGAGTGAAGTGTTACTGCTTTTGGCGATAGAACACGTAGCTGGCCACTATCATCACGACTGCTGACTTGCCTTCGAAGTTCTGTTGAAAACCAACTATAGTTTATTTATCTATACTATAATGGAGTCATTCTGAAGCGCTCTCGCTAAAGGTTTAGTTGGACGATTCGTTTTAGTGCAGTTTTTCGCAAAATGACTGGAATTGCCCAGGGAAGGTTTACGGCCATTCGTTTCACCTCCTGAATTCCTCGTCATTCGTCAAATCGGTGATCCCTAGTGACGTCCATGCTAATTTGTTAATGTTGTGACGTGTTTACGTTGTTAGCACGCTGTTATTATTGTTAGCAACGTTCACAATTACAGAAGGTTTTCTTTGTTGCTGTGAGGTGTTTACGTTGCTGGCGCGCAGCTAATTTAATTCCTCTTGCTTTCTCCTCCCGAAGGGCGGGTAATTTTGCTAGTGCAATTTGAAATAATAATTATATTGTCCCTGAAATGCAGAATATCGTAAGCGCCATTTCCCACAAAGAAAAAAACTTCCATTGGTTCAGCTATGAAAACAAAAACACACGGGCCATCAAAGTGGTAGCTAGAGGTCTACACCCAACATGCCTGACGGAGGAAATAAAGAGTGATCTTGAAAAGCAGGGATTCAAAGTCCTAGACGCAGTAAATCTAAAAAAGCGAGTCAGAAATGGGGATCAGGATGTTAAAACTACGGCTATGCTTGATCTTCCACTATTCATGCTGGCGTTTGACAACTCGGAAAACTTGGACAAAATTTACAATATTAAAACCATACTAAATCTGGTGGTACGTATTGAACCCCTCAGGAAATCAGGACGCCAAATACCACAGTGCAAAAAATGTCAAGGTTATCTACACACAAAATCCTTCTGTGAAAAAGAGCCACGTTGTGTCAAATGTGCAGGAAAACACGAATCCAGCAATTGTAAGTTGCCCCCGGACACCCCTCCAAAATGTGTAAACTGTGGCAAACACCACCCAGCTAATTACAGAGGCTGCGAAATTGCAAAGGAGCTCCAGAAAATTAGAAACCAATCTAGGAACCCAAACAGGAGGTCCCAGCAGACAACAAAACCTAGCAACATGAAGGCTGCCCAGACTAGGAGACCCTCGGTGATGCAAGTGTTGTAGCAGGGAAACGACAGGAAGCGGAGAGTACTTCTAATAAGACACCAACTGTAGAGGGAACTCTTGGGAAACTAATCAAATTCATGGAAAGGCAAAATGCCACAAATAATGCAATGTTGGCGCGAATGGAAAAGATAGAAAAAAGCTTATCTAAACAGCGTTAACCTACACACGTTATGGAACATCAAACCTTCCATATTGCAACCTGGAATGCCAATGGACTCATGAATCATGTCCCTGAACTTGAAGCATTCCTTGACACGAACAAAATTGACATATGTCTAATATCAGAAACTCATTTCACGAAGCAAACGTACTTACGAATCAAGGGATACTCTCTATACCACGCATTACACCCTAATAATAAAGCTAGGGGCGGTTCAGCAGTGATAATAAAATGTTCAATCAAACATCATGAAAACTTTAAGATAGAACAGGAAACAATGCAAGTTGTCTCAGTTAATATCCAATTTAAAGGAAAAGATTGTAACATTTCATCCATATACAGTCCACCAAAACATATTTTGAAGAAAGCTGATTACACAAATCTCTTCACCCAGCTAGGAGCCAGTTTTATCGTTGGGGGTGATTTTAATGCAAAACACACCTTCTGGGGATCGAGGCTCACTACAAAAAAAGGTCGCGAGCTTTATTCTGCCGGCCATGAGTACCACTGCGAATTCATGTCCTCTGGTAAGCCAACATACTGGCCAACAGATGTGAACAAACAACCCGATATAATCGACTTCTTCATTCTTAAGGGTATCTCTAGTAACTATGCTCAAGTTAACGAAAGTAATGACCTATCAGGAGATCACTCAGCCATTATCCTAACGCTAAGTGGTAGTGCCATAAAAATAGCACAAGCGCCCCGACTTGTCAACAAAAATACCCAATGGGATGAATTCAGGGCACATATCTCTACACGCATAAGGTTGGAAACGCCACTGAGGACAACAGATCAACTAGATAGAGAAGTGGAGGAGTGCACTGATCTAATACAAGAAGCAGCGTGGCGCTCTACACATGCAACTGATAGAATCTCTCAACCTAGTAGTAACATCTACCCTGTAGTGGTACGGGAACTACTAAGGAAAAAGCGCAAGGCAAGAAAAAGATGGCACATCTCTCGATTTCCTGGAGAGAAGGCTGAACTAAATCGACTTACCAAGAAATTAAGTTCTGTAATCAAAGAAATAGAACAAGAAACACTTGCTAGAAATATTCTAAATCTGTCTGCGGAACAATCCACAGATTACTCTTTATACAGAGCAGCTAAAGGACCGAGAAAACCTAAAATACCGATCTCTCCTATACGAACGAACTGTGGCAAATGGGCCAAAAGTGCAAAAGAGAAAGCAATATTATTTGCGAATCACCTCTCCCAAACATTCTCTCCTTTACCGCAGCAATCGAGTGAAGAATACCTTGCTCATAGTACTAGGGCGGACACCATAGCTATCAAACCTGTAAAGCTTCAGGAACTTACTGAATGCGTTAAACATGAACTGAAAACAATAAAAGCACCAGGTTACGATCTTATTACTGGTCAAGTTATCAAAGAATTACCGGAAATAGGCCTTCGGAAGCTTTTATATTTGATAAATGCTGCATTTCGGCTGAAACATGTCCCACTTCCCTGGAAGATTGCTGAGGTCATCTTGGTACTGAAACCAGGTAAAGAGCCAACAGATGTCAAGTCGTACAGACCTATCTCCCTACTTCCAGTTCTCTCAAAACTGTTTGAGAAGCTCCTCAAGAAGAGACTCATTGGGTTTATAGAAGACAGGAACCTTATCCCTCCTCATCAGTTTGGTTTCAGAGCAAAACATTCCACCATTGAACAAGTTCATAGGATAACGGATAAGATTGAGAGAGCGTTAGAGAACAAAAAAGTATGCAGCGCGGTTTTTCTTGATGTGTCACAAGCTTTTGATAAGGTTTGGCACGAAGGGCTGATTAATAAATTACAAGGATTGCTCCCACAGCAATACTGTCAATTACTTGAATCCTACCTTGATAACAGATACTTCAGAGTAAAAATAGAAGATGAATATTCTCAACTGGAAAAAATTGAAGGAGGGGTTCCACAGGGGAGCGTCCTGGGACCTCTGCTTTATTTAATGTACACATGTGACGTCCCAGTCACTAATGGTACATGCATAGCTACCTCCGCGGATGACACAGCAATCTTAGCCGTTGCAGATTCGGTAGAAGAGTCGACAAAAAAACTTCAGGAAGCTACAATTGCAGTTGATAAATGGACGAAGAAATGGAGACTAAAACTGAATGAAACAAAATCAACACATGTCAACTTCACGTACAAAACCATAATAAATATTCCATTGGAGATCAATCACAACACCATTCCGTATGCTAACTCAGCAAAATATCTAGGGATGACTCTAGATACGAAGCTTAAGTGGAAAGAGCATGTCAAGAAGAAACAGAAAGAGCTCTCAATTAAATACAGAAAATTATATTGGCTGATGGGCCGATACTCTCAACTCAGCACCCACAATAAAGTACTGTTATATAAGACAGTATTGTTGCCGATTTGGTCCTATGGAATTCAGCTATGGGGCTGTACAGCCAAAACAAATGTGAAAATAATTCAAACATTTCAGAATAAAGTGCTCAGAAGCATTGTAAAAGCTCCCTGGTACATTAGACACGACGACCTCCACAGAGACTTACGCGTGGAGAGCGTCATAGATGTCGTTAAAAAAACAGCACGACGTCACGAGAACCGACTTCACGTGCACTCAAATATAGAAGCTCTTCAGCTACTGGACAATTCGCAACAAGTTCGGCGTCTGAAAAGAACCAAACCCCTGGATCTCGGATGCTGACGTTGTAACGTAAAAAATTAGTGTGGTGCCTGCTTGTGAACATTCACCATAAAAACAATGCGTAAAGATAGTTGAAGTAAATAACTAGATAGTTACTTGTAAAACTACATTGTGTAACTAGTTGTTATATAAAAATAAACGCTTAAAAAAAAAATTTCCCACATTTTACAGGAGAGACGAAAAACTGTGGAAGGATCTTTTTATTGCCTAACCCGTTAAAACTTGATATTTTAGCGTAAATTGGACCGTTTTCTGTCGATTTATTTTAAAAATATTGCATAAAAGCCATGGGAATTAGTAATTTTTCGAGAAAAATGCGCTTACGCTATTCTTGCTATTTCGAAGAACTGGGAGAATGGTTGTTGTAGATACGATACACACTTCGGCACTTAGATATTCTTGATGTCTTGACGGAAAAGAATTATTTGGAAAACTAGCGTATCTCCACTCGCGCGCATTCGGGAAGGGGCGCTTCCGATAATTTTCTCAAATACGATAGGTGCTCCCTGGCGCTTACGATAGACGGCATAGCATTAACATAAAAATCGTGAGCCAGTGTGTTGTGCTCACGACTTGGTGGGTGAGTTGGATGAGGATGAAGCCGAGAGGTTGGATGAAGGAGGATGAGGACGGATGAGGAAGTAGGAGTCTTTTTACTAACGCCCCGTGGTTTTAACCAAAGCAAGCGTTAGTAGGAGGGAAGGTTAGCTCCCCGCGGTTTTCACCACAGCAGAGTGGCTTACTAACACCCCACGGTTTTCACCACAACAGGTGTTACAGGAGAAGGAGGCGTCCCACGGTTTTCACCACATCAGACACCTGGAAGGTGTAGGCTAGCACCCCGCGGTTTTTACCACAGGGAGTGCAAGAGAAGGTAGAAAAGAGAGGTTGAGAGAGGGGGTCGAGAAAGAAGTCGCAAGTCGAGGGTCGATCGGTCGAATGACGAACTGGGCCAAAAGGTCTACTTATAAAGGCCCGTTTCCATCCCTCCCCCGTCCATAATCGGTCGTTATGACCGTTGAGGAGCGATGGCGGTTGATGGAAGGAGCCCTTCTCCCTTAGCGCTACCCGGATCGTCGTTCCCTTCGTTTATTTGGTTAAATCTTTCTATATTACATAGGAGTGGTAAGATTAGAGATTTGAGGGGAACCACGACAATAAGCACTCTCATTCCATCGCAAGTTACAGTGGGAACGATGCACTTATGACAATGGACAATTTTTATCTTGGTATTTATATTCGACTCGTGGCGCTTACGTTCTGAATGAATGGAGGATGCGATATTCTACCAAACTGGTGGTTACGATTCCGAAAATTAGAGGCTGTTTTCGGATGTCTGAGGGACCTACGTCGCTCACGATAAGTAGCTAGACAGATGCGCCTATTTAAGACGAATCCAATGGTTAAAATAACTCAAAATCACAAAAAATGGCGCTTACGATATTCTGCCATCCAGGGGACGATATTATATTGCAATCATAAATAATATTATTAAGGATTATAACAATATAATCCTAAATAATATTATTATTATAATCCGAAATAATAATATATTATTTAGGATTATATTGTTATAATAATAATAATTGGGGATTATAATAATAATATTATTTAGAATTATATTGTGACAATCCTTAATAATATTATTTAGAATTGCAATATAATATCGTCCCCTGAAAGGCAGAATATCGTAAGCTCAATTTTTTGTGATTTTTTGCTCATCTTCGAACTCATCCTTTTTGTTTGGCAATACGAACATTTTGACGACATTTGGAATTTTTATCTTGTACCCAAGGTCAGATATCGTCTTTATTTTCTTTGAAAATTCGCTAATAATATAGTGTAGGCTTGAAAATATTACTGAAATCGAACGGTAGGTAAGCCCCAGGAGGAGACGATGACCAGCCTGTCACGGTCAACACATTCAAATTGGAGCTTGTCTAACCTAAATAATATTATTATTTAGGATTTAATAGTTACCTGGGTTACCAGCTTCTAATTATTAACTCAAAGAGGTCAATACATGTTCATATAGAAATTACGCTAGGTCGCGTCAACTTGATTTGAACTTTAAATCTCATACACATCAGATGGAAATCTTGCTCCCTCGCATGTTTTTTCCATCGAAATCCCCACCGTGACAGGGAACTCTCGACCATCTTTTCGAAAGAGCACCAGGTCATGCGGTAGAGTAGTTGCCTGTAAACCTCACTCTGGCACAACCACATAAATGTGTCAAAGGATCCTCACGAATGCATAAGAGAATTTTGGAGAGGCTCGTAAATCAGCTGAGCGCACGTTTCCCCCCTTTCGAGAACGTGACGACGGTTTTACGGCCGGGCCATACATCTCTTGACTGATGGAAGGTCAATATTTACATCGGGTTGATGCCATTTCGAGAAACAAACTGGAAAACTAGAAAAATTCGACGTTGTCGGGTGGTCACGGCGAATTCTCTCATTTGTTCCAGTGACGAGTTCGTTAGATGGGGGCGTGCTGTGGCGAGGTGTAACCGTTCAAGCTATTTTTGGTGAGTACAGTTGTGGTTGTTTGGTCAGTACAGCTAGCCACCCATGTTTTGGTCACAAGCAACCCCCAGCAACATTATGGGTGCTTAAACAAACGATCTTTGGTGATTTTGAATCAATTTTTACCAATTGCAAGAAATATATGACCTCCAAAAGCTCGAAATCTACCCACTTTTGCACACACAAAATTTTAACGAAATCATTTACCTACTGAACTTTTATAGTCGTTCCGTTTCGAGTCATCTTCTACAAAGACTTTTGGTGATAATACATAACCTGTAGGTAATTTTAGGAAATTTTATCAATTTATAATAATTTATGACTTCCCAAAAATTTGACTTTGACCCACTTTTTCCGTAATTTTGGTTTATTATTTTCAATAATGAACCATTGGAATCGAGCATGAAAAAAAAAATTCTTACCCCCTCAAAATTTGATGGTTTACGTTTCAAGGTATGTAGAATCCAAAACTGCAATAAAAATATTTCTGTCTGTCCGCCGTACGCCGTACACCGTACGCCGTACGCCGTACGGGCCACTTTTCTTAGTTACCATTAAAAAAAATTGATGAAATTCGGGTTATAGGTTCCGTTCGGCGTCTAGTTGGTCCTCGAAGCTCGACGTTACTGTGAGTCATCTCTAAGGGGTTCAAAATAGGGGTTGAAATTTTCAAAACGCCTATACCATTTTTTTTACGTAAATATTTTTATGGTTTTAAATAGTTCTTGAACTTGCGAGTTTTTTAAGCCCATCCGGAGCATCGTACGTCCAGCCGTTCGTTCACAGTAAGGCCCCGAAGTTTGCACCGACAGGCATTTTCGACTCCAGTGTGAATGAAATTGTATACAATTCAAACCAAATCTCGTAACCAGAGACGCGCCCACAATAGGAATTTGTGAATACGGCCAATCATTGGTAGGGATCACCTGATTATATTGGCGGAGTATGAAGTCGAGTTGGTTGTTCTGTGATATTATTTAATTTGAAAAATGATGGCTCTTTTGGAGTTTGTTGGGAAGGTAGTGAAACTTGAACAAACGTTGAGGTATTATTGATGGGTAAATTATTACTACGGTAAATCATTACTCAACGGTAAATTATTACACCATCTACCATCTACGTAGAAGGGGCTGGAGTTTGTTGGTAGGTACTTTTGCAACTTTTTTCACTCCTCATCAACAATTTCTTTTCAGAACTTCATTATGTGTGTTTCTTTTTGTTAGGTACTGTTTGTCATCGGCAGAATTATTTTAGCAACATTTAACTCGTGATTTAGGTAGGTACCTAGTAACGAGTACGGGGTTAGGTACTAACCTACGGAGGGTCTGCGATCTACATAATATGTATATAATAGTACATATCATAAATTATATAGACGGGTTATCTATACATAGAGCTGTGGTCTGTAACAGAAGGGTATTCTATACAAAATACACTGCCAAGGTGATGGCACAGGAGCTTCCTCGTCACAATCAGAGTGACCCATTATAAAATAGAACAGACTCGGAAGCAAAATAACATAACATTACATTACATTACATTACATTACATAACATTACATAACGTTAAATATACATATTACATAACATTACATTACATAACATAACATTACATAACATTACATGAAATATACATATTATACATAACATGACTTCCATAATACATTACGTCCATTATACATAACTAGCCTGACCGCTCGCTTCGCTCGCTATCCGAGATTCGCTGTACGCAGTATCGTGGAACCAACAAACGACGGAAAAATCCCATACCCTACCGGGTATTTGTGCCCAATTTTATCAAAATCCGTCAAGCCATTCAGGAGTTGACCATGGTCGACCATAGTTCCGCTATGGTCAGGGAATTAAAAATGCGACGTTGCTCAACTTGGGAGCCTACTGGATATTCGTGCCAAATTTGGTCGATATCCGTTGAGCAATTCGGGATTCGACCATGGAGGGGCCCATGGATGCGCTATGGTCGACCGCGGGGGTAGTCCGAAGGGTCGATCGTAGATAGAATTTCACGTAGATTACGAATACGCGATAAAAAATAGGGGTTACCATTTCAATTAACGAAGTTGACCATGGTCGACCATAGTTCCGCTATGGTCAGGGAATTAAAAATGCGACGTTGCACAACTTGGGAGCCTACTGGATATTCGTGCCAAATTTGGTCGATATCCGTTGAGCAATTCGGGATTCGACCATGGAGGGGCCCATGGATGCGCTATGGTCGACCGCGGGGGTAGTCCGAAGGGTCGATCGTAGATAGAATTTCACGTAGATTACGAATACGCGATAAAAAATAGGGGTTACCATTTCAATTAACGAAGTTGACCATGGTCGACCATAGTTCCGCTATGGTCAGGGAATTAAAAATGGGACGTTGCACAACTTGGGAGCCTACTGGATATTCGTGCCAAATTTGGTCGATATCCATCAAGCCATTCAGGAGTTGACCATGGTCGACCATAGTTCCGCTATGGTTAGGGAATTGAAAATGCGACGTTGCACAACTTGGGAGCCTACTGGATATTCGTGCCAAATTTGGTCGATATCCGTCGAGCCGTTTGGCCGTGCATAGAAGGACAGACAGACAGACAGAGCGCATGCGCAGGGCGAACCGCTGGCTCTATCATGTTGAAATTTATATGGGACCTCAATGGGCCCTACCCGCTTAATCCCTGAGAATTACATTGAAATTGGGTGAAATCTTTGGTTACTACGGCTGTAACAAGGAAATTGAATCTATTTCACGCCAGCGCATGCGCAGAGCGCACCGAGGGTCCGATCATGCTGAAATTCATACTGGAACTCACTAGGCCTTGTCCAAACAACTCTTGAGAATTTGAGCAAAATTGAATCAAAATTGTGAAAGTTATGCGTGTTTGTTGAATTTAACGTTAGCGCATGCGCAGGGCGTACCGCTGGATCAATCATGTTGAAATTTGTATGGGACCTCAAGGGGCCTTATCCGCACCATCCCTCAAAATTTGAGCTGAATCAATTCAAAATCGTGGAAGTTATGGCTGTAACAAGGAAATGCGGACAGACTCACAGACTCACAGACTCACAGACTCACAGACTCACAGACTCACAGACTCACAGACTCACAGATTCACAGACTCACAGACTCACAGACTCACAGACTCACAGACCGACAGACACGGAACCAAATTTGTTCAGTAGGCTTTGAAACGCAAAATGCAAGTGGAAATTTTGATTTCTGAAGACAAAAATTTTTTGGCTCACGAAAGTGAACACAAGGCTTCCGCTGCTTCGCAGACTCGGAAGCAATAATAAACCGTTGTGCAGGGATTTGCAGCGTTTTTTTCTTCTGTCTCACGTCACCATTCAAATAATAATATTGATTTTGGATCTCTTTGGTGATTTTGCTTCCGAGTCTGCGAAGCAGCGGAAGCCTTGTGTTCACTTTCGTGAGCCAAAAAATTTTTGTCTTCAGAAATCAAAATTTCCACTTGCATTTTGCGTTTCAAAGCCTACTGAACAAATTTGGTTCCGTGTCTGTCGGTCTGTGAGTCTGTGAGTCTGTCCGCATTTCCTTGTTACAGCCATAACTTCCACGATTTTGAATTGATTTAGCTCAAATTTTGAGGGATGGTGCGGATAAGGCCCCTTGAGGTCCCATACAAATTTCAACATGATTGATCCAGCGGTACGCCCTGCGCATGCGCTAACGTTAAATTCAACAAACACGCATAACTTTCACAATTTTGATTCAATTTCGCTCAAATTTTCAAGGGTTGTTTGGACAAGGCCTAGTGAGTTCCAGTATGAATTTCAGCATGATCGTACCCTCGGTGCGCTCTGCGCATGCGCTGGCGTGAAATAGATTCAATTTCCTTGTTACAGCCGTAGTAACCAAAGATTTCACCCAATTTCAATGTAATTCTCAGGGATTAAGCGGGTAGGGCCCATTGAGGTCCCATATAAATTTCAACATGATAGAGCCAGCGGTTCGCCCTGCGCATGCGCTCTGTCTGTCTGTCTGTCCTTCTATGCACGGCCAAACGGCTCGACGGATATCGACCAAATTTGGCACGAATATCCAGTAGGCTCCCAAGTTGTGCAACGTCGCATTTTCAATTCCCTGACCATAGCGGAACTATGGTCGACCATGGTCAACTCCTGAATGGCTTGACGGATATCGACCAAATTTGGCACGAATATCCAGTAGGCTCCCAAGTTGTGCAACGTCGCATTTTCAATTCCCTGACCATAGCGGAACTATGGTCGACCATGGTCAACTCCTGAATGGCTTGACGGATATCGACCAAATTTGGCACGAATATCCAGTAGGCTCCCAAGTTGTGCAACGTCGCATTTTTAATTCCCTGACCATAGCGGAACTATGGTCGACCATGGTCAACTCCTGAATGGCTTGACGGATATCGACCAAATTTGGCACGAATATCCAGTAGGCTCCCAAGTTGTGCAACGTCGCATTTTTAATTCCCTGACCATAGCGGAACTATGGTCGACCATGGTCAACTCCTGAATGGCTTGACGGATATCGACCAAATTTGGCACCAATATCCGGTAGCCTCCCAAGTTGAACGTAGGCGCATTTTTAATTCCCTGACCATAGCGGAAATATGGTCGACCATGGTCAACTCCTGAATGGCTTGACGGATTTTGATAAAATTGGGCACAAATACCCGGTAGGGTATGGGATTTTTCCGTCGTTTGTTGGTTCCACGATACTGCGTACAGCGAATCTCGGATAGCGAGTGAAGCGAGCGGTCAGGCTAGTTATGTATAATGGACGTAATGTATTATGGAAGTCATGTTATGTATAATATGTATATTTCATGTAATGTTATGTAATGTTATGTTATGTAATGTAATGTTATGTAATATGTATATTTAACGTTATGTAATGTAATGTTATGTAATATGTATATTTAACGTTATGTAATGTAATGTTATGTAATATGTATATTTAACGTTATGTAATGTAATGTAATGTAATGTAATGTAATGTTATTTTGCTTCCGAGTCTGTTCTATTTTATAATGGGTCACTCTGATTGTGACGAGGAAGCTCCTGTGCCATCACCTTGGCAGTGTATTTAGCCATATTACGGGTTTTTACAGCCACTTTGGTTTAATATTCTGTGAATAATACACCTAGTATTCGCTCAGCAAAAAATTTTCATGTCACCCCCTCAAACTTTTTTCTTTTCCGTTTCAAGGTGCGTAGATTCCAAAAATGCAATGTCCGTCCGCCGTATCACGTGTACAGGCTTCATTTTCGGTCTAAAAATTCGTTCTTTCGCACACATGCTTCATTTGGGCCCTAGTAAGTTGTGTCCCGAAACTTTTCAGCCCGATCGGAATATACCCAGGGGTGTCATGAGTGAAAATATGTGTAAAAATAGGTACTTTTTGCGTTTTATCAACATGTTAGTAACATGAGCTTCTGAGATATCATTTTCCATGTTTTTTGGGACGAGAAGACCGAATATGAAGTCGATTTTAACCAAAGAGTGGAAAATTGAGTTTTACCAAATGTTCAACTCCCAAAATTGATTTTTTATGAGTGAAAATATTCTGTGAATAATACACCTATGTATTCGCTCAGCAAAAATTTTTTATAAGACCCCCTCAAAATTTTTTCTTTCCCGTTTCAGGGTGTGTAGATTCCAAAAACGCTGCAAAGTCCTTGTCACATGGTTTTATTATTCTATTGGACATACCTACAGAAATGTTGGCTGTTCATTTATTGTTTCTTTCATGCTTAATAACCGAAATAGCTATTTATGATGGTTTCCATTAATTTTGGCCCCTAAAACACAAATTAGGTTCGCTCCTTTTTTTTAAACTATCTTTGATCAATGGTAGTGCCATTTAATCGTCTTGATCCACGTGTTGACACTTTTTCCAGTGGTATTATACAAACTGATGGTGATTTCAGACGATTTCCCAGGTTTTTCACTCATAAAAAATCAATTTTGAGACCTGAACATTTGGTTTTTTGCCCCACCATCAACACCAAATCTTTGATGGTTTCAGCTTCAAGGCATGTAGAACCCGAAAACGAAATGGGTATATTAATCTATTGGACCTACCAACAGGAAGGTTGGCTGTTCATTTATAGTTTCTCAAAAACACGAATTATATAGGCTCCTAATTTTGTTTCCAATTATCTTCGATTATTCATAAAGCCATTTAATTGTCTTGATTCAGCTTTTGATACAACTTCTAGGGTTATTATACACATTTTTGGTGATTTCAGACAATTTCCCAGGTTTATGACCCATAAAAAATTAATTTTGGAGCTGAACCTTCGTTACAACTTCAATTCCACACTCTGTGGTCAAAATCAACTTCATATTCGGTCTTCTCGCCCTAACAAAAACATGGAAAACGATACCTCACAAGCTCATGTTCAGTAAAACCTCAAAAAACCTCGAAAACCATATTTTTACACCCACATTTCACCCATATCACCCCTGGGCGTATTCCGATCGGGCTGCCGAGCTTCGGAGCACAACTAGGATCCCAATTTGTTCCCAGGGGACCCAAACTGTGTGCAGAAGAACGACGGTTTTATACAAACATTTAACGTAAATTTAAGGGTGAAACATTGAAAATTGATCTCGAACTAGAGAATTTTTTGAAACCACCCGAAGCATTGTGCGACCAGCCGTTGTTTGCTCTGAAAAGCTTCGTCAACATGATCGTGAATGAAACGGTATAAATCCGACCCAGATATCATCGCTAGGGAACACCTGATCACGGATGGCTGTATGAAGTCGAGCTGGTTGTTCTGTGATATTATTTCATTTTGAAAAACATGGAAAAAGATACCTCAACAGCTCATGTTACTAACATGTTACTAAAACACAAACTGCAAATTCCTTGTCACATGGGTTTATTATTTTACTGGACAGACGTACAGAAATTTTGGCTGGTCATTTATTGTTTCTTTCGTGTGCAATTATTGAAATGGCTATTTTTGATGGTTCCACCAGCTTTGGCCCCCAAAAACACGAATTAGGCTCGACTTTTCCTTTCAACAGATTATTTTTTATCATTGATAGTACCTACCATTTAATTGTCTTGATTCACCTGTGCATACAACTTCTAGTGTTATTATACAAATTTATGGTGATTTCAGACAATTTCCCATGTCTTTTATTCATAAAAAATGTATTTCGGGAGCTTAACCCTCGTAAAAACCTCAATTCTTCACTCTTCGGTCAAAATAAACCACATATTCGGTCGTCTCGCCGTAAAAAACATGGAAAACGATCCCTCACAAGCACACGGTCACTAAAACCTCAAAAATCCCTCGAAAACCCCTATTTATCCACTCATTTTTCTCCCATTTCACCCCTGGGTGTATGCCGATCGGGCACAACTAGGACCCAAATGTGTTCCCAAATGGGGACCCGAACTGTGTGCGGAAAAACGACGATTTTAGACAAAAATTTAACGTAAATTTAAGGCTGGAACTTCCTTAGAACCTCAATTTTCCACTGTTCGGTCAAAATCGACTTCATATTCGGTCTTCTCGTCCCAAAAACATAGAAAACGATACCTCAAACGCTCATGTTGCTAACATGTTACTAAAACACAAAAAGTACCTATTTTTATACACATTTTCACTCATAACACCCCTGGGTATATTCCGATCGGGCTGCAAAGTTTCGGGACAAAACTACGGCCCAAATGGAGCATGGTGTGCGAAAGAACGACTTTTTTAGACCGAAAATGAAGCCTGTACACGTGATACGGCGTACGGCGGACGGACATTGCATTTTGGTTTATCATTCTGTGAATAATACACCTATGTATTCGCTCAGCAAAAAATTTTTATAACACCCCCTCAAAATTTTTTCTTTTCCGTTTCAAGGTGCGTAGATTCCAAAAATGCAATGTCCGTCCGCCGTCCGCCGTACGCCGTATCACGTGTACAGGCTTCATTTTCGGTCTAAAAAAGTCGTTCTTTCGCACACATGCTCCATTTGGGCCCTAGTTGTGTCCCGAAACTTTTCAGCCCGATCGGAATATACCCAGGGGTGTTATGAGCGAAAATGTGTATAAAAATAGGTACTTTTTGCGTTTTAACAACATGTTAGTAACATGAGCTTTTGAGGTATCTTTTTCCATGTTTTTGAGGACGAGAAGACCGAATATGAAGTCGATTTTGACCAAAGACGCGGAAATTGAGGTTTTACCAAAGGTTCAGCTCCCAAAATTGGTTTTTTATGAGTCAAAAACCTGGAAAACTGTCTGAAATCACCATCAATGTGTACAATAACATTGGAAAAAGTGTAAACAGGTGAATCAAGACCATTAAATGCCACTACCAATGATCAAAGATGATCTTAAAAAAAAAAAAAAAAAAACGTACCTATTTCATGTTTTGGGGGCCAAAATTGGTGGAAATCATCAGAAATAGCTATTTCAATCATCCCACATGAAAGAAACAATACATTTAACAGCCAACAAAAATCTCTAGAACTCCAATAGAATAATAAACCCATGTGACAAGGACTTTGCAGCGTTTTTGGAATCTACGCACCTTGAAACGTAAAAGAAAAAATTTTAAGGGGGTGTTATAAAAATTTTTTGCTGAGCGATTACATAGGTGTATTCTTCATAGAATAATAAACCAAAATGAGGGATCTTTTGAATTTTGTTGATTTGTACTTCTGACGATGTTCCTTGATTAGGTCAGTCGACACGAGTGGAACTTTTCAGTATCAGAAGGCCGAGTGGTGTTGAACTGCGATGAGAGGGTAATTTATATGCGCCAGACCCCCCCCTCCCACCACAAGGGTCGTGGCTTATTTTAACCCGACGTTGCTGTTGAGTCAGAGTTGCAGTGATGAGGATCCCCCTTGGAACCGAATTCATTCACCGCGGAGGATCGGGCATTGTCGTGAATAGTGAAAGGGAAAGTAGCTGAGCGGGAAGTGAAAGGGATGAGTTGGTGAAGGGGGGGTAACAATGTTTGGTAAAACTCAAGTTGTTTTCAAGCTTGTAATTGGTACTGAGGCCAGTGCCTGGACCCCCCCCCCCCCCCCCCAAAGCATTAAAGAGCGGCGAGAGCTGGTCCTCCGTGGGGGGAGGGGGGGGGGGTGCTTGTCCTTCTCTTCTTTGTGTGTGGGGGGGGGGGGGGGGGTCGATAATGGTGGAAGAGAGCGAGTGAGAGGAAGTGAGAGAGGGAGAAAGAGAGAGATGAAGCGAAAGAGGTCCCCGGGAGTCGCCTAGCAACCGCCCACAACCAATCAGTGGCTCAGTGCGCACACACCTCGTCGTCTGGTGAACCTGATGGGGGGGGGGGGGGGGGTCCGTCGGTTCCACGCACAAAAACAAAACGAGGAAATTGGCTCTAATGGAGACTTGAGCTGAGAGTTGGGTTAGTGGAGATACATCCCCCCTCCCCACCGCCCCAAAACTCCCCTCCTGTTCCAGAGCACCGTGAATCCCATTCCCGTGACCCGTCACTTTGTTTTTATCCTTGACCAACGTTTAGGTGTTTATTTATTTATTTAAATTATTTACTTATAAAGAAAGTAATCATATTTTCCCATTGGAAATTCGCTTCTCTATCAACAGTGCGTTCTGTACAAAAATAAAAATAAAATTACAAATATCGACTAGTGAAAAAATTAAGTTGTTACCTCTTATATCGTTCTGACCTCGACAAAAAAAAATGAGAATCACTTCACAACAAAATATGCAAATTATTACACAACGGTTCATAATTCAACCTGCATAGATGCCCCTTCTGCGCAAGTCACGGTTTTCTGTGGTCAACACCCTTGTGCTCCCTCCAGGAAAGCCCTAAATCGAGTGCTGGAGCCAGCCCAGAAATCACAGTTTCATAAAAATGCACGGAATTCAATGATTCAATAATTAATTATTTATTGTTATTCTCGAAGCATACCTAAGTTTTTTCCAAGTTGCAGAAGTAGTAGGTACCTATTAACAAAATCCATCATTTTTCAAAATTGAATAATATCGTAGGCAACCAACTCGACTTCATACAGCCATTCTTGATTATAATCAGGTACTCCCTTGCAATGATATTTCGGCCGGATTTATACCGTTTGATTCACGATCATGTTGACGAAGCTTTTCGGTTTAAACAAACGGCTGGTCGCACAATGCTGCGGGTGGTCTAAAAAAAAATCTGAAAACTTCAACCCCTATTTTAAACCTTTAGAGTTGACTGCCAGTAACGCCGAGCTTCGCCGACCAACAAGACCCCGAATGGGACCTTCAAACTAAATTTAATTAATTTTGGTTCGTGTTAAATAAGAAAAGTGCGAAGTACCTACGGCGTACGGCGGACGGACTCAACATTTTTTTCTTTTACATTTCAAGGTGCCTAGATTCCAAAAATGCAATGTCCGTCCGCCAATAATCCACAAATTTATTTTCGGTCTGAAAAATTCGTTCTTTCGCACACTGGGCCCTAGTTGGATCCCAATTTTTTTTTTTTTTTTTTTTTTTTTTTTTTAAGGGCGAGAAGACCGAATATGAAGTTGATTTTGAGTGTAGAATCGAGGTTGTAACGAAGTTTCAGCTCACAAAATTCCTTTTTTATGGGTCAAAAACCAGGGAACTCGTCCAAAATCACCATAAATCCGTATAATAACACTAGAATTAGTATTAACAGGTGAATCAAGACAATTAAGTGGCTCTATCAATGATAAAAGTTAAATAGTCAAAATACGAGCCTAATTCGAGTTTTTGGTGGCAAAAGTTGTTTGAAACCACCCAAAATAGCTATTTAAATATTATTGCACATGAAAGAAACAATAAATGAACAGCCATCATTTCTGTAGGTATGTCTAGTAGAATAATAAACCCATGTGACAAGGACTTTGCAGCGTTTTTTATATCAAACATATCCATGTGGACACATTACCCAGCTGATAGAAATTGGGACCAGGCCTGTAATCATATTTACCAGTCAGCCCAAAATGCCATTGATATGGTTGACAAAATGCATAAACATAGTTGACTGGTTGAAAAATAGGTACGTTACCCATTTCAAGGTACTCTGGCACAGTTACCTGGAACAAAAAAAATTTGTCATGATTCCAATTCATTTTTTATGGTAAATTACATGGAATGATAATGACCAAATAATGAGTTTTAGGATCTTCCAATTATGCCTTACCGAAACTAAGGGTAACACCTTTAAATGAAAATGTAATTATATGAAAGTGATAGACTGAGAGTAATCCATGGATTACAGGGCTCGGTCTTAGTGTTAGAGCAGAAATTAGTTATCCGCGTTCATAGTAGGTAGGATTCTGTAGGATATTTTCTAGTATAGTTCGAACGGGAGGATTTTGTTAATTAACAGTTCGGATTAATAACTGGCCATTCATTGAGGAAATAAGCGACATTCCCCGTATTAACAAGGTTTCAAAAATGATGTAAAATATATGGTACACTAGAGACTACTGGACCAGATTAAAGAAAGTCGGTTTGTTTGGACCATCGGATAGTGTTTATGGCGGTACAAATATTTTCACGTTTGCGCATGCGCAGTTTCTACTACAGATCTGAAGCGAAGAAATTCATATGGCACCAAATAGGACCTAACCACGAGTTTGAGCCAATTTGGACCATCGTGTCGTGAGTTATGGCGGTCCGCAGATATGCCCAGACACACCTACTCGACCACCCGAAGGGCCTGAAATTCCAATTTTTTTCTTCTATGGATTCTATTTTAGCGTGGCCGAAAACGGGGAAATCCGTTTTTTCCCGTAAAATTAATGAAATTGTCTGAAAAGTATAAAAATGGAAAATATAAGGCCTGGGCCACTTCCGAGGGGCCGATCCCAAAAATGATAGCGACATTCGGACAGAGGTTAAACTGAACTACAAAAACTATTAACAGAACTCCAAGTTATTTATTATACTGCCGAATACGGTAAATTACAGAGTCGAACGAAGGGGGCAATTTTATAAACAGAATTCAAAAACGCTGCAAATTATTACACAACGGTTTATCATTTACCTGTATAGATGCCTCCTCAGCGAGCGTAGATCACTGTTTTCTGTGGTCAGTACCTACCCTCGTGCTTCCCAATTAGAGACCCCTAAATCGAGTACTGGAGCCAGCCCGGGAATTAGTTTCATAAAAATGCGCGGGATTCAATAATTCAATAATTAATTATTTGTTGTTATTCATGAAGCATAAGGTTTGTTCAAGTTGCAGAAGTACCCTATCACCAAAATCCAAAAATCCATCATTTTTCAAAATGTAATATCACAGAACAACGAACGTTGCACGATTTGACTACAGATGGTACCAGCACTTGATAGCACGAGGTATATTACGAAAGAGATCGCACAAAGAAGCAAAAATAAAAAAAAAATAAAAAAAACTACTTCGAAAACAGCTGTATAAAACTAAAAATCAAATAATAACCTGTATAGTGAACAAACGTACAAAATTTATTCAAAGCCAATATAACAAAATTTTCGATGCCGGCTCCAAATTTGAAGTAAACACCCCAAACACAGCCTTCATATTATCCCTTGGTTTTTATATATTTTAGTTGAAATTTGGCGCCGACTTCAACAATTTTGTTGTATAAACTATGTACGTTTGTTCTGCATAAAAATTATTCTTTACTTTTTAGTTTTATACAGCTTTTTTGAAGATTTTTTGTAGACTTTTCTTAAATTTACTTATTATTTTGCCTTATATTTTCTTCGATTTCACGGGAACCTTCAATTTACACTCACGACTCACCTGAAACGAGTTTTTTAAAACTTTCAACGACATTGCGATCAAAAACCCATCTACTGAATAACATCAGTTTCAGGTGTTTGGATGCGAAAGCTCGTCGCTCGTTACTTTGCCAAATTCAACGAATCCACAGCAGTAATATAATTCAGTGATATGACGTTGATGTTCTCGTTAAGTTACACCTACCTACATATTGTAGGGATGTGGAAGCTTCCAAGGCCGATCCTCACACGGTGGAAGGCGGTGGACGCGACGGAGCATGACTAAAACAGAGGAGCGGTCCAATAAGAAAAGGGAAGAAGAAGAAGAAGAAAAAAAAACATCGCCGGGGGGAAAAAAAGGCCGAAGATGGTTGGAGCTGTCAATACGAAGGCCGTCATACCTCGTCACAATTACGCTTCATTACTAGTTTATCACACGGGGCAGAATGGGCTGCAAGGGAGGGCGAGACCCAGGAAAAGGAGAACAAGATTTAAAAAAGAAATGATAATAACGAAAATGACAGGGAGGGGGGAGGGGGGTCAGACGGCAGACGGAGAAGGTGGTATCCGTAACATGATCGTGAATACGATCATTCAGTAGCATTGTAGCAGTAGAGAAGGTGTGATAGAGGGGGTTAGGGTGGTGTTTAGTTGGTCTTCCGTTCGCGCATGCGCATACCAATATCTCGAAAATCTCTTGAACTCGAAACTAACAACCAAACATCTCACTGTCAGGCCCACTGGTACCAAAAACTTCTACCGGGTATCTCCAATACTAACAACATCTGTGACCAGATTATGGAGGCAACCGTAAAACACCTAAATAAATTACCTACTCTGGAAAAAAACAAAGTCAAGCCGTAGGAACCAGTTACCTACCTTATATTAGCGAACTGAATTTTCTAAGCACCTAAAAAAGTTTTAGTGATTGGGTCTAGCAATTACCTATCTATGATTTTAAGCAACTTCTACCGCGTACAGTATTTTTCAACTGCAACAAAAAATCATAGGTAGTTGAACCACCTTTTGCAAGCCAATTATTATGTTAATAATATGCCTTTGCATTCGCTCAGCAACAATTTTTTTACAACACCCCCTCAAAATTTATTCTTTTACGTTTCAAAGTGCGTAGATCCCAAATATGCGATGTCCTTCCACCGTGTCATCCATATCTACTTCATTTTCGGTCTAAAAAATTCGCTCTTTCGCACACAGGCTCCATTTGGGCCTTAGTGGTGTTACGAAACTTTGAAGCCTGATCGGAACATACCCACGGATGTTATGGGTGAAAAATGGGTGTAAAAATAGGGTTTTTTTGTGTTTAAGTTTGGATTCCATGTATTTTAGGATGAGACAACAGAATGCGAAGCCGATTTTGACCAAATACTGGAAAACTGAGGTTCTAACGAAGTTTAAGACTTAAATTTTCGTTAAATTTTGGTCAGATACCGGCGTTCTTCCGCACACATTTTGGGTCCACATTTTGGAACACATTTAGTTCCGAAGCTCGGAAGCCCGATAGGAATACAACCAGGGGTTTTACGGGTGGAAAAACGCTGCAGTCCTTGTCACATGGGTTTATTGTTCTACTGGACGTACCTACAGTAATTCTGGAAATACACTGATGGTTTCTTTCATGTGCAATAATTGGAATAGCTATTTTTTATGGTTTCCACAAATTTTGGCCCCAAAAACAAAAACAAATTAGGCTCCTGTTTTTGACAAACTATGTTTAATCATCGATAGGGGCATTTCATTGTCTACATTCACCTGCTGATACTATTCTAGTGTTATTGTACAAGTGTATGGTGATTTCAGACAATTTCCCAGGTTTTTGACCCATCATAAAATGAATTTTGGGAGCTGACCATTCGTTACAACCTCAATCCTTCACTCTTTGGTCAAAATCAACTTCAAATTCCGTCTTCTCGCCGTAAAAAACATGGAAAACGATACCTCACAAGCTCATGTTACTAAAACACCAAAAAAACCAGTCATGCAGCATGACTTAATGAGCGAATTTTCAAAGAAATATTCGAATTAATGGCTATGGTTTTGAATAAAGGAAAACTTCGGTCTAAAATTTGGTTTTCTATGTATATTCTCTTCGTATTTATTTTAATTTGTACGTTTTGTCCATCCTGATTCTACCGTTTGTTTATTACGTAATTGTACTAAGTGCTTATTTATTTGATCGCTGTGGGTAAATTCAAGGAGTTGTACTAATCGTTTGCCTCCCCCTTTTTTGCTTCGAACTCTCGTCTTCAATTAATACTTCTCACATATTTCAATCTGACCACTCTAAGGGGGTGGGGGGGGGGGGGGGTAAGAGTTTAAAGATTATCCTAGTTTTGGGTAATTTTTGCGCACTTTAAATGCTCTAATTTAAGAACGGATTTAGATATCTAAAATCCGATTTCACTATCGTGTTCAGCGTGCAAAAACCTTTAAAATGAGGGGTCACTTGTTAGAAAATAACATTTTGGGGATTTTTGGGTAATTTTTGCGCACTTTAAATGCTCTAATTTGAGAACGGATCAAGATATCTAAAATCCGATTCCACCATCGTGTTCAGCGTGCAAAAACCTTTAAAATGAGGGGTCACTTGTTGGAAAATAACATTTTGGGGATTTTTGGGTAATTTTTGCGCACTTTAAATGCTCTAATTTGAGAACGGATCAAGATATCTAAAATCCGATTCCACCATCGTGTTCAGCGTGCAAAAACCTTTAAAATGAGGGGTCACTTGTTAGAAAATAACATTTTGGGGATTTTTGGGTAATTATTGCGCACTTTAAATGCTCTAATTTGAGAACGGATCAAGATATCTAAAATCCGATTCCACCATCGTGTTCAGCGTGCAAAAACCTTTAAAATGAGGGGTCACTTGTTGGAAAATAACATTTTGGGGATTTTTGGGTAATTTTTGCGCACTTTAAATGCGCCAAAACCCTCCTTAGAGTAGGCCAATTTCGCCCATCTTCGAACTTAGCCTTTCGATTGCCAAGATAGATTTTTTGTGCAAATTTGAGCTGTTTATCTCAATTCTATCGAGAGTTATCGTCTGGAGTGACACATATATAAATAAATATATATATATATACATATAAAAAAGTGTTAAATTTCAGGAATCGTTTTAGAATGGTCTGAAACGGATTTCTATGAAGAAAATTTCCAAAAATTTATATTATTTAAATTTCGAAGCCATTGCAATAGCTTCATTTTCTTTGAAAATTCGCTAAAAGCTCCATTTTAACCCCCCATTTTGGTTTATTATTCTGTGAATAATACACCTATGTATTCGCTCAGCAAAAAATTTTTATAACACCCCCTCAAACTTTTTTCTTTTACGTTTCAAGGTGCATAGATTCCAAAAATGCAATGTCCGTCCGCCGTCCGCCGTATCACGTGTACAGGCTTTATTTTCGGTCTAAAAAAATCGTTCTTTCGCACACATGCTCCATTTGGTTGTGTCCCGAAACTTTTCAGCCCGATCGGAATATACCCAGGGGTGTTATGAGTGAAAATGTGTGTACAAATAGGTACTTTTTACGTTTTAGCAACATATTGGTAACATGAGCTTCTGAGATATCGTTTTCTATGTTTTTGGGGACGAGAAGACCGAATATGAAGTCGATTTTGACCAAAGAGTGGAAAATTGAGTTCTACCAAATGTTCAGCTCCCAGAATTGATTTTTTATGAGTGAAAAACCTGGGAAATCGTCTGAAATCACCATCCATGTGTACAATAACATTGGAAAAAGTGTAAACAGGTGAATCAAGACCATTAAATGCCACTACCAATGATCAAAGATGATCTTAAAAAAAAAAAAAAAAAAAAAAAAAAAAAAAGCGTCCCTATTTCATGTTTTGGGGGCCAAAATTGGTGGAAATCATCAGAAATAGCTATTTCAATCATTTCGCATGAAAGAAACAATACATTTAACAGCCAACAAAAATCTCTAGAACTCCAATAGAATAATAAACCCATGTGACAAGGACTTTGCAGCGTTTTTCACCCATAACACCCCTGGGTATATTCCGATCGGGCTGCAAAGTTTTGGGACACAACTGGGGCTCAGAAGGAGTCTTTGTGCGAAACAAACGAATTTTTTAGACCCAAAATGAAGTAGATATGGATGATACGGCGGACGGACATTGCATTTCTGGAATCTATGCACCTTGAGAAGTAAAACAAAATTTTTTGAGAGGGTGGTGTAAAATGTTTTGCTGAGCGAATACTTTGGTGTATTATTCACAGAATAATGAACCAAGTGGGTGTAAAAATAGGGGTTTTCGAGTTTTTTTTGGGTTTTAGTGAACATGAGCTTCTGAGGTATCGTTTTCCATGTTTTTTAGGGCGAGAAGACCGAATGTGAAGTTGGTTTTGACCCAGGAGTGAAGAATTGAGCTCCCAAATGTCATCTTTTATGGATCATAAACCTGGGAAGTTGTCTGAAATCACCATAAATCTGAATAATAACACTAGAAGTAGCAACAACAGGTGAATCAAGACAATTGAATGGCATTTATTTATTTATTTATTTATTTTTAATATACGGCATTATCCGTGATCAAAGATCAATTGTCAAAAAAAGGAGCCTAATTAGTGTTTTTGGGCAAAAATTGGCGGAAACCAACAACAATAGCTATTTCAATTATTGTACATGAAAGAAACAATAAATAAACAGCCAGCATTTCTTTAGGTATGTCCAGCAGAATAATAAACCCATGTGACAAGGACTTTGCAGCGTCTTTCGATGTTTCAGTGAACATGAGCTTGTGAGGTATCGTTTTCCATGTTTTATAGGGCGAGAAGACCGAATATGAAGTTGACTTTGACCGGAGAGTGAGAAATTGAGGTTTTAACGAAGGGCCAGCTCCCAAAATTCATTTTTTATGAGTCAAAAACCTGGGAAATCGTCTGAAATCACCAGAAACTTGTGTAATAACACTAGTAGTGTTAAATATGAAATTAAATAGAACACTATCAATGATCGGGGATCATTTGTAAAAAAATAAATAAAGGAGCCTAATTGGTGTTTTAGGGCCAAAATTGGCGAAACCATAAAAAAATAGCACATGAAAGAAACAATAAATTTTTTTCCAAAAATTTTCTTTAGGTGTGTCCAGTAGAATAATAAACCCGTGTGACAAGGACTTTGCAGCGTTTTTATCTTTTGGCGGAGACAGAAACATGAAAAATAGGCGTTTTTATCCGTTCGAGAAGAAAACGGGACGAAAAAACAAAAAAGACGAATTTCGTGAGCTGTTCGTATAAAAACGAGGATGTCATTAAATATATTTGACTTCCTAAGTGCGTGACGAGGGGCGGCGAGGGGGCGCCGTTGTTATCGCGGGGAAGTAATCGTGAATCCTCCGGCCTCTTTGCGCCTTTTCTCTTTGCGCCCCTTATGAATTTATTATTGCCACCCCCTCCCCGCCATCGCAACCTAAAACCCTTCAGCCCTGTCCGACCCTCTTCAAGGCAGAGGATTTCAGCGTTTAGAAGAGAAAAGGCTCAACATTGAGGGGTGGGGGGACGGGGGAAAAGGTAATTTTTTTCTCGGGGAGGGCTCCCCCGCCTCCGGAGGTGTTTGCCCGTCGGGAGGGGGGGGGGGGGGTGTAGTGGGGGGCGGCAGTATATCAAACAGAGTCATTAGAGATAGGGGGCCGCCCCCTGAGACAAAGGAGACTTCGCTGCTGAGGGGGGGGGGGGGGTAACGGTATCAGATACCTGTTGTAACCGACGGCGCTCACCCCCCCCCCCCCCCCCCACAACTGGCACATAAATCTACCTCATTTGCCACCTACCCAAAGTTTCCTGCGGGGAACTTATCACGCGACGCCCCCAGGACCCTCCGCCTCCTCCTCAACCTCCGCCTCCTCCGCCTCCGCCGCCGCCTCCTGCAACTCTGCCGCCTGAGAGGGCGCGAATATATTAGTTTCCCCCAAGTGTCTTCAACAACTCCGCGTCTCACAAACTCAAAACCAGCATTTCACCGCAACATCAACAACATTTAACTTCGTGAACTGTCGTTAGGTGGGAAAAAAAGAAAGATTTACTAGAATTAGTTATCTAAATAACAATAAATTAATAAAAATAATAAATTAGGACCAATATATAACAACAATAAATAGGAAGGAGTTATGCAAATAGGAGGTAACCAGCACCACCCAAACCAACATAATCACTCGCGATGGAATAATGGAAATCAATTTCAAAAAACTGGAAAATAATAAATAAACAAATGAAAAATAAAACACGCTGCAAGGTCCTTGTCACCTGGGTTTATTATTCTATTGGACATAAGTACAGAAATGTTGGCAGTTCTTTCATGTGCAATAATTGAAATAGTTATTTCTGATGGTTTCAACAAATTATGGCCCCCAAAAACACGAATTAGGGTCCTACTTTATAGCAAATTATCTTTGATCATTGATAGTCCATTCGGTTGTCTTGATTCACGTGTTGACACTTTTTCTAGCGTTATTGCACAAATGTATGTTGATTTCAGACATTTTCCCAGGTTTTTGATCCGTAAAAAATGAATTTTGGGGGCTGAACGTTCGTTACAAACTCAATTCTTCAATCTCTGGTCAAAATCGACTTCATATTCGGTCTGCTCGCCTTAAAAAACATGGAAAACAATATCTCAGAAGCTCATGTTACCAACATGTTGCTAAAACGCAAAAGCTACCTATTTTTACACACAAGCTCATGTTACTAACACACCAAACAACCAATTTTCACCCCCATTTTTCACCCATAACACCCCTGGGTATATTCCGATCGAGCTGCAAAGTTTCGTAACACAACTAGGGCCCAAATGGAGCCTGTGTGCGAAAGAGCGATTTTTTTAGACCGAAAATGAAGTAGATATGGATGATACGGCGGACGGACATTGCATTTTTGGAATCTACGCACCTTGAACCGTAAGAGAAAAAATTTTGAGGGGGTGTTATGACATTTTTGCAAAGCGAATAAACCGGTGTGTTTTTCACAGAATAATAAACCAAAATAGAATGTCCTTCCGCTCATAAAAATTCTTCATTCCCTCGTCAAAATCGATTTCACTTTCGTTCTCCACGCCATAAAAAACATGTTAAACTATACCTCACAAGCTCATGTTACTGAAACACCAAAAAAACCAATTTTTACCCCCATTTTTCACCCGTAACACCCTTGGCTATATTCCGATCGGTCTGCGAAGTTTCGAGGCACAACTAGGGCTCAAATGGAGCCTGTGTGCGAAAGAATGAATTTTTTAGACCGAAAATAAAGTAGATATATATAATATATGGATGATACGTGTACGGCAGACGGACATTTTTTGAATCGACGCAACTTGAAACGTAAAAGGAAAAATTTTGAGGGGAGGGGGGGAGTAGGTACGAATTTTTGCTGAGCGAATACATAGGTGCGGGTGGGTGAGGGTGCATATGGGGTAAGGATAATAAACCAAAATGCAATGTCCGTCCGCCGTATCATCCATATCTACTTCATTTTCGGTATAAAAAATTCGCTCTTTCGCACACAGGCTCCATCTGGGCCCTAGTGGTTACCACCGTTAAATCAACGTTTAAATAGGGAATTAACGAACGTTCCAATTGTTGATTAGACTCGTGAAACCCATTTGTCCATTCGCGTTTCGAGTCCCCGATTCGTTAGGATTTTGGTTTATTATTTTCAACATTGAAACTTCGGAATCGAGCGTGGAAAAAAATAAAATAACTAAATCCACCCCCACGAAATTTGATGGTTTCCTTTTCAAGGTATGTAGAATCTGAAAATTCAATAAAAATATTTCTGTCCGTCCGCCGTACTTCGCACTTTTCTTAGTTACCATGAACCAAAATTAACGAAATTGTGTTTGTAGGTCCCGCTTGGGGTCTAGTTGGTCCTCAAAGCTCGGCGTCACTACCACTCATCTCTAAGGGGTTCAAAATAGGGGTTGGAATTTTCAGAACGCCGTAGATCGAAAACTTTCAATAGAATGGTATGTTTTTTTTAAGTTTTTAAATTGATCTTGAACTAAAGAATTTTTTGAGACCACCCCGAGCATTGCACGACCCACCGAAAAGCTTCGTCAACACGTTCGTGAATCACACTGTATAAATCCGGCCCAGATATCATTGCTAGGGAGCACCTGACTATAACGACGGATGGCTGTATGAAGTCGAATTGGTTTTTCTGTGGTAGTATTTCATTTTAAAAATTATGGATCATTTAAATTTGGTTGATAGGTACTTTTGCAACTTAAACAAACATTATGCTTGATGAATGGCAAAAAATAATTAATGACCGAATCATTAAATCACGCGCGTTTTTCTTAAACTGTAATTCCCGGGCCGGCTCCAGTCCCCGATTTAGGCCTTTTTCTGAGACGAGCACGAGGGTAGGTAATGACCACAGAAGGGGCATCAATATAGGTAAATAATAAACCTTTGTGTAATAATTTGCGACGTTTTTTTTGTTTATTATATTCAATAATGAACCATTGGAATCGAGCATGAAAAAAAAAAAATTCTAACCCCCCACTCAAAATTTGATGGTATACGTTTCAAGGTATGTAGAATCCGAAAATGCAATAAAATAAAAATGTTTCTGTCTGTCCGCTGTACGCCCTACGCCGTACTGGCCACTTTTCTTATTTACCTTGATACAAAATTGATAAAATTCGGGTTATAGGTTCCGTTCGAGGTCTAGTTGGTCCTCGAAGCTCGGCGTTACTGTCAGTCATCTCTAAGGGGTTCAAAATAGGGGTTGGAATTTTAAGAACGCCGTAGCTCGTAAACTATCGATTGAAGGGTATTGTTTTCTTTACGTTATTAAATTTGTCTTGAGCTAAACAATTGTTTTAGACCACCCGGAGCATTGTACGACCAGCCGTTCGTGTGCACCAAAAAGCTTCGTCAACAAGATCGTGAATCAAACGGTATCCCCGCCTGGATATCATCACTAGGGAGCACCTGATTATAATCAAGGATGGCTGTATGAAGTCGAGTTGGTTGTTCTGTGATATTATTTCACTTGATAAGTGATGGACTATTGGATTTTGTTGGTAGGTACTTGTGAAACTTGAACAAACGTTAAAGTATATTATTGATGGGTAAATTATTACACAATGGTAAATTATTACGCAACGGCAAATTATTACATAACGGTAAATTATTGCACAACGGTTCATCTACCAAGAAGTTGCTGGATTTGTTGATCGGTACTTTTGCAACTTGAACAACCGTTGATGGGCAAGTTATTACACAACGGTTCATTATAGTTGTCCACAGAAAACCGTGATCTACGCAGAAGGGGCACCTATTTCACTCCACATCAACAATTTTCCTTTAGATCTTCATTATTTGCGTTTCTTTTTGCTGTTTTAGTTACTGTTTGTCATCGGCTGTATTATTTTAGCAACGTTTAATAACCCGTGATTTAGGTAGGTACCTAATAACGAGTACGAGGTTAGGTACTAACCTACGGAGGGTCGACGATCTATACAGGGTGTCACCCTTTCGGGCGCACCACCGGCCAGGGTTCGATTCTACTACTAATTTGCGACTTTTTTTGTCCTATAACATATATTTTTTAATTCACGCTAAATACCACTTTTTTCACTTTTAAGATTTTTTTCGCATTTTCGACCTTGTTCGCTAAAACTGTCATAACTCCCTTAATTGATGAGGTAAATTCAAATTTGGTTATACCATTGGAAAGAGCGTTAAATTTCCTATCTCCCTGACGCCTTTTTAGACAATTTTTTAAAAAATGAACGGGTGAAAAATAAGCCGAAAGTGAAAAATTGGTAAAATTTCGAAAATGTTCACTTCCTTCAAAGCTTGTCTCTCGAAACGTCCTGAACGGAAATTTTTATGCTGCAAGCCTAAAAGTTGCATCTGAATCCGAGCTTTCCAACGGTGTAGTCAATGTTTTTTTAAAACCACTTCTTTGGTAAGAAAATGACGTTTTTAAGGCAGAAAACGTTAATTTGCGGGTGAAAATCAGCGTTTTCCACCAGAAGTGCTTTCCAACTTAACAAATTCGTTCGACACGGAATTTTACGTATTTTTTGACGCTGAATCGAATGGTGACACTTTCACATCTCCTCGACAAACAAATAGCGCTTTTCAAGCCCTTTCCTTTGGGCGAAGGGGTCAATTTCGTTGTTCGTTTTAACCAAAATTTTCATTGAGGGAGGTCTGGATTATTAATGACTCGCACTCCTCCCAATTTGTTTATATCTACCTAATTTTTGCCCGCTGTCTCGAAAATATCGTCCCGATCATCTCCGGAAAGGTTTCTCTTTTCGATAGATAACAAGTACACAAGTAGATAACAAGGGTACAAATATCATTTGTGATTGTTGGAACGTTCAACCGTTGACGTGCAGGTAGGCAGTTGCTTCTTACTCTGCGCTTGAAAACCATGGCATCTTTTTCAAACCAGGAGTATGCAGATATGTTGTTGGTTTACGGGTTCACCAACAGCAATGCCCGTGAAGCCGTAAGGGAGTATCACCGGCGATTTGAACATCTTTAACAATAAACATACTCAAGAAATCAAATGATTCGAGGACTCAGTTGTTGTACCCTGTTTAACCCAGAAAGGGCTTGAAAAGCGCTATTTGTTTGTCGAGGAGATGTGAAAGTGTCACCATTCGATTCAGCGTCAAAAAATACGTAAAATTCCGTGTCAAACGAATTTGTTAAGTTGGAAAGCACTTCTGGTGGAAAACGCTGATTTTCACCCGCAAATTAACGTTTTCTGCCTTAAAAACGTCATTTTCTTACCAAAGAAGTGGTTTTAAAAAAACATTGACTACACCGTTGGAAAGCTCGGATTCAGATGCAACTTTTAGGCTTGCAGCATAAAAATTTCCGTTCAGGACGTTTCGAGAGACAAGCTTTGAAGAAAGTGAACATTTTCGAAATTTTACCAATTTTTCACTTTCGGCTTATTTTTCACCCGTTCATTTTTTTAAAAATTGTCTAAAAAGGCGTCAGGGAGATAGGAAATTTAACGCTCTTTCCAATGGTATAATCAAATTTGAATTTACTTCATCAATTAAGGGAGTTATGACAGTTTTAGCGAACAAGGTCGAAAATGCGAAAAAAATCTTAAAAGTGAAAAAAGTGGTATTTAGCGTGAATTAAAAAATATATGTTATAGGACAAAAAAAGTCGCAAATTAGTAGTAGAATCGAACCCTGGCCGGTGGTGCGCCCGAAAGGGTGACACCCTGTATAATATGTATAGACTAGTACATATTATATAGACGGGTTATCTATACGGAGAGCTGTGATCTGTAACTGAATGGTATTCTGTACAAAATAATAAACCGTTGTGCAGGGATTTGCAGAGTTTTGGTTTATTATTCTGTGAATAATACACCTATGTATTCGCTCAGCAAAAAATTTTTATAACACCCCCTCAAAAATTTTTCTTTTCCGTTTCAAGGTGCGTAGATTCCAAAAATGCAATGTCCGTCCGCCGTCCGCCGTATCACGTGTACAGGCTTCATTTTCGGTCTAAAAAAGTCGTTCTTTCGCACACATGCTCCATTTGGGCCCTAGTTGTGTCCCGGAACTTTTCAGCCCGATCGGAATATATCCAGGGGTGTTATGAGTGAAAATGTGTATAAAAATAGGTACATACTTTTTGTGTTTTAGTAACATGTTAGTAACATGAGCTTTTGAGGTATCGTTTTCCATGTTTTCGGGGACGAGAAGATCGAATATGAAGTCGATTTTGACCAAGGAGTGGAAAATTGAGGTTGTACCAGATGTTCAGCTCCCGAAATTGATTTTTTATGAGTCGAAAACCTGCGAAATCGTCTGAAATCACCATAAATTTGTAGAATACCACTAGGAAAAATGTCAGCACGTGGATCAAGACGATTAAATAGCACTACCAATGATCAAAGATAATTTGAAAAAAAAAATAAAAATAAAGAGCGTACCTACCTTATTCAAGTTTTGGGGCCGAAATTGGTGGAAACCACCAGAAATAGCTGTTTCAATTATTTTACATGAAAGCAACAATAAATGAACAGCCAGCATTTCTGTAGGTATGTCCAGTAGAATAATAAACCCATGTGACAAGGACTTTGCAGAGTTTTTTTCTTTGTGAAACTGGCCCCAGGTTGTGAGTGTTGCCCGACAAATAGAAGCGGATCAAAGCTTTCGATTTTTTTCAAATTCGCTGACCACTGTCTTCGCACCCTGCGTGTCTCGACAAATAAGCCACTTCTTCCGCACTTCTTCCAATACTGACTAACAAAAGACCTTATCACCTGGAAAAACCCGTTCGCTCTTCCACAACAACAACCGGGAAGAGGGTCCGGGGAGACTCGACCACCTCAATTGCTTCTCGCTTCTTCTCCCGAAACGAAAACGCCCTCTAATATTGATTGATGATGTTAGTACTTCTTTAATAGGTCTGCCGGAGAACCTGAGCGGATCCAATGGATTCTTCCAGGTCGGGGTTTTTTTGTTTTGTTTTGTTCCGCTCGATGGCTGCCCCAGTGAAACACAGCCCGTTGTTGGAGTTGTTATTTTGGTATGTGAGATGACCAACCGACTAAGCCCGTTGGATCGATGCTGATCGTCCTCCAGTACCACAACGTGAGTTGTATGTGACAGCAAATGTCTTGACGTCATTTTCAAAATACTAAATGTAACAGGTGAGCCAGTTCAGTGAGCTTCAGTGAGCGGTTACTGAGCCGTATAGTTTTTATTACGTTCTGGTGGGAACTCAAATTAACATAATGAGGGTTACCCACGCGTTCAGTTTCATATTCGTGCAAAAAAAAACAAATTCATATTCGTGCAAAAAATATTCATATTCGTGAGAAGAAAAAAAAAACCAGTCATGCAGCATGACTTAATGAGCGAATTTTCAAAGAAATATTCGAATTAATGGCTATGGTTTTGAATAAAGGAAAACTTCGGTCTAAAATTTGGTTTTCTATGTATATTCTCTTCGTATTTATTTTAATTTGTACGTTTTGTCCATCCTGATTCTACCGTTTGTTATGAGTAGATTCCTTGTTCCTTCTGAATGGCCTTTCCTCTTGACTACGATTTCAGGCCTGGTATCTAAAACCAGTTCAAGATTTGCTCTACTAGGTAGGTAGATCCTTCCTTCTTCATTGATATTATTTTTATCATGTTAAGTACCTACCTACCTTTGAATATCAAATATTCGTATGATACTGATAATAAATTGATAAGATACCTACCTAACCTTCTTCCTCCTACTGTTAGTACCTAAATTGAATAATTTGAAATAGATTTTTTCTTTCGTCTTCCTTCTAGTAATACGTGGGCCGGTACTTGTCTATCTATGAAGGTATCATAACAATAAATTATATGTCAAATGGGAAATTCAAGGAGTTGTACTAATCGTTTGCCTCCCCCTTTTTTGCTTCGAACTCTCGTCTTCAATTAATACTTCTCACATTTTTCAATCTGACCACTCTAAGGGGGTGGGGGGGGGGGGTAAGAGTTTAAAGATTATCCTAGTTTTGGGTAATTTTTGCGCACTTTAAATGCTCTAATTTAAGAACGGATTTAGATATCTAAAATCCGATTTCACCATCGTGTTCAGCGTGCAAAAACCTTTAAAATGAGGGGTCACTTGTTAGAAAATTACATTTTGGGGATTTTTGGGTAATTTTTGCGCACTTTAAATGCTCTAATTTGAGAACGGATCAAGATATCTAAAATCCGATTCCACCATCGTGTTCAGCGTGCAAAAACCTTTAAAATGAGGGGTCACTTGTTGGAAAATAACATTTTGGGGATTTTTGGGTAATTTTTGCGCACTTTAAATGCGCCAAAACCCTCCTTAGAGTAGGCCAATTTCGCCCATCTTCGAACTTAGCCTTTCGATTGCCCAGATAGATTTTTTGTGCAAATTTGAGCTGTTTATCTCAATTCTATCGAGAGTTATCGTCTGGAGTGACACATATATATATATATATATACATATAAAAAAGTGTTAAATTTCAGGAATCGTTTTAGAATGGTCTGAAACGGATTTCTATGAAGAAAACTTCCAAAAATTTATATTATTTAAATTTCGAAGCCATTGCAATAGCTTCATTTTCTTTGAAAATTCGCTAAAAAAGACTGCCAATTCGAGTAGGCAGTATAGTTTCGTTTTGATACGGGACGATCTGCGATCCAACCCGTGTTTACCCTCAACACGCGTTTACGCTGTGTGATAATTTGCCGTTGTGTAATCATTTACCATTGTGTAACAATTTACCCATCAATAATACTTCAACGTGTGCTCAAGTTTCACAAGTACCTACCTACAAAATCAAATACCTAGTCCATCACTTATCAAATGAAATAATATCGCGGAACAATAGACTCGACTTCATACAGCCATCCTTGATTATAGTCAGGTGCTCCCTAGTGATGATATCCGGGCCAGATTTATACCGTCTGATTCACGATCGTGTTGACGTAGCTTTTTTGGTGCACACGAACGGCTGGACGTGCAATGCTCCGGGTGGTCTCAAAAAATTGTTTAGCTCAAGAATAATTTAATAACGTTAAAAAAAACCATACCCTTCTATCGGAAGTTTTCGAGCTACGGCGTTCTGAAAATGTCAACCCCTATTTTGAACCCCTTAGAGATGACTGACAGTAACGTCGAGCTTCGAGGACCAACTAGGTAGACCCCGAACGGAACCTATAACCCGAAGTTCATCAATTTCGTTTCATGGTAACTAAGAAAAGTGGCCAGTACGGCGTACGGCGGACAGACAGAAATTTTTTTATTTCATTTTCGGATTCTACATACCTTGAAACGTAAACCATCAAATTTTGAGGGGGGGGGGTTACAATTTTTTTTTTTCATGCTCGATTCCAATGGTTCATTACTCAAAATAATAAACCAAAATGAAGGCTCTTTTGGATTTTCTTGATAGGTACTTTTGTAACTTGAATAAACGTTCATGAATAACAACAATATTATGAAATGTGATGCCCGGGCTGGCTCAGTACTCGATTTAGGGCATCTAAACAGGTACATTATTACACAACGGTTATTATTTGTAAATTATTACAGAACAGTTTATTATTTTGTAAATTAGGACGCAACGGTAAATTATTAAACAACGGTAAATTACTACATAACGGTAAATTATTACACAACTGTAAATTATTACACAACGGTTTATTATACATTCTACGCAGAAGGGGGATCTATACAGTTAAATTATTACACAACGGTTTATTATTTACCTTACGCTTCATGAACAACTACAAATAATTAATGATTTAATTACTGAATCCCGAGCGTTTGTATGAAACGTTAGTCCCGGGCCGTCTCCAGTACTCCATTTAGGGCTTTCCTGAGGGGCTCAAGGGTATTGACCACAGAAAACAGTGATCTAAGCAGGACGAGCAGCTATACAGGTAAATAATAAACCGTTGTGTAATAATTAGCAGCGTTTTTCTTGCTGTTTTTACAGTGAGACGGAAGGGGCAGTGTTGGAACACCAAACCCTCGAGTTATCTGGACCCTGTACGATTGTCACTGTGAGATTAGATAGGGAGGATGCGAGTGAATGGATGTGAGTGAGTAATCCGTACAAGTTCAACGACCGTCCGCTCGTCCCTCCAGGGCTGCTCGTTCCGTTTGTGAGACTCTTAACGACAAATGAGATACCTCCAACTCGATGACATCAACCAGAAAAACAAGGTGTCACTCAGTTATCTGTCCCTCGTCGTCCGTCTTTTTCGAGAAAACTATGACTCAGCCACATCTCGCTTCCCCGACCCCGAAGGCCTCACCCGAACCCGCGTTGAATATTCAAATCCGTTTGAACCCCGTTTTGAAATTCAAAGCACGGACCGACCGCAGTTGAGAAATTTGTCTCGATGCCTTCGGAAAATAGACCACAAAATACATCATCGAGGCCCGCCAGAGGATTATTAACAGTAACTAAACTACGCGTGTGTGGAGGAACTAGAAATTGTCTGCGACGCTAGAAACAAAACGCTTAAAATTATTACACAACGGTTTATTATTTACCCGTACAGATGCCCCTTCTGCATAGATCACTGTTTTCTGTGGTCAATACCCTCGAGCTTCCCCCAGGAAAGCCCTAAATCGAGTACTGGAGAAAAAAAGTTCCACAGATGCGAGGGATTCAATAAATCACTCACTAATTATTTGTAGTTATTCATGAACCATAAGGCAAATAATAAACTATTGTGTAACAATTTACCTGTATAGGTGTCCCTTCTACGTAGATAGTACAATGAACCGTTGTGTAATAATCAGCCCATCAATAATACTTCAACGGGTTGTTCAAGTTTCAAAAGTACCTTACCAACAAAATCCAACAGATCCATCATTTTCCAAATGAAATAATATCGCAGAACAACCAACTCGACTCCATACTGCCATCCTTGATTGTAATCAGGTGCTACCTAGTGATGATATCTGGGCCGGATTTATACCATTTGATTCACGATCATGTTGACGAAGCTTTTCGATGCACATGAACGGCTGGACGTACAATGCTCCTGGTGGTCTCCAAAAATTCTTTAGTTCATGATCAATTTAAAAACGTTAAAAAATTATACCCTTCTGCTGAAATTTTTCGAGCTACGGCGTTCTGAAAATTTTTGACCCCTATTTTGAACCCCTTAGAGATGACTGACAGTAACGTCGAGCTTCGAGGACCAACTAGACCCGGAACGGGACCTATAAACCAAATTTCATCAACTTTCGTTCATGGTAACTAAGAAAAGTGCGAAGTACGGCGTACGGCGGACGACAGAAATTTTGGTTTATTATTTTCAATAATGAACCATTGGAATCGAGCATGAAAAAAAAAATTCTTACCCCCCCCTCAAAATTTGATGGTTTACGTTTCAAGGTATGTAGAATCCAAAACTGCAATAAAAATATTTCTGTCTGTCCGCCGTACGCCGTACGGGCCACTTTTCTTAGTTACCATGAAAAAAAATTGATGAAATTCGGGTTATAGGTTCCGTTCGGCGTCTAGTTGGTCCTCGAAGCTCGACGTTACTGTGAGTCATCTCTAAGGGGTTCAAAATAGGGGTTGAAATTTTCAAAACGCCTATACCATTTTTTACGTAAATATTTTTACGGTTTTAAATAGTTATTGAACTTGCGAGTTTTTTAAGACCATCCGGAGCATCGTACGTCCAGCCGTTCGTTCACAGTAAGGCCCCGAAGTTTGCACCGACAGGCATTTTCGACTCCAGTGTGAATGAAATTGTATACAATTCAAACCAAATCTCGTAACCAGAGACGCGCCCACAATAGGAATTTGTGAATACGGCCAATCATTGGCAGGGATCAGCTGATTATATTGGCGGAGTATGAAGTCGAGTTGGTTGTTCTGATATTATTTAATTTGAAAAATGATGGCTCTTTTGGAGTTTGTTGGTAGGTAGTGAAACGTGAACAAACGTTGAAGTATTATTGATGGGTAAATTATTACTACGGTAAATCATTACTCAACGGTAAATTATTACACAACGGTTCATTATACCATCTACGTAGAAGGGGCTGGAGTTTGTAGGTAGGTACTTTTGCAACTTTTTTCACTTCTCATCAACAATTTCTTTTCAGAACTTCATTATGTGTGTTTCTTTTTGTTAGGTACTGTTTGTCATCGGCAGAATTATTTTAGCAACATTTAACTCGTGATTTAGATAGGTACCTAGTAACGAGTACGGGGTTTGGTACTAACCTACGGAGGGTCTGCGATCTACATAATATGCATAGAATAGTACATATTATATTATATAGACGGGTTATCTATACATAGGCTGTGATCTGTAACAGAAGGGTATTCTATACAAAATAATAAACCGTTGTGCAGGGATTTGCAGCGTTTTTGGTTTATTATTTTCAATAATGAACCTTTGGAATCGAGCATGAAAAAAAACTTTTTAACGCCCCCTCAAAATTTGATGGTCTCCGTTTCAAGGTATGTAGAATCCGAAAATGCAATAAAAAAATTCTGTCCGTCCGCCGTACATCGCACTTTTCTTAGTTACCATGAATCAAAATTGACGAAATTCGGTTTATAGGTCCCATTTGGGGTCTATCTGGTCCTCGGAGCCCGGCGTAAATGTCAGTCATCCCTAAGGGGTGAAAAATACGTGTTGAAGTCTCGAGGACGCCGTTTTCTCGAAGTTTTTTATGGTTTTAAATAGTTCTCGAACCTGGGAGTTTATTAAGACCACGCGGAGCATTGTACGTCCAGCCGTTCGTTCACAATAAGGCCCAGAAGTTTGCACCGACATGCATTTTCAACAGGAGGGTGAATGAAATTGTATACATTCAGCCCAAATATCATCACTAGGGACGCGCTAACAATCGGGAATTGGCCCGAGATCATCATTGCTGGGGATCACCTGATTATAATCACGGAGTATGAAGTCGAGTTGGTTGTCCCGTGATAATATTATTTCATTTGAAAAATGATGGCTGTTTTGGAGTTTGTTGGTAGGTACTTTTGCAACTTTTTTCGCTCCACATCAACAATTTCCCTCCAGAACTTCATTATTTGCGTTTCTTTTAACATGTTTAATGTTTTAGGGCTGGGGGTCATTCTGTGAATTCCGACACGCAAATATGCAACGTTTTTCATTGGTTACTACACAGTTACTACCTTCTGTTGTAGCAACCATATGTTGATGGCGAGTTGTATAATAAGTACAGTAAATGCAACATTATACTTGTAGAGTTCAGTGAAATTGTGGCTTTCATTTTTTCTTGACATTAAAAAACTATATCTAATTTCTCCCTTGCGAGGGAAAAACATTAAACATGATTTAATGTTTTTCCCTCTCAAGGGAGAAATTTAATTTATAGAGATCTCCGGACATTTATTACTTTACTTTCTTCTCCCATACTTTCACAACTAACATGATACCTACTTGATGTAATTACATGAAAATAATTTAACGCTTCAGATATAATAATTACGTAGGGTTATTAATCGTTATTCACAATTTTGCCATTTTAGTTACTGTTTATCATCGACAGAATTATTTTAGAAACAATTAACTCGTCATTTAGGTACGTACCTAGTAACGAGTACGGGGTTAGGTATTTGCAACAAATGCGCGGGTTGCAATAATAATTAATTACTGAACTAAGTAAAGTACTTACTTTAGTAAGGTAGGCATCATTATTTACTTAAATACTTAAGTACTGTACTTGTTTAAGTAAAGGTACTTAAATACCTACCCCCCCACTACCCCGTACCGCACTTTTCTTAGTTACCATGAACCAAAATTAATGAAATATGGTATGTGGGCCTCACTTGGGGTCTAGTTGGTCCTCGAAGCTCGGCGTTACTCTCAGTCATCTCTAAGGGGTGAAAAATAGGGGTTGAAATTTTCAGAACGCCGTAGCTCGAAAACTTTCAATAGAAGGATATGGTTTTTTTTACGTTAATAAATTTGTCTTGAGCTAAACAATTTTTTGAGACCACCCGGAGCATTGTACGTCCAGCCGTTCGTGTGCACCGAGAAGCTTCGTCAACATGATCGTGAATGAAACGGTATAAATCCGACCAAGATATCACTGCTAGGGAGCACCTGATTATAATCACGGATGGCTGTATGATGCCGAGTTGGCTGTTCTGTGAAACTATTTCAAGAATGCATATTTGAAGAATGATGGCTCTTTTGGATTTTGTTCATAGGTACTTTTGGAACTTGAACAAACGTTATCCTTCATGAATTCATACAGATAAATTATTACACAGCGGTTTCTTACGCAACGATTTATTACACAACGGTTTACTATTTTTCTTATGCTTCATGAATAACAACAATTAATCAATGGTTGAACTATTAAATCCCGCGCATTTTTATGAAAGTTTAATTCCCGGGCCGGCTCCAGTGCTCGATTTAGGGCTTTCCTGGGGGGGTGCTCGAGGGTAGGTAATGACCACAAATGAGGCATCTATACAGGTAAATAGTAAACCGTTGTGTAATAATTTGCAGCGTCTTCTGTTCATCTCTTTCTCAGGGTCACGGGAGCGGTAAAAAAGACGAACTCGGGGGACATCTGGAAAAGACTATCTCCCGAGGGAGACGATCTGATCTCTCCAGAGATATTTTTCAAAATAGGTAAATAATCTCTTTTCACTACCTCTTTTAGCGAATGGGCCTCCAGCAGTCAATAAGTATCCCATAGAAATAGACAAATCGAGGACGTCACAGAAGGCCAGCAATATACAGGGTGTCCCAGTTCCTTCTGGACTCAGGGAAACGATTCTACTCTTCATTTGGAACAAAAAATGCTGAATAGAAATTTGTCGAAAAGTTCTCCGTTTTAAAGATATCTGACAATTTGTGTTTTTCCAACTTTTCATTAGGTACCTACCTTACCACATACCTAAAAACGCTAATAAATTCGAAGACAAATCCCATTACACCGTTTGAAAGAACTTTAAATTTCCTGTATGATTCTTCTGTGTTCAATGGTCAGAGTTACTTAAAATGTTGGCCAATATCAGTTGGAACATTTGAAAATCCCAAAATTTAAAATAGTGAAAAAGATTGTACGTTCTACTGAGGTTACAAAAAATACCTACAACTTGTCAAATTTCACAAAAACTGCACTTACAGCATTTACAGTATCCATACACGAGCAGCATACTCGGTACTCCTGATTTGAAAAATAAAGCGGCATAACAGCAACCATTCCACGAGACACATTAAACTGTAATTTTTATTAATTATAATTTTATAAGTATATCAATGTAAAGCCTATTAGATGAAGAAGTTTTGTGAAATCTGGCAAGCTGTAGGTATTTTCTTTAACCTCAGTAGAACGTACGTAATTTTCAAATGTTCCAACTGATATTGGCCAACATTTTAAGTAACTCTGACCATTGAAAACAGAAGAATCATACAGGAAATTTAAAGTTCTTTCAAACGGTGTAATTGGATTTGTTCTCGAATTTATTAGCGTTTTTATGTGGTAAGGTAACGAAAATTTGGAAAAACGCAAATTGTCGGACATCTTTGAAACGAAGAACTTTTCGAAAAATCGAACTGAAATCGATTTAAAAAGGGCCTTGTCTGGTTTGAACGTTAGGTATTTTTTTGCAACCTCAGTAGAACGTACGTAATTTTCAAATGTTCCAACTGATATTGGCCAACATTTTAATTAACTCTGACCATTGAAAACAGAAGAATCATACAGGAAATTTAAAATTCTTTCAAACGGTGTAATTGGATTTGTTCTCGAATTTATTAGAGTTTTTATGTGGTTAGGTAATGAAAATGTGGAAAAACGCAAATTGTCGGTTATCTTTGAAACGAAGAACTTTTCAAAAAATCTGTAATGAGCATTTTTTGTTCGAAAACGAAGAGTAGAATCGATTCCCTGAGTTTCTCCAGAAGGAACTGGGACACCCTGTATAATTATATTGAATATTATATTATGATGAAGGTGTTTACTGGGGCAAAATAGCTGAAATTGGAGCTGCTGGAAGCCCCTTCCTTCCGACTGTTTTTCAATGGAGCCGCCCGTTCATTCATTAGAGGACGTTAAAAAGGGCCTTGTCACGTTTGAACGTAAAAATCGTATGGACATAAAACGACCTTCATTGATGTGGTGACGAAGGGCCGTGAGGGGGGTCATTCGGCGGGGGCGTAGGGCGGGCGGCTCCGGGAGTTGGTGGGGGGAGACGGAGGATCCCGCACGTAAGAGACCTCCCCATTGTTCACTGGTTGGACCTTGTGTTTCAAAGTTGGCGCCTGCGTAGAGGCCCAATCAATGCATCGTAGGGCCCCCGCATGGCCACTGTTGTATCAGGAGCCCGAACCCCCCCCCACCCCCCCTCCACAACCAATATAAGCCCACTAAACGAGCTCTGTGGTCTCATCTCAACACCTCCTTCATCAGCGGTCAGCTCGCAGCTTTCCAAATCTCACATCAGGGGGGGCCTTTTCAATAAAAGAGATAGTGGTTGCATTTTGGTTTATTATTCTGTGAATAATACACCTATGTATTCGCTCAGCAAAAAATTTTTATAACACCCCCTCAAAATTTTTCCTTTTCCGTTTCAAAGTGCGTAGATTCCAAAAATGCAATGTCCGTCCGCCGTCCGCCGTATCACGTGTACCGGCCTCATTTGCGGTCTGAAAAATAATTCGTTCTTTCGCACACATGCTCCATTTGGGCCCTAGTTGTATCTCGAAACTTTTCAATCCGGTCGGAATATACCCAGGGGTGTTATGAGTGAAAATGTGTATAAAAATAGGTACTTTTTGTGTTTTAGTAACATGTTAGAAAAATGAGCTTTTGAGGTATCGTTATCCAAGTTTTTGGGGACAAGAAAACCGAATATGAAGTAGATTTTGACCAAGGAGTGGAAAATTGAGGTTGTACCATATGTTCAGCTCCCAAAATTGATTTTTTATGAGTCAAAAACCTACGATATCGTCTGAAATCACCACCAATTTGTCGAATAACACTAGGAAAAGTGTCAACACGGTTCAAGAAGACTAAATGGCACTACCAATAATCAAAGGTACCTAATTTGAAAAAAAAAACGCTGCAAAGTCCTTGTCACATGGGTTTATTATTCTATTGGACATACCTACAGAATCTTTGGCTGTTTATTTATTGTTTCTTTCATATAAAATAATTTAAATAGCTATTTCTGGTGGTTTCCACCAATTTTGGCCCCCAAAACACGAATTAGGTACGCTCCTTTTTTTTTTTTTTCAAATTATCTTTGATCATTGATAGTACCATTCAATCGTCTTGATCCACCTCTTGATAATTTTTCTAGTGTTATTCTACAAATTGATGGTGATTTCAGACGATTTTCCAGGTTTTTGACTTATAAAAAATCAATTTTGGGAGCTGAACATCTGGTACAACCTCAATTTTCCACTCTTTGGTCAAAATCGACTTCATATTCGGTCTTCTCGTCCCCAAAAACATGAAAAACGATACCTCAAAAGCTCATTTTACCAACATGTTGCTAAAACGCAAAAAGTACCTATTTTTACACACATTTTCACTCATAACACCCCTGGGTATATTCCGATCGGGCTGAAAAGTTTCGGGACACAAATAGGGCTCAAATGGAGCATGTGTGCGAAAGAGCGAATTTTTTAGACCAAAAATGAAGCCTGTACACGTGATACGGCGGACGGACATTGCATTTTTTGAATCTACGCACCTTGAAACGGAAAAGAAAAAATTTTGAGGGGGTGTTATAAAAATTTTTTGCTGAGCGAATACATAGGTGTATTATTCACAGAATAATAAACCAAAAGGAGCGTACCTAATTCAAGTTTTGGGGACCAAAATTGGTGGAAACCACCAGAAATAGCTACTTCAATTATTTTACATGAATGCAACAATAAATGAACCGCCAGCATTTCTGTAGGTATGTCCAGTAGAATAATATACCCATGTGACAAGGACTTTGCAGCGTTTTTGGAATCTAAGCACCTTGAAACGGAAAAGAAACAATTTTGAGGGGGTGTTATAAAATTTTTTTTCTGAGCGAATACATAGGTGTATTACTCACGGAATAATAAACCAAAAGTCGAACTGTGGGGGGGTGGGGGGAGTTAGGGCTTGTATTATATCTACACCTAATGAACGGCCACTCTTAGGTAGGTAGGTACCAAAACCTCAACCCGTACTTGGACGTTTTTACTCATGAATCAATAATATATGTCTATATTTTTAATGAAAATTGGCTTACCTTTATGAAATGAAAAAAGCACGATCAAAATTATCGATGTGGTTGTGGATGAACGAGGATATTACACGATTTATCACTGTCAAACAAACGAGAAATAGGTAGTATCTCTCTTGCGAGGAAAGACACCTAATTAGCTGTCTGTATGTCTGTGTTGCAAAAAAACTCAAGCGCAACACAAATTGATTCTGCAAAACACAGGAAAGTATCGCTGAACGGGGCGGAAGGGTTAGCGAGAAGGTTGGTGTTGATCACCAAGGAGTGGGGGGACCCATGCACACCATGCGCCTCCACAAGGCCGCTCTAGTATATTATATTCTCACTGCGAGGCAAGAAAAAGCATTCTGTCTTGGTATCCTCCCATAACCACTCCCTGTGAAATTAACATCTCGCCAGTAAACATAGAAATGGGGACGGAAGACGCAGTAGAACAGAGGAACCCAGTGGAGATCCCCACCATCCTCCACTAGCTGGAGGATGGAGGGAGATAGCCCTAAGGGCTATAAATACTCGCCTCCTTCGCCATTCCAACCATCTACGCTCTCCTCAGGTCGATGACTATTCTCTCTCTCCTCACTCCTCATCTGTCTCCTTAAACCTAAAAGATCCTGGGCATGGTGGTAGTCTAGCACTATAACCAAACCAGGCAATGCTCCCGAAAAGATCCTGGGCATGGTGGTAGCCTTGCGCTATAACCAAACCAGGCACATATCCAAAAAGACCCTGGGCATGGTGGTAGTCCTGCACTATAAACAAACCAGGCAATGCTCCCGAAAAGATCCTGGGCATGGTGGTAGCATTGCACTATAACCAAACGAGGCACACATCCAAAAAGATCCTGGGCATGGTGGTAGTTCTCACACTATAACCAAACCGGGCACGACCTACCCTAATGCCTCTAGTGGTGAATGCGCGTCACCTACGCATTCACTACACATTCTATTCATCATGCTAACACTCCCGCTACCACCTGTAAGCTTTGTTGCTCTGATATGAGTTTTCAGAGGAGCAGCTCATTCTCAAAGCGCATCCTCCCAAACAAGAACAGCAGCTCCATCTCATGCTCCGTGAACCGGCCAGCAAACATCGCCTGGATCTTCATGCTCTCCGCCTCCTCCGCTTCTGCCTGAGCTGTGATCCCGTCGGATTCATTCAGCTCCTCAGGCGCACTTCATCGCAGCTCCTCAATTTCCGTCCGGGAAATGGCTCTCCTCCCTCCAACTGATCGCAACTGTCCCGCCAATCTCTGCTCTGTGAAGTCCATCTCCGGCCACCTCACTGTCCAGCAGCCTTTGAGTCTCTGCCTAAATCCTGTCCGATCCGATCCTCCATCTGTCACCACAAAGTAGGCGCGCATCAACCTGAGATTATTATTATTATTATTATTATTGTTATTGTTAATATCAGTTTGATGTAGTCGGAATGACTCCGCAGGAAACAGGTAAAACGAAAGGTGATTAATGTTGTTTTGATGGTTCCGTCGGGAGTTGATTGGCTTACGGTGATTGTGGGTGTAGACAGTGGGAAGGCGCCAGAGACCTAAAAGGGAGGGGTTTCGAGAGGGGGTTAAAGGGAGTTCGTGGGGGGGTCTTGATGGGCTAAGGGGATGATGAGGCTTGTTGGCCCTGGCTATTAATAATTATTACGTCCAGAGTAAGGTGGCCGGAGGGGATGTTTTGTTGATGATGAGACGGCCTGTGGGGGAGGAGGATGTTTGCCGAGGAGCCGTACGCGTGGGGAGTGGAGAGGGTTCAACCGTTCAAATGGGCAATTAATTCATCAGAAAGGTCATAAACAGGAGCGCTCCCTATGGAACATGTACTGGGTGTGGGTTTGTTAGACGACAGAGGCCCCTTCGAGAGCTGTACAGGTCATTTTAGTGGTGATGGAGGGATGGGGGGGGGGGGGTATTAGGGCGAACCTACGTCACGATATGAACAATCCCGAGTAGGTACCTTCATCACGGCGGAACTAACCTGAGAGAACGCGTCCGCTGCCCTTTGACTGCGACGCGGAATCCCGGATATGCTCCGCTAGATGGAGTCACCTGCGACCGACATTTTGATTTAGAAACGGTTCACATTCTACTCGAATTCACATATTAATCCAGCGACCCAGTCAGCTATGCCATTGCTCATCCTATTATACCCTACGGCGACGCTCCACCCGCACAATACCAGCAAATTACTACAAACCACTAACGCGCTTCCAATCAATAAGTTAAATGAAACTTAGTATGCTGTGAGCCACTTGGCTCGGCCTCACATTAGGATGATATTAAATGGGCTATGTGCATGATTTTCAGTGGCATTTTTTTACTGATAGAGAACAAATTCAAAGTTATAAAAAGGGGCTCCGGAAAAATTAACACTCATCGATTTAAAAATATAAATAAATAAAATAAGATGTACACCGTTCCATTCACACTCATGCTGACGAAGCTTTTCGGTGCAAAATTCAAAGCTTCTGGGAACGAACGGCTGGAATAATCCACAAGTTCGATATCAATTTAAAAACGGCAAAAAATCCCATTCTATCGAAAGTTTCTGAAACATTCAACACCTATTTTTCACTCCCTTAGCGACGACTGATGAAAACGTCGAGTTTCGCGAACCAACTAGACCCCAAATTGGCCATACAAACCGAATTTCCTTAATTTTGGTTCATGGTAACAATGAAAAAGACGACGTACGGCGTGCGGCGGATGAACAGAAATTTTTGGTTTATTATTTTCAATAATGATGGGAGTACCCCCCCCTCCAACCACTCAAAATATGATGGTTTCCGTTTCGAGGCACGTATAATCCTAAAATGGAATAAAACAATTGTAAGGCAAGTACCTACCTAAAGTACGGCATACTTACGGAAAGAATTGCTTTATTCCATTTTCAGCTTCTACGTACGGCTCCTAAAGTAGAAATGTCAGGAATTTTCTTAATTCGAGATTATTCAATTCGTGGCCAAAATTATCAGATCGAACATTGTCGTTTTATAAGTAGCTTGGTATTTTTCCATTATTCGGGTATTATTTTTATTTGTGACCCGATTGACCGTTATGGTAGTTTCCCATGTAAATTTTCCTCTCCACTGTTTGGTTTTAAATTATTCTCATTTCAATTTTATTAATTTGAAAGACTTAAGGCCTACTTCACTGTTCTCCATTGTAGGTATCATTGATCTGTTGATTTTTCTATAACGCAAGGCCGAGGCCACAAGTCTTTGAATTATTCTCCCGGTGGGCAAAAAACAGTTATTATGTTTTATACAAAGTGCGAGGAGTTTCCAGGTTCAGTCAAGGAATGATGTACGTTTCTTCGAGGCCAACGTTTCGGTTTATTTGTAAACTATCATCAGGGCTACAAAGGACACCCACAGGATATTAGGTGTAGGTATGTATTAGTACTTACATAAATATAATTAATACTCTAGGTGTCCTTTATAGCCCTGATGATGGTTTACAAATAAACAGAAACGTTGGCCTCGAAGAAACGTACATCATTCCTTGACTGAACCTCGAAACCCCTCACACTTCGTATTGAACAGTTTGTAGTCGAGAAATCCAGCCTTGTTACGTTTTATATTTGCAATACTATATTATTGATGAATACCTGCATACAGTATTTTTTACTTACATTACATTCGAGAATTGGTAGTTTGTATTTTTGTATTTTTCGTACAGAGAAGTTCTACGGTTATTGAGGTTCGGTCGGTGAAATAATGCGATGTTTATTCCAACGTTTCGACGCTTTATTTCCTAATTTTCAAGGAATCTACTAATAAACCAAAATATGCCATTCCTAGGGACGAACGAACAGCCAGTAGGCGTGCCATTCTCTATACATCAACTGTCGGTAACACTATTACAATACATTTTTCCTATATATATTCGTACTACTCGTATATAATATAATATAGGTACATTTATTACATTTTAATATAGGGGCTTTCTCCCAGGAGTTGTATTTTCATTTTCTGTTTTTTGCCAACAAAGGAGTTCTAAATCTAAAATCTAAACCTAAACCTGAAACGCAAACCATAAATTTGTGAGGGGAGGTTAAAAAAAAATATCCAATGGCTCATTATTGGAAATATATTCCAAAATTGATATAAAATCTGTGGTGGGTGCGACTTGTACAATTTCTCCGAACCATGTTGAAATATATTTTAATCGGATCAGCTGATTCCAAGAAATATTCGTACTCGAATCCAAAGGCTCATTATTGGAAATATATTATTCCAAAATTGATATGAAATCTGTGGTGGGTGCGACTTGTACAATTTCTCCGAACCAATATGTTAAAATATATTTTAATCAGATCAGCTGATTCCAATAAATATTCGTAATCGAATCCAAAGGCTCATTATTGGAAATATATTCCAAAATTGATATAAAATGTGTGGTGGGTGCAACTTTTACAGTTTCTTCGAACCAATATGTTGAAACATATTTTAATCGGTTCAGCCGATTCCAAAAAATATTCGTACTCGAATCCTAAGGTTCATTATTGGCAATATTTATATTCCAAAATTGATATGAAATGTGAGGTGGGTGGAACTTGTACAATTTCTCCGAACGAATGTGCTGAAATATATTTTAATCGGATCAGCCCATTCCACACAAAAAAATTCGACTCGAATTCAAAGGTTCATTATTGGAAATATATTCCAAAATTTATATGAAATGTGTGGTGTGTGCAACTTGTACAATTTCTCCGAACCAATATGTTGAAATAAATTTTAATCGGATCAGCCGAATCGAACCAAATGAAAGAATCCTAAGCAATGAATCCGACCTAATCAACTTTTATAGCGCTCGCATCCAATTATTAAATCCACCTCTCAGTAGCCCTTCGTCCCGCCTCCTTTCATCATTCAAGCTGAGTCTACTCGTATTAAGGTATTCCTGACGCGTTGGGGAACCCATTCCTGTTCCCGAGTAATTACTCCCCTCAAAGTGAGTCACATCACGTAAAACCGACTCTAATACACGAATACCCCGGAGTCCGTGCTCTGTTTGTTCTCGACTATACCTCATTAGTTTACACCTTTCACACATCCTCCTCCGCCACCACCGCCAACGAGTCCTTCCCTTCCGCAATTTATCAACGTCGCCTCTCGTCGTCCCTTTTTTCCCCCTGACAATCCCCTCGTCAACCGCAACTCCACCGGTCTGATACCAACCGATTTCTTGTGTTGACCCGCCTTGTGTGGAGTCATCCACGAATCCGAGGAATCGTCAGAGCCCAGATTTTCTTACGGGATCCCGAAAGGGAGCGGGGAAATCCTGAAAGGGCCTCCCTCCACTTTGTAGGAATAACGAATGTGAGATGTTCTTGTCCAATCGGTCCACACTTGCATGGAATCGGCGCGCCCCAGTACCGACTCTTCTGCCCTCTGTCACCTCCCAAAAGCTTTTTTTTAAATTTTATAAATGCCATTTATTTGCACAATGTACAAATAAGTAATACAAAAAGAAGTATTTGATACTTCAGTGCAAAACCAAATAAGGTACCTACGCGTCATGAGAGAAACAGAAAGGCAGTTACTGATCTCCATAATTTAAGGAAATTGTGTGGAGATTAGGTGTTAATTAGATACGAGATACAACATGGCAAGTGCAATCATCCTAACATATGATAAATATTAGGATATACAAGTAAATTTGAAAAAACATATTAATACAATAATTGAAAGTAATTATTGAATAAAGCTCAGAAGAGAAATAAACAAGTCTTTATGAAACTGATGTTTAAAAATAACATTAATTGAACATAAATTGATGTGAAAAATAACATTAATTGAAAATTGTCAATTTGCTTTATATGTAGTCTTGAAAAAATCGCATTTAGGGTGAGGGATCGGTATCTTAAACAATGAATTACATCGTGTAATACCGTGTAAACGAGGGATGTACGGAAGATAATGCTGAAGTAGTATTTAAGCAATTCAACCACATAAGTAAGCCGAGGAGGAAGAATGTTGAGTCTGGAAAATAAAGGTTTAGTTGGGCTACGGTAACCAGATCTGAAAATGAGGCGTAATACTGTTTAATTGCTAACTCTACTGCTCTAAACGACTTTTGATAAGCCCCACCCCATACGGTAAGGCAATAGGTCAAAATAGAGTGGATAAATGCATGGTAAGTCATTTTCAAAACAGATAGTGGTAGGCATTTATTTAAAAAAATCAGTCATGCAGCATGACTTAATGAGCGAATTTTCAAAGAAATATTCGAATTAATGGCTATGGTTTTGAATAAAGGAAAACTTCGGTCTAAAATTTGGTTTTCTATGTATATTCTCTTCGTATTTATTTTAATTTGTACGTTTTGTCCATCCTGATTCTACCGTTTGTTTATTACGTAATTGTACTAAGTGCTTATTTATTTGATCGCTGTGGGTAAATTCAAGGAGTTGTACTAATCGTTTGCCTCCCCCTTTTTTGCTTCGAACTCTCGTCTTCAATTAATACTTCTCACATTTTTCAATCTGACCACTCTAAGGGGGTGGGGGTAAGAGTTTAAAGATTATCCTAGTTTTGGGTAATTTTTGCGCACTTTAAATGCTCTAATTTAAGAACGGATTTAGATATCTAAAATCCGATTTCACTATCGTGTTCAGCGTGCAAAAACCTTTAAAATGAGGGGTCACTTGTTAGAAAATAACATTTTGGGGATTTTTGGGTAATTTTTGCGCACTTTAAATGCTCTAATTTGAGAACGGATCAAGATATCTAAAATCCGATTCCACCATCGTGTTCAGCGTGCAAAAACCTTTAAAATGAGGGGTCACTTGTTGGAAAATAACATTTTGGGGATTTTTGGGTAATTTTTGCGCACTTTAAATGCTCTAATTTGAGAACGGATCAAGATATCTAAAATCCGATTCCACCATCGTGTTCAGCGTGCAAAAACCTTTAAAATGAGGGGTCACTTGTTAGAAAATAACATTTTGGGGATTTTTAGGTAATTTTTGCGCACTTTAAATGCTCTAATTTGAGAACGGATCAAGATATCTAAAATCCGATTCCACCATCGTGTTCAGCGTGCAAAAACCTTTAAAATGAGGGGTCACTTGTTGGAAAATAACATTTTGGGGATTTTTGGGTAATTTTTGCGCACTTTAAATGCGCCAAAACCCTCCTTAGAGTAGGCCAATTTCGCCCATCTTCGAACTTAGCCTTTCGATTGCCAAGATAGATTTTTTGTGCAAATTTGAGCTGTTTATCTCAATTCTATCGAGAGTTATCGTCTGGAGTGACACATATATAAATAAATATATATATATATACATATAAAAAAGTGTTAAATTTCAGGAATCGTTTTAGAATGGTCTGAAACGGATTTCTATGAAGAAAATTTCCAAAAATTTATATTATTTAAATTTCGAAGCCATTGCAATAGCTTCATTTTCTTTGAAAATTCGCTAAAAGAAAAGAAGAAAGAGGATCTTCGAATTGAATTGCTCACTTGAAAAATATGATGTTTCCATTTCAAAAACTGGTCAAATACAACAACCAAGTATCTTTGACAATCCACTCGCTGGATCGTCGCTGGGCACGTACAGGGGGTTGCGGAGCATCCACTTGATCGAATGTGAAAAGTGATAAGCTTTAAGAGCTTATTTAGCTGTTATGAATCATCGCTAAGTGTAAGACACTGAGACTTAGTAGTGAAGGAACCTTGTTATTGAACCTTAACGAACTTGAGATTTTCTTGCTCAAGTTTCTGACTGTCCCAGTGACCTTACTGAAAATTTAATAGAAAAGCCCGCTTGTTACAACGCTTTAATTATATAATATATGAATTTCCTGTGAACCATCTTAATATAAACAACAGTTTGGAGGTTCCTGAGGTTCGGTTAGCGAGAGGACTTTCTTTACGCCAACGTTTTGTTGAATTGATTCAACATCTTCAGGGAGTTGTAGGTGAATAGAAGTTGATGGTGATGATCGCTCACCGCCAACTCACTTCACCATTCAACTTCTGTTACCATCATAATCTCTAAACCCTGAAGATGTTGAATAAATTCAACGAAACGCTGGCATAAAGAAAGCCGTTTCGCTGACCTAACCACAGGAACCTCCAAACTGTTGGTACACAGGAGGTTGATGGGTCCTGAGGTTCGGCCAGCAAAACGGCTTTCTTTATGCCAACGTTTCGCTGAATTTATTCAACATCTTCAGGGCTTAGAGATTATGATGATAACAGAAGTTGAATGGTGAAGGGATTTGAGGGTGAACAGAAGTTGATGGTGATGATCTGTTCACCGCCAACTCATTTCACCATTCAACTTCTGTTACCATCATAATCTCTAAACCCTGAAGATGTTGAATAAATTCAACAAAACGCTGGCATAAAGAAAGCCGTTTCGCTGACCTAACCACAGGAACCTCCAAACTGTTGGTACACAGGAGGTTGATGGGTCCTGAGGTTCGGCCAGCAAAACGACTTTCTTTATGCCAACGTTTCGCTGAATTTATTCAACATCTTCAGGGCTTAGAGATTATGATGATAACAGAAGTTGAATGGTGAAGGGATTTGAGGGTGAACAGAAGTTGATGTTGATGATCTGTTCACCGCCAACTCATTTCACCATTCAACTTCTGTTACCATCACAATCTCTAAGCCCTGAAGATGTTGAATAAATTCAACGAAACGTTGGCATAAAGAAAGCCGTTTCGCTGACCGAACCACAGGAACCTCCAAACTGTTGGTACACAGGAGGTTGATGGTTCCTGAGGTTCGGCCAGCAAAACGGCTTTCTTTATGCCAACGCTTCGCTGAATTTATTCAACATCTTCAGGGCTTAGAGTTTATGACGATAACAGAAGTTGAATGGTGAAGGGAGCTGAGGGTGAACAGAAGTTGATGGTGATGATCTGTTCACCACCAACTCACTTCTCCATTCAACTTCTGTTACCATCATAATCTCTAAGCCCTGAAGATGTTGAATAAATTCAACGAAACATTGGCATAAAGAAAGCCGTTCCACTGACCGAACCTCAAGAACGTTTGAGGTACTGGGACTTGGTAGAGGTGGAAAATTCAAGGTGAACCAGTTCAATAATAGAAGTTTTCTAACTCAATTGCTGGAGTCCCAATGATCTCACTAAAAATGTAATAATAAATTCTGCCAGCCAATAGGGCTAAGAATTGTGTTCTAGGGATATTAACTCCAGCTGACCTTCTTAATGGTGAATAAAGGTACCTAAGGGACTGGTGGTTATTAGAATGATATTCAAAAGACTCACCGACTGATTGATTTTTGGAATCTAAGCACCTTGAAACGTAAAAGAAAAAATTATGAGGGGGGCGTTAAAAATTTTTTTTTTGCTGAGCGAATTCACAGAACTATAAACTAACAAAAGACTCATTTCGCCCCATTCGCACCGCTAGAAGTCGCATCATCACATTTCTCCTCATTCGTTTTGCACCTCGCGCAACCCTTTCATTTTCTACTAGCTAAATTACCCGTACGTTTCACTTGATAGTGTTGGTTTGCTAAATTGGTTACATAGGAAGCGTAATGGTTATAGCATCGTGGGATCAATTTCGCGTGGTACAGGTTGCGCTCGTGCACTGAAACGAAAAAAGAATCGGGATATTTAACAAAATTAATCTAATCACTAAAATTACAGGACCCATTGCATTGCACTTTGAAACTGGAAACCTTTCGAATACCGAAATTTGTCGGCTGCACCGGTCGGGTGCAATTGTGTTAGTGTGCACTCGTTTGACCCACAATTAAGCACCAGCCTCACGTAGAAAATGCATTTTCAAAGCACCGCTGCGACGGCAGAATAAACACGATGAAACAACGCGGAAAAAACCCTTCCAGAAGGGAAGACCTTGATTAGGATAGGAATTTCAGAAAGAAGAAATCTAGAATCCAAAACAAAAAAAAAAAAAATGCGGAGCCCTTTTAAAAACTGTGGAGCCGTGAGAGGACGTTTTTAAAATATGACATTCCACTTTCACAGAATAGTAATTATTTCAAAAAAATGAGGGGGGTGGGAAAGCGGGGTTGAGCAGGGACGGCGGGAGGGGCGGGGTAGAATTAAACAGAAAAGTCGGCGCAATGAACCAACGGGTAATAACAATTATCATGGCCCGCCCCGGAGCTCAAAGCATTAACAAAATAGGTCCGGGGGAGTCGGAGGGGCTCGGTGGTGGGGGTAAATGGAAAACCCGTACTAATTGCAGAGGAGAAAGCCGTGGGGGGGGCGGTGGACGAAAAAGTTTTCATCAAGATTGCTCGGGCTATCTCATTAGACAAATGTATCCAGGAAGTGGGAGGGCGAGCAAGTTTTTTTTTCTTCTTTTTTTCCTGTTTTTATTCTCCTTCTAACCGACGATTCAAAAACTCTTTCCCTTGAATTGGGGTTTTTCGCCACCCCGCTTCGCCCGATTCTCTCCGCTCCCAGCTTCCGGGTTATAGTGAATTTTTCATCACTTTAAATTAAAATTTACCCGGGTAAATTGAACAATAATAAACACTTTCGCTGCCTAAGTATAAAAAAAAAGAAGTTTCAGTCATGCAGCATGACCGTATGAGCCAATTTCCAACGTACCATCCTATCCATTTTTGGGTGATTAAATAGCAAGTTTGTTGTGATTTATCAACAATTTTTACCCATCAAAATTTGTATGTTCCTTACAAAATTTGTACTTACTTACAAAATGTGTACTTACAAAATTTGTAAGTAAGCACATTTAGTTTAGGCGAAAATTTCTTCCCAAAATTAATTTTTACGGGTCAAAAACCTGGGAAATTGTCTGAAACAAATGAGTTGTATAATAACACTAGGGGCGGAATTCATAGTCATAATTTGAGTCTGAGTGCGCCCTTAAGTTGATCGATAAGGGGCACCGTGCACTCAGCGCGATTCATAGTTGTGATTTGAAGGCACATTTGAGGGCGCCCTGAGTGCGCTTTTTAAGGGCCCACTCAACAGGTTTCATAAACCAAATATGGCGTTGAGTTGAGGGTCACCCTCAGCTCAATAGTGCAAAATCCTGAGTGATGGCGAGAGGTCACTTAAGTGCTTCTTCCCACCTAGCATTATCATAATACAGCACGGCGACTCCTGTTTATTCGGTGTTATTCATTATTAATTCGTTATTATTGTTATTGGTGATGTTGCTATTCTTTATAATTGTTATTCGCGTAACCTTCAACTTAACAAAATGAACACGTTGAACTAATTCTGGAACCGCATTAGGGTGATAAGAAGAATGTACTTTTTTAGACTATAATGTATGTACATATTATATTATAATAAAGAGTATCATTTTAAACAAAGGATATATAAATATCGTCGTCATATCACTTTTTTAGTTTATTATTTTCAATAATGAACCACTGGAATCGAGCATGAAAAAATCCTCAAAATTTGATGGTTTACCTTTCAAGGTATGTAGAATCCGAAAATGCAATAAAAATACTTCTGTCTGTCCTTACTGTCAGTCATCTCTAATGGGTTCAAAATAGGGTTTGAAATTTTCAGAACGCCTATACCTTTTTTTTACGTGAATCTTTTTACGGTTTTAAATAGTTCTTGAACTTACGAGTTTTTTCAGAGTTCACAGTAAGGCCCCGAAATTTGCACTGACAGGCATTTTCGACAGCAGGGTGAATGAAATTATATACATTTAGCCCGAATCTCGTCACCAGGGACGCGCTAACAATCGGGAATTGGCCCGAGATAAAATCATTGCTAGGGATCACCTGATTATAATCGCGGAGTATGAAGTCGAGTTGGTTGTTCTGTGATATTATTTCATTTGAAAAATGATGGCTCTTTTGGAGTTTGTTGATAGGTAGTGAAACTTGAACAAACGTTGAAGTATTATTGATGGGTAAATTACTATTACACAGTGGTAAATCATTACTCAACAGTAAATTATTACACAACGGTTCTTATACCATCTACGTAGAAGGGGCTGGAGTTTGTTGGTAGTTACGTTTGCAACTTTCTTCAATACTCATCAACAATTTCCCTTCAGAACTTCATTATTTGCGTTTCTTTTTGCCATTTTAGTTACTGTTTGTCATAGACACAATTATTTTAGCAACATTTAACTCGTAATTTAGATAGGTACCTAGTAACGAGTAAGGGGGTTAGGTACTAACCTACGGAGGGTCTGCGATCTACATAATATGTATATAATAGTACATATTATATAGACGGGTTATCTATGCAGAGAGCTGTGAGCTGTACAAAATAATAAACCGTTGTGCAGGGATTTGCAGCGTTTTTATTTTCTATAATGTCTTTCTGTGCTATCACCAGCAGCCTAACCCGTACCTTCTCCTCCTTCCCGAAATTCACTATTTTCTTTTCCATCTCGAAACGGAATGACAAACGACAAAGAACTAATATAAGCAAAGAACAAAGAACCTTTCACAACTGTTACAGGGACAGTGGGGCATGTGAGTGGGAATTTTCCCGTCCCTTTCTCCCCTACACAGGGGAAACTTCCCCTCAACGTGCGATCAGGGCTACCAACTTAAGGGGAAAATGAATTGAGCATTCCCTGAGTGGACACTCCCACTCACGTAATCTGAGGGTGCCCCTAAGTACTGAGTGAACCACTGCCCTCAACTATGAATACGGACTGCCGAGTGGAGGGTCACCCTCCATTTAGGCGAGTGTGAGTGTATAC